>OX456525.1:104424165-105127458 GCA_949748255.1 Eustalomyia histrio | reverse complement strand
ATAGAAAGAAAAAAGGAAAAAAATTGTAACGAAAAAAAAAACGAGAAAACGTGGAATATTTAAGAAGATTTTTTTTAGAAAAGAATAGAAGGAAAAAACGGGAAAACGTGGAATATTCAAGAACATTTATGGAAATAAGAAAAAAAGATATAAAAATGCCAACGAAATTAGAGGAGTTACGGGTGAAGCAGCTAAACCAACTCCTGAGAACAAATGGTTTGCCAACTACAGGCACACGCGCAAATAAAATTGCAGCATTGATGGAAGTTTTGGAAACGGATGAAGTGGAAGAAGATGAAATAGGTGTCGAGCCATGGGAGGCCCAAATCGACGAATTAAAGTTAACGATTGCCAACCTAACACGTACAGTAGGTACAATCAGTAATGTTCAACGGGGTGATAACATTGAAACACCTTCAACACCTAATGCATCTGGTCTACTAGGATTTATGGAAAACGGAAATCAGGCCGTAACAACGCCTGCTAGGCACACCAATAGCACACAGGAAATAGTTGGAATCCTTCCGAAATTTGACCCGATAAAAAGGTCTTTATCATCCGGGCAATTTATACAGAAAGTTGAACAGCTACAACGAGCTTATGGCTGGAACGACGAGAGTGTTCTATTTGCAGTCCAGCATAAGCTTAAGGGTTTTGCAAAAAGTTGGCTAGATTCCCAACCCGTTTTTGTATCGTGGATCGGGTTTTCTACAGCCTTCCGACAAGATTTCCCAGACATGACAACGGCAGCTGATGTTCATCGGGAGCTACAGGATCGTAAGCGATTAAATTCAGAGACGTTGGTGGAGTATTATTATACAATGCTGAATCTTGGAAGACGTGGTAATCTATATGATTGTTCGATTATTTCGTACGTGATCAACGGTATCAACGATTCATATTTGGTGAAAACGTTATTGTCATCAAATTTTATAAGATGCAATGATTTATTGCTTTCTCTTCAGAAACTCACGGTGTCAGCGGAATTATCAAGACAACATCACAAACCAGATGAACGTAAAGGTGAATCAAAAAGGCTTAAATGTTACAATTGCAACGAACCGGGGCATATTTCGGTTAACTGTTCAAAGCCTCAACGTAAAGAGCGATGCAATGGATGCCATAAAATGGGACACAACGAGAAGGAATGCCGTAGCAAATCAAAGCCTTCAGTGGCCAACGTGGAAGATACGGGCGAGGTTGGAACAATTATGTCACCTCCCATCATGAAACAAATTAAAATCAACGATCAAATTTTAACAGCATTTGTGGACACTGATAGCGTTTATTCATTAATAAAATCATCTTTAGTACAAATGCAACGTGTCAGCCAGCACATAAACGTTTACAAGGATTCGGAGGTTCTATTATAGAGGTGCATGAAACGGTTAATCTGCCTATAGAAATAGATGATGAAGTTGTAGATACGAAATTCTACATAATTAGCGATGACGAATTGCCATATGACGTTTTGCTTGGACGTGATTTGTTATGCCGAAATGATAAACGGATGGTAATTGAGGCGGGTGTACTGCAACTACAGGAAGCAGGTCAGAATAATTTTACTATGACAAACGATATCGATGATGAACAACGTCGTAGTCTCCTAACGTTATTGGCGAAATTTGAAAATTGCTTTGCTGAAAATATTGAGAATATAGGACGGTGCCAAACGACAACAATGACAATTGAAGTGACCACCGATAAACCGATCCTTGGTAAACGATATATGGTACCATTCTCGCAACGTGAAATTTTATCAAACATTATTACAAATTTGGTGGAGCATAAAATCATCAGAACAAGTACGTCACCACATGCAGCATCGGCATTGCTAGCAAAGAAGGCTAATGGTGAATTCCGAATGTGCGTGGACTTCAGAGCCCTTAACGCTGTAACCGTTAAAAAGCAGTATCCAATGCCAGTGGTTGAAGAGCAGCTATCCAGGTTAGCTGGAAATACATTTTTCACAACGTTAGATATGACTTCGGGCTATTATCAAATACCCCTGGATGAAAAAAGTAAAACGTATACCGCTTTTATAACGCACGAAGGACTTTTTGAACACAACGTCATGCCTTTTGGCTTAGTGAACGCCCCGATGGTATTCCAGGAAATGATTGTCACCATTATAAAAACGCTAGAAAATAAAAACAAAATAATCAGTTACGTTGATGAAGTGATTATTGCTTCGAAAACTCCTGAAGAAGGAATTATTATCTTGAATGAATTTTTGGAAGCTATACGGAAATTTGGTCTTACGTTACGACCATCCAAATGTACGTTTTTAAATACAACCGTTAATTTTCTTGGTCACATAGTTGGTGAGCATGGTATACGACCAGGTACGCAGAAGACGCAATGTATTCACGAATATCCAACCCCTAAAGACGTTTCCGGTGTAAGAAGGTTCTTGGGAATCACTGGGTTTTTCCGAAAATTTATACCCAACTATAGTTTGATTGCAACGCCACTAACTAAGTTATTGAAGAAAAATTCCGAATTTATATGGAACGAAGAACAAGAACATGCATTTGAACAGCTAAAACATGCAATCACCAGTAAACCAATACTGACACTATACGATCCAAACCAGGCGCATGAGGTGCATACGGATGCGAGTTCGGTGGGACTCTCTGGAGTGTTATTCCAACGGGAAGGTGAAGATCTGAAACCGGTGTTTTACTACAGTCGTCAAACATCAGATGCAGGACGAAAATACGCTAGCCACGAATTGGAAGTGTTAGCAATCGTGGAAACCTTACAACGATCTAGAATGTATTTACTAGGTAAACATTTTATTATAGTTACTGATTGTAATGCAGTAGTAACCACAAAGGCTACTAATCCCTTACCGCCACGCATAGCCAGGTGGCTATTAAAACTACAAGAATTTGATTATAAATGTATGCATCGGGCAGGAAGCCAGATGTCATACGTAGACGGTATGAGTCGTAGTCCTACTCTACCTCCAGCACAAACGACAACGGTAGCCGACTACGTTTTATTCAATTTTGACTCAGATTGGATAATGTCAATGCAGCTACAAGATCCGAAGTTGAAATTAATAGTTGATGTTCTCAAAGGCAACGACTTCACGAATGAAAAACAGATAAAAAAAGAATATTTGATACGCACCAATCGACTTTTTCGAAAGATGAATGGAGATGCGAAATTAGTGATACCTCAGGCCATACGTTGGCGCATCACCAGGTCATGCCATGACGAAGTGGGTCATTTTGGGGTTGAAAAGACAATGGAAAGAATTTCTAAAAATTTTTGGTTCCCACGTATGAGGTGCTATATTAAATCATATATCCAAGCATGTCCAGACTGTTGTTTAAATAAAGCGAAGGGTGGTAAACCAGAGGCTCAACTGCATGTGTCGGAAGTATTGCCAATTCCGTTCAGAAGCGTACACATCGATCATTTGGGACCATTCCCAAGAAGTAAATCTGGTAATATATATATAATCGTTTTAGTTTGTACTTTCAGTAAGTACACCATTCTAAAAGCATTAAGAAACACGAAGACCAAGCCGGCTCTCAACGTTATAAGAGAGATGATGACTACGTTTGGGCAGCCATTACGTTTAATAACCGACAGAGGAACGGCCTTCACCTCTAAGGAGTTTGAAAAATTCGTCTCAAATTATGGAATCCATCATATACAGACAGTGGTCCGTACACCACGGGCTAACGGTCAAGCCGAAAGAGTAAATAGAACGCTACTCTCATCATTAAAATATACAGCTGGTAATAACAAAGATTGGGATCAGGCACTCCCAAACATCCAATGGTCAATTAACTCTCAACGAAATTCAACAACTAAATTTAGTCCTAATGACTTGGTTTTTAACTACAATCCACGTGATTTTAGCTCAAATCGAATGATTCAAGCCCTTAATGATGAAATTAACGAAGAACCTCATCATTACGATCTACGTCAACGAAAAGCCGCAGACAATATAACCGAAGAGAAACGTAAATGGAAGGAGCGATTCGATAAAAAACACCAAGCTCCACGACAATATCATGAAGGTGATTTGGTCGTCATCGACCATGTTCCAGGTGCTACCGGTACATCCCACAAACTAGAGCCACTCTTCAAGGGACCGTATACTATCACCAAAGTATTAAATAATGACCGTTACGTTATAGAAGATCTCCCTGATGTTCCTAAAAATCGTCGTCGGTACGTGAACGTATTTGCCAGTGATCATATAAAGCCATGGTGTGGTCTACCTAACCTAGAAGTAACCGAGGAACCGCCACCTAACTACCATGAAGACTCCCCAGATGACGAACCGTCAGGAAAGGCCGAGCTGTAAAAGTATAGTGTAGTTGTAGTTGTAGTATGTAGCTCTATTGTGCTCAACTGCATAATATGCAAGGGGGCGAGAGTAATCACATTAATAGGCGGTTGTTGTATAGACGCCATAAAGACCGAACGTGTTGTCTTACCTTCTCTGATATAATTTCCTTTGACAATCCGAATAACTTTGAATAAATAAACTAAATTTGTATTTTAATATTAAACTAAACGTAAAGAGTTTTATTCGGTGTCCTGACATACTTAAGAATTCGCTTATTCACATTAATTGCACAAACGTAGAAAAAAATCGTTACAATTTACTTAGTGAGTATTTGACAGAAATATGTTATTCAGAAAATAAACTCTGTGTTTTTGTTGATGAAAGGTATACATTTATTTGGCATTATACGATTAATTTTTTAGAATAATGCTCTTATCGGTTAACTGACAGGGTCGAATAATTTTAAACATTAATAATATTATGTTCAGACTGGACCCCCAAAATACGTTTTTTGGTTTTTATCATGTTTTCTACCTAAAACTTGTTTGGAATTTAAAAGACGAAAAATGAAAAACAAAAATAGGTATTTTGGGGCTCAGTATGAACGTTCTATTACATATTATTACGAACCCTTGTATATGTATGTGTATTTATACAGAATTTGATTCATCTAAAATTTGTTTTTTGTTTGTATGTTTTAAGCAACCGTATTTTAAATTTTTATTCCATGTTTAACAAATATTCCACATAAATTTACTTTTAATTTTTATTTTTTTTATACAATTTGCAATATCTCTTCCACAAACTTCTTACCTGTACTTTAACTAAAAGATTTAATCTTGTTGTATTGGATATGTGAATATAAATAAATAAATTGTATATTTTTTTAATTTTATTAGGCTCAAGATCGTAATTAAATGTTACTAACGAATGGGAAACACTAATTTCTTAAATGGATAAAATTGGGAGGATCAGCGCTAGAGGGTGTGCACACTTTCGACTCCAGCGACCAGGTCATCGTCAGCCTCATACCCTAACTATAGTCAAAAACCATGAGTTGTTTGTGGGTTAGATGGTTTATAAGAAGGCTCACGATGACCTGGTCGCTCGGGTCGAAAGTGTGCACTCCCTCTAGCGCTGATCCTCACAATTTTTTAAAAAATTAGAGTTTACTATTCGTTAGCAACATATAATTATGATTTCGATCCTGATAAAATTTAAAAAATATACAAAATTTACATTATTAATTTTAAAATAATGTTTTTATCCAAACAAACACAACACAATCAAATAATTTTATATTTGAAAATTTCAAATGCGTTTAACGTAATATTTTTGTGGTATTTTTATATTCCTTATATACGATGGCGGATCAATAAGTCCGTGACTTTTCGAACTTTCCTCGTAGTTATATGAAATGCAACACTGCTCCCACCTGTTAATAGACTATTGTCAATTTTTGAGCAAGTTCCGTCATTTAGTTTGCGTTTAACAGCTGTTCAAAACATACAAAATACTGATCAGTTGGATTTAAGGAAGCTGTCTGCAAGATGGTTGCCGCGTTTGCTCTCAATTGACCATTAACGTAATCGTGTGACGTGTGTAGTCTCAATGGCAAAATTCAATTGCGCCATATTCTCGGGATTTAGCCCCCAGTGACTATTTCCTATTTCCAAACCTAAAGAAATGGAAAGAGATTTAGCTCCAAAGATTTTATTGGACTATTTTATGGACCTCGAAAAATCCTATTTTTTGGAAGGGATACAAAAATTGGAGAAACGTTGGACTAAGTGTATTGAGCTAAAAGGAGATTATGTTGAAAAATATTTTTTTTTTTGCAAAAAAAAACTGTGTTTCATTTAAAAAGTCACGGACTTATTGATCCGCCCTCGCAGTATTGTACAATATATTAAACTTATATGAAAACAAAAAGTTAAGGGGCATAGATGTCCAAATATTTTGGCTTTCCAGTGAGAGTATGGGCTAATTCCAGGATTCTAGTCAAATGTGGAGACTTTTCTTTTTGCCCCTCCTCGTAGGAGTTTCCAAAAATACTGTCTAAACGCACGTCTTCGCTGAAGGAGGAACCTTCATATTAAATTTCAACTTTCTTGTTCCAGCGTTTTTGGCAGGCCGTAATGGGGGACAATTTTCCCCTTCCCCGCAGGATTTTAAAAAATCCTGTTTAAGCTGATGTCTACGTCAGAGGAACTTTCATACCAAATTTAAACGTCCTTCACACCAAATATCAACTTCCTAGTTCCAGATGTTTGATCAGGCCGTCAAGGGGGAGACTGCCTCTTTTTGCCCCTTCCAGTTGGAATTTCCAAAAATTCTGCCTGAGTGGATATCTACTCCGGAGGGAACGTATATATTTCATTTGGGCTGGCCTTTGAGGGGGTAGTCCCCCCTTTTTTCCCTCCCCGTAGGAATTTACAAAAATCTCGTCTTATCGGAGGGAACCTACATACCAAATTTCAGCTTCCTAGCTCCAGCTGTTTAGGTTGGGCGATGTTGAGTGAGTGAGTCAGTCAGTCAGTAACGGTATTCCTTTATATACAAGGTGGCGCAAAAGTAATCCTCCTATCAGAAAATGCTATAAATTTTGCGATTGGCCCCTAATGTCAGTTCTGTTTTGACATTTGTGTAGTAAACACATGCGAAATACACGTTAATAAACAATGTTACGCTACACTGCTCCAGAACGCGGAATATTGGTGACTATTTATTTGAGCAATAATGAAGATGATTTTTCATCAAAAATAATCATGAGTGATGAGGCCCATTTCCATCTTAGCGGGTACGTAAATAAGCAAAATTTACGCTTCTGGGGCACTGAAAATCCGCGTGTAATGTTTTCGCTGGAGGAGTCATCGGACCTTTTTTCTTCGAAGACATCGCGGGCCAAACGGTTACTGTGAATGGTGAGCGCTACAGAGCAATGATCAACGAGTTCTTTTTGCCGCAACTTGATGAATTGGGATTGGAAAACATGTGGTTCCAACAGGACGGTGCAACGCCACACACTGCACGTGCCACAACCGATATGCTGAAGGATGCATTTCCCGGGCGCCTAATCTCCCGTTTTGGCGATTTGCACTGGCCAGCAAGATCGCCTGATTTGACCGCTCCAGACTTCTTTTTGTGGGGCTTTTTGAAGTCGCGGGTTTATGTCAACAAGCCTCAGACTCTTGCAGCTCTTAAAGACAATATCTGTCAAGAATGTGAGGACCTATCGCCGGAAGTTTTGGCCAAAGTGATGGAAAATGCCATAAAAAGGGCTCAAATGACAATCAACTGTGGCGGCGGCCATTTACATGACATCATATTCTCGACTTGATGTAAAAAAATTAAAAGACCAAATATAAATAATCCACAAGAAGAATCAAAGTTTTTAATTTTTTTTTTAAATTACAGCCAAAAAACATCGGAAGGTTATTTTTGCGCCACCCTGTATGTGAAACCAGAAAAACTTACTACGCTTTAAATTGATTTTAATCATCATATTTATTATAATTTAGTCGTAAAATTTATTAATTCACCTTTAGTTTTCCTTTAAAATTTCCCGTTCCCTGTTTACGGGAACAAGGTGTAAAAAGAGAGTGGGAGATTTACACATCTACGGTTTTTATACAAATTCGCCAAACGTTTTGTTTTAAAAACACTCTTTTGTTTAGAAAATAAATTATATTTGGATAAACAAAACATTTGTAAACAACTCAGGATTGGGAGAGAAGCAACTCTCAAGGAATTCTTCCTAATAATAAATATGTTGCTTTCTTTGGAAAGGTGATAGAGTGGAGATGAAAGGTGGTGAAAGAGGAGGTAAATGGTTACCCAAAGTTTTCGAGTATAAGCATCAGTAAGTCCTTACTAAGAAATTACTGAAGTAAATAGTTACTTGTAATAAGGAAATCACTGGTTAGCAATATTAGCCCCTATTGTATAAGTACATACTTCTAATGAGTAAAATAATTCATACTTATAAGTACATATTTCATTGGTTATCTAGGTGAACAAAACAAGACGTTGCCATTACTGACTTTAAATCTTTACCAATAAGAACTTACGTAATTAGTTACTCTTTTTTAAGTCTTTGTGAACTCTAAATGTACACTGGGATTAAAATATTTTATGATTTTCAAACCACTGAATTATCTTTAACCAGTAAAAGAATATAGCCGTGTACAAATAAACAATGTTTCGATAATGAGTTAAGATGATATGATGCATTTGTTATTGATAAATATTTAAAGCAAATTCTTTCTGTATATTTTTTTTAGATTTTATGAAATAACCAAATTGCGTAATCAATTTCAAAATATTTTAGAATCTTGTAATATGACTACTACCAAAAGTACAGATGAGCTCTCTAGTTCTGAGAGAGCACGTCGACATGGTGAGGTACGCATGCTAAAGGCAATAAAGCGTAAACAAAAACATCAGGAACCACGAAAACGTAAACTGCTCAAACATCACAGCAATCAAAATGATGGGGAATTTGAAAATGCTGGTGATGATATAAGAGATGTAGATTTTCGTTTATATAATGATGCTGCTAAATTAGAGGTAATGTTGATCAAACGAAATAACATACGACTTCAAATATAATACACAAGATTTCTATTCAATAGGTTTTACTTAATTCTTCCAAAACTGATAAGTTACGTGATGTTCTGTTGTTAAAACTAATCATAGTTAGTGGTTTTTATCCACAAATTGCCATAGCAGATGAATTTAATTATTGCAAAGGTGGTGCACAACAATTTTTCCACACCTTGTTGAAACCTTTCATATCGATACATCCCAATTCATATTTTGCTAAATATTTTGATATTTTAAAGTTGAATGATAGTGATATTTTGGAAAAACCATCATATTATACACCCAAACAAGTATTGAGTGAAACACACCAAGTGTTGTGTTATCAGTAAGTAATTGCACAATTTTAAATAGAAACTTACTTAATAACTTGTTCCTTTCTTTTAGAAATTTATTAGAAACGGCTAAACCATATTTAATGAATTGTATACGTATGCCAGCTGCTCAATGTGCCCTATTGTTTTCCTATAGTATTGATACAAATGCATCGATTACGCGGGTCATTTGTGACTCTTGGTTATGTTTGGAATTTCCCACACCTGAAGCAGGTTGCGAATTAACACAAAGAGCTATTAAGCTGAGAAGATTGTGGAATAACTTATTAATGGATAAATTAATAGGTAATGATTTTTCAAATTGTTTAATGATATCAAGCCCTATCCGGCAAAAAAAGACGTAAGCGCCAAACAGATAATTATACAGAACCTTTGTTGACAATAGTATTTTTTTTCTGGCTTGGTCATATATTATTAAATTTTAACGAAATTGGACAGTCAATGGTGCATAATACATGTTCCATGATAAAAAAAAAGAAAACTAAAAACATTTTATTCGACAAGCAAATAAATGTTACGATTATTTACTTGCCAATATAACCCAAATCACATTAATTTTTTGTGAAATTTAGAAATTGATTTCAAGTGAAATTTTCATCCCTTCTAACTTATCAGTCAATGTTTTTATAAGAAATACAGTAATTTTTTCTTATTGTAACATTTGTGATGGAAATCAATCGAGTTTGATTAAAGTACACTATGAAATTTCAATAGTGAACAAAAAACACAAGAGGATTGAAATTGTTTTTAAGCGCTGTAGCTCAGGTTTATCAATTTAAAATCAAAAATAGTACAATATATTCAGAACTAAAATTTTCGATATGAAATCAATCAATTTTCAGTGTTAACAATTTAATTCTTTTAGTGCGCACAATAAATATTTTTTTTTAACAACTAAATACAAATTTTAGATTTTATCTACACTTTTTTTTAAATCTTTAAAAAAGTGTAGAACTTTTTTTACACCGTCCTTTTATAAGACGATGCAAACGTTTAAAATTTGTATTGACATGTATTTTATATCTTCAATTTTGACAGATTGAACAAAATTCATTAAAAATTTTTATAATTGCACACTCAAAGTTATATTTTGTACAAAAATGGCTAAATTGGCAGCACTGCTTTGTGGTCATGAAAAATCTAAATAAACTATAGTTTATCCTATAGGAGTTGGCGCTTATGTCTTTGTTGAAATTCGAAATCGTAGTTTCCAAAATTATAAAATTTGAAGGGATGATGTTCATTCGATCGAGACCTATTGGTTTTTATCATAAAACTTAAATTTTTAGTGAATTCGCTTTGATATACAACTAGAATGAATAAATGTTAATGTTTTTTTTTAAGATTTGGAATTTAATGCAGAAGATGAATTAAAAAACAAATCTGCAACATCATCATCATCATCAACAAGTAGGAAATATTTGGAAGAAGATTTATGGCATAATTTAATAGAATTTATGAGTGCTAATGTTGCTTATACTATTAAACGTTTATTACCCGCCGATTTGAAAAATATTTATACGCAAAAGCCCTTAGATGACGCCGATGAAAAATTTAAAATAAATCCATTTGCTAAAGATTTTAAAATAACACCAAACACAGAAAAGGGTGGTATAAATTTTAGTGAAAATGTTGTTTACAATTGGTAAGTCTTACTTAAAACCAGACCCGACGCAGGAATTTGTTTCGATGGTAGTAAATGTTGTTTTTTCTTTGCACATTTTTATTTTATTTTTTAAAATAAAATATATAAATACTCGAATGTAGTAATTTTCTGTAAATTTTACATTGTAAGACTTGCTTCATATCAAAAATTACTCAGACTGAAACATTTTATCTTTTACAATAACAAATATCTATTTCGAATCAAATTGCATACCCTTCGTGCGGCCCTGCTTGGACAATGAACTTTAGAAATAAGTAATAATAATAATAAAATCTATGTAATTTTTATAGTTTGCAAGAACAGCAATGGTCTCTAAATATGGATTTGGATTTAAGTACACATTCTTGGACATGTAGATATTGTGATTTTGAAATGGAATTTAATGTCATTGAAAAATTACTACATAAAACAAGTGAGTATAGACATAATTATATACATATTCTACAAATTGAAAATTAATATTTAAATAAAGGATTATATTAATCTTCGATTTCAAAGCCAAATTTAATCATATAGTAGAAATAACTTTATTACAGTGACACATAATTTAATTCAATTCAATAAATTTTTCTATTGTTATTTAGATTGTAAAAAACGTCAAAAATTCTATAAAGATGAAAGGAATTCTAAAACATCATCGCCGTCAACGTCTAATCATAATAATAGCAGTAGTAGTAAAAACAAAATTAAATATAATTGTTTAAAATGTTCTGAGCAGTTATTTATAACACAAATTGATATTTTAAAGCATCAAAAATCTTGCAGATAAATACATAATTAACAACACAACTTTTGTATATCTTTTTTTTATTTTTATTTACATTATTTTTTAAAATATAATTTGTATTCATTGTAAATATTTTAGATTTTAATTTGAAATTTGTGGGGTGCCCATGGGCTTCATTGGGGGGAAGATCAGGTTGTGAAGAGTCAGAATTTGCTGGATATTGGAGAAATTCTCGTGGCCAACGCCAGGCCAAGAGATTTATTTCTCTTTCCAATGAAAGATTGGGTCCTTGGTAGAAAGGACTTACGGACTTTAACGGGGTACTTAACTGGGCAACCTCCGGTACCATCGATACAAAAAGGGTAAATCGGACACTAATATTTGTAGATTTTGCGAGTTGGAATCGGAGACGGCGGAGCATGTTCTCTGCGAATGTCCCATGTTTTGTGGTAGGAGACTTAGGCTTCTGGATGACCGTCTCGTGTCGCCTTCGGACGTTTGGAATGTTTCACCTGGTAGGATTCTTACACTCAGAAAAAAAAGTTAGTAGAAAAATTTGTAAACGGTTTTTAATCCCACTACTATTTTTGTACTGATTTTTAGTAAAAAAATTATTATTTAGCAAATCTTTTTGCTATTTACATTTTGCAAATTACAGAATATTTACAAATTTTTGTTGCTAATTTCAGGAATCATTTTACAAATTTTTGAAAACCGATTTGCTAAAATTAGCAAATAAAATTACTAATTTTAATAAGTGGATATTGAAGGAAATATTATTTCTAATTAAAACTTACGCCTACAAATATAAATTGCCTTAAAATGTTACATATATTAAAAAAATGCATCGGAAGATACCGACTTATGTCTTAAAATAGCACTAAAAAGTTTTTTTTTAGTTCTAAAAATCAGCCCTAAAAACAATTAAAATTTTACCTTTAAAGTTAAAAAAAAAATTAAAAACAGAAATTACCAAATAAAAAAAAAATGATTAATTCGTTTAGTTTTAACAATTTTTAAGATTTTTAAGCCTTTAATTTTGTTTTTAATTTTGTATAAAATATTTTTAAAAAAAAATAAAATTTGATGCTCGATAAAAAAAAAATAAATTTAAAATTTTGTACTAATATTAATAATATTTAGTAATTTGACTGATTTTAGCAAACAGATTTTAAATTCCACTTTACAAAACGTTTACTAAATTTTCTACTAATTTCATTGTACTACACGTCAGCAGACATGTGTTTTGCTAATAGTAGCAAAAAATACCGCTGGGCTCAAATTAGCAAAATTTCCCGTAATAACAACAAAATTTTTAGTTGCCATTATATACTTTTTTTGGTGAGTGTAGCTTTATTGGTAGCTTGGACCTCTAGGAAGTACAAAAGCACTGTTCGGCGTCTCACGGGATGCACATTATTAGTAACAGTAGATGTGGTCCAAAAACGATCTATTGTTCTTCGAATTAGCCGCTCTGAAGGACGATTATGTACGCCATAAAATCTAAGAAGTGCACGATTAGTTTGACGAATAGAACAATTATTTTGATTAAAAATTTCAACAATTTGCCAACTCAAAGTTGTGAGACTCTAAAAAAAGTACCCTTTACTTATGTTATTAATAAATATTTATGTATATATCTATATTAATTAATATTATTAATACATTTTTTTAAACTTGTCATATAAAATGAACATGTAACTCTTTTTCATTTTGGGGGATTAAGGGCGATACAGACAAGAGATAAAAAGACAGTTGTACTTTTTGTTTTTTGAATTAGGGGTACGTTCGTAAATGCAGTAGTTGCGCATCACTGCAGCATAATAGAAGTAAAACGTTCAAAAAAGCAATTAGACAGCACTGATTTACGTCAGACGTTTTTTTATGCAAACAATTGACAGTGCTGCCGCAAATTTTTCCAACTATGGCATCATTAAAGTTTCTGATGCAATACTGTGAAATCATTCTTCATTTTAATTTTAATTGATTTTTAAAAATCAAAAGTCGTTTCATCTTTCTATTAATTTTTTTTTATTATAAGTTAACAAAAAGTTTTCATTTTACCATCAAGATTTTCAATAATATTTGTTAATTTTATTGTGGTGAACATATTTTTATCTTTTGCAAAACGTTCTAAAAAGTAAACTGTGCAGTTGTTGAGCAGTAGCAAAGCATCTGCAACAGATGATCACGCATCAGCAACATAAATTGGCATAACTGCCGCAGTGATGCGCAAGTTTTCTGCATTTACGAACGTACCCTAGTTCTTGTAAATTTTCATATCGGGTAAACGTAAATATAAATATGAGTGATGGCCTTATAAGTACAATTGCCTTTAAACGTGTTTTTTAGTTTGTTTTAAATTGCAAATAGAAAAGGTACCAAAATATTTCCATAATTTTTTTAAAAAAAGCTTTCTTTTCAGACAAAGCTTGGAGCATTTAATTCATTATGTATTAAAATTAACTAGTTAAATCCAAAATGACTGGTCATACAAATTGATTTAATTCTAAAATCAATATTGCATTTGAATGTGTTCAATTAAATAAATTGCTTTAGTTTAAATAAGAAGAATTTGGTCGTTTTGAATTAAAATTGAATTCCATTTAGGGCGAATGGGTCAGAAGAAAAAGAATACCACTAATTTTTAGGATGTTTGTGTTTGTGCTTATCATTACTTTAAATTCACACTTTACAAAATTAGCACAATCCAAATATTGTTTGGTACCTTAATTAAAAAAAAAACTTAACGAAAGAAAATAATTGTTTTCAAAATGTTTTCTCTTCGGTTTATTTCTGATTTGGTTCAGACATGTATTTTTTGTGCATTGGGCTCATGCGATATCACTGATGGAAAAGTGTTAGCGTTTACCAATGGCGTAGCCAACTTTGGCTATAGGGTGAGAAACATTGCACTCTAGTGACGACAATATCAGTTCACTTTATTAATGGTAGCATTTTCCAAAATTTTGTTACATCCAAGCAAATGTCTTTATTTTTGTACTTTATATTTTCTTTCATTTGTGGCCTTTGCATAAATGGTATATTTTTTTATGTTTACAAGGCGATGAACCAAGGGTCAAGAACCACGCCCTGATTGGCAGAGCTAGCCAAATATATCTTGTATGCCGTTGACATCCTTTCCTCGTATTTAAATTTGTAACGGAAATCATTTTCAAAAACTAATTTTTTTGTTTGTTTTTTTTTTTTCATTTAATCCCCCGCCCGTAACAATTTGTATAATAATTAAATAAATTTGTTCCACATGTTTTTAAACATTTTAACTTACAATTATTATTGAGCATAAATAAAATTACATGTTTAGTGATGCTAATTACAATGCGACAAAAAAAACTTGTTTATTTTTCCCATTCCATAGATTTATTATGCAAAATCAAACTTAGCTGCAATTTTTGGAACACGTGGCGGTTTTCTACGTCCATATGCAGGCTGAAATTTAATAAAATAAAAAAATTTAAACATTAAAAGAGTTCACAAGGTGTACTAAGTATTGTATTGTTGTTCGTAGTATTAGAAAACGTACAGTGTACGGCAAAAGTTATGGTACCCTAGCTATAAAAAAAAATCTTTCGTAATTTCTAAAAAAATACGTAAGACAAGATATGACACTTATTTTTATTTAATGTGTTAACTTATATGCTATAACAAATCGAAATATTATTTCAATTATGTATCTAAACAATACATAAAAAAATTAATGATCATGGTAATTTAATATTTTTGAACTGAATTGCTTTACCTTATTCTTAGTAAGATATGCCTTAAGTCGTAGAACTTCAATCAACCATGTCGGCATTGAGGACACTAACTTTTTTGTGTAGTTTTCGTATATTTGACCTAGTGTTTCCAATTTTTCGACCTTGCCGGTTAATCGGTTAGGTCATTATTCGAAAAATTAAGAAAATTTATTAATCGGTTATTCGGGTCGATTAATCAGAAAAATTGGCAATTAATCGATTAATCGTTTAATGCAAAATAAATGTGTTTATTTCATCAATAAGAACACAAAGTGCTGCTTTTTACTGAAATATCGAGTTAAGTCTATTGCATTGGTTTCTGAAGTGTTTGTTTAGGACAATTCAAAGCATTCTGAGATTTTTTAAAGAATCATGCTTTATAATCTTTGGTTTTTCAGAGGAATCTGACGACTTTTTGAAAAAGAAAATGTCAGACGTGTTCAGTGGAAGTAAACCGTCAAAAACGCAGGTAGATAGTGTTTTACCGAAGTGTGACATTTTGTCGATAAAGTTGGTTTTTATTTTCTTTATATGACACTGTCAAGAATAAAAAAATAAAAATGGATAAATAAACTAGAACTGCCTTCAAAAAAATTCAATAACAAATTCTTATAAGTTTGATAGAACTGCCACTGTTCATACCTGAATTAAGCTTTAGAGTTAAGGAGGTTAGAAAATTTATAAAAATCATGCCTATTCCTGACAAGTCTCCACCGATAAGAATAAGCGAATTTTTAAATATTTTTGACTAAACAACTTAATTCTACTGAAGTTCCTACTCCATCAAAATTTGTTGATAAATCAAATTAGAAACAAAATTCCATGTTATTTTTTTTTATAAGTTTGTCCACAGAATTTTAAATGAAACTGTTTTTATAAAATAAAGTTTTCGAATTAAAGCAATTTTATATTATTTTATAACATAAGTAACGTCATAGTGCTTGTTAGGAATATAGCTAGTCACGTGTTTCATTGCTAAGGAGAAATATATATATTTTTAATAGGTTGTATATCATATTTTCTAAAGCCTATATAACATATTTGCTTTGATTCAATCGATTTGAAAAGTATTTGATTGTATTTTAGTTGATATTTTTTTCTACGATTTTCTTGCCAAAGTTAAGAAAATTAGGATGTTTTAAGAAAAATAACAGAAAAATTTATAATAAAAATTTAACCGGTTAATCGACCTAATTTAATCGATTATTCGGGTCAAATAATTATTTGAGGTTTAAATTATTTGTTTCGACATTAACCGAAATAGAGGCGATTAATCGAGGAATTGGTAAATCGATTAACCGAATTGGAAGTACTAATTTAACCCCATTCAATCAAAAGTACTTTATTTAGCTGGGCTTTACTAGAAATAGTGTGATTCAAATAGGATTCAAATCGGGACTTTGAGGAGAGATGATTGGCATATGCTTATGATATGGTGTTATTTTCGATCCACATATTAACGTCAACTGGTGTATGCTTAAGATTATTGTCCTGTTAAAAATAATAACTATCTCGAATATTCAGTTTTCAGCACTCTGATTAAGGTTTTCTATCAGAATGTTCATGTAAACTGTTTTATCCATTGTCCCTTCAATGATCACTAAATTGCCAACACCGGCTGCTGACATGCAACCCCATACAATTTCCCCAGTCTTTCCATACTTCAAAGTTTTTCTTTGTATTTAGCTCGTCGCACTTTTTGCGCCACAACAATTCACGTCCGTTCAATCCAAAAATGTTAATTTTGATTTTTCCGAGAAAATTACTTTTTCCCAAAAGTAGTTTGCTTAAATTTTATATTTCGTTGCGAATCCATTAGCTTTTTTCTATTTGTTACGGTAAATTGCAGTTTCTTTTGAGCAGTACGAGCATTGTAACAGGCCTACAAAATGCACCAACGTACCGTGTCTGCAGAAACAGCTTCCTCAATGATTTCTTTAACTCCGAAGATATTTTAGGTGCACTTCTGAAAGGGTCTTTTTTAATAATGGCTTAAATTTTTCGTCCATCTTAGTTATTGAGCTTTAGTGGACGGCCTGTTCGTGGCTTATTTTCAATTCTTTTTCATCTTCATTGCGCTGTTGATTTGCTCCTATTTATAATTTTATCAGTATCGATGTATGATTTACCCATTTCGTAACTTAAGATTATTATTTTTCGTTCTTTTTTTATTGCCAATTCTTTTCTCGACATTTAAAAAATTACTTCACTTTTTGTCATAAACAAATGCTTCTTGAAAATTTGGAAAGTACCGTTACCTTTTTGAAAAGGGAATCAATAAAAGTCTTAGGGTAAATCAAATATAAGATCGTTTATGACTAGGGGTACCATGACTTATGCTGTGTTTAAATATGTAGTTATATTGGTCTACATTTTTTATAAGTTTTGTAATATTTGCGAATAATAAATTTGCATTTGTTTTTGAATAAGAACATTAATTAAATGATGGGAACCATGGAAAGATACACAATCGAGCAACGCATTAAAGTTATTCAGGCTTATTATGAAAATGGGTGTTCAAATCGAAATGCATTTTGTGCACTTCGTGATTTTTTTTGTCAGCATAATCGACCAAATGTGTCCACAGTCGGGAGAATTGTGGGCAAATTTCAGCAAACCGGGTCTGTAAAAACACCCGTGCATGCTCGCCCAGTTCGTTCTGCGGAAAACATTGCTGTTGTTCGCGATAGTGTGTCATGAGGTCGGCCAAGCATTTTCCGTGAATGGTGTTCGCTATCGCGAGTTGATAACGAACTTATTGTGGCCAGGAATTGAGGATATGCCCCTGGAAGATATGTGGTTTCAACAGGACGGTGCCACTTGCCACACAACTAACGAAACAATGGCCCTTTTGGCGACAAATTTAATGGCCGTGTTCTCACGTGGTGGCGATGTCAATTGGCCGCCAAGATCATGTGATTTGACACCGTTGGACTTTTCTTTGGGGTTATTTGAAAGAAAAGGTGTACGTCGATAAGCCAGCAACAATTCAAGTAAGATAATTCGGCACATTAACGGCATAGAACCTCAATTATGCCTCAGCGTCATTGAAAATTTGGACATTGGATGGAGGTGTGCCGCAGAGGTCGCGGTGGCCATTTGGCCTATATTTTCATAGATAATTCCATACATAATTGAACCATACCATATTATCATAGTAAAACGAAATGACAATAATTTCCTAAATAATCAACATCGGGATTTACTTTCCGGCACCACATATCTAGGACATCTACCTGAAGGTTTCCTAATGCAGATAGCCTCAGATTTGGCTGCGTTGATTTTAATGTTTATTTCTCCAAGATGAAATGCAGCAGAGCTATCATTGGTGATATATTGTGTGCATAAATTAGGCAATCATCAGCGTATAAAAAGCCTTTGATTTTCTAGATTGGTGAGGAAAATCATGCAGGAAAATGTTGAATAGGCAGGGAACGAAGACACTTCCCTGAAGTACCCCACTTTTCACATTTCTTAGTTCTGAGGTTATGTGGTTGATTTGGACGCAAAATTGTCTATTAGTAAAGTAGCTGCAAAATATTTTTACCAGAAACGGGTCAACGCCAATATTTATCAGTTTGTAGAGGATTATGAAAAACTGAATCAAACGCCTTTAATATATCCAATGATATTGCCACCGTTCATATTTTATCCCTTAAGTTGCAAGTTACATCAATGTGAAATTTCAACAATGCATGTTTTGTTGAGTGAGATCTTCTAAATCCAAATTGAAATACCGATATTGGTTCCACAAAGAACTCATTTTCTAGTTTTTCCTTAATTACGTGTTAAAATAATTTACCAATATTAGATAAAAGGGATATTGGGCGAAAATCTACAGGCTTTTTACTGTCTTCCTTTTTTTATTGGAAGTATTTTCGCGTATTTCCAAGCCGATGGGAAATAGCCGTTATTAATACAATTGTTAAAAATAGCAGCTAATAATTTAAGTGTTGTATCAGGAAATTTTTTAATTTCAAATTTGGAAACGCCATCAAAGCCAAAATTCTTTGCTATTATTGTTGTTTATGTGCATTCTGATATTATTCACGTTTGTAAAATGGTAATTATCAAGATTTTTATCGGCCAGAAGCGTGTCATCAAATTTGTAAATATGATGATATTTGATTCTATATATTGCTGACTAGTCTTTCAGGATTTACCCCTCGAAAAACAGCAGTATGATGAGTTCTAAATATCTCTGAAATTTGACAACTATTGGAAGTGATAGTATCACTGTGTATGAGCTGCTGGCAAAAAGGAGACTTACGTCTTTAAAGACAGTAGGACCTGGTGTTATTTTTGAAAGTCTATGTCTCAAATTTTTAGCATCTTCAAGATTTATAAGCTCATAAATAATTCTTTTTAATAGTTGTATTTGTTTAGTGAGAATTTTATACTCGCTGCTAATTCTATTTCCAGATCTGTGATATATTTTCTTTAGGTTCTTCTGCCATGCATACTTACCTTTAAAAAATTTCTTGATGTTATCAGGATACTGACGTTTTTGATCTTTTATTTCCAGTTTGTTGGAGTGGCTTTCATGTATTGAGGTAAATGTATTATTAAATGTATTTATAAGCACATCTAATTCATCATTATTTAAATTGCCGTTGTTGGGAGGTAATTCGCATCTGAGGCTGCACCTAAATCTCTACTGAATGCGTTCCAATTAGTGTTCTTTTATGAAGTTATTATCAGGGGACTTCTTAGTATAACAGGCTGTATCACTTTCCAGTTTCAGTACTAATGGGAAATGATCTGAGAAAGTTGATAAGCTTTTGATCTGATAATTAACTTTGATGCTATTGATTATGCGGGGACTTAATAGAAAGTGGTCTAGGAAAGAAGACCCGATAGGAAACGATGGAAACACGCAAACACGTGTTTCATCTAAACAGTTGTTTTGTAGCCAGCTATGTAGAACTTTTCCATTAGCGTTATCTGCAGTATCTCCCCAATTTAAATTTTTCACATTTAGGTCACCATCGAATATAAACCCATTATATATGTTGCTCAGATAGAGAATCTGGTTTAAGCTGTTGTTAAATTTATGTAAGTCATACACACAAGGTATATATAAAGATCCTGATAAATATTTTTTACTAATGTTGTTTGAAACCATTTCTATTTCAAAAAAAAAAAAACGTTATTAAATTGTGTTTTATTGCAAATAATTCTATGTACAGTGTTTTTAATGGCAATTGTTACCCCTAAAGCTGAATTGTCGTAAACAAAATTATATCCATTAATATTTACTTTTCTATTTCCGCAAAGATGACATTCTTGATTGAATCCTACATCAATTTGGTTATGATCAAAGATATTTGACAGTTCAATTTGGCGAATGATGTTTATAAGATAGCGGACGTTAAATGTTATAATTAAGAGATCTATGGGCCATATTTGTTATTTACATTCTTTAGATTACACTAGGTAGCATATTGTAGGAATTGAAAGGGCGAACAACGATACATGTAGATGCTGGAAAGCTGTGGAGGACAGCTATCACGTTTTGTGCGAATGCCCTACACTTTCTTTTAGAAGAGTTCTTATGTCTTTTAGGACCTTCAAGCCATTTCGGTTGAAATCCTTGGACGTTGTAGGCCTACATCAAGATGTCGAATTGGAATACACAATTGAACGAACTGTATAAAAATATATATCTTAATGTATATCTATGGGCGGTGGTTTATGTTCATAGCTGTCGCATATCAGATAACCTGACTCTACTCTTATCCATTTGAGCTAGCCTTCGAACACTGAACGGAAAAATATAATATAAAATTAAATTAAAAAAAAAACTCCTACGGAAAAACTGCTGAAATTATCAGATTAAGTAAGATAAAACAGCAAAAATAAAATTGATAGATATACAAAAATTTAGTTATGTTGTAATTGAGTTAAATTTTAGATAATTGAAAATGACAATTCACCCTGCTGAATATAAGTACCCTTCAAAAAAAAAGAAAACAGTGTACTAATTTTTAGCAAATATTTCCTTTAATTATAGCAGAATATACTATTATTTCCATTCAACTAAATTTAAATTTATTTGCTGTTTTTGTATATTAAGGTTTTATTTTTGCTGCTTATTAAAAAACTTATATATGCAAATTTCAGTAGGTTTTCTGCAGGGCCCTTTTTAACTAATTTTTAGTAGCTTTTTCTGCTATTCGTACAGATTAATTTCTATGTGTGAAGAACACAAAATTAGCTTGCTTTACCTTAGTATCAATCTGTTGACTTGAAATATTTCCATCATTTGTATTGTCCAATGATAATTGATTTATCTTAATAAAGAAAAGAACAATAATATAAAACTACTACTATTCTAAAAAAAAAAAACAACTTACATCCTGAACAATTTGATCTTGAGAATTATTATAATTATTAGCCGATGTTGTGGGCGATTGTTTAATGTTGATATCACTGTTGTTATTGTTGCTGCCGCTTCGTGCGACTTGAAGAGGTATAAATGCACCTTTTTGATGATTTAAGCTGTTTGGTGTAAATATGTTATCATCTTGCATGCCTAAATTCTGTTGATAATGTGACTGCTGTTGAGGAGAGTTCTTTTGATTTCCTTGATGAAGTTGAGATTGTAACATCTTTAAATAAATGGTAACATAATCACATTATATTAAAATGTTTATAAAAATTCAATTTAAAACTATCATACAAGTATTCGCAAATTTCTCTGTTAAAGTTTATAACTAGACCTCGGAAGTTCATGCTAATACATGTTTCTTGTCATTAAGGAAATATCTTTGCGAATCAACAAATTTGCAAGAAATTGGCAATGATTTGATAAGGCACATACATATATTTTTAAATAGTTTTATTTAAATGCTTATTTTACTGTAAATACATAATAAATACAAATATGTATGCAATCAGTATATATTTTTCTATAAATAATGGTTTGCAACAGAAACGAAGCGGTTATCAGTAAGAGTAACGCTATTTTCGACTATTACGGTGACGGTATTTATAAACACCACGTGCAATGTAAAGTGTGTAACGGTTACGGCTTGGGAATTCCAATGAAATTTAACTTCAATTCCCGGGAAAATAGTAATTGAATTTTATGACATTTTAATAAAAACAAATATTTTTTTCATAGAAATTGTAAAATTTTTTAATAAAAAAATTAGAACCTTAACTTTTTCAGGCCATTTAAACTATTTAAAAACATCATATTAAGTTTTCGCGATCGAAGCAATTAACGTAATTTACGGGTAACGGTTTTTTATTTATTTCGGTAACGTTATTTTAAGGGTAACGGCTTTTGAGTTATTTCGGTAACGATATTTTAAGGGTAACGTTATTTTAGTTATTTCGCTATCGATATTTTAAGGATAACGGTAGTTAAAATGCACACCAATATCTTTAAATGCATATCTTTTCGGATCTTGTTGCTTCACAGCACCACCTAGTAGAAATATTTAGAACTAACAAAGGCAAAAATTTTGACATAATGCACTACACATGGTTTGAAATCATTAATTGACAAAAAAAATTACGAAAGGTAATTTTGTATACGGTTTTAAAGAACCTTATTTTCATTTTAAAAAAATGGGGTAAAAATTAAGGAGATGTACAATTTAATTTTTTTAAAGCGCAGTATCCACTTTTAATCATAACTTAAACTTAAAATTTTGACATAATGCACTACACATGGTTTGAAATCATTAATTGACAAAAAAAATTACGAAAGGTAATTTTGTATACGGTTTTAAAGAACCTTATTTTCATTTTAAAAAAATGGGGTAAAAATTAAGGAGATGTACAATTTAATTTTTTTAAAGCGCAGTATCCACTTTTAATCATAACTTAAACTGTTACGAGATATAGAGGATTAAAGTTTAAAGATATGGGGAACTCTTAAAAAGTCCTACAATTTTTTAAATAGTTTTATTTTTAAGGTGGGAATAAGGTGGAGTTATACAAGTATTAAACTTAATACTTAAAGTACCTACTGAATACTTCCAGAGTTGTATTTTTCTATATAAAAATACAACCCATCTGAAAGTACAACCTTGTTTTTTGTATGGATGAAGTGCTTTAAAAATCTAGACTTTTGTAGAGTACTTTTTTGTCAATTCGTGATTTCACACACTTGTTAAGATTTTTTTAAAATTCAAATTTTGTTTTTTTTTTTTTTGTCTCAAAACTACATACGATTATATATTGTTTATTTATTTATCGCACGAATTGAAAAAAAAAAAATAACTAAAGAATTGCTTTTAAAATATTTTTATTAATACATTTACCTATCAAAGAACTGCAAAATCAACTTTTTTCTTGATTTAATCATACACAAAAATTCTTGTTCACATTTAATAATTCAACAAAATTCACTGTAGAATAAAATCAGCATCATGTTACTGAACGCGTAATTGGGATCAGTGTGAATCATCTGTCGACTAAGTTTTATGCAAGTGTAATCACTCAACAAAAAGTCAGCGTTGAATAAATCAAAAAAAAAAAAAAAAAAACAAACAACGCGTATGAGTGTAATCATAATCAAAACAAAATAGAAACACATTTCATAAATTTACATTAGGGTGGGACTTAAATCCGCTTTTTTAGAATTTTTATTAGTAATACAATACTAAAAATATTCTTCTTTGTGAAATAAAAATATTTTTTTGGAAAAAAGTTATAGGTCGATATCTCAGGCTTGCCTAATACGGAAAAATTTAAATATTGTCTAATTTTTTTTTTCATCTATTTTGATTGGAAAATAAGGCAATATTTAACTTTAACCGGATTGGGAGAGCATGAGATATCGACCTAAATTAAAAAAAAATTTCACAAAGAACAATATTTTTGGTATTACTAATGAAAATTCTGAAAAAACAGATTTTAGACCCACCCTAATTTATGAAATGTGTTTCTACAAAACCACCCCCTTTTTATAGATAAGAAACTATTTTGTTTTAATTATGAATACACACATACGCTTTATTTATTGCTTTTTCTGATTTATTCTACATCAAAGTAATTATTGTTGACTCAAACGAACAGAATAAAATCAATGGTTATACCATTGACAACAATTTGCACGTCGTTTGATTGATTTAAAATCATCAACAAATATGTGTATTGGAGTATATTCAATGTTTGAACGCAAACACATATATATTCTTATGTTGATTGGGTATGAACGTTTTGCAATCAGCATTTGCAGTTCTCTGATACCTATAGGCAGTAGCGTGCCCATTATTTTGTTTTCTATAAATTTTTTTTAAAGCTTGTAATTTTAAAACCTAAATACTTCGACTTATTTGAAGCATTTAAAACAGGGGTGCCCAAAAGTTCCTTATGAAAGAGTAAACACCAATACATTTAAAGAATAACTAATTTTTATTCAATATTTTTTATTGTAAATACCAATACATACAAAGAAAAACGAAAAAAAAACTAATAAGGCAAAATTGTTTGTGTATTTCATATTGCTATTGCTGAGTGCTCTATGTGTATAAAACACACAGCCTATAGCTAAAAGCATTTAAAAAAACAAATGAGCAACAATAGCATAGGGCTTGGACACCCTTGATTTAAAACAAAATTTACAGCATAATAAATAATTATTTTTTTTTAATACTAAAGTACCATAAAAGGATATTTTTTATACTCTCGTGATCATTTTTGAATTTAAATTAATCCAAATATGTTAAATACAATTGTATTGTATGCCCTGCTCTCTCTTTACTAACAAACACATAATTCTTTTCTCAGCTTTTGTTGTTTTTAAAATTTTATCAATTTAAAAATATTTTTTGTTAACATTTAAAAGACAAAAGCCAATTTTCAAGACTTGGCAGCATTTTTATAAATTCTTAAGCAGCTCTATCTATAACTACTTAGCAAGTCTACATATACTTAAATTTGTATACATACAGACCTAAAATCAACTGGCCAATGAAATATAAAAAAACTACTGGTATATTTTATTAAAAAATCCAGTACACTCAAAAATAAAACGTGAAAGGATATTAACAGGTTATACATACACAATCAGGGATGGAAAACGATTTTTTTTTCGGTATCAAAAAAAAAATTCAATAGTACTTTTTTGACCCTCAGAGTACTAATTTTTTTTTTATTTTTAAGAAAAAATTACATAAAAATAAACACAAATATAAATTTGTTTTTACATAAAATTAACATACGTTAAAAACATATTTTTTATATTAAACAAAAAAGTTTAAGGTCTGTTTTTTTTTTAAATATTGCAAATAAATAATATTTTTTATAAAAAGTAGACCTTAAGCTCAAAAAATAAATTCGTTATTAAAAGAAAAAAGTTGAATAAAAGATAACAATTAAACAAAAAAGTGTAACACATTAAATTAGAGAACAAGTTAATATAAACTTAAGTTACCCAACAAAAAACATTTTGTTGTATGTAATTGTATACAGTTATATTGTTTTGTATTATTAAAGATATATACATGTGTTGTAAATAGTGTGCTACATATAAATATGATATTATATACAAATTTATTTAGTTACACATCCTTATAAATTGTTTATACAATTTCATCCGAAAACATAAAACTATATTAAACTTCGTACAGTTTACAAAAAAATATAGTAGTTACCATACTACATAAACCTTAAGTATTAAGGGGAAATGTTGAAAAAAGTGAATATCAAAGTTTTATTTGCGAAAGGTGTGTGAGAGTATCAAATGTGTCTCGAAGTATCACGGTATTTTCTTAAATCAAATAGTATCAAAAAAAGTACAATTGTATCAACTTTTCCATCACTGATAACAATACTTTAATTTTTAATATAAAGGGTGATTAAATTTTAAGGGCCGCTGTTGAATGTGAACCACACCTAAACGTCAAGTTTTTTTCTGCAATTCATTTGACATTTCTCAATTTCAGACCAACTCAATTTGAACCATGGAAAGATACACAATCGAGCAACGCGTTTAAGTTATTGAGGCTTATTATGAAAATGGGCGTTCAAATCAAAATGCACTTTGTGATTTTTTGGTCAGCATAATCGACCAAATGTGTGCACAATCGGGATAATTGTGCACATATTTCTGCAAATCGGGTCTGTAGAAAATGAGAAAACACATGTGCATGCTCGCCAAGTTCGTTCTGCGGAAAACATTGCTGTTGTTCGCGATAGTGTGACAGAAAAGCCGTCAACCTTGACTCGCCGTCGGCGTTCGCTATCGCGAGATTATAACGGAATTCTTGAAGCCAGTAATTGAGGATATGGATGTGCAAGATATGTGGTTTTCAACAGGACGGTGCCACTTGACACACAGCTAACGAAACAATGGCTCTTTAGCGCAACAAATTCAATGGCCGTGTTATTTCACGTGGTTGCGATGTCAATTGGCCGCCAAGATCATGTGATGTGATTGGACTTCTTTCTTTGGGGTTATTTGAAAGAAAAGGTGTACGTCGATAAGCTAGCAACAATTCACGAGCTAAAGGATGAGATAATTCGGCACATTAACGGCATAGAATCTCAAATATGCCTCATGGACCATCGGATGGAGGTGTGCCGCCGAGATCGCGGCTGCCATTTGGCTGACATTTTGTTCCACACATAATTGAACCATGCCATATTATCATAATAAAAAGAAATAACAATAATTTCCTATATAATTAGTGTTTTATTCAAAATCAACATCGGCCCTTAAAATTTAACCACCCTTTATAATATTTATTTAATATTTTCAATATTAAATACATATATTTTATTATAAAAATAAACTCATAATTTTGGGGATTCCAGTTAAGACTATATGGTATTGAAATCTCAGTGATACAATTGGAATTACGATTTTTTTTGTTTAAAAAGAAAATATACAATTTTAATAATTCCATTAAGGACCTATGAGAGGTAACTAAATAAATTATAATAAAGTGTCCCAAGAAGAACGCAATTTTTAAATCTGGCAACATTCGAAGTGTCATTGTTTGACATTTGAACAATTGTTATTGTTTGCTAGTAGAAGGTACGAGGTTAGTAAAAATGGAGCGCTACACGAATGAACAACGCATTCTCATTGTGAAATTGTTTTACCAAAATGGTGAAAGTTTTGCGGCTACAGTTCGCAAATTGCGATCAATTTGGAGTCACAATAATGCTCCAAAAGAGTCAACTGTAAAGAGATTAATGGATAAATTTGCCGAAACTGGGTCTGTTAGTGATGTAAAGACAACAACGCGCCATCGACCAGGTCGATCGACCGAAAATGTCGCAGCTGTACGTGATGATGTCACTCAAACTCCATCCACCTCAATTCGACACCGAGCTCAGCAAATTGGTGTCTCCAAATCCACTTTGCAGCGAATTTTGACGAAAGATTTGCATCTTCATGCATACAAAGTTCAATTGACTCAGGAACTGAAGCCAGCTGACCATGGACAGCGAAGGGAGTTCGTTAATTGGGTATTGGAGAGACAACATGAAAATGCTGATTTTGCCGATAAAATCATCTTCAGTGACGAGGCCCATTTTCATCTTGATGGCTTCGTCAATAGGCAGAATTGTCGCATTTGGGGTGAGGAAAATCCTCGAGTGATTCACGAGAAGCAAATGCATCCTCAACGTGTCACTGTGTGGTGTGGTTTTTGGGCTGGAGGAATCATTGGACCTTTTTTTTATGAAAATGAGGCAGGTCAAGCGCAAACAGTCAATGGTGTTCGGTATCGTGAAATGATAACCAGTTTTTTATTGCCTAGAATTGAAGAAATGAATGTGGAGGGCATGTGGTTCCAACAAGACGGCGCCACATGTCATACAGCCAGAGAAACAATTCAATTGCTGCATCAGTCATTTCCCGGTCGTGTTATTTAGCGTTTTGGAGATCAGAATTGGCCGCCTAGATCGTGCGATTTAACACCATTAGATTTTTTCTTTGGGGTTTTTTGAAGTCGATGGTTTACGCGAATAAGCCGACGACGACTCAAGCCTTAAAAGAGGAAATTGGACGCTGCATTAATGAAATACCGCAGCATTCATGCAAAACGGTCATTGAAAATTTCATTAAAAGATCGCGTGCATGCCAGCAAAGCCGCGGCGGCCATCTGCACGATATATTGTTCCATATATAACCTCATTCTGTCTACTTTACGATATAATAAAGTTTCACGATTTTTTTTTAAATATCTGTGTTTTATTTAAAATTTAAAAATTGCGTTCTTCTTGGGACACCCTTTACAAATTAACAAAAGTTTTTGAAATTTCTTTGAAAAATTTTTAAATTTTCATAGAAATTTGGAAATTTGAATTTAGTTTAGATTTTATTTACACAGCTCTCACCCACACTAAATACAATATTTAAAAACAATAAACCACATTAATTTTTTTCTAACATAGAAGGATGGAAAGGGTAGTAGACGTTTAAATCAACCTTTAATTACTCCTTTTTAGAAGAGTTCGAAAAAAGATAAAAAGCGTTAAATTAAATAAAAAGCCAATTGACCGGATTTTAACCACTTGGAAGTTTATTATACCCTCCACCATATATGGCGGGGGAGCCTATTTTTACCCAGATTATTGAACATTCTCCCGAGCAGCTTGGTATTGAAAATGAGCAAAATCGGTCCAGCGCACAGTGGATGAAACGTTCAATCTAGCGGAATTAAATTAATAGGCATGTTTTCTTTGTACACTTAAGCTAGCAAGTTATTTTATTTATATGGAGAGTACTAAGATCGCGTGCATGCCAGCAAAGCCGCGGCGGCCATCTGCACGATATATTGTTCCATACATAACCTCATTCTGTCTACTTTACGATATAATAAAGTTTCACGATTTTTTTTTAAATATCTGTGTTTTATTTAAAATTTAAAAATTGCGTTCTTCTTGGGACACCCTTTACAAATTAACAAAAGTTTTTGAAATTTCTTTGAAAAATTTTTAAATTTTCATAGAAATTTGGAAATTTGAATTTAGTTTAGATTTTATTTACACAGCTCTCACCCACACTAAATACAATATTTAAAAACAATAAACCACATTAATTTTTTTTCTAACAGTAGAAGGATGGAAAGGGTAGTAGACGTTTAAATCAACCTTTAATTACTCCTTTTTTAGAAGAGTTCGAAAAAAGATAAAAAGCGTTAAATTAAATAAAAAGCCAATTGACCGGATTTTAACCACTTGGAAGTTTATTATACCCTCCACCATATATGGCGGGGGAGCCTATTTTTACCCAGATTATTGAACATTCTCCCGAGCAGCTTGGTATTGAAAATGAGCAAAATCGGTCCAGCGCACAGTGGATGAAACGTTCAATCTAGCGGAATTAAATTAATAGGCATGTTTTCTTTGTACACTTAAGCTAGCAAGTTATTTTATTTATATGGAGAGTACTAAGCGACTAGTTATTAACTCGCTTAATTCTCCATATAAATGAAATAACTTGCTAGCTTAAGTGTACAAAAAAAACATGCCTAATATCTCGGCTGTTTCTTATCCGATTGGCACCATACTTTCAGAAATATTTTTTTATATATCCCCTAATATATTTCGGACGAATCGGACCACTATAATCCAGTATTTTGCTTTTTTCATACGATTTTAATTAAAATAGTTTATACTCAAATTTGAATACTTTTAATTTTTATTTTAAAACTTTTTTATGTAAATTTAGTAAATAATTATAATATCAATAATAAAAACTGGTAAAATAAATTATTCAGAATCTAAGCTTTCATTGTATGAACCTAGAATATGCAGTTCAGCACAAGAAAGAAGATTTTTAACTTCTTTATTTAATATATTATTTTTTTTTTGGAAGACCTGAAAGTAGATTTAGACAATGATGATATAAAGGGATCTGAGAAAAACAGGAGTGCATACAGCAGGTCCTCCATTGTATGCAGTCGATATGTTTTACGTGTGTGATGCAAGCGGAAATTTTGGACGTCTTTATTTCTAGCCTCAAGTGCTTCTTCCGACATCATGCCAATTGGTAGCACAACATTACTTTTAATTTCTGCTCCATGTATTACAATTTTGTGTATAGAACTGGGCATGTAAAACCATGGATATTAATTTACAAATATTTGAGCTGTTTCAAATGCGTAGTGTCGAAAAGCATTTGGATTAACATCGTATCCGCAAGCCATAACACGCAAAATTACGCTAAATCTTGGAATAATATTTTTACTAACGCCTGTTATTTGGGCAGCCAAATTAGGTTGTTCAAAGAACCTTCTAGCTGTGTTGCCATTATTTTTATTGCTACAACCAGCCATTGGTATATCCACTAGTAATGCCATTTTCTTTTTTAGCTCGGTTTGTATGTCTACTTTTCTTTTTTCAACTATAACTTTATCGGAACCACGAATCTGCCATTTATTAATGGAAAGCCTGTATGAAATATGAATGACACACTCAAAACGAAGAATCCACGCGTGAAGAGTGGATAAACCATACTGGAAAAAATTTTAATTTACTGGTAGATTTTGGATCACATTCAGATCGTTCATCATTTTCGGCGTGGCTTTACAAATTTCGCACGTTTGTAATGATGTTTCCACAATCATTGTCATGTAGAACTGATAATGAACTTCGAATGTGCTCACACTTGTCTAATATTAGATATTTGAGTTTCAACACTCTCAACCTCGGTTTTGATCTCACTGGATGTTTCCTTCTGACAACTTATTTTTATTGGTCTGCAGAAGCGAGTTGAAGAAGGTCGCGAATTTATTAATGAAGAAACTTTTTGGACCTGAGTTTTAACAGTACAAGTTGAAAACTCCTTTACCGGTCGTCCAATTTGTGTAGAAATTGTTGGAGCAATTACCTCAAGGTCTCCATTTAACCACTCTTTGTTTTTCTTTTTCAAAATATGCTAATCTCCTATTGCAATCTTTCCATTTTTCCACTAACTTGACAATAAAAATTCTTAATTTTTACCCATTGCACGGCACTGTTCTTCGCTATGATTATTTTTATCAATTATGTTTTTAAGTATGTAGTTTTCTACTGCCAAACATTTTTTAGACGGAACAGCTTCGCTATACCATATCAAAAAAGTTCTCGTTTTGAAACTGACATCGCACCTACAAAATGGACTAAGAAATAGAGTCGTAAAAAGTGGCAAAAGGTGGTGGCCATTTTACATTCACAAGAAACAGTACAAACAAAATAAATAAGATTTAGACCGGACACTTTTGGACAACAAAAGATCTGCTCTACAAAACTTCACTAAAGGACATTCACGGAGAACACATCAAAGGCTATTTTCTACCGACATTTGTAACAATAATATATAAAACACAAGCCATAAACAATTTTTTTTAATACATATGTGGTATTTTAATACACATGTGGTTAAAAATATTCACTTAACTTGGCAAATATTCAAATACTTTTATTGTTTACAAAGCTCGTACTGCACTAAGTGAAATGGCGGAAAAATTTATTGCTGCACCTGTTGTTATGTTTGACAGCTCACAGCTGTTCAAATATAATAGTTATGAGAAAACAAAAGTTATCGATAAACTCAGTGGGATATTGGTTATCGAAAATATAAAAAAAAATTCGTTATTCCACATTTCAAATTTGAATTAAACAACGCTAGATTGACCATTTCGCCTTCTGTGCAGCGGTTAAAAAGTGAGTGAAAATGTGAAGAAACTCAAAATTTTCTATACAAATTGTTACAATTTTTCTATATCTTTTTTTTTCTGTTAAGCTTTGTTGGTTTCATTCGTTTCATTCCATAAAATGTATTTTTTGTTTTTTTAAAACTCATTTAATATTTTTGTTTTTCTACCAATTTAAGTTGTATCAAAAAAAAATGTAATTGTAACCATTTGTCATTAGGTGGCGCAAGAAATATTAAATAATCGCTATTAGTCATATTAGTCTCCATTAGCCATATTGAGCTACACAAAGAAAGAACATTAGCTGGAACTGATTTCTCTTCATTAGCTGGAACTGATTCTCTTCTTTGTCAAAAGATGGCGCATCTAAATTCGCATTCCCTTCATTAGACATATTCTGCCGTACAGGTAGTCTCCGTTAAACATATTGTGTTACCAGTATTCAATAGAGTATTATTGATTTTCTATTTCCCTCGTAACATAAATTAATATTTGCCAAAAAACTATGCAAAAATTGTGTTTTATGTGCATATTAAGAGCACAATATTGCAATTTCTTCACGTGGATTTGTTATTTTTTTGTGAAAGAAAAAATGAACATAAATATATATTTGCCAATGCCCCAATACTCGAAAATTATATAATCTAATGAAAACACAATATTTTCCCATATGAAAATTTGTTTTGTAAAACCATATTTGGTGACATAATTGAAATGTCATATTGAAATTGCGATCACGACGCAAAGCGCAAGCGGGGGTGCTTATATTCCATAAAAACTGCTGTATTTTAGTACGATTTCATAGTAGCGACTGTACATAATATATTTTCTCATATTTTCTCCTCAAAATTGCTTTCACCACAAAATTTGTTATCACCAGAAAAGTTGTTTTCGCTTCCAAATAAATTTTTTCAAATTCATAATTTTATTTTCAAAATTGTTTTTAGTTGTTTGTACTATTGGAGCAACGGTTCCCAAGTGGGAGGGTCGCGACCCTCTGGTGGTCCGTAACTGCATCCGAGAGAAGTTCGTAAAAAATTGTTTAACAATAAGAAGGTAATAATAAATAATCTTCCAATGTCAGTTACCTCAATTGTATTTAAAAAAAAAATCCAACAAAAAATAATGAATATAGAGCGATTTTCAAAACTTTGGAAGGAAATAAGGAGTATTCTAATTCTTAGCACTTTTCAGACTTCGGAAATTTTTTTTTGTTTAATTGAATACACATTACTTTTTATTTCTGATACAGAAAACGTTCTCAGATTCGAAAAAAAATCATCAGTTTGTTAAGAATGAATTTTTCATATTAAAGCTTTTTTATAGAAAACGCCTCAAGATCCTATTTTTTAAGTGTTTTTATTGTTATTTAATGGAAAGATAAATCTCTTAAATTCTGTAAATTTGACAATAATAAAAACGTTTTTCCATCTTTCGCATAATTTGCTACTACTATTTTCTGAAAATCTTTGAATGTAAATGTTTTTATTTAAATATGAAAACATTTAAAAATTTGGGGTCCGTCAGCCAGTAAAAATGTCTCAAGTGGTCCGTGAAGTAAAAGTTAGTGGGAGCCGCTGTATTAGAGCCTTAGAAGTACTTAATTCATTTTTTCTTTATAGTTTTTTATTTTATTTTTGGTACTATGGTTCTATGCAATTGATTGTACGCTTTTTTCTCAATTACCTTTTGTTGCTTGCTAAGTTTTGTCCGAATATGTACTATAAAGCAACAAAAGAAGAAAATATATGAAGGCGAAAGAGAAATAACAAAAACATGCGAAAAATGAAAACCTTGCTTGTTTGCCCACCAAACATGAATTTCATGCAATAATTACATGCAAAAAGTCACCGTATAAATTGGCCCAGAGTTATTTTTTTCAATTTATATAAATCTAATTACAATAATGGCGTAAGTAACACCTAGATGGACCTGCTGTTGAAAACTTTAATCGTTTATATTTATAATATAGCTATTAATTGACACTACTGCTTGTCAAAAATGACAATTGAGAACATTCGTTCAAGTTTTTTCGTCATTTAATTTAAAGTGGAATGTATTTTTTAATACATATTTTTGCCTAAATAAAATAATTTAAATCAAATCATCTCGTTAATATTGAAAACAAACAATTGCTCATCAATTCATATTTATAAGAAATAAGAAATATAAATAGTTCTAAATGCTTCTAAATTTTTCTATATTTTTTTATGTTATTTGCCACTGATAAACTTTGTTGGTTTTTCGTTTCATTCCATAAAATGTATTTTTGTTTTTGGAAAACTCCCAATTTATATTTTTTTGATTTTGTTTTTCTACCAATTGAAGTTGTGCCAATCAATGACATTATTTTTTAAAGGAAAAAATATTAGTTAGAAACTATTTGTAGAGGTGGCGCATGAGAAAATGTATTCTCTCCATTAGGCATATTGTCCTACAAACACACATTAATTTTTCAAAGAAACAACATTCGTTGCAACTATTTATCAATACGTGGCTCATCGGAATGTGCATTCTCTCCATTAGACATATTCTTCAGAGCTAGTCCCCATTAGCCAGTAACAAAAATAAGTATTTGCCAAAAACTATGCTTAAAATGTGTTTTTTGTGCAGTCCAGTGGTTAGAAAACTAGTGACTGGTACATAATATATTCATATTTATAAGAAAATTTGTATTCACCTCAAAAAAATTTTTTTTTTACCACAAACATTTTTTTTACCTCAAAAAATTTTTTTCATCTCTAATTTTTTTTTTTCCACCAAAAGTTTTTTTCACATCTAAAAAAGTTTTACACCTCAAAAAAATTTTTCACCTGCATAATTTTACTTCAAATGTTTTTTTATATTATTTGTATCAAAAACAGTAGAGAACATCTTTTAAGGATATTGGTGGAGGGTATTCAAAGATTCGGCACAGCCGAATTTAGCCTTTTTTACTTGTTTTTGGTTGTTTTTTAATAATACATGCTTAAATATACAAATAATTTTTTATTCGTACAATATACAACTATTTTGTATACATTGTATGAAAAAATTGTTACATAAAAATTTCGTACTTAGCTGAAGGTAAAAACTTTATTAAATTTACAAATTTCGTACACAATAGAAACAAAATTTTATAAAATAATTTTCGTATAAAATTATTTTGTATTTAAACAAAATATTTATATACTTACAAATTTATTTATTTATTGAAATATATTTTATAAATAAATTTACAAAATACAAAGAAAAAAGCGCAGGGTAACTTGACCATAATGCGCGCATTGATGCGCACTATGAAGAATATATTAAAATTATAAGTACAAAATCATGATAATAAAATGCAAATTAATATTGATGAATGCAATTAAAATTAGTTTAAAAAGTTACGAAATTAGTTAATGGTATTGATTTATATTTCAGTAATATTGTGTTTCCGCAAAGATTGTTGTATCTCCACAAGTTTGCAGGGCTTAGAACAATCAAGAATTTCCTCCAGCGGTTTATCTATATTAGATAAAGGGCATTCCTTAAGGGCATGGTAAACACTTATATTTTGATGGCATAGATCGCATTGTAGAGGATTGGAGTGATTATAATAATGTTGGGTATTAAACAACGCTTTACCAACTCTAATGCGTGCAAGTAATATGCATTGATATCTAGTGTAGCTATAGTGGATATCTACGTCTGTTGTATTTTGGATTGTGTTTACTAAGAAAGCATGCAGAGTTTAGCCATTTTGATTGCTGATTTTGATAATAAATAGATTTAAAGCTATTGCTAATCACAAGAGGCAAACATGGCACTTCAATAATCAAAAACATTTTGATATCATCTTTAGCCGCGTTATCCGCATATTCATTTCCAATAATACCAATATGTGAAGGTATCCATAGAATAAGTATAGGATGACGTATTTTTGGGTTCTTCAAAATGCTGTCATAAATATAATTTTTGTTGTAAAAAATGACTTGACAACACTAAGACTATCCGTACATATTATAGATTTTGAATCCTTAGATATTGCATAAATAATTGCTGCATTAATTGCAGCTAGTTCAGCAGAAAATATTCCTAAATATAGCGGTATTTGGCTCTGTTTGACAAATGATGTACTACAGCATAAGAGGTTAAACCATTCTGGAAAGATCCATCAGTATACAGTTCAGTTTCTGCTGAAAAATTATATATTCTGTCTGCAACCATTGCTTTAAATTCTTCAGGGCTAGTGTTTGATTTAATATGAGTTGCTAGACTGGAATCTTTAATCACCTTGCTAATAGTATTTAGACTTGCACTAGGTTTTTCAGGCAACGATATATTTAATTGTTTGAGGAGAAAAATTACCTTCCTAATGGCAGAAATGTTCTTTTTTGAATTTGTATTTTATTTATAGTAATCCAAAACGTGTTGTGAAGAGCGTCTGATGGGTCTGTAATAGATCTTGATGCCAAATTAACCGATATTTTTTCGTATATTGTTATAAAATCTGGTGTTCTTGACTCTACTTTCAAAGATTCGATTGGCGTAGCACTTAAAAGGCCAGTAGCAGTTCGAAAACAATTATTTAGAGCAGCGTTCAGCTTTCCAATGTTTGCTTTAGTTGTCCAACAATAGATAGTAATGCAGTGTTGAATTAAACCATGCGCTAAAGATCTGCTTATGTCAATAGCAGTGTCAATATGTGGTCCTTTCTTTTTTGAACAAATTAATTTAAGAAGATTATTTATTTTGCCTAACTTTGTTATCAAATTTGTTATATGGACATTCCACAATAAGTTTTTAGTAAAAAATAACCCAAGGATCCTCATTTGTTCTTTGAGAGGCAATACAGAATTGTCATTTATTCTGACATTGGAAGAATAGCAATTTCTTCTTCCACAAATGTGCAACAATTCAGATTTGTTTACAGGTACAACAGCTCCACGGGTAGTGGCCCAAGTCTGTATATTATTATTAAGTAGATTTAGATTGGCTGCAACAACAGTAGGAGTGCCAGAAGCAACGGCGAAAATGTTGTCGGCATATATACCAACATAATCAATTCCTGCTAAATTCTGAATAGATTTTGCCAGTGAATTTGCGTAAATTATAAATAAAATTACAGACAAGGGAGATCCTTGAGGGATTCCATTATCCAAAGGGTGAAGTTGTGATAAATAACCATCGATTTTAACCATTACCCTGCGATCGGACAGGAAAGAATGTATTATTTTTATAATTGAAATAGGAACATTCCATTCCCGTAATTCATCTAGAATAAAAGTAGAAACTTTTAGGAACCCAAATAATACACGCACAGTTCAAAGTTTAAGAATAGAATAATAATAATGTTATTTAATAATTTTTCAATAAATCATTTTTCTTTCAAAGACTACTATTATTAAATTAAAACTGTATTACAAAAGTTATTTTGTTGACAAGTAGTTTATATATTACAACACCCCTTCTCAACAAAATATATCCTTAATTAAAATTTTAAATTTTGGCAATGGTAAAGATTTTGTTAAAAAATCAGCTAATTATTTGTCAGAAGAACAATACAATAATTTTATAATTCCATTTTCATGAAGACTCCTAATATGGTGATATTTTACGTCAATATGTTTTGTTCTGGCACTAAATTTGGGAGACTCCACTATTTTTATACAACTTTGATTGTCTTCATACATTGGAACTGGTGTACAAACAGGAATTGACATATCTTCCAGCAGTTGTTTTACCCACAATAATTCTTGTGCTGCTTCGGCTTCAGTTGACGACAACGCAATTGTAGATTGTTTCTTTGAAGACCAGGAAATTACATTGCAACCCATTAGAAATATAAAACCACTTGTTGATTTTCTATCGCCATGATCTCCAGCCCAGTTAGCATTAGCAAAACATTTTAATTTTAAATCAGATCCAGCCTTTATTATTAACTTGTTGTTTATTGTAGCTTTAAGGTAGCGAACTACCTTTTTTTGCAGCTTCCCAGTCACATTTTCGTGGTTTTTCACAATATTGACACATCTGAAGCAATGTCAGGCCTAGAAGTAATGGAAAGATGAAGTAGCATACCAATAACTGACCTGAACTGCTCGTTTGTTTGTAACAAATTATCGTTGTGATTTATCTTGATAAACTCTGGATCCATCGGAATTGAACTAATCTTTCCATCTTCTAGCTTAACTTTATTTATTAGTTTCTTTATTTTTTCTTCTTGATGAAGGAGAAAATATCCATTAGGATTTCGCATTATTTGAATGCCTAAATATGATGATACGTTGCCTAAATCTTTGATTTCGAAATGTTTTTTTAAATGTTTATGTATATCTTTTATTATTGACTAGTTATTAGCACATATTAATATATCATCTACATAAACTAGTATATAAATGACTATCATTTATTAATTTCTTGTATAAACAAGTATTTGCCTTGCCAGATTCAAAACCAATCTCTAATAAAACTTTATTTAATTTATCATACCAGGACTTAGCTGCCTGCTTAAGTCCATATAGTGACCTTTTGTAATTTGCAAACATGGTGTTCTTTTCCTTTTTCAATGAAACCTTTAGGTTGTTCCATATAAATTTCCTTTTGAATTTCGCCATTAAAAAAAGCAGATTTCACATCTAAGTGCTTAACTACATATCCCTTAGATGCACTTACTGCCAAAAGTGTTCTTAAAGTAACGAATTTTCCCACTGGAGCAAATGTTTCATCATAATCCTCACCAAATGATTGTGTATAGCCTTTTGCCACTAAGCGAGCTTTAAATTTTGTTTTATTAAGACTATCACTTTTTAGTTGAAACACCCATTTACATCCAACAATTTGCTTGCCGTGTGGAAGTTTTGTTAATGTCCATGTATTATTATTTTTCAAACTCGAAAACTCTTTATTGGCAGCCGCTATCCATAATTCACGATCAGGGTTTGGCATACTTAACATCTCTTGCCATGAATTGGGAACACTATAATTATTTACTGCACTTTTAGCCATATTCTTATAACTTACTGTAGGTTTATTTTGAATTCGTTCTGAACGTCGAATAATATTTTCATTTACTAAATCTTCTTGTATATTTTCATTATCTGATGATTATCATCAATTTCATTGGCATCTTCATCAGCAGATTCAAATTCGGACTCATTATCGCTGATCACTGGTACCTCTTCAACTTCGTTTTCACTGATCACCGGCACCTCTCTATTTTCATTCTGTTTCGAAAATTCAATCAACACTTTGTCTTCTATTTGATTTCCAATAACTGTATTTGATTGTTCAAAATTCTCTTGAAAACGTACATTTCAGCTGATTATAATTTTATTACTTCCTTTCTTCAAAATTCTGTAACCTTTGGAATTTTCACCATAACCGACTAAAACTCCTTCGATAGATACGTTATCAAGTTTACGGCGCTTACATTTAGGAACTTGAACATATGCCTTATGTGACTTAAATTTGGTTTTCGTTTATACCAGATTTCATATGGTGTTTTCAAAATTGATTTAGAAGGCAAACGATTTTGGATGTAATTTGCAGCCATAGCACATTCAGCCCACAACATTTTAGGCAAATTCGCTTCCGGACAATAAGGTACTGTGGTTTGCAAAATAATTCCATTATTTTTCAAAAATGTTTTCATTTCAGAATTAACGAATTCTCCACCATTATCGCAGCGAAGAATTTTTAATTTATTTCCAATAAAATTCTGAACTTCATTCAAATATTCTTTAAATTTAAGAATAACTTCATTTTTCTTTGACATGACATATAATTTAGTATATCGCGAAAAATCATCAATGAATGTTAAAATATATCTTTTCTCGGTCTGGGAATTTACTTGAAATGGTCCACAAACGTCTGAATGTACAAGTTCAAGTATCATTGCAGACTTACTTCTACTTTCTTTAGGAAATGGTAACCTTGTCATTTTTGATTTAGCACATATGTCACAAAAATTTGTATCTTGACAATCCTGAAACGATATAGCTTCAACTAAATTTGTTAACTTTTTAATGTCAGCTATATTACGATGACATAAGCGCCTATGCCACAAATGAATGCATTCCAAAGAATAATCGGCCATGTACAATTTATTTATATTTATTTCAGACAATACATACAAAGTATCTTTTTAAATACCATCAGCTAACAATTTGTTTTCCCTCCTGATATAGCATTTATCGCCCTCAAAATTAATTGAACAACCTTTCGCTGCCATAGATTTTACTGACATTAGACTTCCATTAAGTTCCGGCACGTATAACACATTTTGTAATAAAATTTCATTATATTTACCACAAATAACACCTTTACCAATACCAACAGCATCTAAAGGTTTCTCGTCAGCAATGAAAACTTTGTTTTGATTTCTATTAAAATTCTTAAAAAAAAATCATAATTGCTTGTCATATGTATGGATGCTCCTGAATCGATTACCCATCCATTTTTAACATTCGAAACATTTTAACAAATTTGACTTGAAGCTACATGGCTTGAATCGCCCTTTTCTTTCTTCCATTTGTAACAATCTTTTTTCATATGTCCCATTTTGTTACAATGGAAGCATTTAATTTGCTTACGGTTTTTGTATTTTCCTTGTTGACCCTTTAAAGCTTCATTTTCATTAATATTTATATCACAGCCACCATCGCCCCTACGTTCTGCTTCGTCTAAAAGTTCTTCTTGAACATATTCCAATTTAATGGCGTCTTCAGGTTGGCCTTCAATTGATGTCACAAGCGCTCCATAAGATTTGGGTAAACTATTAAGCATAATGGCCACCATAGAGTTATCTTTGATGTCTTCACCTCTATCTAGTAATTGCGATCTTAAAATATTCAAATTGTTTATATGCTCTTGCATGTTTTCCCCATCAATCATCCTCTTATCATACAGCTTTCTTAGCAAATGTAGTTTGGATGTCATAGTTTTTCTTTCATACGTCATTTGCAGTTTTTGCCACATTGATTTTGATGAATTAAATGTACCTGCGAATTATCTACACACATCGCTATTGTTGATCTTGCTTTTTGATCTCTTTTAATAAATTCCGGTGTAATAGTATTCGGATGTGTTTTTCCAACAACATCCCACAGATCAATTTAAATTAAATGCATCTGCATTTTGAATTTCCGCGTAAAATAGTTTGTAGAATTTAACAACGGAAAACACGCACTTTTGTTCCATTTTCTTTTTCTTTTCGTTAATACAATACCACTATAAAACGATTCTAATTAATCGCGGACTGGGCCCAAAACCTTTTAGGAACCCAAATAATACACGCACAGTTCTAAGTTTAAGAATAGAAAAATAATAATTTTATTTAATAATTTTTCAATAAATAATTTTTCTTTCAAAGACTACTATTATTAAATTAAAACTGCATTACAAAAGTTATTTTGTTGACAAGTAGTTTATATATTACAACAGAAACAACTCTATCATATGCCTTCTCAATGTCTTCTGATAAAACAAAGCTATGTCTTCTTTTCGAAAGATTGCTTCTAAGCGTGCTTTCTAGTTCATGGCATAATGAATGAACTCCATGTTTGGGTAAAAATGCATGATGTAGTTTTGATATTTTTTCCTTAGAATGTTTCCAAAACCTGGTAGAAATTATTTTTTCAACAATTTTTGATAAAACAGGTTTTAATGAAATAGGCCGATATCCTTCTAATTTATTTGGGGGTTTTCCAAATTTTGGTATAGGTGCAAGAAGAGAAAACTTCCAATCATGGGGATAGATTCCACTTTGTAAAATATTGTTATAAAGTTTAACTATACGTTTCTTAAGCATATGAGGTACATTTCTTATCATAGCATACGTGATACGATCAATTGAAGGAGTTGTGCCCTTTACTTTGCCAAGCATGTGATTTAGTTCATCGATGGTGATTTCCGCACAAAGGCAAATATGTTCAATATTATCGTAATTATCCAGACTTGGGATATAATTCCGTTTCTCTGATACTATAGTAGAATTAAATAAACCATCAGAACCAATAGAACACCAAGCTTCTGCAAACTTATTGGCGATATCTACGGGATTGTTTAAAAAGGATTCACCTTCAATTATAAATGGAAAAATACTACTTTTTTCAGTTCTAATGTTCTTTACTTTGGTCCATAATGTTCTGACGTCCAACATTGGGTTAAGTGAATTCAAAAAATTTTTCCAAGTAAGGGCACAAACTCTTCTATAATTCAGCACATTATGCTGACTTCTATGTCTTTTGAAGAGATTTCAAGCACTATGTTTATCTTTGACTAATTTTGCTATGGTAGAATTAAACCAAGCAGGTGAATGTTTGTTCTTAGGTTTTCTACTCTGTGGTATAGTTTCACTGGCCGAATTTCTAATAATTCTTTTAATCTGAGCAGCTTCCCTATTGATGTTTGTAGATACTGGGAACTCTGTCATTACATTGGAAACTTTCGTTGAAAATATAGTGCAGTCAGCTTTATCATCTAAAAATTTTGGTTGAAAACGTTTGCTAAAGGTTTCGTTATTATTAAATATATGAATTGGAAAGTGATCACCAACTTCCGGAGAGCTCAAAGTCACCCATGTTAACGAAGGAGCTATACTCTAACATCAATTGATGTTAGAGTATTACGTGTGTTGAGAAGTGTAGGAGAACCATCATTAAGGATTACCAAACCCAAATCATCAGCGAATTCTTCCCAAATAGTGCCACCAGGTGACAATGACTGGGATCCCCATAAAGGATTCTGAGAATTTAAATCTCCAACTACTAGATGATGTTCATTATTAAATTTTTCAATACAACTTACCATATTCGTTAATAAAGTGATATCACATTCCTTGTAAACATTGGTTATATGTAAGTTTTTATTTCCTTCAATAGTAATTGTTTGGAACAGTAGTTCCAAAGTTAAGTTGTTTTGAATAAGGAGTGCTATACCAGATTTAGCATAATTATAAAATTTGTTGTGATGAAAAATTTTATAACCTGGAAGATGTAAATACTGTTTATTTTTTTCTAAAATATGAGTTTCCTCGAGGGCATTAATATTTGGTTTTTGTTTTGCAATTATATTTTCTAGGGCAAACTTGTGGATTATAAACCCTTGAATATTCCACTGCTGAATTGAAATATTTAAACCAATATCCATAATTACTAAATTAAACTGAATAATAAAAAATCATCGTCATCTCTTGGATGCATTGTTCTTCTAAGTGTGTTTGGTGTTATTATTACATTTAAATCAGGGAATTTTTTATATAAATTACTACACGGTGACACAACAGAAGTGTTTGTTGTATTTGAAATATTTGAAAAATCTTCAGTTGTGTTGCAATCTTCAGTGATCTGAATAAAATCTGCTGTTGTTTTACTGGCAATGTTATTTTCCTTTAATAAATCGATAAAACTGTTATCGATATTGATATTTTCAGTTACTGCTGTAATGGCTTTTGCTTGCTCAATGGAATTTGATTTACGGACTTTGTTGTTGTTGTTGGAGGTTTTTAATTTAGTTGTGATATTACTATTTTCTTTTGTTGTTAATTCAGATTTATTGATATGTTCATTACTGGATGTGTTTTTCATGCTTGTATTTTTTGGTGCTTGAGGAATGGTTTTTAAAACTTGATTTACTTTTGTGTTTTCTGCTTGATTATTTTGCGTACCGTTATTTTGAACGATTTCAGAGAAAGTGGGAGATTTTTTATTAAATGATTTTATGGTATGAATTGTAGGGTTTTCATTAAATAATTTCCAAGCTTCACGTACTGTACATCTTTTTTCAGTTTTGATTTTGATAACAGATTTATGTTTAATAAAAGTAGGGCAAGAAGATTCAAATGATGAATGAGTTTCACTGTTGCAGTTGACGCAATATTTTCTTGTACATGTGTAATGAGGTGGAACATTACCACAAATTTTACAAAGTTCAATGTTCTTGCATCTATTTTTCGTGTGACCTAGCTTTTGACAGGTAACGCATCTCATGGCGATGGATATGTACTCGTCTACTCGCACTCTTTCCCAACCTAATTTAAGCATATTTGGTCTATGTATTAAATCGAAATTAATAACAGCAGCACCTGTAGCAACAAAAGTGTTTCCTTCTTTTCGATTTAGTTTGTGGACACCAGTTAGTTTCTGATCTTCTAATGATTTTAAAAGCTCGTCTTCAGGAATATCAATGATTTTTTTGGAGAAGATTCTACCTTGGGAAGAGTTTAAAGTACTATGCATTACTATTTTCACAGATACAATGTCAATGTATTTTGCTTTTAGGAATTTTTGGGCTGATTTCAAATTTGAGCTTTTAATCATCAAATCTCCACTACGCATTTCCGTAACATCTATGTAGTCTCGTGATATAAAATTGAGGCCCTTCTCGATTTGAAACACGTTGTACGACGATAAGGGTTTTAGTTCTTTGTTTTGGGATAGAGGAAGTGCCGAAGCTACTAAGTAACGAGGAATATGATCATCATGATTAACAACGCCTGGCAATGGTACAAAATCATCTATTCTTATTCTTTTATTCTTAGTATTTTGGTTTCTGTCGTATGAAGGATCAAGGATCCTAAATCGATTTTCATCGGTGGGATCCTTTTTATTATGTTAATATGTTTTTATTATGTTAATATGTAACAAAAAAGGTATTTTAATAAGGATGTATAAAGTTAGTACGTTGAATTAACACAAAAATAGATAAATTGAAATCACGATTTTTATAATTTTTACAATAACAAGTCTATAAACACAACCGCTATAAAGCAGGTTGTTTATACGGTAAATGTCTGTCAAAGACCACGGCAAATGCAAATTGTTTTAATATATAGACGTTTGAGAAAATATTTTAAAAATTTTCGTATTTTGAATTCTTTTCAAATTCAATATTTCAATATTTTTTAATTATTTAAAATTGACACAAAAAAAGTCCGTTCGGCTTGAAATTTTTTGAGGAATGATATACTTACAAATGTCATTTGTATATATTACAAAATTGCCGTAATGTCAAAATAACCAAATCTTTCGTAAAATAAACCACAATTTTCGTGTAACATATTTAACTTATCGATTAGTATGTGTATACATTATTATTAAGTTGTAAAAAATTTCATCGTAAGCAGCAGCCTAATACAATTTTGTACAGAATATAAAGGTTCTTTAACTATGAGAAAATTGGTGATAGGGTAAATTTAGGAAGCTTATTAGACATTTTATGAAAAATATTTAAGGCTATTTTATATTACTTTGGTAATGGTATTTTAAGGTTAACGATTTTTCAGTTATATTGGTAACAGTATTTTAGTTATTTCGGTTAAAGTACTTAAGGGATAACGATTTTCCAGTTATTTCGGAAACAGTATTTAGGGGTAACGATAGTCAACTAAAAGGATTTTGAATCGATAACGGTATTTTATCGGTTTTATATAAATTTTATTTATTTATCAAAAAAAAAGAAACACAAAAAGTACCTATTTAATCAATAGCCTCGCTTAATATTAGTCCAAATTAGAAATTTTCTACCCACACCTTAAGTGTTAAAAAATCATAAAATTTTAAAAAAGAATACCTCGAAGACTTTAAAAATTGTTCTCTCCTATAATGAAATGTACTCTTATGTGTGTTGCTAATTCTTAAAACTTTTATTTTTTATCAGCTTTGCAAAGTTTTGGAACTAAAGTATTCGAAAAAACCGGCCTTTTCCAAAAACCGGTTTTCGGTTTAACCGTTAAAAACTGGTTTGTCCAATTTGTTTCCTTTCTGTATAAAACTAATAAATATGAAGTTTGCGGGTAATGACTTTTTAAAATTTTTAGAAAAATTCCATTCTTTATTTTAATTTTAATTCGATTTCAGCATAAAATTATCTTTTCAAAAAGCCATATAACTTCAAAATCGGTTAAGAACTCGCCAAGAAATATCAAATACCCCAGACCAATATTGTGTCAAAAAACCACTAGGTCATGAAATTTGATGGCACTTTTTTAAATTTTCAGAAATTGATTAAAGTCATAATTGTTTTTTGCTCTCTATACTTATAAATACTCAGATATGAAATATTGTTTTATTATCTGCCTGTTAACATGTCGCGCAATAACGCAAAAAACATTTTTTGGCATCATTTTCAAAACTCCATATATTTAAAAAATTTTCAAGGGCTTATTAAATACATCCTAGATATGAAGTATGCCAATTTTGAGGTAAATACCTCCATGGACCTGTCGGTGACGAGGTCTTATTTTTTGTGGATTTCGAGAAGTGTGATTTTTATAAAAAATTAAGTAAATTTACTCTTTTTATGTACTTTGTATAAAAATTAATCAATTTTGTAATTTTAAATATTATATTTCACCTTAATAGCTTAGCGATTTGGAAAAAAATAATATGACCTCATTAGCTTTTTTGGACATGGGGTCACATATGACCTCAAGCTAATAAAAGACAATTTATTTAAGAAAACGCAAATATTTTGTAACTACTGTTCAATTTTTAGAAGTAGCAAATATTATTTTTAACCATAAAATTCAAAAAAGTCGATTTCGCAAAAATGGCGCTTAAGAAGAAACGCGACGATTTAAGATTTTCACTATTTGTAATAAATTGTCTTGCAAAACTAGCAATCATTATTGAATTTAGTTTTTCGAAAGACTAAAGAAAATTGAATTCATTAAGAGCTATAATTTAGTTAGACCAATTTGCTGGATTATCTGGGTTTACAAGATTGTGTTTAAAGAGTGGAGATTCCTATTGTTAAAAAAAATAAAAATAAAACTTTACCTTGGTGGGCAATGATTGTTGTGTTGTTGGCAAGGGAACAACAGTGCCACCTATAACAGCTAAGGGCGCATTTGACTGATGGAATGCTGGTTGTGATATGGGCATGCTAGAATAATTGTGAGTTCCACCACCACTGCCTTCACCAGCACTTTGCGTTATCGGCATTTTTTGAGCCTCTGTGCGCCAACTGTTAGGTGGTTTTGGTAATTGTGGCTATAATAAAGATTTAGATTTTAAATTAGAAAATTAAAAAAAAAAATATTTCATACTTACCGCCATTACTTGAGTTTGGTTAGCGGATAAACCTAAAAGAGACTTTAAAAGTCGAGTACCATCTTGGCATTGCTGTGTTGTTGATGCTTCATTTGTTGTAGGTTGTTGTCTATTATTACTTGTATTCGTTTTCATTTGATTTTGTTTATTATCTATAGGGACATTAGTATGTTTTTGTTTTGTATTTACAGCAGGCATCCAAAATTCATCACCACCTTTTTTTATAGCTTGTAGCATGATTTTATCATCATTAAGAGTATTGATGCTTTGTTGCACAGAATTTTTAGCCGTGGTATTAGCCATTGAATCATTTAAAGTGTTACTTTGTGTCCATGATTTTGATGTATAGTGGCTAGTATTTTCCAATTGATTGCTGGACATTTTTGAATCAAAATAATTATCATTTTGTCTACTATTATCTATGAAAATTTCCAAAAATATATAATTTAGTAGAGAAAAAAAGTGTTATTATTTTAATATTTTTCACTACGTTGATGCAGCAAAACATTCTTGTGGTTAATCGAGTTTTTATTGTTTTAAGTTAAAGTTATTTTTCGTAACATTGGGTGTAATTTTTGTTTGGTTTAAGATCATACTATAAAAAAAAAAAAACTTTAAAAAAGCTATCCCAGAACCAAAGGTTGACAATTAATGAATTTTCAATTATGCACTAACAAGTACAATCATATACTCTCGCCGCGTTTCTGGACATAGAAGGAGCCTTTAATAACATTAGGATTGAGGCGATTAGGGATTCCTTGGTGGAGCTGGGAGTTCAGGGCTTTTTGGTGGAGTGGATGGTCTGCATGCTTGGCAGTAGGATTATTAACTCGAGCCTGGGGGATCATAGTATGAGTAGAAAGGTTACCAGGGGGACACCACAGGTTGGGGTTCTATCTCCTCTCCTGTGGTTGCTCGCGGTTAGTGGGATTCTCAGGTCTTTTGATTCCAGGGGTAGGAAAGTCGTTGCCTATGCGGATGACATAGTTCTACTGGTCAGGGGTTAATTTCTGTAAACGATCGGTAAAATTATGCAGGTGATGTTGGGCGAACTCTCGGCATGGGCGAAGGAAAGAGGGCTGGGTATAAACCCTGTTAAGACTGAGCTGGTACTTTTTACCAGCAGGTACAAGATAAAGGGTTTTAAGGCGCCAGTGTTGGATGGCGTCGAGTTAACTCTATCTGACGGTACCAAGTATTTGGGGATCTTCTTTGATTGTAAACTCTCTTTGATCACACAAGGATTCTATACGAAGTGGGTCTGCTTGATCAGCGTAGTATTCCGGCGGGAAGTTCGGATCATAGGAGTATGACTTTGGACTTCGGTGTAACACCACCGGTGGAGTTCCCGGATAGGGAAGTTTGGCGTGGATCCAACGGACTGTTTGAGGGGTGCGCAGTATTTACGGACGGGTCCAAGATGGACACTGGCACTAATGCCGGTGTTTATATTGCTGACACTGACGTGAAAAGGTCATTCTGACTCCCTGATGAGTGCAGTGTCTTCCAGGCTGAGATCCTAGCGATCTGGAAGGCGACGGAGGTGATACTGGATCACATCGTAGGGCGGTCTGACAATCTACGTCGACAGTCAGGCTGCGAAAAGGGCATTGACAAATTATACGGTGCAATCGAGCCTGGTCGCACGGTGTAGGAATGCTCTGAGGGAGCTCATGGTTGCATTCACAGTAAGGCTGTGCTGGGTACCCGGACACTGCAAGGTGGATGGCAATGAGGTGGCGGACGAACTCGCGAGGGGGGGTTCGAATCTGGACTTAGGGGTAAGGGACAGGAGGTAAAGCCCCCCTTGTGTCACTACTATGGGGTGATACGGGAAAGGTTCCGTGATGCCGTTAACCGGTCCTGGGGGAATAGAGTGGATTGCAGGGTGTCGAGGGCGTTATGGCCCGGACTGGACAGGGGCAACCAGGATTCTACTAGGATTGGATAGGGGTGGTCCCGGGACCCTTATAGGGTTCTTAACGGGGCATTGTTCTGTTAGGGCTTTTACGAGTAAATGGGATAATGCCATACCGGATTTCTGCAGACTGTGCGGGGATGTTGAGGAGCTAGAGATGGAAGAGCATGTACTGTGCCACTGTCCTAGGATGCAGGGTCTGAGGCAGAAATGGCTAGGGGATAGGTTTCACGACGAACTGGGGTGTATCGCTGGGTTTGTCAGGGAAATAGGACGGCTGCTTCTGATGAGGGGAATGTAGGGGGTCATGTCCTACGTAGTTTCTATATTGCTTTGGGCGCCCGGTAGGCTAGTTATCAGTGCGGGGGTCGTGGGTTCGATTCCCACCAGAGGCTCTGGTCTGTTTTCGCTACAACGAGCCAAAAGCCTTTGTTGCTCGTGCTCGGTTATCTTAATATAATTTCTAATTGAATTTGTAAATATTTCTTCGGACCTCTCAACTTTTTTCTTCTTTGTTTCTCTTTCTCTCTCTCTCTCTCTTCTTCCTCTATACTGAAGGGATTCACAATGGACCGCATTGGTCTCCTGGTGGAAATGCATCCGTTGGGCTCATAACCCTTCTTAACCTAACCTAAGTACAATCATCAAATTGTATTTATGGGGTTCTCCCTAGCCTTAACTGTAGATGAAGGTTTTTGTATTTAAAAAACTTTTATATTAAATAAAATATTGAGAATCAACTTTACCATTTATCAGTAGATTTCTTTTTTTATTTAAGTTTTTGGTTATTTACGAAAAAGTTAAAAAGGAACAGAAAAAATAAAAAAAAAACCCTAAAAAATTCAAGAAAAAGTTAAGAAGAAACCTGGTGTCATACGGGCTTTAGATACAGTCGGGCTTCGATTATCCGTGATCCGGTTAACCGGTAACCCCGATTAACCGTGATGGCCAAAGATCAGCCTATTGTTTTTTGTTTGCAATGTTTTCAAATTGTTTGATTCGATTAACCGTGAACCTCTATTATCCGTGATGGCAGAAATTTTTTTATTAACTTCAAATTCATACATACAATACAATAAATATGAAAACGGGGAAGTCCCTTGTTTGCATACGATGAGTCAGAAGCATTTACAAGTGATTATTTTAATTTTGAAATTTGAGAAGTGCGGGTGGTTAGATCTAAATATATTTAGTATGGCATCGTTACCAGTGGTAAAAATACAAAGAAACGTTTTACATATTGAAAATAATGTGAGTGTTAAAATGCTAGCTCAAAAATACGAAGTTGGGATACAGACCGTTTATGACATTATAAAAAACAAAGACAAATTTTTAAAGTTTTTTGCAGAGAGTGATGCGGTGATTGGATTTCGTAAACGAAAAACTTTAAAGACAGCTGAAGAGCCAAAAGTAGATTTGGCACTTTACGAATGGTTCAGACAAGAGCGTTTTAAAAGGCACTCCAATTATAGGACTGGTGATACGAGAAAACGCTAAAATATACTACACAAAACTAAACATTCATTCTGAGTGTGAATACTCCGACGGGTGGTTGCAAAATTTTAAGAATAGACATGGAATAAAAAGACTTAATGCTGAAGGAGAAAAATCTTCAGCAGACTATGTACTAAGTGCCACAATGTTTGTAGAGCAATTAAATGTATTGATATCAACGGAAAATCTTACCAGTGAGCAAATTTATAATAGGGACGAGACAGGCCTTTTTGGTAGTGTTTGCCCAAAAGCAGTTTGGTTTGCCATAATGAAAGATTCATAGATGGACATAAGGTGTCAAAGGAAAGACTAACCACTTTAGTTTGCGCTAATGCTGCGGGTACACACAAGGGCAAAGCTTTAGTTATTGGTAAAAGTGCTCGTCCAAGAGCCCTTAAAATGTATACAAGCTTCCCGTAATTAATAAGGCCAATTCAAAAGTATGGGTAACGCAGCAAATATTTTTAGAATGGTTTAACAAAAACTTTGTGCCAGGGGATAGAGAGCATTTTAAGAAAATCGGTCTTACGAATGATAGCAAAATCCTTCTGTTATTGGACTGCCCGCCACATCCAGACGTTCCCGATTTTAAGGCTAAAAACGTTATTGTGAAATATTTTCCATCAAATTGTACGTCCTTGATCCAACCGATGGATCAGGGTGCACTATGGAGTTTTAAATGCTATTATCGTAAAACTATAGTATAATAACTAGTCTCGTCAAATAGAAGAGAAGATTTTAGGAAAGAATTTAATATAAAGAAAACCCTGTGGTATATTGATAATGCTTGGGACGCTGTTACTTCTAATTAATTAAAAGATTGAGTTCTTGTTGTATGTGTATTCACTATAATAATAAATAAATAAATAAATAAATAAATAAGTAAATAAATAAATAAATAAATAAATAAATAAATAAATAAATAAATAAATAATATAGAAATAAAATAAAAGCTTGGAATAATTTGCTCTGCCCGGATAATGAAGGTGTGTAGGCATATTTTAAAAATTTTATAAAATATTTTCATTCAAAAATTCATTGATTTTTGTTATAGGTATGGAAATATTGAATACGCTCGAGAATGTGGCACAAATAATCAATATTACGGATGACTTTACCACAGAGGATATAAAGAGACATGACTCAAATGTGATAAAAGCCTACCAATTTGCTGTTTTGTCAGATCAAGAAATTAAAAGCATGGCAAACAGTAACTCAAATGAACCTTAGCGAGACAATGGATGGGAAGACACTGATGAAGACGATGTAATTGTTTCAGAAACCACAATATAAGAAACGATAGAGGCATCTAGCACATTGCAGAGCAGGATAAAATTCAAGTTTATCGCATGCAAGAAAAACTTATGAAAAAAAAAATTATAAGTTGAAAAATATTAGACAAAGAACATATAACGACTTTTTTTAAGAAGTTGTATTCTTTTTTTGCTTAATGTCCTTTTTTTGACTCATCTTTTTAGTAGAAAATTTAATGTATACATATTTAATTTAAAAATGTACATAAACTTCTTGAATTAATTTTTTTAGTGTAGATATGTATGTACACCAATGTTCACTTGTTAAATAATAAAAATATTAAAAAAACTGTATAATCAAAATTGTTATTCGATTATCCGTTATGCTTCTGGTCCCGATCATCATGGATAATCGAGGCCCGACTGTATTTTCCTTCGCTCCACATTAATATTATTTTTTTTTCTGCATTAAAAAAAAAAAAGAAAAGCTTCGGTTTTTGACAATTATTCGTTCAAACTTTTGCCGAATACCGATTAATTTCCGAATGTCGTTTTTCGCCGTAACCGATATCGAATATACGGTCGGAGGTTTCTATTTATTTATAAAACAAAGCCACTTATGATTATATATTAACGTTTTACTCAGATATTTTCAATTTCGAACTTCTTAAGAACAATAACAAAGATTTTCGTAACAAATAAACAAAGAAACACTTATTAAGGGAGAGCTCCAACTTATAGGAAACGTGATCATAAATTTAACGTATAAACATCGTTAAAACTTTTATATTTTCTGACAATGGATAATTCGAAATTTGGGGTTTTTAAGAGACAAATGTTATCAAAATTACTTAATCCATACTTTTTGGCATAGGTAATATAGAATATAAAAAGTTTGTTATTTAAAAAAATTACCTTGAGTTAAAATTAACAGGACGGAAGATTCTGGTACTTTATATACACGCTTATCGGCTATGCCATGTATACTATTACCATTTGGTAAATTTTTATCAAATAGTACTTCATAGAAATTATCTACAGCCTTAACACATTCCAAACGTACTGGATTTGGATCACTTACAGGATAAATACCAACAACAGTACCTTTAGAACCAAGAGGAACCTTAAAAACAAGATATTGACAAATATTTTTTACAAATATTTATATATAGAAATTCTTACCATATAAGTAGTTTTAACAATAATGACTCGATCAAATAATTTAATCATTCTTTTGGGTTTATATACATCAGGCAAACTAACATCAGGTTTAACTAAAAGGTGGGGTTTAACTTGTAATTTAACTGTCTTAACTGGCAAACACTAGAAATTTAACAAAATATAATACTCAAAGAGAATGATATCAAAGCACAATTAGAAATATATTCAACCTTTAATTGTTCTATAGCATCCACAATCTTTTCAACTGCTTCTTTCTCCATTGTCTTGGAACCACATGCTATTTTTTCAGCTTTGACGTGGTCTTGTTCTTTCAACCAGGCCACAATTTCTTCAACTTTGTTCTCACCAACATCAGCGGGAAATAAATCCTGTTCAAATAAAAGTTCAGCACGATCTGAAGATTTGCTTAAATACTCTATAACAACGGGAAACTTATCGACATAGGCTTGTACAAGAGCAATAGCCTTGGATGATAAAAACCATTGATTATCCAAACGTCTAGCATAGCCAGCTAACTCTTCTTGATGTTTGACATATTTTAATTGTAAACCAATATTTAATTTCGACAAATTATCAGGAAGATCTGATTTAGGGCGTTTAGGGCCTTTTACAACCAACACCGAACCCGTAATGCGGGCCAAACTCTTAACATGTATACCAATTTGAGCTGCAGCTTGATAAGAACTAACATAATCTTTTTCCAATTGATTTTGTAAATATTTGGCTTCAGTAAAATCCGGTTCAGGTAAAACAGTAATATTAACTTCAAAATAAATTTTCAAGAACTTGGTCAATGACAGTCATGATTTTTACAAAAATTTTAATGTGACTCACCTTTAAGTCTGCCACATTCATAGACAAGCATGGGATTCATTACTATTCCCTCGCTGCCATAATAAGGATTACCAACAAAGAATATGCGACTATTCTCCGGAAATAATTGCTCGATTTTCTTATGATGATTAGTCTGAGAATTTTGTACGGATATTTGTGAAACTACACCTTGTGCTGGATGGGCTGTAGTTGTCTCACTCCACATTTCATTCACGGTCACCTTGCCCTGACTACCGCAAGCATACGAAAAACCAGTAAATGTACGTACATGAACCATTACAGAAAAATCTGAATATTCTATACCCATACGTGTTGTTAAACTAAAAATATACAGTCGTTTCTCAATGACAAATTATCAAATACAAGACTATGTTTAACTTGAATACTCAACTGTTCTTGGGCGGCTCTAACATGACAATCGAATATTTTTGGATCTATCTCTTTAATGCCATCAATATCTATGTATTGTTTTTTATTTGATATTCCCACAACTTTAGCTTTGACTAAGTGCGGCCAACCAATATAAATAACTCGATTAAGAAGATCCATAGCTACTGTAAACACATCGTCGAAATTTTTACGATTTTCTGGTTGTAGTATCATATTTTCATAACGACTAGGATAATCAAATACTCTGACACGACCAATTTTAATTTCAAACTGTAAGAGAAATCAAGAAATTTTCTTTTTTATTTGCTTTTATAAATATATATAAACTGTCATGAAAATTTGCCGAAGAGTCGGTTGTGTTTTTAAAAAGCTCCTCAAAGTATCAAAATAATTTGTGAAAACAATAAACATTAAATATTTATTTTTATTTAAAGTTAATAGTAAAATAATTTCACACTGTTTTACTGTGTTTTTAAAAAAAAAAAAAGCTAAACAATAATAAACAATACAAAACAAAAATAAAACAAAATAAATAAAATAAAAAAAAAACTTTTTCCTTTGTACAAAAGACAATAAAACAAACGTATACAAAACTTATCCAAAAAAAAAAAAACAACAACATGAACAACGCAGAAATAAATACAGCATCAACCAACTCACTAGAAAACAACTATAACAATAATAAACAAACAGTAATTAGTACTCCGTCTAAGAGATCGAGAGAATCATTACAAAACTCTTTTATTGGCAATGTTACAAAAACGCCAAGATTAACTTATACAGAATCTCCTCTCAAATTCATAGCTATAATGAATAAACAATTTGATAAATTAACTGAACAAATAACTGAGCAAATTCAAACAATAATAGAAAATAAATTTGAAGAGCACAAAAATAACCTCTTGTGTGAACTTGATAAGAGGTTTACTGAGAGATTTAATGAAATTAAAAATGATTTAAGAGAAGTTACAAATAGAATAAATATATTAGAGACAGTGACGGCAGAAGTAACAACTATGAAGAAGGAAATTAACAACCTAAAATTACAATTAAAGCGACAGGAAAATAAAGCTGTTGCGCGTGAGTTACGTATTACCGGTATCCCTTTATATACGGATGAAAATTTGTTAAACATTTTTGGTCACATTTGTACTACAATTGGGATATCTGTACCGGCAGTTAAAACTATATATCGTTTAAGAAACCAAAATAATAAATACAAAACAAACACAACTGATGCCCCGATAATTGTCAAAATGTGGTCCCCTTACGATAAAAACTTTTCTTAAATCGCTTACAAATTTTAAAAAAGCCAATAAAGATTTCTTTTTCACCTTAAATCATATTGGCCTTGGTGCCAACACAAAATTCTTTATTAATGAAAGTTTAACCGTGGAAAACTATCAAATTCTTCGAGCTGCAGTGCGTATGAAAAAAGATAAACACATTCATAGTGCGTTTTCTATGCGTGGATTGGTGTACGTTAAACGATCTGCTGATGAAGAGTTAATACGTATTGACGAATTCAAGCAACTGACTACAATTGCTCCTATCTCAGAGGGATCTGAATGCTTTTTTGCTGAACGCCAAAATAATCAAAACATCTAAATATATCTATCTTTTTTTTATCTTTTTTAAAACTTTTATTGTTAATAATTTAATTTCTCTATTATTTTTAAATGCATTATTTTTAATTGCTTTATCAAATACTTTATTATTTAACCTTCTTAATATAAAAATGTTTGTTTACGTTGCTGTTAGACTTGAGGTTTTTACAATAAATTTAGATTTTGGATAATATTAGCACCCGCAGTGGAAGATCCCGAGACGTTACGATGGACATGGTTAGAATATTGGCCAAACAAAAAAATGGACTTAGAGTTTGTCATTTAAATGCTCAGAGTTTGAGAAATAAAATGGATGAATTTAGGTTTATCTTTGAGAACTCGGAAATTGACATAGTTTGTGTTTCCGAAACTTGGCTTGCTGAATCAACCTTAGATAACTTCATTAACTTAGGTGGATACAGAGTTTTTAGAAGGGATAGAGGTCGAGACCAACATAACAGAGAACGCAAAGGCGGCGGCGTCGCCATTTTTGTCAGGAACCATATAACATGTAAATTTTGTTGCAAATCTGAGAAAGAAGATAAAATAGAATATATCTTTGTTCACATCGTATCGAATGGAAGAAAATTGTTGGCTGGTTGTGTTTATAGACCACATCAAAACATTTGTTTATCGACATTTATAACTAAATTAGAAACCCTGACAGAGAGATATGATGATGTAATAATATCAAGAGATTTTAACTCAAATATTATGATAGAATCAGTTTTAACTGATAAAATGCTATTACTTGGTCTTGAGCCTACAAATCGCACTAGACCTACACATCATACCACCTATACCAGCACCTTGCTTGACATTTTCTTTGTTAGTAATGTTTCAAACGTTTTACTTTATGATCAAATCTCGGCGTCATGTTTTTCGAAACATGACCTGATTTTTCTCACCTATGATTATCGTATACAACATGTCGATACATCGTTCTCCTTTCGAGACTTTAGGAACTTGAACTATGATCTGCTATACACGAACTTCTCCAACATTGACTGGGATAGTGTGTATTGCATGACTTCCGTTGATGATCAATTGTGCTTCTTACAAAACAACCTGCTGCGACTTTATGAAGAAACAGTTCCAGTGAAAATAAAAACATCTTCATTTAAGTCTAAGCCATGGTTTTCAGCTGCCATAAAACAATCAATTTCTCATAGAGATGTTGCATACTCCCGATGGAAACGTTTTAAAACCCCCGAATTAAAAAATAGTTATCGCTCGGCTAGAAAGGTAGTCAACCAAAATATCAGAATTGCTAAAGCCGAATACTATTCTAAACGTTTTTCTTCAGCTTTGGAATCCAAAAATACTTGGCAAACAATCCGAGAAATTGGTATTGGAAAAGCTAACAACAATAGCTGTACGACTGATGCCGATGAATTGAACTCAATTTTTACAGACCTACCTTTGGCTCAGATCGATAACAATTTCTATACTTTCAACAATACCAACACTGAAGAAAATAACTTTGAATTTTCATGCGTAACTCAACTAGATGTTTTGTCTTGTTTCTCTATGGTTAAGTCGAATGCTGTGGGGTATGATAACGTGCACCCTAAATTTATAAAAATGCTGTTACCGTTACTCCTGCCTTATGTAACATATTTCTTCAACCACATTATAACTTCCAGTAGTTTTCCTTCCAAATGGAAACATGCCAAAATTATCCCAATCCCAAAAACAAACTCGGATTTTCGACCAATAGCAATACTATGTTATCTCTCGAAAGTTTTTGAAAAGATTTTGCACACCCAAATGAGTAGATATATTCAGGACACCGGTTTAATGTCAGATAAGCAATCTGGTTTTCGTCCTAATCATAGCTGCGTGACAGTCCTGGTTAATGTCTGTGAAAACATTAGGCGTGAACTGGATGATAGCAAAATAAACTTTCTTGTACTTCTTGATCACTCAAAAGCTTTTGATACGGTCAACCACCATACCCTTTGTATGAAACTTAGACGCTTTTTTAATTTTTCAACTACTTCCACTCAGCTTTTGTCCTCATACCTCATGAATCGTACGCAATCCGTATATGTAAATAATAAGTCATCCCAATCTTTGAATCTCGAGAGAGGTGTACCCCAAGGTTCGATTTTGGGTCCGCTGCTATTTTCAATATATATTAATGACTTACCTGAATATCTTTCGTATTGTAAGATACACATGTACGCAGATGATGTACAACTCTACTTGAGCAGTCCTGTTCAATCTATAAAAGAGAATATTGATAAAATCAACGCTGATCTTAATAGTTTATACCGGTGGGCAACAGCTAATGGGCTCTGTATTAATCCACGAAAATCCAAATGCTTGGTAATTCGTAAAAAAACTTTAAATCCAGTTTTCGAACATGATATCACCATTAACAACGAGAAAATTAACATTGTCCCAACAGCTAAAAATCTTGGTCTAATACTAAATAGTAGTCTAACATGGACAAACCATATTAACACAATAGTGGGTCAGACATTCATGAAACTAAGACAACTTTGGGCAGCACAATCTTTTACACCTTTAAAAATTAGATTGCTGCTGGCCAAATCATACCTGATTCCGGGGTTATTGTATGGTTGTGAACTTTATGCCAATAGCGATTTCGCAAGCCAATCTTAGCTTATCGTGGCGTATAATAGCATTGTTCGTTATGTTTTTGGATTAAGGCGACGTGATGGAACTTCGGATTTCTCAAAGAAAATTTTTGGTGTTTCATTTATAAATCTTATGAAGATAAGAGTACTTCTCTTTTTACATAAAATCATTTATACGCAAAAACCTTTATACCTCTATGAAAAACTTCGTTTTGCTCAGTCTAATAGGGGCAAAAAGATTATTTTACCAAGACATCATTGTCTAGTATCTGAGTGGCAATTCTATATAAATGCAATTCGTCTCTGGAATATGCTTCCACAAAACCAACAACTTAACAGCAACGTTACTCATTTTAAAAAATTTGTTTTTCTAAATTATTCTTGATATTTTCTTACTTTTCCTGTTTGGCTTTAAATATTTTTTTTTTTTTTATTATTATTATTTTTATTTTTAATCTTGTGTAATTTAAATTTAAGCTTTAAAAATATTTTACCTAATTGCAACCTATTCCTAAATATGTTTTAACAATTGTCATTATTATTTTTGCTTGGTAATTCCTGTACTGTAATTATAAGATTAAATCTTGTTGTGCAGGATATGACATTAATAAATAAATAAATAAATAAATAAAATAAAATAAATAAAAAAGTTTAACTAACCTTAAAGTTTAAATGTTTCATAGTTGGAAAGCCAGGAAAGAATTCGCGTCGAGCTGCATTCGGCAATTCAACACAAACAGTCTTTTCGGATGATACTAAAATATCACATGACCAAAGTGGTTTTTCTGTACAAAAAACATGGTTTAATGCCTTAAAAGAATATATACTGGGTACTTGTCCTTGAGACTCAGTATTATGATCATATTGTAACATGGGGCCGTGTTGATTACGTTTACGTTCACCGGCTGTTAAATTTTGATCACATGCGGCCATGGCATCCAATAATAGTTTCTAAAATAGAACAACAAAAAATAATTGATGTAAATAATTGGCAAAACTCCATATATAAGAAATATGCATACTTCATCAATAAAAGGTATAAGTACCACAGCCTCCCATTCATGCTGTTTGCCATTGAGATCAGTTTTAAAATCTTCTGGATAAAAATGTATTACCTCACTACTGGCACTAGTCATCAGTTCACGATAAGCAGCCGGTAATAATTTTTTACTTGCAGCTGGTAATACAGCCAATAACTGAAATGTTATAATTGTGATTAGAGAAATTTAAAATATGAAATTATCCATTTGATTTCTATGGCAAATACCTGTTGAAATGGCAAAAATGGTTTACCCAAATTAAATTTAATCTCATAGTCTTTAAAATCTTTAAGATCACTGATAAATGGAGCATAATGATGTGGATAATACCAGTCCCATGATTGGACACCACGATAATAATAATCCAATACCCACTGTAAGGCTGTTATGTAACAAATAGCTTGTTCTCTTGCATGTTCGCTTTGAAGTTCAACCGAAAAATATTACTTGTTATTTTAGACGGTTTGTTCTAACAATATTAACTCACCTATTTGAATTATCCTTATTCAACTTGTTCATATAATAGTTACGCTTATAATTGGCAAATTCTTCAGTTATGTGTGTTTCATTGTCTGATAGATCTTCGTCATCATCTTCTAAAAACTACAAAAAACGCAACATTCAAGAATTGAAACACAGCCTATTGCACTCAATACCTGTCTACTACTTTCGATTAAAGCTGCCAAATCATTATCAGTTGTTTCATTGTTGATTTCACTAACATCAAAATCAAAAGCTTCGTCAATTCCATTCTAATTAAGGTTAAGAAAAAGTTTTTATGCGATTAAAAAATGTCTCTTTAAATCAATATAAAAAAATATCTTTCAAAACTACCTTAGTTTGTTTAGCTTCAAAATATTTCAGATCAGCATGATTTTCTTGGAAAATTTCAAATTCAACCTCAGCTAAAGCGGCAAAGTATTTTTCCAAACGTGCCAAATTCAATTTGCCACTTTCGTTAATATTACCTTAATGAGAAAAAGTAATGTCTAACATTGTACAAATTTATCATTATTCTTACTTACCTCCCAAGGAATTGTATACTCTTTTATAAGTTTTATATAACAAAGGCAACGCATTCGATGATATATGTAAACATGGCAAGTGTGGTATAAAATCATTACCCACTAGAAAACCCATAAGAACCCAATCATCAATTAACTTGGCAATATCAAAACTGGTATCTTGTTGTTTCAACTCATCAAACTCCAGTTCTAAATATTCACGCAATAAACCTAAATGTAGTAAAAAGAAACGCGTTTCCTCCACTGAAGCTTTAACATTTTTCCTGCCAAATTTAACTTCTTCACGGAGTACAACAAAATGTAATTCATGGGTACATAGACCCAAAATAATTAAATCTGCATCGAGGCCATACAGGCAGTGACGTGTATTAGGATTAAAATCACTTTGTGATTTTAAATAACGTATATAATCCATTATTTTATGTTCACCTTCACCAGGAGACTAAACAATAAGCATGAAAAAAAAATAAATTAAAAAATAAATTAATTAATTAAAAAATTAGGTCATACATAAGGGATTTCATATTGTGTTTAGATTAATTGATTTTACTAATGGTCAAGAAATTTATTGTGAAAGTTACTGACTAACGCTATAAAAAAAACAGTTATAAATAGTTTGAATTTAGGGTTTTGAATTAATGTGTAAAAAATATACAGTGTTTAAATAAATCATAACTTTTAACACTCTTTAAACAGTATTGCATAAAAATCCATGCATCAATCTTCGCAAATAAAGGGTGGTTAAATTTGAAGGGCCGATGTTGATTTTAAATAAAACATAAATTATTTAGGAAATTGTCATTTCATTTTATTATGATAAAATGGTATTATGTATGGAACAAAATATAGGCCAAATAGCCGCCGCGACCTCGGCGGCACATCTCCATCCGATGGTCCAAATTGTCGATGACGCTGAGGCATAATTGACGCAAAACGAACTGGGCGAGCATGCACAGGTGTTTTCACAGACCCGGTTTGCTGAAATTTGACCACAATTCTCCCGATTGTGGATACATTTGGTCGATTATGCTGACCAAAAAAATCACGAAGTGCACGAAGTGCATTTTGATTTGAACGCCCATTTTCATAATAAGCCTGAATAACTTTAACGCGTTGCTCGATTGTGTATCTTTCCATGGTTCATGGTGTATCTTTCCATGGTTCAAATTGAGTTAGTCGGAAATAGAGAAATGTCAAATAAAATGCAGAAAAAAACTTGACGTTTATCTCAAAAAACCCATAACAAATATTGATTTTGTTATATAGCTCGAAGTATCACCAACAACCAAAGATAGATGCCATAACCGCTGAAAACCGTTACCGTTATTTTAAAAAATATGCAATTTGAGCTTGATATTTTTATTTTTTAAATTCGTTGAAACCGATTTATTTAGACGATATTTAGGTTTGTAAATTTTTGATCTAACACGCAGCTTTTTCCGGCCTCTATGTCGTCTACAAGTGGGAGGATTCTTGGGCTATCATAGCTCGAAAATAAAGATATATTTTGCTCAGAACCTTATTTTTTTTGTGCTCTAAAATGAAAAAATTAAAAGGTAGAAAAGGAGGAGTGAAGGACAGAAAACGGAAATTTAAAGGAAATTTAGTTGGACATAATTAAATTCATTATTTTTATTGAATTTAAATTTATTAAAAATCACGACCAGCCGAATTTCACCAGCGTATTCCTTGGCTCATTTCATGAAAATATGTCCATTACGACCATCTCCGAAAATGCAAGTATGCGAAATGGCAGCGATTTGAAAATTTTCGGATTGGTAGTCGGAGGGTAGTAGGTTGAATATTAAATGGAAACAAATTAATAAATTAATATATGTTTCTTTTAATAAATTCAATTAAATTGTATAATTTTTTTTTTTTTTTTGTAAATGCACAGAAAATGGTATATTTTAATCTTTAACTAAATAGATTGACATCACTGACCTCCAGCCTTTTATATATTTCTATCCTGCTTTACATATCCATAAATATTAACTGTTTGCAACAAAAAAAAAACAAAACACATACAGCAAATGATCGTATTTTTTTGTTTTGGTTTTAGCTGAGAGTTATTGTCGTTTTTTTTAGCTGACAGTTATTGTTTTAGGCTGCCAGTTATTGTTTTAAGTTACCAGGCAGATAATTGAAAAGCTATTCTATTGCTAAAGCAGAAAAATTTACTTCGTGCTTAAACTGTTTAAGCCACGTTTATACAAATACACAGCAAACATAAAGAAAAAAGAGAGAATAAAGTGACAGTTTGATGTAGAGAGTTCTTCTTCTTTCTACAAATTTTTACTGGACAAATTATTAGGAGTGTTCGACGTACGTTACCGCGGGTGCCCGCGGGAACCCAATCTTACCAGAAAGCGTTTCTTGTAAGAAAAATTGGGTAAATGAGAGCGTTCATGAGAGTAATTGTGTTTCTCATTTTACCAGAACTTACCCCTACTTTTTGTTTGGGTAAAATTGCTGCTAATAAATTAACTGTGTTACATTTTTGAAAAAAAAAATTAAAGTTAAATAAAAGTTTACTATAAACAACTTTTCCTTCTTAATAATAAAAAATACATTTGAAAATGTAAATAGATATTTGCCATTTCATATATATTTATAAATTAAGCTCTTTTTTAATATGAATAAATTTGACGTTTATTTTTGGTTCTGAAATGTGGTTTTGTGCGTTCGCAGTATTTTGGGCATTTTTATGGTTTTGTGAGAGAATTTTTTGCTTACTCTCATTTTACCAGCCTTTACCCAAAATTACCTCGTACAGACCTCTTGCCAGCAAGAATTTACAAGCAGAAAAATTGTGTTTAAATTTTTGTAAAAATGTTTTACAACTACGTTCTTTTATGCAAATGCAAAGCAACAAACATTGTTAAATTAATTATAGAAAATATTAGAAAAACTTTTAAAATGTTTCTGCTTAAGATTTTACAACAAGAATCATCTTTTTCATATCGACCAGTTATAATTTATTTTTGCATTTGCCCAGCCAGAAATTGCCGAAGTACCAATGAGCCAACACACACTAGAACAATTGTGCCGGCATAACTTGCCAGCTTGTAGGTAATCGGCGCGAAGAGAATGGTTTTTTTGGTGGCGTAAAGTTTCAACCAGCTTCTACCCCGCATTAGCAGCACAAAACCAATACATACATTTTATGTCAGATAAATCAATCTCGTGTGTTTTGAAAAGTACAAAAATTGTGCAGCTAAATATTAGTCTATTGTGTGATAGCTCAATGGTACAATAAATAAGGTGCTGGCAGAGCACTTATTTAGAAGTGCTTTGCCAGTACTTGATTTACAAAATTTGCAATTGTTAACACTGCGGCCACACGTACAATATTTTGGATTTCAATTTTTTACATATACTGTATGTCAAAATTACTTAAATTTGAAGCTGTGACGTAGGCTGCACGCAATTTGAATAAAATTTCGTTTTCAAAACGCCTTTATCAAGGAAAATAGTACAAATTGTTTTACTGTGGCATCGTTATATTGTGGCAGAGTATTTGTAGAACGAAACATGAAAATTTATTTACAAGAATTGTAATCAGCTGTTAAAATTGCAAATTGAGAGAAATTGAATTCAAGAAATTGAAAGTGTAACCTTCAAACTGATAAAAAGAAATATAAACAAAATATTACTTTGATATTTTTCTTTTAAAAGATAAAAGGAAGATGTTGCTTTTTTATCGCATTTGGAAGACATCTTCCAAATGTTTGCGCAGGGTAAGTATTTATAAATACTTTTATATTTTTAGAGACAATTCATGTTCCTATCGATGTGATTCAACGCTATCTTTAAAAAGAAATTCCAAAAGCAGATTGAATTAAATCCTACTCATGGCTAACAGATTTAAATTTATTTAAATAAGAAACTGATATTCAAATTAAAAAATTTGGCCCTAGCAAAGGCCCAAAACAAAAATACTCAAAATGCATCACTGATTCTTACTGGACTTAACTGAGAAAAGTAAACGAATGGACTTATTAATTTCTGTCCATCACATATACAAATTTCGGCGAAATTGCTGGTTGGCCCCGGGTATACCTTCCTTGTCAGTGTAAATCATACAATTCAATAAAATCTCCAAATAAAAGAGTAGTTACTTACTTTTTGTCCACTTAAAATGACACGACACTTTTGCCAAAGAGGATCTGCGCTTACTTTACTCTTAATAAAATAACGCAAGGCTTCTTGTAAACGATCCATAAATTCAGTACCAGGTGTAATGCAATTGCTATCGAAACGTTCGTGTTTTATAACTTCACCACGGTTATTGGCCAACATTTCAAGAGATTCTGCCTCCTTGGCTGAACGAAAACGACGACTACGTTGCTGATTCATTTTCGCACGAGGTGCAACACCATCAATGGCCATGAAAAACAATTTTTGTGGCTTTATTAAGAAAAACAATTTATCAATATAATTGAAAATGTCTTTGAACATTTCCTCCTCGGTAATATTAAAATGAATGTTACTGTCATCGGGGTGGGAACAATTATGGATGATACCATTCATATCCAAATATAAGTTATCAAAATCTGGAATCTATAACAAAAACAAAACACATTTTGTAAACCACCTATAGTGGAACTACGGATATGCGTGAAAAACTTACACATTGTTCACGGGCTAATTCACTGAGACATGGATAACGTTCACTTATATAGCGAAAAAATTTTGGAACTCCCATGATGATATACCGCTTTAAACAAACAAAAAATGTAGGTTAATTGAGGTTCCTTTGAGTCGTTTCTATACTTGGATGAGTTGAGACTGCTTTAAAGCACAAGAAAAACTGTATCTTGCTGCTGTTTTGTTGTAGTTTGCTTTTAATTATTCTGCTCTCATGTATTTGCTTTTTTCCACTTTTCTCCTAGTTGCAAAATCAACAAATGGATTTCTCGAAAAAATATTTTGTTACTTACTTTCTTATGATGATTTGTCGACTTCCTGTCAAGTTGTTTATAATTAATTTAAAGAAATTATTTGTTTTAAAATTTAAATATATGATTAAATATTTTTGCAGTATTTCTACACGTAAATTTTCCTTTCAGAATAATTACAATTGGGACGACTGCCGACAACAAATCGTCACCTTATTATTGGTTTGACATATACGCCAAAAACTATTGTTCGTTCAAAAAAAAAAAAACGATAGCGAAGGTTTACATCAATTTTGCTTAAAATCTGCACGATAAATATTCTTTTTTTTCAGCCTTAACTGCATCATATTTTGAACAAAAATATAATTTTCATACATTTATATGCAATAAGTCAGTCATAACCCACGAAACATTTTAACGGACTCTCTGACACACAAAATCATGAATCCTGACTTTACGGCACGATTAAAAAATAGACAGAACATTAACGGACCGTATAATCGTGTTTTCGAAAATACTCCAATTAGAAGTTTCCGTTTTCCTGCCGATAAGACGAACTTTACAGTTTTTCATCAGTTTTGTGTTGTTTGTATTTTGCTTTTATCAAAATACAAACATATAGTGATAATAAAAAGTAATTAATAGACAAATAAAATAAAGAAAGATAAAAAATAAAGATAAATAAAACAGATTCCTAAAATCGCGCAACACTTCCACCAATTTTAAAAATTTGTAAATGCCAACTAAAGTGCGAAACTATTGACTTGAAGTACTTTTACGCTGTACTTTTTACAACGAATTCAATTTCAATAGCATTCAGCAGGAATGACGTTATTTTCAGGGCAACGCTATTTTTCATTATTTCGGTAACGTTATTTCAAGGGTATCGATACTTTCTATTATTTCGGTAACGGTATTTTTACGATAAAGATATTTCGGTTAATCGTTATTTTAGCGATAACGCTGTTTTCTATTATTTAGGTAACAGTATTTTAAGGATTACGATATTTTTAGTTATTTCGGTAACGGTATTTTAGGGGTAACGATAGTCAGTTGAAAGGGATTAAATCGATAACGGTATTTTAGAGGTATTGCCTGCCAACCCCGATACTCCGTGATGCCAGTTTGCGATACATTAATAAAAATTGAAAGAACAAAAAAAAAATAAAACAAAGAAAATACGCTGTGCAAAAAATTAAACAATTAAAAACAAATAAAATATTTATGTCACAAAGTATTGAAAGCGTGTGTGTGCTGTCAAAGACAATATAATTTTCTATAGAGTATGTTTCCCTCTCACGAACTTTTTAGTACTATCTTGGAACACGAACATAGTTTGGCGGCAACAAAGGTGAGTTTTGGTCGGCAACTTTTAGTAGTGTTTAGCGATATAACCAATTTTAACTATTTTTTTTGCCGTTTTTGGGATGCTAGAGATTTTTCAGATTATTTCATAAAAATATATGTTTTTTTATTTTATTCAAGTATTTTTTCGGATTTTTCATATAAAAATACAATATTTGTTCTATATACTATTTATTTTTACTAAAAATAGACATGTCTAATAAAGTAAAAAATACAACAAAAATTTGCAATTGTGTTAAAAAATAGATAAGAATTCAAACATAACATTGTGACATGAAAAGTATTAAAGTGTGTACACACACATTGACCAAATATGTCTATTCATATCCACTATTTCCCATTTCTATGGTAAAAATTTATAATAAAGAGAATAAACATGCTATTAATTGTTGCAACATATAACTAAAAACCTATAAAAAATGCAATAATTTGAAAAAAATTGTTTTCATGAAAAAACTGGTAAACAGTTAAGAATCCCAAAAACTGGGATAAAAAATTACACTGTTTAAGTGGCAGCACTGCATACACCAAATTTAATGTTTTTCAACACTAGCAACTTTGAAAATGTTGCCCTCTCACTTAAAAATGTTGCCGCTGAACTCTGTACCATGTTGAATTTCTGGTAGAGCGGGAAAAATACTCTATAGAAAATTATATACTTTTTGGTGCTGTCGGTAGAATCGGAGTTAACGACCCGCACAAAAAGTATACAAAGGATAGAGAGAAGCTTGCTCTTACGAACTTTTTAGTATTCTTTTAGAACACGAAGATAGTTTGGCGACAACAAAGGTAAGTTTTGGTTAGCAACTTTTAGTAATGTTTAACGGTGCTGCCATATAACTAATTTTAACTATTTTTTGCCGTTTATTGGGATGCTTGAGATTTTTCAGATTTTTTCATAAAAAAAATGTTCTTTTTTATTTTATTTATATATTTTTTCTGATCTTTCATATAAAAATATAATATTTGTTCAATATACTATTTATTTTTACTAAAAACAGACATATTTAATAGAAGTAAAAAATACAACCAAATTTTGCAATTGTGTTAAAAAATAGTTACGAATTCAAACATAACATTGTGACATGAAAAGTATTAAAGTGTGTACACACATTGGCCAAATCTGTCTATTCATATTAGAGTATTCAAAAAACCGGCCTTTTGAAAAAACCGGTTTCGGTTTTCTTCGAAGAATAGAATTTTAAAAAACCGGTTTCGGTTATTGCAGAAAAAACCGGTCAACCGGTTTTTTTTTAATTTGAATACACAGCTTTTATATAATTTGTTAATTTGTTAATTGTTTTTATTACAAAAAAAAACAAATTTAATATATAAAGTAATACAAATAAAAAAATACATTCTTTGAAAAAAAAAAAATGTATATATACATATATATTCATTTAAATTTAATTTTTTATTGTTTTTCATTTCAACAAAAAATGAACTTAAAACCAATATTTTTTAATATAATATCTTAAAAATTAATATTATAAAACCATATTCATATCAAATGAGTAGAGATCATTAAGTTTGTAAATTGGTAAAATTAGGTACGCTAGTAATTTGAACGTTTAAAACGTTTGGCATTAAATAAGTTTTTTTAATATTACATTTTAAATATGTAAAAAGAAAATCTATTTTTCAGTTCTAAAATAATATTTTAGAAATAATATTCAATTTAAATGTTTCGTTTTAAGACGATTTTTCTGTTTGCTTTTGATAAAGCTAGAAGTGGAAAATACTCTTTCACTAATAGTAGATGTTGGACAAATAGTCAAAAGACAATTATATAAATTTTCCAACTTTTCAGTTCTTTTGTCGCATTTATCAAGATATATGAAATCATCATATAATGATGAATGATTTTGTACAGTCTCTTTTTTAGGATTTTGAATACTGTTTATTGTGTTATTTAGATCAGAAATTAAACTATTTCAATTTGGAATATCCTAAGTTAAGTCTTTATCGGAATCTATCAGACTTACGTCTAAATCTTCATAACCAAGTAACCCAGTTGGTGATGTAATTAAAAAACCGGTTAACCGAACAAAAAATACCAGTTTTCGGTTTTCTTCGAATTTACAAAATATTCGAAACCGATCGGTTTTTAAAAATAAAGGAACCAGTTGACCGGTTTTCGGTTTCGGTTTTCGAATACTCTAATTCATATCCATTATTTCAGACTTCTATTTGGTAAAAATATATAACAAAGAGAACAAATATGATATTAATTGTTGCAACATATAACTAAAAAAAACTATAAAAAATTGATGAATTTGAAAAAATCTGTTTTCATGAAAAAACTGGAAAACAGTTAAGTATCCCAAAAACTGGGATAAACAATTAAACTGTTTATATGGCAACACTGCATTCACCAAATTTAATGTTTTTCAACACATTAGCAACTTTGAGAATGTTGCCCACTTACATAAACATGTTGCAGCTGAACTCTGCAGCATGTTGAATTTCTTGTAGAGTACTTCTGGCACTCTATAGTAAATTGTATACTACTACGTATGCTCATGTTCAATATTTCTCGCGTCAGTATTAACATTAGTCTTGTGCTGTGCGGGCAAAAAGTATATTATTTACAATAGAGTGTTGGAAACACTCTACCAGAAATTTACCATGCTACAGAGTTCGTGGCTATTTTTTAACACATTTGCAAATTTTGGTTGTATTTTTTTACTTTATTAGACATGACTAATTTTAGTAAAAACAAATATTATATTTTTATATGAAAAATCTGAAAAAATACATGAATAAAATAAAAAAACATTTTTTTATGAAATAATCTGAAAAATCTTTAGCATCCCAAAAAATGGCAAAATAAATAGTTAAAATTGGTTATATGGCAGCACCGCTAAACACTACTAAAATTTGCCGACCAAAACTCAACTTTGTTGCTGTCAAACTATGTTCGTGTTCGTGAGAGCAAACTTCTCTCTAACCTATGTATACTTTTTGACTGATAGTGGTAAATGGAGCTGGTAACCCTGCTGACGGACTGTCAATTAAAACAGCTGATGGTCGGCGTTTTGTTTTGTTTTTCCAATCGGACAATTTGTATTGAATTATTTTTTCTGTTCTTTACAGGTTATTATTAAAACCTAAATCACAAACGAAGTGATAAGAAACTTAAATAATACCACATTAAAAAATGTAAAAATAAAAAGTGAAAATTGATAAACGCGCATCATTTCAATCACCAACACAATATACAAAATCGACAGAAAATTTTAGAAGTGAACAAGTTAAAGAATTTATAAAAAGTTGTGTAAAGCTTGTTAATGGTCAAATAATTATTTTAAAAGGTTCTAGTAAGAAAAAAATAACCAAAGACAACAAATTGCAGTGTGATGAATGCTGGCAATAATAGTGCTTATAAGATAGGTAAAAAAGCGAAAGTAGTGGGTTTGTTAGGAGTCAAAGGAATTTAATTTATTTGCTTTCCAATAAAGTGAGCTTTTGCCAGGAGCCAACGAATTATATAATTGTTCTGCACAATTTCACTTTTATTTTAATCAATTTAAATATAATTTTACAATATGCAAAATTTTGTGGGTCTGATATATGTAAATATTAAGCAAAAATAAAGCAAATCAAATAGAATTTGCAAAGTTATTATTCAATACTTGGCGTCAATTCATTTTTTCTTTTCTAGTTAAATTATTTAAATTTTTTTGTTAATCATATGCTGCACATCGTTACAACGCCATTAAACAGTGAACAATTCCAACAAGTCATTTTAAAAATTATATATAAAAAATCACAAGAACAAATAAGAATTTTTTGTTTTGGTTGGTTTGCTTCTTTGCCATATCCCAAAATTCTTAACGTGTGTTTTAATATCAAACAAGTTTCATAATCATCATGCAAACTCAAAAGCAAGCTGCTGCTGCAGCAGCTGCTGCAACTACATCAACAACGACAGTAGCTGCATCGACAGCGGTTGAAACATCCTCCGGAACGACACGCAATCAATTGCGCCCCGTTAAATTTGATTATGCAGATAGTTTTGCGTGTACGTACATTGTTTCGGTGGTGGCAGCAGCAAATGCTGAACTGGTTACATATCCCTTGGATCTTACAAAAACGCGATTACAAATACAAGGGGAAGGTTCAGTAACAGCGCATCATATTGGTAGTAGTAGCGCAACAACTACCGCCACAACAAAACCACAGGTATGTGTATAAAAATGACACCAATTCGATGTTACCCAATTTCCATTTGTGTCCTTTTACCCCACTTAGAATAATGTATTACAAAATACATATATACATGTCTAATATATAGTTTGGAGGGTATCTGAATACGTATTATACTGATTTAAATTTAAGTAAGTAGAACTCTTATATTAGGTGCATAAAATGCAGGATTTTTGGCAAATTTTGGGCGTTTATTGTGAAACATTGGTAAAGGGTGACTTTTCACCGTTTGGGTTTTGAAAATCGAAAAAAACAGAAAATTTGCAAAAGTGAATGAAATATTTATTTGTGGCTACGCAGCTACGTAGTTGTCTTCCAGGACTGAAATTGTGGCTGGCTTGTCCCTGTATAAAAGAGACTTCACGTATCCTCACACACAATTGTCTAGAGAGGTTAAATCGCATGATCTTGGCGGCCAGTGAACTACTCGAACACGGGAGTTGAATTGCTCACCAAGCTTCGCTCACCAAAATCGGCAATTCTGTTTGTTGACGTACCCATAGAGCCAAACCCAGTTTCGTCGCTGAAGATAACTTTTCGATAGAAACACATTTCTCACACAGCACGAATTTTTATAATAAAGTTCAATTTTTTGCAAGCGTTGTTCGTTTGTTTGGCTATTCATGGTGAAATAGCAAACCTTTCTGAGTATTTTTAGCATTGTCACATGTCACGAATCTTTTTCTACACTGAAAAACGAAATAGCAAAAAATCACCCTTTACAATAAATTTATTCAAAGTATTGGTCATCATAAGCTATGACATCTTCCTATCTTTTTTAATTATTTATTGTTCTGCGGGAAACAAAACTAGGTCTTATAATTAAAGTACAGGATATAATAAGTTAGAATATAGTTCCACATTAAGTCCAAATTTTAATATGATATTGTCATATTAGATTTATTTGTTGTCTTTCAAAAAGGTTGATAATTTTCACGATAGACAATCCTGGGCATCACCCCATTCATTAGGTGTCTTCATTAAGAAAACGATGACTGGTTAACTTCAACTGAGACATTATATTCAATAAATTCGTAAATATTATTGTTCTGATATTTGTCAAAAAAGTATAAATGGTGTCAAAACACTTTGCGAGTATCACTCCTAAGAAATTCGTCTATGTTTTACTCGGGTGGATTAAAAAAAGATAGCAAAATTCATTAAAAAGAGAAAGAAGGAAGGAGTACTCCACAATTCTAAACCCACTTTAACGATGATTTTCTTTTAGGTTTCCTTTTTGGTAGCTCACTTGAACATAGCTTATTCGTAATTCCACGAACGTTTTTTGGGATTAACTCAATATGATCAACAAATTAATGATAGCAGGCAGCAGGAAAACTAAAATTCTTAAATGTACCTTTATCAATGATTTACCCTATACTCCAGGTAACTCTTATTTTAAATTTCGGGTTTCTGGCTAAAGGGGCGTGGGCCGTTAGAGGGGATTTTCCCCCTTTTTACCTTTCGACGTAGGAGTTTCCAAAAACCCCGTCATAGAAGATGTCGACGGGGGAAACTACATACCGAATTTCAGCTTCATAGCTCCTTATGAAAGCTCTGAGTGCAAGAGCATAAAATTATTATTTCACTTAATTATTAATCATTAAAACTTATCAACGAAAAGCATGGCGCTATTTTGAAGTTATTGTATATTAAGATAGTACGCGGTCAACATTCACATGAAATCATCTTTAAACATTGAATTATATAGACCGTTCTATCGACTCAAATAAAGATTTCGCACATTTCTCTAAATTTTATGTGTCTTTTTTTTAAATCAAATTCGAAAGCTCTAAATAATTACCCATTATAAAGGGATGAAAATTTTAACAACACTGTTTTTTTTTTTATTCAACATTTTGTAATTTGAAAGCCTAGAGGCCAATTATAAATTACAATATTCCACTCACTTAAGGTTACCTTAAAATTTAAAAATTAAAACCCTGATAACTATTTATTTGATACTGTATAAATAAAATATATTTATTTTATTTATTGAAATATATTTTATAAATAAATTTACAAAATACAAAGAAAAAAGCGCAGGGTAACTTGACCATAATGCGCGCAAACTATGAAGAAAATATTAAAATTATAAGTACAAAATCATGATAATAAAATGCAAATTAATATTGATGAATACAATTAAAATTAGTTTAAAAAGTTACGAAATTAGTTAATGGTATTGATTTATATTTCAGTAATATTGTGTTTCCGCAAAGAATCTAAACAAGTTTGCAGGGCTTAGAACAATCAAGAATTTCCTCCAGCGGTTTATCTATATTAGATAAAGGGCATTCCTTAAGGGCATGGTAAACACTTATATTTTGATGGCATAGATCGCATTGTAGAGGATTGGAGTGATTATAATAATGTTGGGTATTAAACAACGCTTTACCGACTCTAATGCGTGCAAGTAATATGCATTGATATCTAGTGTAGCTATAGTGATATCTACGTCTGTTGTATTTTGGATTGTGAAAGCATGCAGAGTTTAGCCATTTTGATTGCTGATTTTGATAATAAATAGATTTAAAGCTATTGCTAATCACAAGAGGCAAACATGGCACTTCAATAATCAAAGGCATTTTGATAGCCTCTTTAGCCGCGTTATCCGCATATTCATTTCCAATAATACCAATATGTGAAGGTATCCATAGAATAAGTATAGGAAGACGTATTTTTGGGTTCTTCAAAATGCTGTCATAAATATAATTTTTGTTGTAAAAAATGCCTTGACAACACTAAGACTATCCGTACATATTATAGATTTTGAATCCTTAGATATTGCATAAATAATTGCTGCATTAATTGCAGCTAGTTCAGCAGAAAATATTCCTGAATATAGCGGTATTTGGCTCTGTTTGACCACCAACCAATCTGAGTTGGACAAATGATGTACTACAGCATAAGAGGTTAAACCATTCTGGAAAGATCCATCAGTATACAGTTCAGTTTCTGCTGAAAAATTATATATTCTGTCTGCAACCATTGCTTTAAATTCTTCAGGGCTAGTGTTTGATTTAATATGAGTTGCTAGACTGGAATCTATAATCACCTTGCTAACAGTATTTAGACTTGCACTAGGTTTTTCAGGCAACGATATATTTAATTGTTTGAGGAGAAAAATTACCTTCCTAATGGCAGAAATGTTCTTTTTGAATTTGTATTTATAGTAATCCAAAACGTGTTGTGAAGAGCGTCTGATGGGTCTGTAATAGATCTTGATGCCAAATTAACTGATATTTTTTTAAATATTGTTATAAAATCTGGTGTTCTTGACTCTACTCTCAAAGATTCGATTGGCGTAGCTCTTAAAAGGCCAGTAGCAGTTCGAAAACAATTATTCAGAGCAGCGTTCAGCTTTCCAATGTTTGCTTTAGTTGTCCAACCATAGATAGTAATGCAGTGTTGAATTAAACCATGCGCTAAAGATCTGCTTATGTCAATAGCAGTGTCAATATGTGGTCCTTTCTTTTTTGAACAAATTAATTTAAGAAGGTTATTTATTTTGCCTAACTTTGTTATTAAATTTGTTATATGGACATTCCACAATAAGTTTTTAGTAAAAAATAACCCAAGGATCCTCATTTGTTCTTTGAGAGGCAAAACAGAATTGTCATCTATTCTGACATTGAAAGAATAGCAATTTCTTCTTCTACAAATGTGCAACAGTTCAGATTTGTTTACAGGTACAACAGCTCCACGGGTAGTGGCCCAAGTCTGTATATTATTATTAAGTAGATTTAGATTGGCTGCAACAACGGTAGGAGTGCCAGAAGCAACGGCGAAAATGTTGTCGGTATATATACCAACATAATCATTCCTGGTAAATTCTGAATAGATTTTGCCAGTGAATTTGCGTAAATTATAAATAAAATTACAGACAAGGGAGATCCTTGAGGGATTCCATTATCCAAAGGGTGAAGTTGTGATAAATAACCATCGATTTTAACCATTACCCTCCGATCGGACAGGAAAGAATGTATAATTTTTATAATTGAAATAGGAACATTCCATTCCCGTAATTCATCTAGAATATAAGTAGGAACAACTCTATCATATGCCTTCTCAATGTCTTCTGATAAAACAACGCTATGTCTTCTTTTCGAAAGATTGCTTCTAAGCGTGCTTTCTAGTTCATGGCATAATGAATGAACTCCATGTTTGGGTAAAAATGCATGATGTAGTTTTGATATTTTTTCCTTAGCATGTTTCCAAAACCTGGTAGAGATTATTTTTTCAAAAATTTTTGATAAAACAGGTATTTATGAAATAGGCCGATATCCTTCTAATTTATTTGGTGGTTTTCCAAATTTTGGTATAGGTGCAAGAAGAGCAAACTTCCAATCATGGGGATAGATTCCACTTTGTAAAATATTGTTATAAAGTTTAACTATACGTTTCTTAAGCATATGAGGTACATTTTTTATCATAGCATACGTGATACGATCAATTGAAGGAGTTGTGCCTTTTACTTTGCCAAGCATTTGATTTAGTTCATCGATGGTACAAATATGTTTAATATTAATTATCCAGACGTGAGATATAATTCCGTTTCTCTGATACTATAGTAGAATTAAATAAACCATCAGAACCAATAGAACACCAAGCTTCTGCAAACTTATTGGCGATATCTACGGGATTGTTTAAAAAGGAGTCACCTTCAATTATTAATGGAAAAATACAACTTTTTTCAGTTCTAATGTTCTTTACTTTGGTCCATAATGTTCTGACGTCCAACATTGGGATAAGTGAATTCAAAAAATTGTTCCAAGTAAGGCGTTTAGCAATAACTGATTCTCGTTTAATTTGGGCACAAACTCTTCTATAATTCAGCGCATTATGCTGACTTCTATGTCTTTTGAAGAGATTCCAAGCACTATGTTTATCTTTGACTAATTTTGCTATGGTAGAATTAAACCAAGCAGGTGAATGTTTGTTCTTAGGTTTTCTACTCTGTGGTATAGTTCACTGGCCGATTTTCTTATGATTCTTTTAATCTGAGCAGCTTCCCTATTGATGTTTGTAGATACTGAGAACTCTGTCATTACATTGGAAACTTTCGTTGAAAATATAGTCCAGTCGGCTTAATCATCTAAAAATTTTGGTTGAAAACGTTTGCTAAAGGTTTCGTTATTATTAAATATATGAATTGGAAAGTGATCACCAACTTCCGTAGAGCTCAAAGTCACCCATGTTAACGAAGGAGCTAGGTCAGCACTAGCCATAGATACATCAATTGATGTTAGAGTATTACGTGTGTTGAGAAGTGTAGGAGAACCATCATTAAGGATTACCAAACCCAAATCATCAGCGAATTCTTCCCAAATAGTGCCACCAGGTGACAATGACTGGGATCCCCATAAAGGATTCTGAGAATTTAAATCTCCAACTACTAGATGATGTTCATTATTAAATTTTTCAATACAACTTACCATATTCGTTAATAAAGTGATATCACATTCCTTGTAAACATTGGTTATATGTAAGTTTTTATTTCCTTCAATAGTAATTGTTTGGAACAGTAGTTCCAAAGTTAAGTTGTTTTGAATAAGGAGTGCTATACCAGATTTAGCATAATTATAAAATTTGTTGTGATGAAAAATTTTATAACCTGGAAGATGTAAATACTGTTTATTTTTTTCTATAATATGAGTTTCCTCGAGGGCATTAATATTTGGTTTTTGTTTTGCAATTATATTTTCTAGGGCAAACTTGTGGATTATAAACCCTTGAATATTCCACTGCTGAATTGAAATATTTAAACCAATATCCATAATTACTAAATTAAACTGAATAATTGAAAGTCATTGTCATCTCTTGGAGGCATTGTTCTTCTAAGTGTGTTTGGTGTTATTATTACATTTAAATCAGGGAATTTTTTATATAAATTACTACACGGAAACACAACAGAAGTGTTTGTTCTATTTGAAATATTTGAAAAATCTTCAGTTGTGTTGCTATCTTCAGTGATCTGAATAAAATCTGCTGTTGTTTTACTGGCAATGTTATTTTCCTTTAATAAATCGATAAAACTGTTACCGATATTGATATTTTCAGTTACTGCTGTAATGGCTTTTGCTTGCTCAATGGAATTTGATTTACGGACTTTGTTGTTGTTGTTGTTGGTTTTTAATTTAGTTGTGATATTACTATTTTCTTTTGTTGTTAATTCAGATTTATTGATATGTTCATTAGTGGATGTGTTTTTCATGCTTGTATTTTTTGGTGCTTGATGAATGGTTTTTAAAACTTGATTTACTTTTGTGTTTTCTGCTTGATTATTTTGCGTACCGTTATTTTGAACGATTTCAGAGAAAGTGGGAGATTTTTTATTAAATGATTTTATGGTATGAATTGTAGGGTTTTCATTAAATAATTTCCAGGCTTCACGTACTGTACATCTTTTTTCAGTTTTGATTTTGATAACAGATTTATGTGTAATAAAAGTAGGGCAAGAAGATTCAAATGATGAATGAGTTTCACTGTTGCAGTTGACGCAATATTTTCTTGTACATGTGTCATGAGGTGGAACAATACCACAAATTTTACAAAGTTCAATGTTCTTGCATCTATTTTTCGTGTGACCTAGCTTTTGACAGGTAACGCATCTCATGGGGTTGGATATGTACTCGTCTACTCGCACTCTTTCCCAACCTAATTTAAGCATATTTGGTCTATGTATTAAATCGAAATTTACAACAGCAGCACCTGTGGCAACAAAAGTGTTTCCTTCTTTTCGATTTAGTTTGTGGACACCAATTAGTTTCTGATCTTCTAATGATTTTAAAAGCTCGTCTTCAGGAATATCAATGATTTTTTGGAGAAGATTCTACCTTGGGAAGAGTTTAAAGTTCTATGCATTACTATTTTCACAGGTACAATGTCAATGTATTTTGCTTTTAGGAATTTTTAGGCTGATTTCAAATTTGAGCTTTTAATCATCAAATCTCCACTACGCATTTCCGTAACATCTATGTAGTCTCGTAATATAAAATTGAGGCCCTTCTCGATTTGAAACACGTTGTACGACGATAAGGGTTTTGGTTCTTTGTTTTGGGATAGAGGAAGTGCCGAAGCTACTAAGTAACGAGGAGTATGATCATCATGATTAACAACGCCTGGCAATGGTACAAAATCATCTATTCTTTTATTCTTAGTATTTTTGTTTCTGTCGTATGAAGGATCAAGGATCCTAAATCGATTTTGATCGGGGGGATCAGCCCCACTCATGTTCGAATCTTAAAGACTTTTCACTTTCCTTTTTATTCTGTTAATATGTAACAAAAAAGGTATTTTTAAAAATTATTTATAAAGTTAGTAAGTTGAATTAACACAAAAATAGATAAATTGAAAACACGATTTTTCTAATTTTTACAATAACAAGTCTATAAACACAACTACTATAAAGCAGGATGTTAACACGGTAAATGTCTGTCAAAGACCACGGCAAATGCAAATTGTTTTAATATATAGACTTTTTTGAGAAAATATTTTAAAAATTTTCGTATTTTGATTTTTTTTTTCAAATTCAATATTTTTTAATTATTTAAAATTGACAAAAAAAAAACGTCCGTTCGGCTTGAAATTTTTTTTAAGGAATGTGAAATAAAATATATATCTTGATATCCCAAATTGAAACGAGAAAAAAAATTATGTTGTAATAAAAAATTATCAAAAAGAAAAGAAAATTGTTGTAAATTTTGAAAGTTATTTAAAAGTTTTATTTTATAAACATGATCACTATAATTAAATTGCCTTAAAGATGCTGGCACCGCGTTAAATAATAAAACCACACGCCTATGAAAAGACCGACTTACCCAAGGAGTATTGAAAGATGCAATTAGACTATGAGATCTAGTAGATCTAGTAAATCTAAAAACAAAGGACAATTTAAACTAAAAAATCGATAGAAATATAATAGGAGACGTAAACGTACGACAATACACGTTGGGAACTTCTAAATGTAGAGGTCATTATTGAGTATTTTGTCCCGGGTGTATGTTCTGGTCTGCAAAGTGATGTTGATTTTGGTTGTTTTCCTGATTTGGACAACTTTTTTTTTTTTTGCTAAAGGAAACATTTTTGAGTCTCAATATGCCTTTCGTCTTAGTTATAATACTACTTCTCTGTCATTGAATTTAACTGATGATATTAAGATGTCTGAAAATTATGTTTTAATGTCTATTGATCTGACTAAAGCCTTCAATTCCATGTGCTACATGACTATGATTGTCAAGCTAAGACATAACTTCAAATTCTCAAAAATCGCTATGCTGTTTGTATCTACTGATGGTTTTGTATCTGAGTAAAGTATTTTTAAAGGTGATTCCCAAATTGAATTCCTGAGTCAACATAGATGCTTTGGTGTTATCATTGATAATCGGCTGAGTTTCAAATCTCACTTTGGAACGGTACACCGCAGAATGTCTTATATTTTGCGTAGAATATGTTCAATGAATATTTTCTTGCCGTTTCGAGTTAAGCGTAGAGTTGCTAATTCGCTTTTTATGCCTCAGGTTTTGTATGGACTTGAAGCAAATAGAAATTGTTGTTAAGTCTGCGACGAGTTCTGCATATAATATTTATAGGCGTGCGCATGTTTCTGAATTTGCAAAGAGATGTCTGGGTTGTCCCTTTTTAGATTTTGCGAAACACCGTAATGTTTTCTTGTTCTTTATGACAATTAAAAGTGGTATAGTTGTTCCGTTGCGTCATGAATTCGTATTTTCTCTAAAAGGATTAAAAAATCACTATAACGAAAATTTCGTGCTTACTTTTTGAAAGATCTTTTGTTGTAAAAGTGGCTCGTTGTTGGAACTGATTACGTGTAAGTAGCGAATTTTCCCCCAGTATAACAATGTTTTTAGACTTAAAATTTTTGGGTGTTTTTCTAATTCTTAGAGTTAAAACTTTATGGTGTTTAGCGCATATTTGATTCAGTGAGTTTATCTATTTTTTTTCCTGTTCATAGTATATTTTCTAATTTTTTTATGCTGATAATTGTTGAATGATTGGAAGATGCACATAATGTTACGATTTTACGTTTTAAGTCGTTGATTTATTTCCTTTAAATACATCGAGTTCTTTTTATATTGCAACTCTTTTTTTACACAAACTTAAAACAATTACACAAAAGACTTTATTGAAATTCTAGGGTCGATATTCTGTACGTCGACGTTACCGCGGGTGCCCAATCTTACCAGAAAGCGTTTCTTGTAACAAAAATTGGGTTAATGAAAGCGTTCATGAGAGAGTAATTGTAATCTTTACCAGAACTTCCCCGTACTTTTTGTTTGGGTAAAATGGTAAAATTGTCAAATCAAATACATTTGAAAATGTAAATAGTTATTTGCCATTTCAAATATATTTTTTAATTAAGCTGTTTTTTAATATGAATAAATTTAACGTTTATTTTTGGGTATGAAATGTGGTTTTGTGCATTCGCAGTATTTTGGGAATTTTTGTGGTTTTGTGAGAGAATTTTTTGCTTAAATTACCTCGTGTAGACCTTCTATTAAGTTACACATTAACAGTTAACATAATTTATTTAATTAATCAACAATTTTGCTTCTTCAGCGGTTTATAATCAACTAAACTTCCATACCACATCGAGCTCTTATTTATATGTGCGGTGAGAAGAACTAGAACTGAGGTTAACAGATGTGGTAATTAATGTCTTATATTTCAAGGCTGGCATATGGGAATTTGGGCTCTGATATTTCTGTATTCTATAAACCACATTATTTAACCTTTAAATCACCCTGTAGGGTACGTCCCAATGCGTTTGTGGTTTGCAAGATAATCCTTTCTTTTGTTGCGGGTTAAATAGCAGAAGCAACTGGTCCTCATTAAATCCTTCAAAATTTGCTGCTCGATCGTACCTCGCCTTCATCTTATCGCTGAGCATATTCATTTGATTGTGCTATTGCCGTTGTTCTTATCTGTAGCGCGGTGGGCTTATCACCAAATTCGTTACGTTCTGAAGATAATTTTTGCAGGTGCCCGGGAGGTGGAGTCTGAGCGGCCGATCAGTATGCCACTTTTCTTAGGTACTCCTCTAGAATGCGATTACGAATGCAGCGTCAGATTGCGAATGCAGCGGCTTAATTCTGGTTTTTCTCATTTCATATAACTCGCACAATTCCTTTAACTCTTTCCGAGCCGGTGGTATGAAAAACATGCCACTATTCCAAATATTTTTTATAAATTCTGTGCGCATTGGTGTGGTATAAATACAGTTTTAACATGTTATTTTAAGTTTATATTTTAAAACTAAAATTATTTCATGTGCGAAAAAAATAGATATGGTAGATATGGTAGTCAGAGAAGTGCCAAAAGTAAACAAAATACGGGACAGGGGGGTAAAGCCCCCCTTGTGTCACTACTATGAGGTGATGCCGTTAACCGGTACTTGGGGGAATAGAGTGGATTGCAGGGTGTCGAGGGCGGTATGGCCCGTACTAAACGCAGGGGCAACCAGGATTCTACTTCGATTGGATAGGGGTGGTATCAGGACCCTTATAGGGTTCTTAACGGGGCATTGTTCTGTTAGGGCTTTTACGAGGAAATGGGATAATGCCATACCGGACTTCTGCAGACTGTGCGTGGATGTTGAGGAGCTAGAGACGTTAGAGCATGTGCTGTGCCACTGTTTTAGGATGCAGGGTCTCAGGCAGAAATGGCTAGGGGATGAACTGGGGTGTATTGCTGGATGTAATCCAGCCGATCTACTGGGGCTTGTCAGGGAAATTGGATGGATGTTTCTGATGAGGGGACTGTAGAGGGATGATGTCCTACGTAGTTTCTATATTTCTTCGGACCTCTCAACTTTTTTCTTCCTTATTTCTCTTTCTCTCTCTCTCTATCTCTTCTTCCTCTATACTCAAGGGATTCAAAATGGACCGCATTGGTCTCCGGGTGGAAATTCGCCCCTGGGCGTATAACCCTTCTTAACATAACCTAAAGAAAATACTTCAGGTCGAATAACAAAATTTTCTGGCACGAAACAGGAATCTACTACGAGTATAATAATCGACTTCGACTTTTAATTTGCCTCTTTGGCTAAGCAAAAATAAATCATGCTTTGGTGATTTTCATAAATGAATCCATTATTTTGTGCGCGGTGGTACATATGTAATAACATGCCCTTACTCAGAACCCTACAAGGATAAAAAATGTTTTAATACATATTTTTCAATTAAACTCTATAATAAATGGCAACTTAAAATTTTGCTTAATATTTACTGATATTTTATAGTGCCACGGAGAGGGTTAAGAAAGCAAATTCAGAAATCCTTCCCTGGTCAGAGTGTAATTCCAACAGACACCGTAGCGACACACCCAGTTGTTTACAAATGCGCTTATTACCGATTTGACTTTCTGGCGGTCAAATCTCGTTCTGTGATAAATTGAAGTGAAAAAAAATTAATTTCATATGTACTTTTCACTGTTTCACTCTATATGTTGCTATAAAACTTTTGCAACTATGCTAAGAAAATTTTTAAACAAATGTCAAAACAGAAAAAAGAATAAACAAAATATGTCAGGACTATTTTATTTGAATTATCGCAAGAACAATGGTAAGAATGTGCTATTACAAACTTTTTATTGCAATAAATATTTTTAATATTTTATAGAAAACTTTTAAGTGTGATGTGACGCACACTTCTCAATGTCCAAAATCCATTCGGGATAACAACTGACGAGTATTTATGGATTTTTATCGCTTTCCTTAGTGTAATGTGACGCATACTTCGCAATGGTAAAAATCAATTCGAGATGACAACTGATGAGCATTTATGGATTTATATCGCTTTTCTAAATAACATTTAATAACATTTTTGCCAAATTCAAGTCGTAAACGCGATATTTTAAGTAATAATACAATATAAAGTGTTCTGCGTTTTTTTGCAACTGGAAGCTGCAAATGTGTGTAAGTGGTTTCTAGCAATAACATTTATTAAAAATTTTTTCTGATTTTCACTGGCGCGCTTTCCTCTTGCTACTTTCTCCATTTTTTTTCACTTTTTAATAATTTGAGTAAAAAATCATATCAAATTAAAAAATCTTTTTAAATAAAAAGATTTTGACAGTTAAATGCACTGTTTTACAAAACAAGAATCGCCAGTGCTGTGAAACGATGAAAAAATTTACATTCGTTCCCCTTTTTTTCATATGAAAACATTTTGACAATTGCTTTAATTTTTCCGCCGAACGGGAATAAAAAGTACACTCAAAAAAAATTTAGTAGAAAAATTTGTAAACGGTTTTCAATCCCACTCGGTTGTGGGAGCTAGCTCGTGCCCCGTAGTGTTAGCTCTTTTTAGTTTATCTGTGGCTCTTGGGGTGATTGCTGATCGTCCAGAGGCTTTGCGATTTGCAGTTGTAGCATTTATCCTTGGCCTTGAATCGCTTTTCAACTATCGCCTACATAAATGCCTCTGTTGGCGCGAATAAGACAGTTTCAGCAAAATACGATTTTTGCGAAGCACATACCAACCAATGTCAATGTCACGCCGCTAAAATTCTTCTATTATCCTTTTTTGCAATTCCACCTTATTTCCTGCTATCGCTAGCGCCAATTTACTCAATTCCTTCTTGAACTCTTCCACTTTAAGCTCCACGAGTTTCATGGCGGCTTATTATATTACAATCCCTGACACCAATTGTTACGATTTTAGCTTTTAAAATCGTTGATTTATTACCATAAAATAAATCGAGTTATTTTTATATTGCAAATGAATAACAGCTAAAATTTTCTATAGTAACTTCTTATTTACACAAACTTAAAACAACAGACTTTATTGAAAATCTATTATGCTACACACAGACGAAGCAACATTAGTAGAAGCATGTGTTTCTTTTAATGTTTCTCTTTTTAGTTCAGACGATGGAACTAAAAACGAAACCATAAAGGAAACATCAGTCTGTGTGTTCGAATTTACTACTACTAAACAAACTTACGCGGAATAAAAGCAAATTTTAAAAAATTTTCCACATTAAGTGGAACATGCTCATGTTTCCTCTAATATTGCATCGTGTGTGGCTTGCATTCAGCGGTTTACTATCAACTAAACTGCCATGCCACATCGAGCCCTTATTTATATGTTATGCGCGGCGAAAACAACTAGAATGTGGCAGCACCGTTCAGAAGTTGTATACCGGAAACGTGGAGTATATTCTTTGAGATTGACAGATGTAAAACACTAATGCAACACTAGTCGTGATGAAGAGTTGGCATTGATAGCAAATGTCTTACATTTAGGGGTGGCAAATGGGAATTTATGTTTCTGCGAGTAAATGGAAATTGATTAATAGAATTTCCGTAACAATATGTTTGTATAATTTTTTTTAAATATACAATTGATGAAAACTAGTAACCTTGCGAAGCCATAACGGCTTGTCTACATGTAATAATTAATACGGTTAATATTTTTATTTGAAATTTCTTAAAGTTTTATTTATTTTTACTTATTCTTTATTAAACATATAATAACAAATTATATTTAAATACCCTAACCGAGCACTAGCAACGAAGGCTATCGGCTCGTTGTAGCGAAAACAGACCAGAGCCTCTGGTGGAAATCGAACCCACGACCCCCGCACTGACAAGCTAGCAAGCTACCAACTAGCCTACCGGGGCTAGTTGGTAGCGTGCTAGTTCTAACTACTGTACCTATGAACTTTTTATTTTATATCTAGCGGCTTGGGAGCCAATAAGTTTGAAGATATGATTTTACATATATTATTTTTTTATATATGTATGTATATTTTTTTGATGAAAGTTTTTTACGCAGGATTATAATAACTAGGTAGTGCCTTTTTTGGCCTGGGTTCGAATGTATTACAATATGGATAAAATATAATATAACATACCGTTACGGAAATTCTATTCATCAATTTCCATTTACTCATAAAACATAAATTCCCACATGCCAGCCCTGACATGTAAAACAGTTGTCATCAATGGCAACGGCATAACCAATGTTGCATTAGTGTTCTCTGTCAACTTCAAAAAACGTACTCGATGTTTCCGGTATACAGCTTCCGGAGAATGCTACCATTTTCTAGTAACATTGCCGGTTAATTGAAAAAATTGTGTAATCCGTTAAAGTGTAACTTAATATAAAAAGAACTCGATTTATTTAAAGCAAATAAATTAATGATTTTAAAAGGTAAAAAACAAAATATTTACAGTCAACAAAAAAAGTTCTACACTTATATTAGAAATTCTGAAGCACATTATTTCTGTAACTCGTTAAGCTAAAAGTAAATAAAAGATCATTTAATGGACTCATTATACCCTCCACCATATGGTGAGGGTATATATCAGTTTGTCATTCCGTTTGTAATATGTCGAAATATAGGTTTAAGACCCCATAAAGTATATATATTCGTGATCCTTATGCAATTTTAAGTCGATTTAGCGATGTCCGTCTGTCTGTCCGTCTGTCTGTCTGTTGAAATCACGATCACGACGCGAAGACGCAAGCGGGGGTGCCTATTTTTACCCAGATTATTGAACATCCTCCCGAGCAGTTTGGTATTTAAAATGAGCAAAATCGGTCAAGCGGTTCAAAAGTTATGAGTGAAAATGTGAAGGTACCTCTAAATTTTCCATACAAATTTGTACAATTTTTCTGTATCTATTTTTTTTTTTTCTGTTAAGTAAGTAAAAATGTTATTAAGTCTTCTTATTGTTCGATTACATTTATTGTCTTACATACTATGATAACTAAGTTAACGTAAAAATGAACAATGTTAAAGTCGCTAACAGAGCAGACCTCTGTAAATAACATTGCTAAAACTAAATAACAAAAGTTCGTTACATAAATTGACAAAACATATTCATATTACAGTTCATGCAAAATTTAGTATATACGTATATCATCTTCATCCCCTTTGGTGGAGGGTATTCAAAGATTCGGCACAGCCGAATTTAGCCCTTTTTTACTTGTTTTGTTTTTTTATTTCCAACGCGTAAAGTTACCCGTTAGTGAATTGTTAATATAACCTCGAAAATACTACAATTATTCAGGCAAACAAAAAAACTTGGACACTTTTCAAAATTTCTAAAATAAAATCCAAACTAACACTACCAACTAAATTAATTATTATAACGTTAGTTTCAATAACGTCTTACTGTTTAATGTCTATTTTGAGTACAATAAATATTTTTGTATATATTTTATTTGAAAATTTCCGTAGGTGTTAATGTGGGCCATTTTTACATAATTTTTAAAAATTTGTTTTTCAAACTGGAATTATTTACTCAAACCAAAGTTTAATTTGTCTATTTGTGCTCGATTGCATATGTTTTAAATGATTAAATATAATAGTTTCATTAAAATACATATATATATATATATATCCAAAATTGTAAACCATTTGATTGCGGATTTTAGCGGTTGTTTGATACTTTCGATCTTGGTAATCATTTTTGTGGACGATTTTGAAAAATTTTATCTTAAAATGTGTTTTAGGTGTGTAATTAACAATTACATCAAAACAAAATTAGAATGATAAGAATTTATGTATTTTTACTAGTGTTCCCATTCGGTTAATCGATTAACCGATTCCTCGATTAATCGCCTCTATTTCGGTTAATGTCGAAAAAAATAATTTAAAACTCAAATAACACTGTCCAACAAATTAAGACTTTTTGAATGGAACAGAATAGAGACCCCATAATTCTGAAAGGGTATGTTGAGTAGATCATTTTTGTAGAACAAACTTATGGTCCAGCACGTCTGAGTTTTTTTTACAGTGGGTCAAAGTTTTCATTTTTTGGTCGAAGGGAGCATTATACTATATGAAAAAAATGCTGTAAGTTAATGTCTGAGAGAATTCTTATGGTCAGAGTTGTATTGTGAATTGTATGAGGATTATTTTTGTGGAAGATCTTAACCCTCTAACTGGTCTCTTTATGGGTCAATTTGACCCTTTTAAAAAGGACATTTAAGGATTAAAATATTCTACGAAAATGTTTGCCGGAAAATTTCAGTGGGGGTCACCAAAGACACCATTGTTGTAAATAAAGCTCTTTACGATTAATTGGCAAAATTACACGCCAACTTCTATAAAAAAATTATAATTTTGTTTTAATAGTGGTTTATTATAGTATGTACATATTTATTTTTTGCTTCAAATTTTCGAGTAAAAGGGAATTGGGAAATACCAGTAGTATGACAATGGATTAAAGATTAAACTTAATATGCTTTCCTGTATTTAGCTTGACGTGAATGTACACAAAATGCAGCTTTAGTGACATCTTATTATAGGGTCGCTATTCTGTTCCAAAAAGGCTGTTGGACAGTGTAATTATTGGACCTGAATAATCGATTAAAATAGGTCGATTAACCGGTTAAATTTTTAATATGAATTTTTCTGTTATTTTTCTTAAAACTTTCTAATTTTCTTAACTTTGGCAAGAAAGTCGTAGAAAAAAACATCAACTAAAACACATACAATCAAATTCTTTTTAAATCGACTGAATCAAAGCAAATGTTATATAGGCTTTAGGAAATATTTAACAAAAAAACCAATAAATATATATATATATACATATATATATATATATAAACATGTGATTAGGAAAACAAAATTTTAATAATTATAAAAAAGTTGACAAACAAAAAAATATTTAACATTTAAATATAAATTAAATATTTAAAAAAATTAAATTAACATTTAAGCAAATAGAAGTGGTAATTTTATAATGTTGTTTATAAAATTACCACTTTGTTAAAGCTCGTAAAAAATATTTTCATATTGGTTTAATACTTTGGTTTATTAAATTTAACATAATAAATGTTGTTTATAAAATAAAATAACATTATGAAATTAAATTATTATAGATATTAAAAACATATCTATACATTAAAGTTTCCTAATTTTTGTTTGGTTTTTATTTTAGAAATTTTGCCTTAATTTGTAGTACGATTAGCTTTAATTTACTTTATGTTTGGCTGCGCTAGCTTAACGATTTACAGAAATATTGTGGTTTAAAATTTGTTAATATAAGTGCACAACTGTTTTTTATATTGATATGTTTGGATCAGATTGCATCTACCGGCAATCAGCGAACCCGCAACCACAACGCCCACCCGAACTTATATGCGAATTTTCACCTGGGTATGCTTACTTTGTTAAAAATATTGAAAAGCCTTAAATGACTATACAGTATTTTTAAGAACTTGTGAAATAATGACAGCTATATCAACGAAAAATAATTAAAACCATTTTTATATAAATCAATTTTTTTTTTCATTTCAGTTACAATATCGTGGAATGATGGCAACAGCCTTAGGAATTGTTCGCGAAGAGGGAGCACTTCAATTATGGCAAGGTGTAACACCCGCTTTATATAGACATATCGTTTATAGGTAATAAAACGGTCATGCTGAACCCCAAAATAAGTATTTTTTCATTTTATTTCATTTATTTAAATTAACCGAGCTCAATTGGGCCATATATGGTTAATAGTATTTAAGTACAAACCTCCAAACATTGTGATACGAAATTATTTCGAAATTGCCTGGAAGAAACAACTTATTGTGGCAATAATCATTTTCTTAATGCGGAAGATCCGCAGTTCGGGAATAAATGTACGATCCAAAGCGATACTTCCAAATAATAAATCGGCGATATTGCCAAGTAATCATTCGAGAGAAAAGTAGAAGATATCGCTAATACCCCACATTCATACTGAACTCCAAAATACGTATTTTCGTTTTTTTTTCAAGTTTTCAACTTTCAAATTCCATACAAATTTTAACGAAAATACGTATTTTGGTGCTCAATATGAATGGGGTACAAGTATTCATTTGGAAGACAAAAAGATGATATCGCTATTGTATAACCCTGAAGAAAAAAATCGTTTTTTTGCTTTTTAATTGAGAGAATAAATAAAATAATAACATATTAATACAATTGTTAAAATAATAGAACGAATCTTAAGAAAAAAAGAGAAAAAGATATAAAAAAAATAGTAAAAAATACGGTAAAGAAAAATTGGTCTCAGAGGGTATTCAAATGTATTCAGCAAATGGAGTAGCAAATGTTATTTTAAAGTTGATAATTTTTACATATTTTTTGACAATTTCTCATAGAAATTACTGATTTATCGATAATATTAAGTATTGATAATAACGTTTTGTGTTTTTTTAAAGTATGGTTGTACTCATTACACATTTAAATTTTGCTATGACTATAGATTTGCACCGTTCTCCAAAATTTTATCAATACGTAAAAAGCAGATGTCATACGGGCTTTATGTTTAGTTATTTGTTTTTATTTATCTTTAATCACACATATAAAATTATAGATTGTAAATGCTGGTTTATTTGTTGTACCTTTTTCAGGTAAATTTGGTTGGTCAAATATTCCGATATCAAATAATAAAAAACATTTTTTTACGTATTTTTTATTGTTAACAGATTTTTCGTAATATTGCTAAAATATTATCCAACTGACATTAAAAAGATATTAAAAATAACCTAGGTGATTAAAAATCGATGCTTTTTATTACTAAAACTAGAATAGAATAATAGAATTATCCCAATAAGCATTTGAAAAAAATATCGTGAAGAAGATATTACGGCAATATCTTTTTTTTATCGTTATTAAAAATTAATAAATGTAGTATTTGAAAAATATCTTATTTTCATCAGCTGAAACATTTTTCGGCGTTATTAAAAATATATATTGCAAAGTAAACTTTTTAAAATCTTTCGGAAGAAAGGCAAATAAATATTTTGAAAATTTTGTCATTTGGAAAAAATTTTTAACAAAAATAATAAATGAAAAACACCAATATTTAACCAATAAGAAGTCGCAATAATTAAATTATATTTTCGTGTTTTTAATAAAAAAATTAACAAAATGAAAGAGATTGTGTATTCATCTTCTGATTGGTATTCGGGCGATATTATATTTTTATCTTCCAGATGATATTTTAGCAATATTGAAAATATTATATGAATTATTTTCGTGTTGCTAAGAAAAACACGTTTTCTACCAAATGGGGTATCTTCCGCAATACAAAGACGATTGTTGCCGCAATACAATTTTTCAGGAAATACGATTGGAGAATCATGTTTGTATTGCCATGCTTGCTGGGATAATTGTTATTTTTTTTTTTTTTGTAACTTAAATTTTTATTTTCAAAAAATTTTTATATGAAGAATAACAATTTACAAACATTTAAAACAAAAAATTGTTAGAAATCGAATTTAAATTTAAACAAATATTTTTTAAAATTCAAATTCGATTTCTAACAATTTTATTACAAAAATGTTCTATTGGAGATGTTCAATATTACAAACATAATTTTGTAATTTTATTCTGTGTATATTTAACAAGGAACAATATTTGAATTAATGAGAGACAAGAAAGTCCAAAAACTATAACAATAATAAATGTTTAAATCCCTAGGTGGTTCATTCCATATGTGAGCTATTTTAACCAAAAAGGAGTGTTGAAATATTGATCTATGAGTTAGTGGTAAAACAATTTGACGTGGGTGAATATAATGTGTAAAAGAAAAATTTTCATATAGATATGGTGGAAGTTTTGTTGAAATTATTCTAAAAACATCGTAAGTCGCCTTAAGCAAACTAAGAAATAGTTCAACATGAGATGAGATGTGTTCACGTACATTCAGAATATATATCTATACCTAACAATTATGTTAACAACTTTCCAAATGTTACCGAAATTGGAATTTTTTGCCGCCTAATATACCTTAATACCATAATTAACTGGACAAATTTCTCAAAAATTACGTAACTGAAAATGTGACACTTATTTTTATTTTGTGTATTCACTTGTATACTACCACAAATCCAAAAAAATATTTCACTTGTTTAACTAAATAAAACTTATAAAAATTTGTAGACCAATATAATTCCATATTTAAGCCCAGCATAAGTCATGGTACCCCTAGTTATAAATAGTTTTATATTTAATTTACCCTATAAAATTTTATTGCAAAACTGTTGGCATCCCTTAGATTACTTAGTTGATTACCTTTAAAAAACGTAACGGTATTTTCAAAATTTCCAGGAAGCATTTGTTTATGAAAAGAAGTGAAGTAATTTTTTCAAAATATCGGGAAAAGAATAAGCAATAAAAAAAGAACGAAAAATAATCTTAGGCACGAAATGGGTAAATCATACACCGAAACTGATAAAATTATAAATAGAAACAAATCAACAGCGCAATGAAGATGAAAAAGAATTGAAAATAAGTCACGAACGGCCGTCCACCAAAGCTTAATAATGAAGATGTACGAAAAATTAAAGCCATTATTAAGAAAGACCCATTCGGAAGTGCACCTAAAGTATCTTCGGAGTTGAAGGAATCATTGGGGAAGCTGTTTCTGCAGACACGGTATGTGGGTGCATTTTGTAGGCCGGTTACAATGCTCGTATTGCTCGCAAGAAGCTGCACTTTAGCGAAACAAACAGAAATAAAGCTTATGGATTCGCAATGGAATATACAATTAAAGCAAACGACTTTTGGGAAAAAGTAATTTTTTCGGAAAAATCAAAATTTAACATTTTTGGATCGGATGGACGCGAATTAGTGTGGCGCAAAAAGTGCGACGATGTAAATCCCAAGAATATTATAAAAACTTTGAAGTATGGAGAGGGTGAGGTAATGGTATGGCGTTCCATGTCAGCAGCAGGTGTTGTCAATTTAGTGTTCATTGAGGAGACAATAGACAAAACAGTTTACATGAACATTCTGAAAGAAAGTCTTTATCAGATTGCTGAAAACTGAATATTCAAGATATTTATTATTTTGAACAGGACAATGATCCTAAGCATACACCATCTAACGTAAATATGTGGATCGGAAATAACACACCACATTTGCTAAAAACCCCTCCTTAAAGTCCCGATTTGAATCCTATTGATCACTTGTGGAATAATTTAGAAAAACGCATACGAAATCACATTGAAGTTCTTCGAATTTAGGCATATCCCACTAAGTATTTGGTAAATCAATCCAGTTCAACAAGAATCACAAAACTTTTATAAAGTTTTGTTATATTTTTGCTGTGCAAAATTGTTATAGTATATAAGTTGACACATTAAATAAAAATAAGTGTCATATCTTTTGCTACCTATTTTTTTAGAAATTACGAAATATTTTTTGTTATAGCTAGGGTACCATAACTTTTGCTATACACTGTATGTGCTTTCTAAACAAAACCATGTCCAAACCAGAATTCGTATTTGCACACCACGAAGTGCTCATTTTACTTCTTTCATGTATCACACTGTACATGAATGAAATATAATCAATGTGTTTCATTTTTCATTTATGGTAATTTCTTCTTACGCACACATTTCATTTTCTTATTGTGGTATATTGTGTCTCATGTTTTTATTCTCATTCATGTTATCAAAATTGATATTTACACAACATGTTCTCGTGTGAAACATGAAATAACACATTTTATTTTCATATACCACAAAATGAAAAAGTGAGTGAGACTGCTTCTGAAAATTTTCATGATATGCTTCATGATACTTTTTTCATGATACACTTCGTGATACTCTTTTCATGATACACTTCGTGATACACACTTATTTTCATTTTTTCAATTTTTTCTTCGTAGCTAAATTATGCACTTGTAAAATTTAATGTAAAACACAAAATTAAGGTCTAAATTAAAATAATTTATAATTAATTTGTTTTTTAAATTGATATTTCAAAAACTAAATCATAGATATTCAATGTCAAATTAAATTAAGCACCCGGAGAAAAGATTGGTTGGAATTCGATTAAGACCATTTAAATATATTTCTTAGGAAATTTAGAATTACCTATAATCAATTAATAATGCTTAAATATTGCTATAGAAATAAAAAGAGGGAAAAGGAACTAAAAACTATCCTATTATCCAATTATTGGTACTTCCAATAAACTTTTTAAATAAAATTAATTTAAAATTTTTAACTGTGTACCTACTGTACAGGAACCATTTATTTAGTTAAAATACTAGATAACACTAGTTTACAAAATGAAATTTTTTTCATGTACAGTTGATGAGAGATTGATTTCCTTATGTATTTTCTCCCGCTGAATTCGAAAATAAAGGTTAAATTTTTTTTATGGAACAGTTTTTGAGATATTGTGATTTTTTTATTTTTCGACCTTTTTTCACTTGACGAATCATATCTCGAGCTTGGTACCCAAATGCAAGGTATTGAAATGATGAACAAATATGTATAATCGGATCTTTGATCGGTAAAGCCGTTCAAAGTATATCGATAACATTAGGGCACATTTTCAAAAAAATCATATTTTACAGTAACACTTTTCCGACGGAAAATTACAAATCGTTAAAAAAAAACGTCTGGTTTCTCTTCATGTGCGTAAACCTGATACTATTACGTAAGAACTAAGACAAACCAGAAGAAAATCGACCGAAAAATAACAAAGTTATAAGCAATTGAGTGAATAAATCCAAATCTCATATTTTAAGAATAATTTATTTTTTTCGACAATATATTGGGTTCAATCACAAAACTACTGCTCAGTATAGACAAACCCTACGAAACTGTTCCCTTAGATCCCTGATATTTTGTTTCGACAGATTCTAACCCTGACATTTTGTTTTGACTGCTTCTAACGTTGACATTTTATTATTTTATATCTCGGACATTTCTAGCTCGAGATATGTTTTGTCAAGTGAAAAAAGGTCGAAAAATTAAAAAAATCACAATATCTCAAAAACTGTTCGAATTCAGCGGGAGAAAATACATAAGGAAAATCACATCTGATCAAATGTACATTTACGGTGTAAACTAGTGTAATCGGTGCAATCTATCACAATTATTAAAAATATGTCAATATTCAAAAGTGGGTACTACAAATATGGTTATCCTAATCAAATGTACCATTAAATTAATGTAGCAGGGATCAGGGTAGGAAAAAATTCTTTCTTTTTAAAATTTGTTTTTTTTTTTAATTTGATATAGATTTTTTAAAAAACACGATTTTTTTAATTTTTTTTGTTTGCATGCTAACCCATGTACAAGAAAACAGATGTAAAAAGTTTCAGAACAAGCAAATTTTTAATTTTTTTTTCTTTGGGTTTAATTTTATTTAACTCATTGCAATATATTGTGGAATGATATATTTTTTATTAAATATAATATATTTTTGCGATTTTGTTATATTTATATATTGGAGTTATTTTCATTTTTAAAAACCACGTGCTTTTGTTTTAACTAAATAAATGGTTCCTGTACAGTAGGTACACAGTTAAAAAATTTTAAATTAATTTTATTTAAAAAGTTGATTGGAAGTACCAATAATTGGATAATAGGATAGTTTTTAGTTCCTTTTCCCTCTCTTTATTTCTATAGCAATATTTAAGTATTATTAATTGATTATAGGTAATTCTAAATTTCCTAAGAAATATATTTTAACGGTCTTAATCGAATTCCAACCAATCTTTTCTCCGGGTGCTTAATTCAATTTGACATTGAATATCTATGATTTAGTTTTTGAAATATCAATTTAAAAAACAAATTAATTATAAATTATTTTAATTTATACCTTAATTTTGTGTTTTACATTAAATTTTACAAGTGCATAATTTAGCTACGAAGAACAAATTGAAAAAAATTAAAATAAGTGGGTATCACGAAGTGTATCATGGAAAGAGTATCACGAAGTGTATCATGAAAAAAGTATCACGAAGCATATCATGAAAATTTTCAAAAGCAGTCTCACTCACTTTTTCATTTTGTGGTATATGAAAATAAATTTCAATTTTCATAACATGAATGAGAATAAAAACATGAGACACAATATACCACAATGAGAAAATGAAATGTGTGCGTAAGAAGAAATTACCATAAATGAAAAATGAAACACATTGATTATATTTCATTCATGTACAGTGATACAAGATTACTGACCACAAATATTTTCTTTCGTGAAAATGAAATAATAAAGAACACCAAATACGTACCCTGGTCCAAACATCGCATATTATCCACAATCTCAATTTCACGAGTATTCTTCCTTATACTCAATAGGTTTCTAGTGTTAAACCTAAAGCACATTGCCTTAGTTGTATCGGTATTAATATGAAAGAAATTTGTATCCATCCTTGATGAAACAATGCCTCTCGTCAAAGAAAACCATATGAATGTCATCAGCATACAAGAAAATATCCGAAATGGGCATATACACAGACTGAATAAAATCATTAATATAGAGCATGAAAACCAATATTCATTAGCACCTTTCATGTAGAACTGCAGTCAGTGCTACTAAAGTAATTTCAAACATTCCTTGTGTTTTTAAGGTTTCTGGAGAAGGAAACTGCATACCAAATCTCTACTTTCAAGGTTTAACGGTTTTGGGAGGATGTTAAGGGGGAGACTTTTCCACCTTTGAACCCCATTTGCACCTCGTTCCTGGCTGACATTCTATAATGCACCTTATTAGTGAGAGCCCATACTCCAGATAACATATATTTCAAATTTCATGTTTCAAAAATCCCACTTAGGTATTGGAGGAACCAATATACCAAATTTAAACTTCCCAGCTCCAGCGGTTTTGGCAGGCCGTCATGGGGAAGAATTTTTCCCCTTTTCTGCCCCTCCCCAACGGATTTTCCAAAAATCACGTCTTAGTTGTTATCTATACTGCATACCGAATTTTAACATCCGACATCTCCCTTAAAACCCCCATTTTTACCACGTCACTGGCCAAAATCATAAAATGAAGCTTATCAGTGAGTTAGCACATACTCCAAGGAAAGCATATTTAAAATATCAGGTTTCTAGCTAAAGGGGTTTGGGCAGGCCCGAAGGAATTTCTAAAACCCCCGTCTAAGCGGATGTCATAATACATAATAATAGTATGGCAGATTCCCAATTTGTTCCCAGAAATAAAAACATTAACAGTGAGAATGGCAACCCTGTCAATTTGTGCTCCGAAAATAGAAGATGTTTGCATTAGTATTCAATTGATTCAGAACCAGATAATTCAAACACAATGTTAGCTACCATACCTACTCTAATATATATTGCAATATCACTCTCCTTATATCATCACATATATCTGCTTGTAATTCCTGACTTCAACCATGTTTCCGTTACCTCAACAACATCTAGTAATGACCCGGCTAAAATTTTCTTGAACACGTGAAGTTTATTAGTACGCAGTGGCAAATTTAAACTTCAGATAATCATGTGACCTATATTTAAATATTGCTCCTTGTTAGGGCAGTGCTACAAGTTCAATATATATCGTGATATTTGGTTTGCGATCCATTTTAATGGATTGATGGTTCGCGCGCGTATGCAACACGTTCAATATTTTAATTTATTTATTTATCGTAATATTTAAAAGCCACAATTAGGCCAAAAGTATTAATGCTAATAATAATAGTATTAATACTAAATATTACACAGTCTAACGTATATAAGTATATCATACAAAAAATTGGAAAAATATAATACATTTTAGGTATGATAGCATAGTTTTAGGTTTTTGGCCCCCCAGCCAAATGAAGAGGAAAAAAAAAAGAGAAAAGAAAATACCAAACAATACTGAACACTTTCAAAATTGTCAAGCCTGCTATAAGAGTAGTTAAATATATATAAAATGTAATATATAAAATATATATATATATATATGAAGACGATTCCAAAGTCTAGCAACTCTTATTAGGAACGATTTTTCAAAAATCGAAAGCGAAAAACGTGGTATAATAATCTGCACATTTCTTAAATATTTATCGCGTCAGTCAGTGTGACGTATGTGACTTTTTTATTTGTTTATTTTTTTGCACCGCGTATTTTATTTTATTTGTTTTTTTTTATTCTTTCACTTTTTACATCAGTGCTTAAATTCGCAATCTCCACAATGTTGCCCCTATTCCTTAATGTCTAAGGAATTAGTAATTTGTCGTTAAAGTACTTTATACAAAAAGTAGTGTTGACTTTAAAATGAATTATTTTTAAACTATTCGCTATTCCAATATAGTCTTAATTAATGTGCATAAAAGGAATATGAGATCAAAATTTAAAAAATTCGGTAACTTTTAAGTAGTTCCCGATTTTTTTTAAATTAATAGTGTTACGATTTTACCTTTTAAAATCGTTGATATATTTCCTTTCAATAAATCTAGTTGTTTATTTATGTAAATTCAAATTTAAAACACTTACACACGAGACTTTATTTAAACTCTTTTAAGTTTACACTTCCCCTGTTTTCGTATATGGACTTCGCGGGAATGCAAATTAGAACAATTTTATTGTTTGCCCCGCTCTACCTTCACTTACAAACGCATAATTCATTTGTTAGCTTTTCTTGTTTTTAAAACCTTTTGAGAATGTTCTTTGAATTTTGACAGAAAAAATATTAGTTATGGTGAAGGCTTGCCATTTAACTGTTTTATATTTCAGGGCTAACATATGGGGATTTGTGTTTTCGTAACATACATAAAAATACATATTTTAGTATATGAGTAAATTTCTAAAAAATTACGAAAATTACGGTTTTTGAAAACTCAAAAAAGTCGGTTTTTTTGTTATTTTCCTATTTATAAAAAAACACTGTCATGGAAAAATTCTTGTATTTTTGTAATCTACTTACAAAGGGCTTTCATTAGACGTGACATTGTTTTTAATTTTTGAAAGGATAATAGTTATCCTTGTAACTGAATGTAAAATTTGACTTTTTTATTTTCTCGCTATTATTTACGTGTCAAAATGAAATTGTTAATAAAACCCTGTTGCACATAAGAAAACATTCCGTGGACATATAATCATCCAAAAAATAATTTTGCGCAGAGGCAAGAAAACCAAATTTTTTGATCAAAGTGGAACATTTTTTGTGTGAAATTTTCCCGAAATAGACGACTCCGAATTTAATTTTGACTTCATATTCGTAATGTACACCCAAAAATATATTGGATTTGAAGAGTCGCGATCATAATTGTATTTAATTTTTCTCAACTTAAAATTATAGAACAAGTACAGCTTTAAAACTTCAATGGCGTGTGATACCTCTAATTGAAACCTTTGTTGAGATTTTGTTCTGGCAGACCATTTCTTTCCATAATGGCATATTTGTAGGGTTGTGAAACTAATGAATTCGAACTTTTTTTTGGACGCCCTTTATATACATTTCATACTTGGGAGTTTTTCATTACCATTGAAATCTCAGTACCATTAGTTGACACTAAAAAAAATTAAATTAAAAAATTTCCTTATTAATGGTAGTAAATTGCACAATTACATAAAAAAGAAAAGAACTAATGATATGAAAATTACAGTACACGATAGTCCAAATCGGCAGGGGTTCAAATTTCAAAAGTTATATCGGTCAAAAGAAAGTTATACTTGTGCCGGCGTTTCGCTGGGTCTGGTCTATGAGTGGAGATATATCGATATTTCGTATAGGGGAAATTTTATTTTATGTCCGAATACCGCAAAGTGAAGTTCAAAAACATTTATTGCCAACTGAAAATGCATGAAAAAGACACAAAAAATTACAGAAAAACAAATCTGAATAAGTTCGGCGTCAACAAAGGTGAGTTTTGGTCAGCAAATTTTAGTAGTATTTAGCGGTGCCAATTTCAATTGTTTTTTTGCCGTTTTTTGGGATGCTTAAGATTTTTCAGATTTTTTCATAATAAAAAATGTTTTTCTATTTTATTCATGTATTTTATTATGTTTTTCATATAAAAATATAGTATTTGTTTAATATACTATTTATTTTTACTAAAATTGGACATACATATTTAATATAAGTAAAAAATACAACCAAACTTTGCAATTGTGTTAAAAAATAGTTACGAATTCAAACATAACATTGTGATATGAAAAGTATTAAAGTGTATATACACATTGACCAACTCTGTCTATTCATATCCATTATTTCCCATTTCTATGGTAAAAATATATAATAAAGAGAACAAATATGCTATTAATTATTGCAACAAATAACACTGTCCAACAAATTAAGACTTTTTGAATGGAACAGAATAGCAACCCCATAATTCTGAAAGGGTATGTTGAGTAGATCATTTTTGTAGAACAAACTTATGGTCCAGCACGTCTGAGTTTTTTTTTAACAGTGGGTCAAAGTTTTCATTTTTTGGTCGAAGGGAGCATTATACTATATGAAAAAAATGCTGTAAGTTAATGTCTGAGAGAATTCTTATTGGCAGAATTGTATTGTGGAATTGTATGAGGATTATTTTTGTGGAAGATCTTAACCCTCTAACTGGTCTCTTTATGGGTCAATTTGACCCTTTTTTCAAGAAAATCAAAAAATATCGCTAAATCGACTTAAAATTGCATAAGGATCACGAATATATATACTTTATGGGGTCTTAAACCTATATTTCGACATATTACAAACGGAATGACAAACTGATATATACCCTCACCATATATGGTGGAGGGTATAATAAAAGAAAAAATTCAAGCATAATTGAGCTACTAAGCAGTACATATCGGGTGTGATTTTTACTAAAATTAATATAAAAAAGGAAAAATTAAAGCTTAAATAAGCATGGATTCTGTTTGCAAATTAAGAGATTGGTTTTGTTTTATTTGTGGACATTTTACGCATCATAAAAGCAGAAGAAACATATTCCCTACAATTGAAGAACCATATTTTCTTTTCTTTGGAATACGATTTTAATGTGAAGCTTGGATACCAAAAACTGTATGTACTTCTTGCGAAAGTGGTCTTTTGACCTGGTACAAAGGCGGTACTAAGGCGCTGCCATTTTCTGCGCCTATAACATGGATTGAACCTGAAGATCACAAATCAGATACATGCTATTTCTGCGTAAATTACAAATTGGGAGAAGCCAAAGGCGTAGTGCGATAATGACATACGAAGAAACAAATAATGTCATTTTACCAGAAGTGCGCTGTGAAGGTGTTCCGGTGCCTCAACCGCCTACACATACATTTTCGGCCAATATGACAGTCGCCAATACAGAAATAACAGCGGCGGTTGAAAACATATCAGATATAAGTTACTTGCCTCTTGATGGTTTAAATATATGTTCTTATTTGATAGACTAAGCTTATTTTGAAGATCTTGTAAGAGATTTAGGACTAACAAAAGAGAAAGCTAAAATATTATGTTCCAGATTGAAAAACAGGAATTTGATAAAAGCCGATGTAAAAGTTATTTTAAAAAATCAGAAGAACTTGTATACTGTTGCAGTATTGAAGAGGTTCTAAAATATCTAAAGCTTCCACTGGACTCTTCCGCTTGGCGACTATTTATAGATAGTTCAAAACACAGCTTAAAAGCAGTTTTACTGCACAATGAAAATCAGCATCCATCAATACCGGTTGCGTATTCCACAAAAAAGGAGGAAACATACGCAAATATTTCAAATCTCTTAAATAAAATTGAATACTATAAATATAAATGGGAAGTATGCACAGACTTCAAAATGGATGCAATATTGACTGGAATGCAAACAGGATACACAAAATATATGTGCTTTCTTTGTAAATGGGATTCACGTGCTACCAGCAGCCGTAATCATATTAAATATTTCGAAGAACGTAAAGAAAATATTATTGGTAACTTAAATGTAATCCATGAATCCCTTGTCCCAAAAGATAAGGTCATACTTCCACCGCTGCAAATTAAGTTGGGCGTGGTGAAAAATTTTATTAAAAGCTTAAATACACAAGGAAATGCTTTCAAACGCATTCAAACAATTTTCCCCAGATTATCTGCAGCAAAATTAAAAGAAGGTAAAATACGGTTTTAAGAAATAATTTATTTCACTTAATGTAAATTACCTTTTCTAGGAATGCTCGTTGGACCCGATATAAGAAAATTATTACAAGATGAAGAATTTTATGGACATCTGTCGGATATGCAAAAGACAGCATTGACTTTATGCAGCTGGTTATATCAAAATTCCTTGGAAACTCAAAAGCACAAAACTATGCAGAAAATATTGAAAGCATGCTAATCGGTTTTAACAGTATTGCCGTAAAGATGTCACTAAAGCTGCATTTTCTGCACTCTCATCTCAATTTTTTTAAAGAAAACCTTGGAGCGGTTTCAGATGAACACGGTGAAAGGTTTCATCAGGATATAAAGGTATTGGAAGAAAGATTCAAAGGGAAATCCCAAAGTGTAATGCTTGCTGAATACGTATGGGGCTTGTACAGAAACCTTGACCCATCGGAACATTCACGTCAAGCTAAATACAGGAAAGCATATTAAGTTTAATCTTTAATCCATTGTCATACTACTGCTATTTCCCAATTCCCTTTTGCTCGAAAATTTGAAGCAAAAAAATAAATATGTACATACTATAATAAACCACTATTAAAACAAAATTATATTTTTGTTATAGAAGTTGGCGTGTAATTTTGCCAATTAATCGTAAAGAGCTTTATTTACAACAATGGTGTCTTTGGTGACCCCCACTGAAATTTGCCGGCAAACATTTTCGTAGAATATTTTAATCCTTAAATGTCCTTTTTTAAAGGATATTTTTTTATTTTCTCGAAAAAAGGGTCAAATTGACCCATAAAGAGACCAGTTAGAGGGTTAAGATCTTCCACAAAAATAATCCTCATACAATTCCACAATACAACTCTGACCATAAGAATTCTCTCAGACATTAACTTACAGCATTTTTTTCATATAGCATAATGCTCCCTTCGACCGAAAAATGAAAACTTTGACCCACTGTAAAAAAATACTCAGACGTGCTGGACCATAAGTTTGTTATACAAAAATGATCTACTTAGCATACCCTTTCAGAATTATAGGGTCGCTATTCTGTTCCAAAAATGTTGTTGGACAGTGTAATTAAAAGAACTATAAAAAATGCATGAATATGAAAAAAAGTTGTTTTCATGAAAAAACTGGAAAACAGTTAGGAATTCGCAGTTATATCGCAACACTGCATACACCAAATTTTATGTTTTTCTACACATTAGCAACTTTGAAAATGTTGCACACTTATATAAACATGTTGCCGCTGAGCTCTGTAGCATGTTGAATTTTTCAAAGATTACTTCTGACACTATTCTGATTGTATACTTTTGCATCATATCATTGAAGTTATTCTTCATTTCTTGAAAACTGGCTTAAAATTCATTACGCAAGACTTTTTTTTGATTTTTCTCTTCCAACTCTGATTGTGCGACATTCAGATTGTCATTCGCTTCATCTTTACAATTGCCGCACACAATACCAAGTCAAGCATTATCTAGCATTGATCACTAGTGACATTTGCGCAGGCAGGTCAAATGACACCACTTGATACAAAGAATGCAAGTAATACCACCACCGTTTTTAGTTAGATGTTTGTTACGCAAAGCACAAATACAATGTTCTGAGTTGGAACCCATTTTGCTTAATAAAGTTAAGCTCTATCAACAATTGGAAAAACACAGTGTAAATATTTTAAGGTTTCTAAAATTTTAGGTTTATTATATATTTTCTGTAAATGCTTTTCGCTTTACAATTCTTGTTTGTCTCTTTTATATATTTTTATTATTATCTTGCTATAATTTAGTTAAATAATTGGACTAATTTTTGCCAGTCTCAAAAAATGTTTACTTGCACATATCGTTAATTTAGTGTTTATTCCTTTTATTGGATTCTTTAGGTTTTCAATTTAAAATTTGTGTGGAATTTGAAAGTTCAAAACAAAATGCGTATTTGGGGGTTCAGTATGAAAGTACTATAAGTAAAAATAAATTTAATATCTTGTTAAGTTATTTTTGATTACATTTTTGTTTACATTTATTTTATTAATTCTTTTTAAACATTGTAGCGGTGTAAGAATATGTACTTATGATTATCTGCGCAAAGAAATGGCTAAAAATGAAGGCGGTAAAGATATTGCAGTACCTCTATATAAGTCTGCTTTATGTGGTGTTTGTTCGGGCGGTTTAGCCCAATGGTTGGCTTCGCCAGCTGACTTAGTTAAAGTACAAATACAAATGGAAGGTAAGAGACGTTTAATGGGCGAAGTTCCGAGAGTTCAGGGTGCTGCTCATGCCTTGAAAGAAATTATTAGAAGAGGCGGTGTAAAAGGCCTGTGGAAAGGTAGCATACCAAATGTTCAACGAGCAGCTTTAGTTAATTTAGGCGATTTAACAACATATGATACTATTAAACATATGATTATGAATAAATTACACATGCCCGATTGTCATACCGTTCATGTTTTAGCTTCAATATGTGCTGGTTTTGTAGCGGCTATTATGGGTACTCCAGCTGATGTTGTCAAAACGCGGATTATGAATCAACCAACCGATGACGTGGGAAGGTATGTAAAATCAAGATCATACTCTAAATGAATAGAATATTGTTGACCCTTTAATGTACATTTCATATTTTAAGTATTTTTTAGAATACCTCTCTAACTAAAAATGTGTTCATGTTAAGAGTGAAGTGTGCGAAGCGAAAACGCCATAATTTTCAGTTATAACACTAGATCAAAAGTTTTTGGTATATAATTTTATTTTATACCCCATTCACATGACGTTATTTCAGTTATCTTTAAGATTTTCGGATTATATTCTGTACTATTTCGAGGTTTTCCATACAAATTTTCAGTCAATAATCACTCAATTTGACGTTAAAATTTATAAACCCAGTCAATTATTTCCTATAAAGGCAGCCATACACTTGCATGGTGTTTTCTTAAGACGAGACGAATGAGTGACTACATGTATTTTGTTTTTGTATTGAATATATTTTGTTATTATATATTCGTTCGTATGGAGAACACCACCTTCGTTCTTTTTTGACAGTTTTAACCGCATGGGTATGATGTGTGAAAAACGGAAGAAAAACTGATAAAAATTGGTGAAGTCCGTATTTGGCGGTACAGAAACGGATTCACCAAAACGTAGTCAAATCGTATTGTTTTCGAAAATCAAATACAGATTGGTTATAAAATTCCTGCGCTCACCAAGAGATGGCACTGCTAGCTCCAAACTTTTTTCTCTCAAGTTGGTATAACTGTCCTGAGAACACATGCAAAGTTGCAAGTCATTCTGTCAATTCTTTCTTTGTTTACAAGCCATTTGAAGTTGACGTGTCATTGATTTTTTTTAATATGGAAAAAATTGAATATCGTGCAGTCATTAGATTCTTTGTTTTGAAGGGTTTAAAAGCAAAGAAAATTTGTGAACAATTATTAGAAGTGTATAAGGAGTCCTCACCTTCAAAACGCACCGTTGAATTTTGGGGTGGTGAATTTAAACGTGGTCGTACCAGCCTTGAAGATGATCCACGCGAAGGACGACCAAAAACTGCAACCACAGCAGAAATCATTGAGCAGGTACATAATATGGTTAGTGAAGATCCAAGTTTGACTAAGCGTGAAATTGCTAATGCCATAGGCATCTCAGACGAACGAGTATTCCATATTTTACTAGAAGAATTACGTATGAAAAAACTGTTTGGAAAGTTAGTGCCGCACACATTAACAATTCAACAAAAACTGGATCGAAAACAAATTTCTCAGCGTTATTTGGAGCGTTTTAAGCAGAATAAAACCGACTTCTTACGTCGTTTTATAACTATGGATGAGACTTGGACCTACCACCATGATCCTAAATTGAAACAAGTGAACTGAAGCTGGTTGTTCAGCTCCAAAGCAGGTGAAGTCACAACGATCAGCAAAGAAGGTTATGGCATCAGTTTTTTGGGATGCAAAAGGAATTTTGTTGATTGATTATCTTTTGAAAGGTAAAACAATCAACTCTGAATATTATTGCAGCCTTTTGGATCAGCTGGATGAAAAAATTCGTGAGAAAAGACCTGGTTTAAAGAAGAAAAAAATCATTTTTCATCAAGACAATGCACCTGCTCACAAAAGTGTTTTGACGATGGCTAAATTCAAAGAATTAAAGTACGAATTGCTTGAACATCCACCGTATTCACCAGATTTGGCTCCCAGTGACTACTACCTCTTCAGAAATCTCAAACAATTCCTTCGTGGAAAGCATTTTTCGTCGAATGAAGAGGCCATAGCAGCCGTAGACGGTTATTTTGCAGAGCTTCTGGAAAACCATTATAAGGATGGGATAAAATTATTGGAAGATCATTGGAACAAGTGTATTGAGCTTCTAGGAGATTATATTGAATAAAAAATATATTTCGTAACAAAAACAGTTTTCTTTCATTTCGAGCGCAGGAACTTTTCAACCAACCTGTATACGGTCCGTTAATGATCCGTTTACGTAAAAGCTTTGACGGATATGTATTTTCGGGCAGTAAACGTACTGTAGAAGCCGGATTCATGAATCTGTATGTGTCGGAGTCCGTAAAAATTTATTTTTTTAAAAGATTGGACGAAGCACGACACTCATTTGGGTAAGTTACTAATATAATACTTTATTTTATAATACTTTATTTTATTTTTTGAATTTTTATTTTAACACTATTTTTACGTCTGTAGAAATATGAGTTCATCACGAAGAAATCGTGAAGTCAAGAGTCATTTCGATGATATATGTTTTTTAGGTGTTATCCACATGATAGCAAACTTCTGCTGGTCGTTACAGAGATATTGTCAAAAAAAAATTAAAAAATAAAATCTTATAAAAGGTGTTTCTCTGAAGTGTAACATTATTTTTTCTATTTTTTTACTTTTGTATAAATTAACAAAGTACTAAAATAAAACAAAAAGTAATATTTTTTAATAAAAAATTGATTTTATAGAATGTACTTGTTTTATTTTCACATTTTTTCTGCTATTTATAGTGTAATATAAAAATAAGGATTAAAAAAAACAGAGCCAACACGTCAAAGGGATTCATAGTTTCATAAATTGTTGGTGTAAATTAAACAAACTTATTACTATATCAGGGTAATAAAAACACTGTTTGCCAGTGTACCGAAGTAAAAAGTTTTGAAATTATTATATATTTTTTTAATTAAATTGTATACAATTTTATATTGTGTAAAAATTTTATTTAAAAAAATTGATAAATTTTATATAATTATATTTTTTAATTGTATAAACACTCAGGGCTATATATATAGTACATGTTGTTTATGTCAGGAAAATAGGTTATAGGATGGAGGAAAGAGGGAGTAGTGATCACGGATATTAGACATGAAGTTCTATATACTATAGCTGTCAGGGAAGACGTCTGCAGGAAGTTTGGCTTAAATAAATTATACAGCTTATAACATTTCGAAATTCAAAATTTCCATCCTTGTATTGTGCTCTAATATATGTGAAAGCTCTCTCGAAAGTTCTTTTGTAAAAGCTTGCACATTGTGCATATGAGTTAGACGCAATTGTTCTAAATTGTTGCACAAAATGTACTATAGTATCATCACCGAAAAAAATAGTTTCTAATAAATATGTACAAAAAAATTGGAAGTGAAATGATGGAGGTAAAAAATTTTTTTAGGTTAAAATCTTTTTTGAATGTAAAAACAATTTTTGTGTTAAAAAAAATATTTTAGAGCAGATGAATTTTTGAGGTGAATATAAAAAATTATTCACTTCTAAGCGACAGGTGAATAATTATGAGAAAATATTTTATTTGCCAGTCGCTTATATGAAATTGTACTAAAATACAAAATTTTGTGCGTAGGTTAACAATATAATATCTGAATTAGAGATGGGCACTTGAGCGATTTGTTCTACTCACGCTCGATCACGTGAGTAATTTAAATGTTTGCATATGCTCTCGAAACCCGCCCACAAAATACTCACGCTTCAAAAACCGGTTCTCAAAAAATTTTAAAATAAAATAAAGTATCAAATAACGTAGCTTATATGAAGCATTTAATATCAAATGTTTGTCTTAATCCATATTAAATCTACAACTTAATCTATGTTGATAGTTAATGAATAGACAATGTTTTGAATTATATTTTGCACTGTATCCTTGTGTGTAAAGTAAATGCTTCATATAAGCTACGTTATTTGATACTTTAAGAATTCAAGTTCATAACAAAAAACTGTAAAATATAGAGGATAAATATAAATTGTTAAATTTCGTTGATGTTAGTCTAATTGTGTTGTTGTTTACAAGTTTGTTAATTTGTTTCCTTACACTCAATATAAAATAGACAATCATCAACAAGCAATGACCGCAAAGGGAGAAGAAGAGCATGGATATTGACAAGGTTGGGTAGCGCCAACCGAAAATACTAAGTATTCTATCCTGCTGGCTCAGTGGAATTTCTCAATTTTTATTCTCTATAACTTACTAATAAAAATTTTCATGTTTCTTTACAATAAAAATAATTAAAAAGAATATGATATGATCTTAAAATCCTACTATACTATTCACTTATTTTAAAATAATATCGGAAAATAGCAACAACAATTTTTTTTGGAATTTGTAAAATGTAAATAGCAAAAAAATTTACTAAATAATAACTTTTTTAGTAAAAAAAATAGTAAATTAGGATTGAAAACTGTTTACAAATTTTTTAATAACTTCTTTTGATTGCGTCTTCGAGACGTGTTTGCCATTTCAACGGACATACATCCATACGGATATCGCTAAATCGACTTAAAATCGTATAAGAATCAAGAATATAATCTATGGGTTCTTAGACCTATATTTCGAGATGTTACAAACGGAATGACCTCACCAATTAAAGTTTGAATTCGCAATCTCCACAATGTGTCCCTATTCCTTAATGTCTTAAAACTCTCCCAGCCAAGTTTCAGCTAAATTCGTTTATATTTAGAGCAGTGCTGTTCAAAAATAAATATGTCGTTGTGTTAGTGAGAAAATGAGAATTGCACTGCAAGAAATGTTCAATGGGTTAATAGCAGTGTTAGTATCTGTATGAATTTATTTTTTATTGAAAATATGAAACTGTTATGTTTTGTGTAAAACAGTTTTAAAGAAATATGAATTAAACAAAAAGTAAATTTTTGAAAGGAAAACAATAAATACATTGGCGTGCCTTTTTTTCATTTAAAAAACAAACAAAAAGTTGTAAATTTTTTCCATTATATTAATGATTTCATTATATTTACATAATAATAAAATATCTGTAATATGTATGGATTTATTATGATATTCTATTAAAAAAATGCTATTTTTGGAAGGAAAAAAAATACAATACATTCGATCGGAATAAATGAATGAACGATCGGACTCCAATTTTTAAAAACATTTCAACTTTTATATTAAAAAAAATGCGTTTTTTTATTAGGTTTATTAAAGATTTTTATAGATCTTGTATTATCATAAAATATTTTCTTACATTGCTATTAATTTTTCTCAGTGCATTAAAGAAAAATCAGCATACATCCGCCACGCGTGTTCATTCGTCGCTGTTTCAGCAAAAAGTATATAATTTTCTATAGAGTATTTTTCCCGCTCTACCAGAAATTCAACATGGTACAGAGTTCAGCGGCAACATTTTTAAGTGAGAGGGCAACATATTCAAAGTTGCTAAAGTGTTGAAAAACATTAAATTTGGTGTATGCAGTGCTGCCACATAAACAGTGTAATTTTTTATCCCAGTTTTTGGGATTCTTAACTGTTTACCAGTTTTTTCATGAAAATAATTTTTTTTCAAATTATTGCATTTTTTATAGGTTTTTAGTTATATGTTGCAACAATTAATAGCATATTTATCCTCTTTATTATATATTTTTACCATAGAAATGGAGAATAATGGATATGAATAGACATAGTTGGTCAATGTGTGTGTACACAATTTAATACTTTTCATGTCACAATGTTATGTTTGAATTCGTAACTATTTTTTAACACAATTGCAAATTTTTGTTGTATTTTTTTACAAGTCTAATTTTAGTAAAAATAAATAGTATATTGAACAAATACTATATTTTTATATGAAAAATCTGAAAAAATACATGAATAAAATAAAAAAAAAATTTTTTTATGAAATAATCTGAAAAATCTCTAGCATCCCAAAAAACGGCAAAAAAGATAGTTAAAATTGGTTATATGGCAGCACCGCTAAACACTACTAAAAGTTGCCGACCAAAACTCACCTTTGTTGCCGCCAAACTATGTTCGTGTTCTAAGAGAGTACTAAAAAGTTCGTGAGAGAGAAACATACTCTTTAGAAAATTATATACTTTTTGAAGTCCTTCAATTATGAATTTAGGACCAGGACCAGCTGTCTTTTTTAATTCTACTGTATTTTTCTTCGCTTTCCTCTCTTTTGTTTTCGTTTTTTACAGTTGTTCGTTTGTTTTAAGTAACGTTTATGTATTCTCGTGCGTGTGTATATTTCCCCTTTCTATTTGTTTGCCTATGTGTGGGGTTAACAGATGTTTGTGTGTTAATTGTTTAATGTTGTGTATTGTGTTTTTGTTTGTATTTGCAATAGTCGTCCTATTGTCATAATGAAATTTCGCACAGTGTCATTTATCCCTAGTAAACCAAAAAGTATATAATTTACTATAGAGTATTTTTCCCGCTCTACCAGAAATTCAACATGGTACAGAGTTCAGCGGCAACATTTTTAAATGAGAGGGCAACATTTTCAAAGTTGCTAAACTGTTGAAAAGCATTAAATTTGGTGTATGCAGTGCTGCCACATAAACAGTGTAATTTTGTATCCCAGTTTTTGGGATTCTTAACTGTTTACCAGTTTTTTTCATGAAAACAAGTTTTTTCCAAATTATTGCATTTTTTATAGGTTTTTTAGTTATATGTTGCAACAATTAAAATCATATTTATTTTCTTTATTATATATTTTTACCATAGAAATAGAAAATAATGGATATCAATAGACATAGTTGGTCAATGTGTGTGTACACACTTTAATACTTTTCATGTCACAATATTATGTTTGAATTCGTAACTATTTTTTAACACAATTGCAAATTTTTGTTGTATTTTTTTACTTTATTAGACATGTCTTATTTTATTAAAAATAAATAGTATATTGAACAAATATTTTTTTATATGAAAAATCTGAAAAAAGACATGAATAAAATAAAAAAACATATTTTTTTATGAAATAATCTGAAAAATCTCTAACATCCCAAAAAACGGCAAAAAAAATAGTTAAAATTGGTTATATGGCAGCACCGCTAAACACTACTAAAAGTTGCCGACCAAAACTCACCTTTGTTGCCGCCAAACTATGTTCGTGTTCTAAAAGTGTACTAAAAAGTTGGTGAGAGAGAAACATACTCTTGAGATTATATACTTTTTGGTTTCAGTGACGACTAAAGGCAAGAGCGTAAGAATACATGTGAGTTGAGCAGGGGACAATTGTCCCATGCAATGAACATCACTGATTGAGAGGTATGTTAGAACAAAGTTATATTTTAATAATTAGTAGTTTGTCGTTAGAGTAATTTATACAAAACGTAACGCTATAATTTAACAAAATTATTCAATACAGTCTTAATTAATGTTCATAAAAGGAATATAAGATCAAAACTTTAAAAAATTCAGTAACCATCTTTTTTAAATTTATATATACAAATACTTATTTTAGTCAAAACTTACAATTTTTCTGAAAGAGATAGGTAACTTTCTAACCCTTATATAAACAAATTTATGACGATTACTAATATGCAATCGCAATTAAAAACAAATTTGTATTTCTTAAATTATCCGCGTTTTTTTTGTGGTATTTTCCTAACTATCTAAAAATATTGTCATCGAAAAATCCAACCTGTACTTTCTACTTACCAAGGGCTTTCATTAGACATGGCATTGTTTTTAATTTTTGGAAGGATAAAAGTTATCCTTACAACTGAATGTAAAATTGTACTTTTTCGCTGTTATTTAGCGTATTAATATTAAATTGTTAACAAAAATCCCGTCTCACATAAAAAGACATTCCGTAGACACGTAATGATTCAAGAAAGAATTTTGCGCAGAGGTAAGTACTCGTATAAGAAAATTTCTTGAAATTGTCGTGAAATTCAAAACTTCGAATATAATTTCCATTTTATATTCGCAATCTACACACTGACTACCTTACTCACCATAGGGTATAAAAACACCAAACGGCTGATTTACAAAACATTTTCAATATTTTTTATATTCGGGAATAAATGTCAATAACAAGTGCAGAAAGAAAGTCTAACAATACAAAAATAATTTTTAAATTAAAATCTCATTTGTAATTAAAAAGAAATATCCAATAAGAAAACATTTTCCTCGGAATAGCAAGCTCTCAAACTAAGAGCTTTAACATGCTCTAGAATTTCACTACTAGATGACCGAGATTTATGCATTCTCAAACCTAATCGTTACTGTTACCATTAAGATGGCACTTAACATTATTTAATGAAATACATTTTTTTTATAACCAAATTAGTTTATAAATATTTCACGTTGCAAAGTCTGTTGTGTATAATATAAATTTTTTTAAAATCGTTTTGGGGGGATATATCACCCTCTATCCGCGCCAATCATACAACAGGCCCACAAACGTTGCAATCTCGTACGCAAACTCATTAAGTTGTATCATCGGTTGTAACGTCTATGGCTTACATAACAAAACAGGCAAAAAAGCGCTTAGTGTAAACATTGCGACAGAAAAAAACCTATGAAAAATAAGTAAAACAAGTAAAAAAAAGGCTTAAATTCTGCTGTGCCGAATCTTTGAATACCCTCCACCGATATCCAAAAAAAATTCTCTACTGTTGATAAAAATAATGTAAAAAAACTTTGTAAGGTTTGTTATACCCTCCACCATATATGGTGAGGGTATATATCAGTTTGTCATTCCGTTTGTAACATGTCGAAATATAGGTTTAAGACCCCATAAAGTATATATATTCGTGATCCTTATGCAATTTTAAGTCGATTTAGCGATGTCCGTCTGTCTGTCGGTTGAAATGGCGATCACGACGCGAAGACGCAAGCGGGGGTGCCTATTTTTACCCAGATTATTGAACATCCTCCCGAGCAGTTTGGTATTTAAAATGAGCAAAATCGGTTAAGCGGTTCAAAAGTTATGAGTGAAAATGTAAAGGTACCTCTAAATTTTCCATACAAATTTGTACAATTTTCCTGTATCTATTTTTTTTTTCTGTTAAGTAAGTAAAAATGTTATTAAGTCTTCTTCTTGTTCGATTACATTTATTGTCTTACATGCTATGAGAATAATAACATTCTTAGAGCTATATGTGTGTTACTCTGATAACTAAGTTAACGTAAAAATCTACAATGTTAAAGTTGCTAACAGAGCAGACCTCTGTAAATAACATTGCTAAAACTAAATAAATAACATTACTAAAACTAAATAACAAAAGTTCGTTACATAAATTGAGAAAACATATTCATATTACAGTTCATGCAAAATTTAGTATATACGTATATCATCTTCAGCCCCTATGGTAAAGAAATACCAGAAATTCAACATGGTACAGAGTTCAGCGGCAACATTTTTAAATGAGAGGGCAACATTTTCAAAGTTGCTAAAGTGTTGAAAAACATTCAATTTGTTGTATGCAGTGCTGCCACATAAACAGTGTATTTTTTTATCCCAGTTTTTGGGATTCTTAACTGTTAACCAGTTTTTTCATGAAAACAATTTTTTTTTTAAATTATTGCATTTTTTATAGGTTTTTAGTTATATGTTGCAACAATTAATAGCATATTTATTCTCTTTATTATATATTTTTAATATAGAAATGGGAAATAATGGATATGAATAGACATAGTTGGTCAATGTGTGTGTACACACTTTAATACTTTTCATGTTACAATGTTATGTTTGAATTCGTAACTATTTTTTAACACAATTGCAAATTTTTGTTGAATTTTTTTACTTTATTAGACATGTCTAATTTTAGTAAAAATAAAGAGTATATTGAACAAATATTATATTTTTATATGAAAAATCTGAAATAATACATGAATAAAATAAAAAAACATTTTTTTTGTGAAATAATCTGAAAAATCTCTAGCATCCCAAAAAACGGCAAAAAAAAAGTTGCCGACCAAAACTCACCTTTGTTGCCGCCAAACTATGTTCGTGTTCTAAGAGAGTACTAAAAAGTTCGTGAGAGAGAAACATACTCTATAGAAAATTATATACTTTTTGTATGAAATTGTACTAAAATACACCTATTGGTATGAAAAATTTAGACATACCTTCACTTAGTGATTAATGTTGTTACTCTCATTGAGCCTTCACACACTAGAACAATTGTGCTGGCATGGTTTTTTGTTGGCGTTTCAACCAGTTTCTACCCCGTATTAGAAGTACAAAACCAATACATGCACATTTTAAATAAAGGCCAAACGTGAAATGAATATATAAAACACTAACACACATAGAGTTTTGTATACGTATACATTTTATGACAGATATCATTTCATATGTTACGAAAAGTACAAAACTTGTGTGCTTAAATATTGTATGGGGTTTTCACAAGATGTACGTTGCTAGACGAATGAGTGACTAAATGTTTTGTTTTTGTATTGCATGTATTTTGTTATTGATTTTTGTTCGTGTGAAGCAAAACCTCATCTGGACACACCACCTTAGTCGGGTGTGTGATGGCTCATTAGCTGTTAATTTTGTTTGTTAAAGAATTATTGTTTTTTATTTTGGTTTTTAAATTTGAGATTTTTTTTAGTTATGACGTAATGAGAACTGAAAATTTTGTTGTTATTACGCGAAATTTTGCTAATTTAAACCCAGCGGTATTTTTTGGTAATCTTAGCAACACATGTCTGCTGACGTGTAGTACAATGAAATTGGTAGAAAAAAATATTAGCCACTACTAAATTTTAGTAAACTTTTTGCAGAGGAATTTAAAAAAATATTTAATATTAAAAAAAAATATTTCTAAATATTAATATTAGTACAATGAAATTAGTGTACAATTTAGTATATTCAATTTTAGTAAATTGTTGTAAACTGCAATTTAAACTCAATCTGCTAAAATCAGCAACAAACTATACTACATATTAGTGAAGTGGAAATATCAGTGCATTTAATAACCTCTACTAAACATTGGTACAAAGTTTATTTAAATAAAATTTAATCAATAAAAATTTTTGAAATTTTTAAGTTTTTTTATTTAGAATTATGTGAACAAGTTGACGTTTTCATTAATCAAACTCCCCTAAAATACTGCCAAAATCTCTACCTAAGTTCGCATCGATAATCATTGTCTAAATCAACAATTTAAGAAACAAAAACTTTTCATAACGTAAAATGAGTTGATTTATTTTTTGTTGGCTGCTTAAATTAATTGGACACGCTCCACTGTTGCTTAATCTTACCTAAATCATTAAAAATTTTGTAATAAATTTCTTAATATTTTAATTTCTGTTGAAAAACTACAAAACAAATTAAAAACAAGAAGACAGCCTTACAAAACAGAGCTAGATTTTCCACTAAAGCATAGTAATTTTTTCTAGTTTCACTTGGAAAAACTGTTCTACTCCATATAAATTTTTTTTTTCACGATAATGAATTTTAGTGAAAATTTAGTACAATTTGATTTCAGTCAAACTTAATGTGCTAAAAAACTAAATTGGCTAAATAAACAAATGCTTCAAAATGCCGAATACAGACCAAGATCATGTTACTATTAAGAATCTCTACTATAGTGTTTAAAATAGTTGGATTTGACGAGAAAATAGTTTAATTTAAAAAATGATAGTTTTATTAAAAATTTCGAGTTATTACAGGGAAATAACATTTTTTGCTGCTCCTACACATATAAATATTTAGAACCAACCGAAATGTGAAGCATATTTTAGATACAGCACAAAAAGTATATAATTTACTATAGAGTATCAGATGTACTCTACAAGAAATTCAACATGCTACAGAGTTCAGCGGCAACATGTTTTTATAAGTGGGCAACATTTTTAAAGTTGCTAATGTGTTAAAAAACATTACATTTGGTAAATGCAGTGTTGCCATATAAAAAGTTTAATTGTTTATCCCAGTTTTTGGGATTCCTAACTGTTTTCCCGTTTTTCTTGAAAACAACTTTTTTTCATATTCATAAATTTTGTATAGTTTTTTAATTATATGTTGCAACAATTAATAGCATATTTGTTCTCTTTATTATATATTTTTACCATAGAAATGGGAAATAATGGATATGAATAGACAGAGTTGGTCAATGTGTGTACACAGCGAACTTCTCTCTATCCTTTGTATACTTTTTGTGCTGCAACAAATAAATTCTGTTAGTACAACCATATTCAAACGTAACTCCTTATAATTTTGGGTGTTGCAGCTAAAAGTCAGTTGTATTAACCGAATTTTTTTGTGAAATTAATTTTCACAAAAAATTCACTTGAAGTAACCGAATGCAAGCAACCCAGCAAAATCACACATTACCAAATAATGGGTAAAGTAATGTATAGCCATAAGGGCCGATGGATTACTTTACAGCTTACTTCATTTTTTAATAACAATTATGCTTATTAAAAAATGAAATGTAATGGGTTTCATTTTTGCAGATAGGGGGTAAAAAATAATTGGTTACCTAAATAGTTACGAAGAGGTTGACAATAATTGGTTACTTTGACTTTTCATTTCTTAACTTTAACTTGCATTTCTTCAAAGCAATTTAGGCTTTTTTACAGAAATACAAGCTAATAAAAACACGAATGCTAGAGTTTCTGAAACTAAAAATGCTTGTGATCAATAGGTGGCAGTAGTTTTTAGATTTAACTGTAGTGTGCAATATAAATAAATGCAGATCCCGTAGTCTAGAACGGAGACAAATATGTGGACATATATTGCAACAAATGTCAAAATTATCTTATCTTCTGTGTGGATGACTCGATTCCGTAAATAATTCTCCGGCAATATTCGTTATCATTTATTGCTATTACGTAAAAATCAGCTGTCATTTTCGTTTGACAATTATAACAAAGGCGACATACAAAAAATCAACCAAAACATGATGAAATATAAAAGATTTAAATAAATTTTAACAAATTATGAGAAAAACCAAACAAATTTAACATAAGCTCGACGATGAGCAATTTTGTGCCGTTATCCTGCCGACGCTTTGTATTATTGCTAAGATATTTCCTCTAATATAGATGGGATGGAATACAAATTATTTATCAAAAATTTATTTTTATGCTACGTATGATTTCAATTAATTTATCAGTCGGTAAGGAGTATACATTACAAAGTAATGCATTATGTATCCAATTATATGTAACTCATTACTTTATATTTAAAAATAATGATATAGATGAGGAGTACACATTACAAGGTAATGCATGGGTTTATCGCATCAATTACCAAAGTTTTCCTGGCAAGAATAAAAGGCTTAAATTCGGCTGTGCCGAATCTATGAATAGCCTCCAACAATATCCTAAAAAAAAATTTTCTTATTGTTTTTTATACAAATAATGTAAAAAATTATGGAGGTGAACCAAATTTTTTGAGGTGAAAATCTTTTTTGGATGTGAGGAGAAAAAAATTTTTTGAGGTGAAACAATTTTTTTGTGGTGAAAAAATTTTAGTGCTGAAAAAAAATATTTGGGTTGAAAAATTTTTGAGGTGAATACAAAATATTATTCACTTCTAAGCGACTGGTGAAAAAATATGAGAAAATATATGAAATTGTACGAAAATATACCAACATTTTCACTCATAACTTTTTAACCGCTGGACCGATTTTGCTCATTTTCAATTGCAAACTGCTCGGGAGGATTTCCATTAATCTAGGTAATAATGGACACCCCCGCCCCGCTTGCCTCTTCGCGTCGTGATCGCCATTTCGACATGTTGCAAACGAAAAGACAAACTGATAAATACCCTCACTATATTTGGTGGAGGGTGTAAAAATGTTCACTAAGTTTATGTAAAAAAGGTAAGTCAGCTTTAATTGCAGTTTTGAAGACGTTATATACATATTTTGACTTTTATAAATATGATGCGGCCCTTTATGATTTAAGAAAAACCTCAATGTGGTCCTGGTATATATATTTTCATAATTTTTGGGTTTGGAACCACTATGAGCTGTAACAACCAAACTCATTTGAACTAAAATTGAACAAAATAAGTAAATTTAACAGTATTTCTTATTATTTTTATTTTACTACTCGTATTATTTAGCAAACCAGTCTTTTCTGCAGGTTAAGTTTTTACAGACTTATTTCTATGAGTGTTTTTAATCTTGTTTTTAAAATATATTTTGCTTTTTTATTCTCTTATCGATTTCCTTAACTTAAAGGTGAAGGCATTTCTGATAATGAATATGGTTTACCACATTTTAATGGGCAACATTTGTGGGGAAATTCCAGAAAACAAACGTAGAGTGTTAATGAAATATGTTACATTTCCTACAACCAAAGTGTTTTGTTAGCGATATTTTTAATTTCGTAAGACATTTTTGCTAAAGGTTTTATTGGTGTCAATTTTTACAAAAGGTGGGCTATATAGACAAGTTTACGGTTTTTTATATCGACTTAAAATTGAATAAGGATCACGACCTTATTCAATTTTAAGTCGATTTAGCAAAGACGCCAGCGGGGGTGCTCATTTCTAATGGACACACACAGAAAAAACCCCAATGTAAAATCAACATGAAACAAGTAAAAAAGGGCTAAATTCGGCTGTGCCGAATCTTTGAATACCTAATATCCTAAAAAAATGTTCTCTGATTTTGACACAAATAATATAAAAAAACTTTTGAAGTAAAATTATGTAGGTGAAACAATTTTTTGAGGTGAAAAACTTTTTCGCTGGAAAAAATATTTAGAGGTCAAAAAATTTTAAAGGTGAACAAATTTTTCGTGGTGGAAAAAAATTTTAGTGGTGAAAAAATGTTTGAGGTGAATACAAAATCTTACTGCTAAGCGACTGGTAAAAAAATATGAGAAAATATGTTATGTACCAGTCGCTATGAAATTGTACTAAATTTGTATGGTCAATTTGGAGGCACCTTTACATTTTCACTAGTTTTTTTTAAACATGGACTGCATAAAAAACATATTTTAAAGCATAGTTTTTGTCAAATACTCAATTTTGTTCCGGCTAATGGGGACTACCTCTGCAGCTGAATATGCCTGATGGAGAGAATGCACTTTCTGATGCGCCACGTATTGATAAATAGTTGCAACGCATGTTCTTTTTTTAAAAAATTGAAGTGTGTTTGTCTAATAGAGAGAATACAGCAAAGAAATTAATTTATTAAAGAGAGAACACGAGTTGTAACTATTTGTCAATAGATGGCCCATCAGAAGGTGCATTCTCTCCATTAGGCATATTTTGCTGCAGAGCTAGTCTCTATTAGCCATATTGTGCTACAATATGCAGTAGAGTATTAATGATTTTCTATTTTCTTCGTAACATAAATGAATATTTGCCAAAAACTATAAAAAATATATGTTTTATGTGCATATTATACCTTAATTTTTTAAATCAATATTCATTTTTTAAATCAATATTCATGTGTATTTTTTTTATAAAAAAAAATTAACATAAATATACATTTGCCAATCCCTCAATTCTCAAAAATACAAATGGAATAAAAAAATACTATTTTCCTCTATGAAAATTTCTTTTTTGACATAAAAATGTGAAACAAATGCTTTTATTACGTCAAACATTTGAAAAATTGACTTTAAAATTATGTAATAAGTCTACTAGCAACATCTGAATGCATTATAATTTAAAGTATGTAGTTAATTTAATATTTTTGGTAAATAAATTAATTGAAAGCCAAATCCAAGGCTATATCACCATAGGGCAGGATATAGTTTTAATGTGATTCTGCGCCACCTATTCAAAAATAGCGGCACTAAAGCGATTATGCATTTTGCTCTTTCTTTATTTATAAATTTCTTTGGACCTAGCCATGGGGCAGGGTATTGTTTTAGTTAATTCAGTGCCACCTATTCAAAAGTATCGGCACTAAAGCAATTATGTATTTTGCTCTTTCTTAGATATAAATGTCTTTGGTTACAAAAACAAAAAATACATTTTATGGAAAGAAACGAAAAACCAACAAAGCTTAACAGAAAAACCCAATCTGGTTGACTATATCACTTATAGTAGCCAAAGAATTGGAGATATTTGAACGGAAAATCCTAAGAAAATGCATCGGAAAAAATTATGAAAATTTCATAAAACGATTTTCAAATAGTTACCGTCTATGAAAATGCCTTTGTTCTACCCTTCTGTAGGTACTCCATGTCGTTGCAAGCCAGATTTGTTGAGAAACTTGCGCTAAGCGATAATATGGTTGTCAGCTGGATCTACATATCTGCCTCCTGTCGGTATAATTAATGGACGTATTAACGACGATACAGCTCATCTGGACCTTACCTCATTCTATATGAGTCCAGCCTCCGGCTATCATAGGGGCTGAAGATGATATACGTATATACTAAATTTTGCATGAACTGTAATATTTCTTTTTTTTCCATATTTCATATTATTTATTGAATCTTCACTTAAAAACTGTGAACTAACAATAATTATCCAAATCTTAAAACTAAATATTAATTGTTAAGTCCAGCCAGTGTCAGACTGATGTTATGTGGTTCAAATGGGACCATTATTTCCCCTTATTATTAGCGGACCAGATCCGCAGTGTCCCTCCTCCTAAGACGCTGGTGGCCGTGATTATCAGTTAAGTTACGGGCTAGTATGTTGGGGTGTGTTTCCAGTTTTGTTAAATAGCGTTGACAGTGTCTAATAATTTCATCTTTGACCAGGGGTACATTCAGGTCTTTATGTATGTTGTAATTCCAAACATACCAGGGTGCGTTCTTGATCGTCCTCAAGAATTTATTTTGCATTCTCTGAATTTCCCCTATATTGGACGCAGAGGCAGTACCCCAGAGCTGAATTCCGTAGCACCATATGGGTTTCATGATCGAATTGTAAATGAGTAATTTGCAGTCCAGACCTAGTTTAGAGTTCTTGCCAGTAAGCCAAGCGAGTTGAGTAGTTTTTAGCCTCATCTGAGTTATTTTCGCATCTATATGATTTTTCCACGTGAGTCGACGGTCAAGGCAAATACCGAGATATTTCACACATGTGTGTTGGGGTATATTCAGATTATTCATTTTAATGGGTGAACACGTCTCTTTTCTCAGTGTGTAAGTAATGTGGATACATTTCTGTTTATTCACCTTAATTCTCCACTTATCCAACCAAGCTTCCAATCGTGAAATGTGAGTCTGTAACATTCTAGACGCCATTCCTGAGTCATCGTGGACGCTTAAGATTGCAGTATCGTCAGCGAAAGTCGATGTGTGGGTATTAATATCTAATGGCATGTCTGAAGTATAAATGATATATAACAAAGGACCCAAAATGCTACCTTGTGGAACTCCGGCTTGTATATCTTGAGGAGAGCTGACAAAACTTTTTTCAGCAAGAGTGAATTTTCGATTTGTTATATAGCTTTTGAGTAGCTTGTGAGTATTCGTTGGTAACAAAAGTTTTATTTTAAACAGTAGACCTTCATGCCAAACCTTATCGAAAGCCTGTGAAACATCGATAAAAAGGGCAGAGCAGTATTTTTTCTCCTCGAACGTTTTTCTGACAACAGTAACTAGCCTATGGGCTTGCTCAATGGTGCTGTGTTTTCTCCTGAAGCCAAATTGGTGTGATGGAATACAGTTGTTTTGTTCCACATAAACAGTTATCTTTTCCATTAGGATTTTCTCGAACAGCTTTGACAAATTGGATAATAGGCTTATAGGCCTATACGATTCCACTTTTGTGTGATCTTTGCCTGGCTTGGGTATCATTTTAACGAGTGAAACTTTCCATTCTGGGGGATAGTATTCAAGGCGTATAATAGCATTAAAAATAAAGAGAATTATCTTTAATGCTATACGGGGTAACTCCATGAGCATCCTGTTACCGATTCCATCGATACCAGGAGCTTTTTTGGGGTTTCGTTCAAAAATAGCCTTTTCGACCTCTCTCATCTCAAACGTTAATTGGGTAGCTGCTCGGTGCTGGGGTAAAATCGGTGGCAACTCTGTTACAGAACTTGTTATATTTGGCGTGAATACTTTTCTTAAATGTTCTACAAACAGATCTCCTTTTTCAGTATCATTTCTAGCCCAACCTCCGTCTGATTTTCTCAAAGGAGGCTTACATAAGACAGGTCTTTTTAAATTTTTCGTTGCACGCCATAATGAGTAATCAGTTCTTGATGTTGGATCTAAATTTTCAAGATATCTGTTTAATGAAGCAGTTCTCTTATGTTCAAGTAGCTTTCTTAATTTTTTAGTGCATTCTTTCAACCGTTCCTTAAGTTGAGGAGATCTGTGCTGTTGCCACTCTCTTCGAGCTCTTCTTTTTTCATTTAAGAGTCGTTCGACATCGGCAGACAAAATAATATTTTGTCTGTTGTGTCGGGGGGGTTTGGTAGCAAGTTGAGCAGCAAGTTTGATACAGAAAAATTGTACAAATTTGTATGGAAAATTTAGAGGTACCTTCACATTTTCACTCATAACTTTTGAACCGCTGAACCGATTTTGCTCATTTTAAATACCAAACTGCTCGAGAGGGTGTTCAATAATCTCGGTTGCGTCTTCGCGTCGTAATCGCCATTTCAACAGACAGGCAGACGGACATCGCCAAATCGGCTTAAAATTGCATAAGGATCACGAATATATATACTTTATGGGGTCTTAAACCTATATTTCGACATATTACAAACGGAATGACAAACCATATATGGTGGAGGGTATAAAAATGTTAATTTCAAGTCATTGTAAATTTCTGCAAAAAATATAAATTAATTTAATATTTACGTTGTTTCATATAAAATTAACAGTTAAATATGTTAATTTTAAATTAATCATTGGTAATTTTATATTGTAAACGTAAAAATTAAATGGTAGACATTAATTTTTACCTTTTTCAAAGTATAAATAACATTGGTCAATGTTAAGTTTTTAAATTGTACATTTGTAGTAAAAATTAATGTTTTTCAAATAAAATTTACATTGATTTGGTTAAAAACAATACTTACCATTGTAAAATTAACACTAAAATCAAATTAAAATAACGACTTAGCATTGTAAAAATAACACGAAAAATGTAAAAGTTAAATGAATTCATGTAAACTCGTAAAAAAATTTCAAAAAGTACCGCTACATTAAAACAACAAAAAACAACCATTCTTATTTTGTTTATTGTTATGTGCTTAACAAAGTGGGTGAATTTTATTCTAAAAATTATAATAATGGCTGCGTCTAACAATAATAATAAGAATTTTGAAAGTCTGGTACAAAACCTTGTGCCTCTTTAAGAAACCATTAATTTCGAGAGCGATGTAGAAGGAAATTTAATTTAAAATATTCCAGTGGTTAAAATACAAATCAGAGTTCCCAATTAGACGAGCTATTAAAAACTTTTGACTTGTTGTAAATGAAGTAAAGTCTTATTTGACAAGTAAGTATCTATTAATCTATTTTAATTAATTTTCTAACAAAAACTAAATTATTGCTTGGGAGCTGAAATAACATTTGAAAATCTATGCCACCTTCGTGTCTGTTTCCGAAAAAATAAATATTTATTTGGAGAAAAAGTGGGGTAAAGACAATGAATTTTAAATATTCTATTTGTTTATTTTTGCCTAACTTTTCCATAAGTTTGCTATGTTATAGTATGGTATTGATGACGATATCTTGTCTGAATCGATTGCCGATTGGTTACAAAATCAATCATCCCTTTGCACATCAGATGAGTGTTCCAAGCTATCTAAGGCAAACTAAGAAATCACGGGTTTGCTTTTTTGTAACCATTAATTGTTGTTATTTTTTTAGAGTCTTAAACTTATTTTAGAAGACAGCCTTAAATTAAAATCCATTACAAGTTTTTATGAAAAAAATTGTCATTATTGGACATTTTTATCGCAATGTAATATTATCGCCAAAAGATTTGCCAGCAATAGTAGATGAAATAATAGAAAACTTTTCTTGTGAAATAAGAGTACGTATTTTATTTTACCTAATTAACTACAAGAATTTATGTAAATTTTCTGATCTTTCAGGAATACTACTTTGTACCATGAGGTAGGATAGCGAATCCCGCTGATAAACTTACGGAAAAATACGTAAACTAAAGGGCAAAGCGTATGCGTTCATTAATGAAAATCAAAGATAGTTTAAAAGATTCAGATTCGAATTCCCATAATGATTGTTCTGAATTTGATGAACCAGTTTTACTGGTCTTAAAAGCTTCTCTCTCAAGGGAGTTTTTTAATTGCGATCTATAAGTAATTATGAATTTCTTAGCGATTGGCCACTTTATAATAATAGCAAATCTGACGAACTAGTAAGTTTTACTTAACTTAGAAAAGTAATTCATTATTAACTTGCCCTCTTTATTTTATTAGATTAATATAGACTTCGAGCTACTGCATCCAGACAAAAGCCACCTTCTTTACAGTAAATGGAGTGTGTTTATTCTCAAATTTATGTTCTATGTATGTATGTATGTATGTATGTTAAAGGATGAAATAATTTTAAAAGAAGAACCTTATATCTTTTCCAAATTAATAATGTTAAAATATTTTTAAAAAATAAATTTTTGAAAACTTTATTAAATGAATAAATTGTTTTTTACTGAACCAATATTGCTTTAAAGTTATTTTAATATAGAAATCATTTCAAACTAACATGAAATTTTATGTTATTTCAATATGATCATCATTTTAATTTTAAATGATTTAAAAGTAAATTTTAAATAAAATTCGTGTTGATTCAACATGAAATTCTTGTTATTTTTACATTTTTACTATTGATTTCAAAGGAATTAAACATAATTTTTACATGATAATCCCTTAAATTTTACTGGAACAAAAATGTAAATTTTACATGATTTCCAATTGTTTTTATTTGAAAAAAAAAATAATTTTTGTTTTATTGTAAAATCATGTTAAATTAACAGGAAACGCTAAGGAAGCAAAATCATTTTTAAAAACTAATTGTGTTTTAATTGCTTTTACAATGATTTTTTTCTGTGTGCATTCTCCTAAAGTGAACCAGAAATTAGGAAAATTAACTTATTTGGAGGAACAATTTAAATGAAAACGGCACCAAAGACACTTTTTACCAATATTTAATAAAATTTTCCTTGAAATTAAGAAACATATTTTACTTAAAATTTGGTCAAAATATCTAAATTATAGAAAAATTTTACTACTGAGAAGTAAATTTTTATTAGAAAACAGTAAAATTTCCTCCTAATAAGTTCATACATCATCTAAAATTTTACTGTTAGTTAGGAAATGTTTCCTTGGTTTAAAGAAAAATTTTATTTAAGTTCATTAGATAATTTGTTTTGAATAAAAATAAGAAAATATTTCCTCCTAACATCAAGTTAAATACCACTTCTTTTAAGTGGAAATTGTCCTTAAATTTGATAAAAAATTTTCTAATAAATATGAAACTGTTTTATGGTAAAGGTAATATGTTTTACTATATATTTTCAAATACTTTATACTGATTGTCTAAGTATTTTTCAAATTTCGGAGGACTTCCGCTTTTGAGGACACTGCTCTTAACAAGGTTTTTGCTATACATTTTTGCCTTTAAATTAAAACTCATGTATTTAAAATATAAATCAAATTTCATTAGCAAAATGGTAAACAAATTAAAAAATGTAGTGCAGGATATCCTGAAACGTAGTAAATTGTGACAAAGTCAGATCCTTTGCGTAGTTAATTAACGGTTATGCTTAAGAGAACTACAAAAAGGGACGCCGTAAGTGACACACGGCATCTATGGCTAAGGAACGCTGGGGGTCCTTTGTCTTCTTAAATTAACTGATTTAAGGAAATTGTTGCAAAAAATACAAAATATCACAGTTACATTTCTTGTTAATAATCGAAAATGTCATAAGTTTATTTTATGACTTTTTTTAAATAAATAGCCTTAAAATATTATCACTAACCGTATAAAATAATCTTTTATTTTTTGTTGCAACTAATGCTATGAGTTCAACTGTAATTATTTTTATTTCCTTCTCATTTCAGAGGTCTTTTGTATAAGGGTTCTGTAGACTGCTTACGTCAAACTATTAACAGAGAGGGGTTTGCTGCTCTTTACAAAGGCTTCTTGCCATGTTGGATACGTATGGCTCCGTGGTCACTAACTTTTTGGTTATCATTTGAGCAAATACGCACAATGATCGGTGCTTCTAGTTACTGAATGAAGGATAACGATTAAACTGATCAATTTTATTTATCGAAATTATTCGCATGCATTATTAATGCAATCGAAATCTTTTGTTATTTGTTGTTTTAAATTTAGATTATTTGAAAAATAGAAGAGAAACGAAAACATCACTAATTAATGTAATTGTATAAAGTTTCTTAAGTTCTTAAATAACATTCTTACTATGTCTATGTAAAATAGGCCGCCCCGCTGCTTGGCAAATTTCCTAATTTCGTGTTTTAATAGCACTCAAATAATGCGTAATAAGAAGATGTTTCCGGGTTTGAATACTTCTTCGGATCATCAAAGTGTATCTGTAAGCCAAAGGCATAAACTGCATATACTCATTGTTATAACACGATAATTGTGAATTCGCCAAACATCGGGACAGCTTAATGCAGAAATAGTTTTTTTTTATTACTATAATTATTTTGTTGCTTGCTATATTCTTATGTACATTTACATGTGTTATTTATATTTTAGAACTCCAGCTCACCCTCTTCGCCCCCACTCCCTTAATGTTAATATCACTCCCTGCTAACTGATTTCTTTTTTGGATTAAATATTTTATTAAGATTTTTGTAAAATAATGTTTAAAATAGTGTTGAATATTTGCCTTATTGAGATAAAACAAAAAAATAAATAAATAAAAAAAGTCAATTTTATAAAAAAAAATATCTCTTTTATTTTTGATAAAACCCTTTGTACGTTACGGTAACCAAATTTTACTATAAAGCGTTTCAATTGTCAAAACGGTGTATAAATTGCTGTTGCTACCCGAGGTGGAACAGATTTTATGTTTGTTGGTTTCGTTTGTGGGCATTATAATGTATTGGTTAACCCGTGGGTTTTTACACAGAAGGTTGCGGGTTTGATTCCCAGCGATGGCCACATCAATTCAAAAATATAAATATTTACAAGATTTCTATCCCTTATACATATCGCAACGTCATCCTTTGATGTTTCCATAGCACTTAACCCCACTGAAGAAAAATATCATAACAGTGATATAAACTAAAAAGCTTAGCCAACTCTCCATTAGATGGCGCGCAGCAATTGTTTTAAGATTTATCATCTCGAGCAATTACAGTGTTGCCGCATTTCAAGCCCATTCCATTTCACCACCTTTCACCTCTCCTCTATCCCCTTTCCAACGAAAGCTACACATTACTAGGAAGAATTTTCTGTGCTGTTTTTCTTAAAAAAATGTCACAAAATTATTCATATTTTCCATATTTAAAAACTACAAAAATAAAACTTTTTTTCAATATGAAGGTCTTAAAGGCATTTCAATTGTTTATTTCACCAAATGTGTTTTCTACACACAAAAAAATCCTTGCAAAGTAATTAAAAGCAAAAATTATTCAAAAATTAAGTAAAAAACTAAAAACTTGGCGAAATGTTTCGAACTGTCAACGAACTGTGTTCGTTGAAATACACCCAATTACTTGGCAACGATATTTTTGTGTGTGTATATTTATCAAAAAATAATACATACCCCCTATACTTAATCAAATAATTTGTTTAAGAGGAACTAAAGTAAAAATTGATATTTCGTTGGTCATTAGAAAACAAATATACAAATAGAAGAAAAGAACAAAAATTTACAACAACAATACGAAAAGGGGGCAAAGTGGAAAATTATATCACTTATTGTACTTTATATGCAAAATATTTACGTATGACTAATTTGACTAGAATTTGAGGTAAATAAGTATTATTCTAAGCCCAATACCCAATTTATACCCTGAACAATAAAAAATATTAAAGGTTGCCAGGCCACTAAAAACCGGATCCAATCCAAAAGACGGCCATACAAAACATGAGGTCGTTCCCAACTGAAATGTAAAATAATTAAATTTATAAGTTAAAATGTTGAAATATTGCTTATGCTTACGGATTGCGGAACATTTTCTTAAGATCAACTTTTTCTTTACAATAAGGACAAGTTTGTTTTTTGCCCACAATACACCAACCACGTATACAGAATTCATGAAACACATGATTACAGGATAATTTATAAGTATTTTCAATGATACCTTCTTCCTTTTCACTTACTAATAGCTGATTACCACAAACGGCACACACATTTTCTTCCAAATGTCTGGTGGGTATACCCTGTGGAGTATAATACTAAAACAAAAAGAATTTAGATTAAAAGAGAGATTATACCGAACAGTTTTTTTTTGAAGAAGTTTACTCTATGACCACGCTTTAAATCGAGTTAACGAGAGTCAAAAATAGTTTTTTTATATTTTGGACTTAACAGCTGTGAAATAAGTATTGAAAAGCTAAAAATTTAAGTGCTTCAAAAATTGCTTAAATTAACCTTTATTCTAGGTGTTTTTTTCTAGTCAAGATCCTGTTCATACAAACTTAAAAAAACTGTATTTCATTTTTTTTTTTCAATATTAAAAATGCAAAGATGAACCAATTTCTTTTTGGATATTGCAAAAAAATATGTAAGCAAGTTGCATTTGTTTTGAGTGTAAAATTTTTCTACATTCTCTTTTCTCCTTTGTTCATACCGATGCTATCAGAAAAAGGGAAAACAAAATAAGTATCTTAATTGATACGAAAAATGGCAGATCAAATTAGATCCAGCAACATATTTGAGATTTTGAATTCTAAGGTTTTAAAGGTAGGCATTAAGTAACCTACCATTATGGTAGTAAATTTAAAAAAAAATATTAGTGTACGGAATCTAGTTTATTAAAAAACGTATAAAAAATAATTTTTAAAATAAAAAAATTATAATTCTAAAATCAAAAATTAATTTATAAAAATATTAATTATAAAGATACTAAAGTGAATACGACAAGAAAAATGGAAAATGTCTATTAATTGAAAAAATTTGCATTTGCCGTTAATCGTGGGCCACATTTTTCCTTTCTTTTTGATTTAAAGAGAATTTTCTTTTTTTAAATAAACTTTTTTTCCTTAATTATTATATAACTTTATTTGATCTTATTTTAATATTAATATATTATTTATTAAGCTAAAGATCTTTTTTTATTTCCTATTCGACATTTGGCATTCATAGGAAAGTTCTAAGTGTGTACGCGACATGAACGGGGTTCATCCCCTGGACTATAACCGGTTTCGGGATCTTGACTTCTCGTCCGGGAAAACTAAAACCAATAAAAATAAAAGAGCACGAGCTGAAGATTTCGTTCCTCTACCAGATTTAAGAGCGAATCAAGACAACCTACCACGTTTTTTAGTTGCAACTGCTATCACTTCAAAGGAAAATATAAATAGAAATAATCAATTGAATTGCAGAATAGTCAATTTTATTTCATAAATAGTCAATTGTATTTCAGAATAGTCAATTGTATTTCAGAAATGAAAAACAGTACACCCTACGTTTTGGAGTTGTTATATTTAGTTTCGTCATTGCCTTGTATTTTAATAATTTTTTTACTTTTTTATAGTACTTGCAATCATTTAAAAATGCTTTATTTCATTTGATAAAGACAAAGTTCTTTTACGACAACCATCATTTCTCAATCAAATAATAACAATAACATCAAATTCACCCACTGAAGTATTAAATGAATCTCCATTTCAGCGCCAAGAACTTCGAACAAGTACATAATAAAAATCAAACTACACGAAATATTAAAACAACAGCAAATGAAAAAAATAATGATGATATTTTAGAAGATGACAGTATTTTCAGTTTTGACAAAGATAGCAATTCTGACACATCTTTCAATGATTACTTTCTTTCGAATACCAATAAAGACATCACTGATAAAATGACCATTCGGGATATAAGTAATGATCTAGGATTTAATACGCCACCAAGAAATTCAGATGAAAAAAACAGATGATAATACAGTTTCACCATGTACACAAGAGTACAACAAATTTCCGCTACCTAATGTGTTGATTACTCCAAATACATTAAGAAACACACAACAACAGCCCACAAAGGGCAACAAAAAATAATAAACTTTTATGACTTCAGACCTCAACATTTCTATTCTTCAGTGGAATATGCAAGGCTTCATAAACAACAACAAATATGCTCTTGAGCTTTGAGTAACGAGACATAAACCAAACATCATAGCGCTTCAAGAGACGCATATCACAAAGAAAACACTACATTTGTTACATCTACCGGGTTACCAAGTATTTCCCACTACAATATTGATTATGACTATGCAAAATCAGGAATAGCAATTCTGGTAAAAACAAATTTGAACGTGACAAGGCATTTAACATCTACAGGTAACTTACTCTTCCAAACAATAATAATTAGGAGCAATGCTGAACTTCATATTACGAATATTTATAAAGACAATAATGTAAATCTATCTGCATCAATTGTAAACAAGATAAATGTTAATGAAAATGTCCATCATGTATTGCTAGGGGATTTAAACTCTCAGAATATATTATGGGGTTCATCTTCAAACTCCCCAAATGTTAGAATTTTTGAAGGGTTTGCAAATGACAACAATTTGGTAATATTGAATGATGGATCACCGACCCTACTTAACACTAGAAATACTTTAACTGCTGTCAATGTATCTATGTCATCCATTGATTTTGCTCAAAACTTGACCTGGTTTTTTCTGCCAATTCCAGATGTTGCTCATTACTTTCCTATTAAGATACGAATAATATCGAAATTGTAGGCAGAAAATTTTCATCACGATTTATGGACAGGAAAGCTGACTGGCATCTCTTTGTAAACAGGGTAGTTCTAGTTGAAAGTCAATTTAAAAGGTCATCTAATATCAACAGAGAGGCAGCTCAGTTAAAACGTATATTTAGAAAAGCGGCAAACGAATCCATTCCGCTCAGTCGGGAATCTAAGGATAAACATAATCCCGTGTGGTATTATTTCTAAATTAATTTTGTTAAGGCAAGAGGCATGGAAAACTTTTAAAAGGTTTTGTAATAATGATAATGTAATTGGTTACAAAAGATTATATGCAAAAACTAAGAGGGAATGTAAAATCGCCAAGAGGAAAACTTCCTTAACTCCCTTAATGGATATTCGAATGCTTTGGGGTAAAGTCAACAACTTAAGGGCAAATCGTACTCAGAGTTTTCCTAATACTATATATATGTAGACAATAACAGCCAAACACACCCCTTGGACATTGCTTGTTTTGCGCAATTTTGGTCCTCTCTTAAGTAGGTTTTACACACTATGTATTTTTCAGTGTGCTTGTCAAATTTCCCACTGCAAAATATTTACATGGTGTGTAAAAGCAAAGAAAATTTTCCTGTAAATGACAGCCTGCATTTACAGTGTGAAATTAGAAAATCTTCTACCAACAGATCAACAGGTTGTAGCAAAGTACCAAAAAATACGAATATCTGAACTAAATGATGTAACAAAAACTTTAAAAAGATCAACTCCAGCACGTGGTAAAATTACTTATGCCATGATTACTTAGCGCCCCGGTAGGCTAGATGGTAGCGTGCCAGCTTATCAGAGGCTCTGGTTTGTCTTCGCTACAACGAGCCGATAGCCTTTGTTGCAAGTGCTCGGTTAGGGATTTAGGATATAATTTGTAATTATAATATATCTAGAAGTTTGTTATTAATATAGTAGCTTTAAGTAACCACATAAGGCCCTATTGGCTCGGTTATGTAAATAAAGATTTAAAAAAAATGCTCCTGACGTTATAAAGATACGCATTTGTGAACTATACAACAACATACTATCCACTGGAATATTTCTCCAAGATTGGAAGACTGCTGTGCTTTTGCCGATTCCAAAACCAGGAAGAAACCCTAATAGTCTTGAAGGTTATAGGCCGATTTATTTGTTGCCAGTTTTATCAAAGATACTTGAAAAAATTTTGGCCAGACGCATACAAGACAGAATTTATCAAACTTACAACACGCCTTTATACCTAGACATGTTGAGTTCACAGCAAATGTCACCAACTTGAGGAAATTCTGCGTCGAAACCTGAAATATGGCAAGCATAATTTGGGAAGACATTGAGCAAGCTTTCGACCGGGTAGTATCCACATACATCATAATGGAGTTTCATGAATGGGGTATACCGAAAATTATTCTTAAATTATTACATTCATTCCTCAGAAACCGCACGATAACCGTTTAATTAGATTGATATTTCTCAATGACACACTCTTTGGATAATGGATTGCCTCAGCGTTTACCACTATCCGTTGTATTAAACTCTGTGTGCAAATTCGTTGGCCAAAGCTGTGGAAAACTTGCCAGGAATCGACTACATTGGCATTTACGCTGGCAATATTTTTGCAGTGGCTTTGGGTAATCTGGAAGTAGTTCGACTAAATTTAGACAATCTAGATATGAAAATACATCAGTGGGCTAAGAACAGTGGTGCTGTTATACCAGTCCAAAAATCTAAAATTATCCACGTTTGTAGAAAAAGAGACTGTACGTGCAACACAATTTCTATAAGAGACTTTAATTTTCAACTTATAAACTGAGTTTTATTAGCAATCTTCTGAAGCTCATTTGTTGAAGGAATAAAGGTCCACATATGGAACAGCCCTTAACATCTGTCGTACTTTAACAATCAGAACAATTTTGCATAGTATAACCATTTACGGCTGGACTTCACAAAAAAATTTAGATGGATTACATAATACTTTTTGGAAAAATCTAAACTCTACAACAAAATGTCCATCATCTGCCACTGTAAACGTCATCTCCATTTTAAGAAACTCAAACATTTCGTTACCACAGAAGCCAATAATACTAAGGTTTTCTAATGCTATTGTTCAGGCAGATGTTAGTTTGAGTTATTTCGTCAAAAACAATACTGATCCAACGTGCTTCAAGAGAATGTTCTCTCAGAAAATGTCATCTTTCTCTCCAAATATGTTTTTCTATGCCGATGGATCCATTCACAATAGTATAACAACTTATGCCATAGTTAGACAAGTATCAACAACACAATTTTAAACTATTAAAGAATATCGACTCCCAGATCATACTGGAATTCTTACGGTGGAAATTGCTGCTATAAAAACAGCCATTGCTCTTGCAACCAAGCATGGTGGAAAAACGTTAATTTGTACCGATAGCCTTAGTGCAACCCAGGCTATAATTAAGAATCACAACAGTGTTTATGATGATATATTACAGTTGGAGAGTAGAACTCATCAAATTTTAGCACTGCGGATTCTCTCGCTGACTATTGCGCTATATAACAGAAACTCCCTGTTTCCTAAAAGCTATAAAAAATCCGTTTAGGGCAATCCAAGGCACTTATCTTTAGCCAGACCCAAATATAACAGCAATTTAACCAGGTCTGAATGTATTATGTTAGCCCGCCTAAGGGTGGGTAAATGTGTATTTAACTCAAAATACTACTATGAAAAAACTGATCCGCCAAGATGTTTTAATTGTAATGTTGCACTTGACATTCCTCATTTGTTAGAATCCTGTGCAGTCTCGGGGATAGAACAATTGCTGGAACCCACTAGATTGTGCGACTACAAATAACATAAGGGTCATTCCATGTCAAACCGCACAGCATTCGGATTTATCATCTCCGATTTTAATGAAATTCGCCACAAATATTATAAATGGGTAGTGTTTATCAAATCATTAACTCTTCGACCACAAACCCTTTCGGTTTTCGAAAAATGAAGTCATGAAAATTGGCAAAAACGTCAAAATATCGGAAAAGTGTCCATACAAAGTCGCCCATAACTTCTAAACTATATAACCTAAAATTTTTCTGTTGGCACTATTTTAAAGGTGAAAAGATTACTTAAAAATGGCATCCCAAAAGTTTTTTTAAGTTTAATCTTCAAAGACCCATATCGCAAAATCCAAATTTTTTAAAATTCTGAAAAACATATATGTTAAAACTTAGGGGGTCTCTACATTTGTGGCAAAATTTTAAGGTGGAGGCTCGTTTGGTTCCTGAGTTATGAAGGAAAACGTGGTCGTAAGCAAATTTATTTTGACTGTTTCATACGAAAAATCTTTTACATGCTATGAGTGTGTACAATGTTTAGTATAGATATTGTTGTTGTGTGTAAAGCCTGGTTTTCATTATGTCATATGAACTGCCAGCAAAAACTGACTCAAATGAATTCTCGTCATTTTGTGTCATATGCGTTTTCATTACATCTTAAAAACTGACAATAAGTCGAAAAAGCAGAGCTTGTCAAAGACTTATGTCAAATTTTGGTGTCAGTTGACTGACACGCCGTTTTCATTACAAAGATCAAATATGATGATGCGAGCGAACAGCTGATTAGAAAATATTAATTTGTGTTCAATAAAAAGTGGAAAAAATTTAAAAATCATAAAAAGAAACAAATGGCTATAGCTAGTGCGGCGTTTTGTGTTATTACATTACCATTTCTTTCTTTATTTAAAAAATTTCCATTGCAATTAGTTTTTCCAGCAAAAAAAAAAAAAAACAGCTTTGCGATCGTCAAACAAAAAAAATTTACAACTTGTTGTCAATTTTATTTTAGATAAAAAATACTGCCATATCTGTTGACAAACTGAAATTTGACGTTTTCACTTGTCTGTCATTGTAGACGGCAGTTCGTGTGCATAACTGACTGCAAACTCAGATGACACCATATGACAACCCGTTTTCATACAATTGCCAATAATTTGGACAAATTGACATTAAAAATGACATAGTGAAAACCATGCATAAGCTTTTGCATATGAACTCGTCGACGAAAATTTGCTTACGACCACGTTTTCCTTCATAACACAGGAACTAAATGAGTCTCCACCTTGAAATTTTGCCGCAAATGTAGAGAGGCCTTATTTTTTAACAAATATTTTTTTCAGAATTTAAAAAAAATTGGATTTCGAGATATGAGTCTTTGAAGATTAAACTTATAAAAATGATATTAAACCTTTTAATAGAACGTCATTTTTAAAATGGTACCAACAGAAAAATTTTAGGTTGTATGGTTTAGAAGTTATGGGCGACTTTGTATGGACACTTTTTCGATATTTTGACGTTTTTGCCAATTTTCATGACGTCTTATTTCGAAAACCGAAAGGGTTTGGGACCAAAAGATTAATGATTTAATAAACGCTACCCATTTACAATATTTGTGGCGAATTTCATTAAAATCAGAGATGACAAATCCGAAAATGATAGTTTTCTGTGCGGTTTGACATGGAATGACCCATAACAAAGATCAAAAAAGTCTGCAACAACACAACATTTAGGATGTCTAGGTCCAAATTTCATACCAAGTTTATTTTTCTTTTGTAAATTTAAAAAAAAATTATTTCATATCACCGTTCTTTTTTACCCCTTTTTGTAATTAATTATATTTTTAATTTTAATAATTACACAATGGATTTATTTTCAAATCACTTCATCTTTTATAATACGAGCGCATATGGTCTTGTAACCGGCGCCCATTTTGGTATATTTTATAACTTTATTTTGTAAATAAATAAAATTCTAAAAATAAACTATGGCTTCGCCAGGATTTCAATCGGCCTGTCAGAGTTGGGGTTGACCGCTTAACTCACTTAACCTTAAGGCTGGATTAGCCAGACGTAAAAGTAATCGTATCTCTGTATAGCAAATTTATTGTGTTAAATATATTGAACATATACAAAAGAAGAAACAAAAACACAACATCTTCCCTTCTTATTTAATTCTGGCTAATACAGCCTTTATGTTACACTGCTATACGTAATGACTGACTTTATTCGACTACATTGTTCTTATAATTGTGTTATATATAACACTGTAAAACAATTTCAAACTTTTTCCAAAATTGATTCTTGTTAAGGAGACCAACAAAAATATATGTGTGTCGGCGTTTTGATAGTTTACATCGGAATTTCATTTTAGAGTCGGTCAAAGTTTCCCAGCTCTGGCATGTTCTTGCAGCATATCGGTATATAAAACTATGTTTTCTTTACATCTGAGGTGTAAGGTATGTTCAGCAAATTTGTAGATAATGGTATGGCAAATATTTTTGTATAGCATATTAACCCTCTAACTCCCCGTCATAACGGCATTTTTTGGCTTTATTTTAACAAATTGTAAAAAACATTGTTCCTCAAAACAATGCCATATAACTAGTAGTGCCGAGGGTGACAATTTCTAAAAAAAATCATGTGTGACATCGCCAAATTAGAACTAGTTATGGCTGAAAAGAACCTTATGCAAGTTTTGCTGGGCACTTATATGATATAGTTGGAAATAATAACTGCTTTAATTTAAGACAATTAGTGCACTGTATCCGTTTAAAATGACGATAATTTATTTGCTCCTCATATCATTTAATGAGTTCACTTATATGATATAGTTGGAAATAATAACTGCTTTAATTTAAGACAATTAGTGCACTGTATCCGTTTAAAAGGACGATAATTTATTTGCTCCTCATATCATTTAATGAGTTTTTAATTGCACAAAGGAGGAAATGAATATATTAAAAAGATGTAAAATTATATTAAATGCAATGTGTTAACTGTTGCATAATACAAATTATTCTAAATTTTAGGTAGTATTCACAGATATTCACGACTAACCTTGCATTACATTACGAATGGCTGATCGCATGAAAAAATGCTGCATATAAAATTTGTCTCAAATTTTATGCTTTAGAATTTTTATAATAAATTGTTAAAAATGAACCTGTTAGATTTATACTTGCTAGTTATAAATCATATATTCAATATAAATGACATAATTTTAAAACATATATGATTTATAACTAGCAAGTATAAATCTAACAGGTTAATTTTCAACACCTTCCCTGAACATGATATTTATGTTTTGATCTAAATTCAATAAGAAAATACAGCAAAAATATACAAAATCATTTTAGGCCAAACATATCCGTGAGTGTTTTTAATTTTGAAAATGGAACACCTTTTGTTAACAAATCAGCCAACATATCATTAGTAGGCAAATACCTAAGTTCAATTATTTTGTTATCAAAACATTCACGAATAAATTTAACCCTTACATCAACATGTTTAGTACGTGATGAATATGCATTGTTTAGTGCAACGTGTATGGCACTTTTATTATCACAATGCAGAATCATTGTTTTGTCAGGATTTGGCGAAATTTCGCTTTCCAATTTCTTCAACCAAATAGCTTCTTGAATAGCGGCTACCATTGACATAAACTCCGCTTCAGTTGTGGACAACGCTATAGTTTTTTGACGTTTTGTAGACCATGAAATAGCACCAGATTGAAAAGTGAATAAAAAGCCTGTAGTCGAACGCCTTTTATCAACATCACTGGCCCAATCTGCATCGCAAGAGCCAGTTAAATCATCATGGCTCTTAGAGTATTCGAGACCTTTATGTAAAGTGCCTTTAAGGTAGCGCATCACACGTTTGACTGCTTCCCAATGAGCCTTTCCTGGATTCCCACCATATCTGCTTAAAACGTTTACAATTTAGCAGATATCAGGACGGGTTACTTGAGCAGCAAACAACAAACATCCAATCGCTTGCATATACGGAACATTTGACATTAAATCTTTGCCAGCTTCAGAATTCGGAAGATATTTTCTGATTACAATCAACAGGCGTATTAACAGGATTACAATCTTCCATCTTAAAACGTTTCAGCACATCAGAAATATATTGAGCTTGATCTAACTTGAATAAATTTTTAGAACGTTTTATTCGTATTCCCTCACCCATGTCCTTCATTCTAAAGTGACTTGAGAGTGCTTGTTTAACATATTTAATTGTTTTTAAATTATTTGAAAAAATTAACACATCATCTACGTAAATAGCAATAAACAATATTTTATTGGCGGTAATAGAATAGTAAATACACTGGTCAACTTCACTTCGTTTGACACCCATATCTAGGAAAATTTTATTTAATGTTTCATTCCACACACAACTTGCTTGTTTTAGTCCATATATTGATTTTTGAAGCTTGCACACTTTTCCCGAACCATCATCCATACCTTCTGGTTGCTTGATATAAATTTCTTCCTTCAATGTTCCATTGAGGAATGCAGTTACAGCATCCATTTGGTGAATTAACAAACAGCTAAGGTAATCAAATATCTAATAGAATTATACCTTACAACAGGAGCAAAGGTTTCATTATAGTCAATTCCTTTTTCTTGATTATAACCTTTAGCCACTAGTCTAGCTTTCCTTTGGACCATATTATCATTACCATTCCTTTTGGTTTTGAAGACCCATTTACACGAAATTGGTTTCTTATTTTTAGGTAACTCACATAAAATCCAAGTTTTATTATACATCAACGATTCATATTCTTTCTTCATCGCCTGTGACCATTCAGAAGCAATTGGTGATGACATGGCCTGTTTTAAAGTAGACGGATCATAAGATACGAAATCTGTGGCACAAAAATTATATGAAGGTTTAGGCATTTTCGCAATTCTTTCAGAACGTCGAAGTTCAGTAATATCATCTTCATCTCTTTGTCTTTTATTATTTGTCTTATGTACCTTATTACATTCAACAATCACGTCTTCTTGTTGAATGCTTTTGTCATCTTGCCCAATAAAACCAATAAAATCTTTACCACTTACTATGGACTCGTTATTAATTTCAGGATTTCTTAGCAATTCGATTTCAGATAAATTTTCTTGCGAATTATTCTCTACGTTTTCATTTTCTTCAGAAAAAATTTCTACGTTTCTGTTTTTATTTTCAACATCATCATCAACGAGTATGGGAAAATACAAATTTTCATTTTGAGATGCTTTAAATTTTTCATTTTCAAAGAAAACCACGTCTCTACTTGTTATAACATCCTTGGTATTCGGATTATAAATACGATAAGCTTTCGATTCTGTACTATATTTAGCATCATTTGACCTTGAATAACTTCGACGTAGACACGAGGTTTAATGACCCATTTGATACAACTTTTTAAAAGCCAAAATTAAGGTATATACGAAAATCCAGCTTATTATCTCTCATTCCGAGGTTGATTGCTAATTTTATTAGACTATTAGTTGTGAAAGGTAGATTGCTAGCAATGTTGGTAACTATTAATGATTACCATTTACCATTCAAACGGACTCGATCCGAGAGGTAGTCATAAAGTAAACTTAAGTCTAGTTTTTTTTTTTAAGATAACAACTTACACCAATTAATGCAGCCATTTTTTCTGAACATATTTCTGATATGTCTCTACCCAATACACCAATATATAGACCATAAAATACAAACATTAAACCAACATCCATCCAAACATTCGGTGCTTGATTAAATATAAAATTGAAACCCAAAAATGTTGCCATCATTATTACATACCCAACAATGCCTAGGCCATAACTTAATTTGTATATGAAATAAAACCATTTATACACCAGTCTGAAAAAACCATATAAACAAATATTAAATCAAAAACTTTTGCAATGTTGCCACGTCTTTATGATATTCTTACCTTGGTGTTGTTCCTTGTATAGGTTTACTTACGGCTCGTCTTATTACTAAAGCAGTGATGGTAGAAAATATTGACCACATAATAATGAAACGTATCCAGCCATAAAAGAAAGATATGCCTAATGGTATTATCCACATAGCCAGCAATGTAATCGCCTGAATAACAAAAAAATATACAAATAATTTAAGGGTGAAATCAAAAAATGTGATGAGTTTTTGGGCCAAATTTGTATGATCTAAAAAGTGTCAATATTTTGTTTTTTATTTTTTTTTTCCTGTGATCAATATGTTAAACATTATTAATATGTATAATTCCAAAAAATGTCGGCTACTAGTTGTCGCAAACATTTTCTTCTACAATTTAGGTATTTTTGTGGTTACGGAATTTACATTTTGGAAAATACATAACGAAAATAAATTGTAATACAATTTTATTTAACAATTTGTGAGAAAATTTCCAAAAACCCCGTCTTATCGGATGTCCATAATTACGGAAAAAGATAAGAGATAAAGTTTTTAGAGCAAAATGCAATTGACCAAATAAAATTTCCAGATATTCTGGGTTTGAAGATAGGGTATTACTTGTAATAATAAAAACCAATAGCTGCTGAATTTCTCCATCTTTTCCATTTTTTATTACTTATTTTTTCACGCATTTACGTTAAGTTGGGTTTTTCATTATTTTGATCCATTATTCAACTTCATTTTAATAGTGATTACAAAATGAAAAATAAGAAAATCAAACAATAGTTTTGGCGGCTAAAAGGTCAGCTGTTTTATTCTTGTAAATGTACAACATGTATTTACTATACCCTTTTGTCTTGTATTTAAACTACAGACTAGTAAATTTCAGTTCTATACATTTTGTTGTTGTGGTGTAGTAAATGGTAGTACTTTTACTATATCTACAATCTTTACCCTTAATAACAATTTAACCTGAGGGTCAATTATCGTTCTGTGAAACGGTGAAATGAAAAGTTTTTTAACGTTTTCATAGTACTTTTGATTCGCGTTCTGTGAAAAAATGTAAAGAAATATCAAAACGTTTTCATATGAAAAAAAAGGTGAACGAAACAAGATTTTTTCACGATTGCACAGCACTGGCGATTCTGTCATAATATTTTCATATGAAAAAATTGTTTACACAGACTACTTTTAAGTGAAATAAACATGGAGAAGATTGTAAGAGGAAAGCGTGCCAGTGAAAGCCAAAAGGAGTATTTAATTAATTATTAAGAAAAGCATGTGGACATTGCAAACGATAAGTAAGTAGCTTAATAACCATAAGGGCTAACTATATTATACTTTTGCTAACTTAAGCAACTGTCAAAAATCAACGAAAAGTCTGTCAAATGCTTAATCAACTTATTGAAGACTTTTTGGTGGCTACAATGTACTTTTTAAACTTAAATACTTACTACACTTAGTTGCAAATATTTGTACTTTTGCAACAACTGTTTTCTTCTTATATTTGCAAAATATATGTGTCTTTTCGAAAAATATTATTTAATGTGTTCAATTTATAAATATTTTACAATTAACGAGTAAATCTATATTATTTTAAATAATTTAAAGAAACAAATGAAAACATAAATAAAAAAGTACTAAAAAATGCAACAGTGCTTGCATCTTAATCGAAAAACAAATACAAAACCCACCCCTTTTGTTAAACATGCACTTTTGTTTTTTAACATTTTCGATTAAATTTTCTATAAAAAAATTTTCCACGTACATTGCAGTTTGTTTTTTTTTTCATAAAAAGTTTTTTTAAAAACACATGATTCCTTAAGTAAAGTGCGGTCAGTTTTGCTGTTTGCTTAAGCAAATGACACTTGACGAAACTTAACGAAAAGTTTGTTAAGTACAATATAGTCATACACATTTGATTACATGTATTCGCACATTTGCTTAAGCTAGCAAAAGTATAATATAGTTAGCTCTATAATCACACTTTTATTAATCCCATATTTACAGATTTATAAGTGAAATAAACATGGAGAAGATTGTAAGAGGAAACCATGCCAGCGAAAACCAAAAGGAGTATTTAATTAATTATTAAGAAAAGCATGTGGACATTGCAAACGATGAGTAAGTAGCTTAATAACCAAAATCACACTTTTATAAATCCCATATTTACAGATTTGTAACTGCAGATGGTGCCAAATTTAGAGACGAAAAGTGTAGCGAATTAGCGGCGACCCTTAACAGTTTTAGTGGGACCCAAAAGGACAGTGAAAAATGGCAAAAGTATGGCATATTTATTTATAGTTTATTTATATTCTTTATGAAATTTTTTTTCTTTAAGTAATATTAGACTTCATACGCGCACCAAATATAGTTCACTTAAAGTAAGCCGATATAAAACCATGTCGGTTGTCATCTCGAATGGATTGTGGTCAGCACGAAGTATGCGTCTCAGCACTCTCAAAAAATTCCTATAAATTATTAAATTATTTACTGAAATGAAATGCTTGTAACATCATTGTCTTACCTTTGTTCATCCGGAATTCTTTGAGTAATATCCAATAAAACAATTAATCCAGATATTTTTATATAATTATTTAAAATAAATTTTACGAACTTAATTCACTTTTGTTTACGTTTTTCTCTGTTTTGACATTTGCTTTAAATTTTGGATAACACAGTTACAAAATTTTCATGGGTACAGTGCGAATGAAACATTTTTTTCATAATACATACGAGAATCGCAATTTATGTATTTGTGAAAAGTTCGAGTGAAAAGTGCTTATGAAAACGAAAATGAAAAGTTTTTTTTCACTTCACATTATCACAGAACGAGAATTGACCCTCTGATCAATATTAAGTCCTTAAAAAGCTGATTTACTATCGAAAATCGGAAATTATTTACAAATTTTAAAGAGGATTGCAAAATTTATTTTGTTTATTGTGGATTTTTAATACACATTGAAATTATTAGTTGATAGTTTTTAAAAGTAGACGAGTTTAGCTAACTGAAGGCATCAATGTTTTTATTTTAACATTTTTAGTTTTTAATTGTCAGACGTTGAAAAAAGTTTTTGGTAATTTTAATTCTACTTAATTCTTAAAATAGTATAAAAATACCAAAAAAAAATCATGATGATGCAAAATAAGATTTAAATGCATTAAATATTTTAAATGTCTTACTTATTTGATAATAAAATAAAAAAACGAGAGTTATTTGATCGTTTCCGCTTTAATTGTATCATTTATTATCCGGGTGCTTCGACTTAGGAATATAGTAAAACCGTACATATAATTTACTTGGTCTTGAAATTAAAAATTACAAATCGTAGAATAAATCTCTAAGTTTCATTATGTAGCTTAACACGTCTACTTTTAAAAACTATCAACTAATAATTGCAATGTGAATTAAAAAACCACAATAAACAAAATAAATTTTGCGATCCTCTTTAAAATTTGTAAATAATTTCCGATTTTCGATAGTAAATCAGCTTTCTAAGGACTTAATATTGATCAGGTCTTCTTTTGTTTGGCTTACATAAGCAATACCAACGAAGAAGTCTGGCACAAACAAAATTTTAAAATTCCATGTTTATGACAATCTGTCCCGATTTTCTATATCCCATACCTTTTCCACCCTTGGCTCCATACTTGGTACATTTATTTACATAAATATGATACAGAAATGTTTCCATCTATTAGATACAATGACCAATATTATATTTCCATTAAAAAAATATAAAATACTAAAAATATTTCAAACAATTTTCTTAATGTCCCTATTTTTATTCACATTCGACTATAGGAAATTATAATACTTTTTAATGTTGTTTTTTTCAATTGCAACAACAAAGTTTGAATTGTTGCTTAAAATGGAGAGTTGTTGTTGTAATATAATCTAAAAATAATATTGTTAGTTTCTTTCCAAAATGTATGTGTGTTTTTTACTTTAAATTTGTTGCATGCAAGTGTTGTGTTCTGTTTTGTAATTACACACAAATAAAAAAAACTTTAAATTGAAAAACAAACCACAAAAGTAGTTTTTTCTAACTTTTGTCGGTAAAAATTTGATGGTTATTTTAAACGACTTTCTATTGTTTTTTACTTTTGTCGATTATTAAACAATGATTAAAAATAAACAACAAAATGGGTTAAATATTATGGAAAATCAGTAGTCCTCTTTTTGATTGTATTTTCGATTTATTTAATATGGATTTTAAGGTGTTTTTAACGAAATATTTATTTATTTTATTTATTAATCATATAATTACAAATTATATGTTAATACCCTAACCGAGCACTAGCAACAAAGGCCTTCGGCTCGTTGTAGCGAAAACAGACCAGAGCCTCTGGTGGGAATTGAGCCCACGACCCCCGCACTGATAAGCTAGCATGCTACCAACTAGCCTAGCGGGGCGCTCTTTTAACGAAATAATATTGTGAGTGTATATTTAAATTTATATTGAGTATATGTATTTTTTATATTTATTATCTATCTATTTATTATTATATTTTTATTATTTTATATTATATTAAAATAATTTTTTATATATTTTAATCCAGTATACAAATTTAATCCTGTACTAAAATTATAAGACTTGGTCTTGTTGTGCAGGAAGTCAATAAATAAATATAAATCTAATGAACTTTATTAATTAATCAACAAAAATACATTGTGTTTAATTTATTGACAACCAAATCAAAATATATTAAAAGTAATTCTAAACCATTAAATTTGTTATTTTTATTTTCAAATGCGTTTCAGAATAACTGAAAGCTCTGTTTAACAAAAAACTTTTAAATAAAATTTGTTAAATTCAATTAACTAAAGCTCAGTTAGTCCCATTTTACACAGACCAACTTTTGTTGCCGCAATTCTTGTAAATTCTCTTTTAAAGTTGCCTTTATGTTTACAGATAGAATTTTTTTCAGCAATTTTCGTCTACATTTGGTTATAAAAAAAATTAAAAACAAAACGAAGAATGAAAAAAAACAAAAAATGAGAAAACTAAACGAATTACCAAGAACAAGCAACTCTCCAGCAAACTAATGAGTTGAGCAAAAAACTACGTGATACAAACTTTTAGTAGCACTTAAGCTTTTTGATGCGACCCCTTTAGGGTCGCATGCGGCACTTCTTCGATTTTATTGCGGCCCTCGAAGAAATTTGAGTTTCGTCTTTTCATTAGATATTTCACAATTTTTTCGTAAAAATTTTCCAAATATATTTTTATAAACTTTTTTGATTCAGAATTTATTCTTTACAATAATTTATATTTCGGGAATTGGCAACACTAATGTCAATAGCTAAAATCTGAAAACATCATAATAAAGTTTGACATTTTTTAGCATAAACGTACTCACTCACAACGTTTTGATGCACAAGTGATATTTGCTTTGTTTACAGTAAGTTAAGAAAATTAATTTGGCCATAAAATTAAAATTTCAACAGAAGGTTTTCGTTAGATTATTTTTCAGAACTTTCGATGTGGATTATCTTAACAGGAATGTGTCGATGTCCGTTGCATCGTTGCAGTGCGTGAATTGATAATTCAAGATCTTCATGTGACATATTGTGAGATAGAGGCATCTTTGCTCATTAGTTCCAGTTCAGTACATTCGCTTTTGCATGAACACTTAGTTGTAAAAAAAATTTGTTCAAAAAAATCGCTCAAAAAAAGGCTCGCGTCAATTGGTGTAAGGAAATGATTAAAAAGTTCGAGCGTGGTGCTTCAAAAGACGTGTATAAAATCGTGACAGGTGACGAATCATGGATATATGCGTATGAGCCGGAAACAAAACAGCAATCGACCGTGTGGGTATTTCAAGACGAGCTATATCCAAACAAAGTTGTTCGTGGAAGAAGGAAATGGTTTCTTCGGCCGAAAGTCTTCGGAGAAATTCGTAAAACCAACCGCCGAAGACGAATCATTCTCCATCATTAGCTACTAATTGGAACTTAAACTAACACATTTGTCGTTGTTTCCCATATTAAATTAAAATTTAACTTCAGGTTAAATTTAAACGGAATATTCAGAAATCGGGCCTTAATCATATTTTATAATGCTGAATTCATCTAACGAAACAGATCGGCCAAAAAACGATATTTGGTCGGTTTTTCTTTCTTGGAGACATTGTAAACAAATCCTTTGCTTCACCTCGTACTTTTTCTTAAACTTTAAACTCAAAATCTAATCAAATCGGCTCAACAAGCAAATGCTTCAAAATACTGAATACAGATCAAGTAAAATGTTATTAAAAATCTCTACTTAAGTGTTAAAAATTGCTGGATTGACGAAAAAATAATTTTAATTAAAATTTAAAAAATGATAGTTTTATTAAAAATTTCTAGCTATGACAGGGTTATAAAATTGTTTACTGCTCCTACACACACATAAATAATTAGTACCAACCGAATTGTGAAGCATATTTCAGATGTTGCAACAAATAAATTCTGTTAGTACAACCATATTCCAATGTAATTCCTTATAATTTTGTGTGTTGTAATTAAAAGTCAGTTGTATTAAACGATCTTTTTTTGTAAAATTAATATTCATTAGAAGTAACCGAATGCAAAAAATTTCCACTAAGTTTGTATAAAAAAGGTAAAGTCAGCTTTCATTGTAGCTTCGATGACGATATAAAGTTAAAGATTTTTTTATATTTTTTTTTTTTTGTTATAACAATTTTGTTTAAGATTTGAAGAGTTTGTTTAATTTTCTTAATGTTTTATTATTTAAGCTGGTTCTCAAAATTAACTATTAAAAAGCAAAATATCTGTTACAAAAAATTAAAAAATCTGATACAAAACATATTGATGCTCTTAAAAAATGTAAAGAATTCAAGATGTCGAAATACCGTTGAGTTGAACCACATCCCAAAGGAAGAAATCATTAAAGGAAGATTTAATGCCTTAGCAAAAAAAAAAGAAAAATATAAAAAGGAACGGTATGTGATTCGTGGTTTGAAATTTGGTTTGGTGATCATTGTTTAAAAGAGAATGATTTGCAGCAAAAACTTTATTAACTTTCACGAAAGCTAATGAAAGCTTCTTAAGACATTGGGTAAGAGAACCGTCTAAAATTAAAGATCATCAGGGGGGGGGGGGGGGGGGGGATGGCAGAGGGACGGGCCCCCCGAAATTGTTTCCAAAACTGAATTTTTTTTACTTTGTTTAGTATACATATATACAAAATGGCTGGTATTTTTTGTTTGCAATTGATTTTTTTGCAAGTTCAAATCTGGTAAAAGATTTTGCTGAAATTTGTGCAATTGCTTTAAAATCAGTAAAATTTGCTTAATTTTCTCTCAGTTCGATGAAATCTCTATGTTATACTTATCCTTCCTCTATTATTAATTATTTGCACATTCGTAATATTATTTGGGTAAAAACAACCAAAAATAAACTTGAGTTTTTAAAAACTTATCAATTGCCTTTTTTATCTAATATAACACAATTTATCTGTTTCCGAACGTTTTCTAAAAAATAAGTAATTAAAGGTTAACTTACACGTCGACTATCCTTGCCTATTATTACTCAGTATTTTGTTTAAACAAAATAATAAAAACGTTAGAAAAAATTATATGTAGGTTATAGTTTTTAAATGTTGTATGTAAATAAAATATAAACTAAATTCAGGTATCCAAATCTTTATGAAATTTTAAAAATTGTTCAAATATATTGTCAAAGAAATTTTAAAATATTTTGTAAATTTGTATTTAGTTAAGAATTTATTTAGCTACCACGCACAGGACCCAAGTGGAATTATTTAATTTGTATATTTTTTTTTTTTCAAAACAAAAAAAAAATCGTGATTCAAATACCACATTAAGTGTTAACTGGAATCCCCAAAATTTCAGAATTATGAGTTTATAATATATTGCATCACGTCTTTGACGTTTCGTCAAAAGAATTTTGTTGCATAATAGATTTTTTTATCAATATGATCTAAAAGCGGAAAGAAGCTTTACAACACAAAAACTATCAAAATGTACTTAATACTAAACGTATACATTAGATCTCAGTCATTGTAATAAAGAAGTTTTAAATAAAAATTGTTTATGAATTTAAAAGCTGCAAATTTTGTTTTTAGGTTTAAAAATTTCCAGCTTTTAAACTTTCCCCCCAAAAAACAAACGAAATTTTGGGCACGCCACTGTATCAGTATCAAAAAAAATTTTTGCCTGAATAGGAGAAATCAATGCCACGAGCGATGCAGGGTATTCAATTAATCTGATAAATGTTAAGAAAAATGGTTGAAGCTACATTAACAGTAGTTATTAAAAATTCTATAGACCCTAATATAAAGGATGGCAATTTAATAGCAACAGCAATTAATTGTGGAAGTCTGTTTGTAATTAAAAATTTATAAATGCGCCCGCTTTATATGATAGACAGATGAATCAAATCTTTGGCACAAACGATTAAGTCATAAAAACATGTAGGATTTAAAAACTTTGATATGGTTAATGGTTTTTCATATGCAGAACCAAATTTTTGTAAAGTTTGTGTTAAAATACAATATGTTTAGAGCAACGGTTCCCAAATGAAGGGGTCAGTAGCTGCATTTAAAGGGGTACGCGAAGAGTTCGGAAAAAATTCTTCAAGAAAAAGAAGGTAATAAAAAATACTCTTTGTATTTACTCCATTTTCTATTTATCTTCGGAATTAAATGTTTTTATTTAAATATAAAAAATTTGGGGGTCCGTCAGCCAGTAGAAATTCCTCATAGGGTACGTTAAGGAAAAATTAGTGGGAACCGCTGTTTTAGAGCATTTACATTCTAATATACATTAATCAAATTTCTTGGGATGAAAATATTAATAAACGTAGCCCAACTAAAGCTGAACCAGTTCATAAAACTCCTGCTGAGTTATGGTACAATGTGAAACAAGATTTGTCAAAACTTCAAGTTTTTGGTTGTGAGGCTTACGAGTTTTTTCCTCAGTAGTATGTCCGAAAACGGCTTCGCAGATGAAAGGATATCTGTATATCGGTCGGGCTTCTCTGTGGCAGGCAAGCTGTTTTGAGCGCGCTTCGGTTGAAAAATTGGGATGAGCAAAAATGTTGGCTATAATCCCCTCAAGTCTTAACTATGCAAATAGGATAACGACCGTAAATTATGGATATAAAATTTATGGTATTTACCGAATAAGATCTATAATGCCTTTTTTTCCACTGCACCAATGCAATCTGTGCCGCAATTAATGTGGCAAACAATATTAACACCATTTCTGAATGCATGGCTTCATGTCCCTTATGTTTTTCATGCATCATCTGATGTTCATATCTTAAATTAAAAAAGGAAAAACAAAACATTGTCATATCTATTGTTTTATCAATAATTAGTAATAGGAAAATCTTAACGTACCTCATTTTTTCTTCAGGAGTCATTTCTTCCAGCGACTAATTTATAAGAACAATAAAAAGTATTTTTTTTAATTTTTTAGAGTTATAACAAAAAGTTTTTTACCTTATTAAAATCAACTGGAGCATGTAGTCCATGATGATCCATATTGTTGGAAAATATATTTTATTCCTAAACCACTAATACTTTATATTTTTCTTTAATTAGTTTTTAACAAATTAATATTTAAAAGCTTTGTAAATTTTCTTGTTAATATGAAAATAATAAACTTTCAATTTGTAAAAAATAATTTGTGCAATGGCACAGGAAAAAATTTTAAATGACGATTCACAATAGTTTGACTATTCACAATAGTTTGGCCACTGTGACGTAGAACGTACATATTAAAAACGATGTCGACAACCACAACCTCAAATGACGAATTAGCGCCGCTATTCGAATGTTCGAATACTTTTATCAGCCAAGTCCAATAAAACAGGGAGTGACCCCGCCTAGATAAAGCCTATATGATAGTTTCAGTATTAATAATTACAAGAGAGGTCAAACCAACTTATGTGAAATATAATGAATATGAAGAGTTCAACCATATAGAAAAAATAGCAATCTTTCAAATTTAAGTCGGCAAAGCAGTGCCCTTGGTGGGCAAAAATAACTAGAGTGTAGAAACTAGCAAGTGTCTCATTTAACTCAAAGCGCTGCACTAGCTGCAGCCATTTGTTTCTTTTTACAATTTTTAAATTTTTTCCACTTTTTATTTAACTTAAATTAATATTTTCTAATCAGCTGTTCGCTCGCCAAAAGTTTACGCATCACATTTGACCTTTGTAATAAAAACGGCGTGTCAGTCAACTCACACCAAAATTTGACATAAGTCTTTGACACGCTCTGCTTTATTGATTTATTGATAGATAAAGCCTATATGATAGTTTAAGTATTAATAACTACAGAGGTCAAACCAACTTATGTGAAATATAATGAATATGAAGAGTCCAACCATATAGAAAATATAGCAATCTGTCAAATTTAATACGGCAAAGCAGTGCCCTTGGTGGACAAAAATAACTAGAGTGTAGAAACTAGCAAGTGTCTCATTTAGTGTTTTAATAAAACTCAAAGCGCCGCACTAGCTGCAGTGATTTGTTTCTTTTTTACTATTTTTAAATTTTTTCTACTTTTTATTCAACTCAAATTAATATTTTCTAATCAGCTGTTCGCTCGCCAAAAGGTTACGCATCACATTTGACCTTTGTAATAAAAACGGCGTGTCTGTCAACTCACACTAAAATTTGACATAAGTCTTTGACACGCTCTGCTTTATCGATTAATTGTCAGTTTTTAAGATGTAATGAAAACGCATTTGACACAAAATGACGAGAATTCATTTGAGTAAGTTTTGTTGTCAGTTCATATGACATAATGAAAACCAGGCAATAGACTAAAGTTATTTTGTTGATGTGCTTATGCGGCAAGCTATCAAAGTTGGCTGTCATTCGCAATAAAATTGTTTGTGGTTCGCAGTAAAAGATTCAAAATGAACCAAGATGGTTCGCTCTCAAAATTTTGTATGTCGAAACATGTTGATTCAATCATTATTGGGGTGCGAACCATGAATGAGAGAGCGAATCTTGAATTTTGCTGTTCAAGTGAACATTCTATAATCTAAAAGTCATAAGTATATTGCACATAAATAAATAAAAATTAATTATCATATCAAAAAATTTCAAGAAGGTTTTTATATTTTTACTTATAAACAAACTTTTAAAGTTTCGTTACGTTATTTGAAATTTTATACATACAAATTAGAATTTCATAACCCGGGGGTTACACGTTCAATTTCTTGATTTCAATTTCTCTCATTTGCAATACAATTACACTTTTTTACTAATACAATAACACTTTTTGAAACTGAAAACTGGATGGTATTCAATTTCTAATTCAAGCCGTGAGGCAATCTGAGAGAAGCTATTTTAACAGCTGATCACAATTCATGTAAAAAAATTTTCATGTTTCGTTCTACATATAACGCTGCCACATTAAAACAATTTGTACTTTTTTCCTTGATAAAGGCGTTTTGGAAACAAAATTGTATTCAAATTGCTCGCCGCCTACGTCACAGCTTTCAATTCGAAAGATTTTGACATACATTATATGAGAAAAATTGAAAGCAATAATCTTGTACGTGTAACCGCAGAGAAAATCACTGCGCTAAAAAATTAATCACTTGAGATGTCAAAGTCATCACTTGAATTGTTTAAGCGTTGGTTTGAATTTTTTTTTTCAAGCTATTATTATATAAGCATTTTTTTAATTTTTTTGTTTTGGGTCTTTATGTCGTGGAAATAGTAAAAATGCCTCTAAAAAATCTTAAAAATTAAAAAAATTTCAAGAATTGCTTCATAATTTTTTTTCTTTATTTACAAAAGAAATAAATGATTTTCAATTAGCTGTGTTGCCAATAGCAAAAAAGTAGGGATAAATGCAACAAATCAAACATAAATTCCTTATATTCATAAATGCAGGTAAATTTCTAAATATATAGCAGAATCAGTTTATAAATTGTTTTTATCATTTCGAATACTATATTTTGTAATATGGCAGAAGTGCACTTTCTCGGGCGTTGTATAAAAAAGAAATAAATGACCCGCTCTGGAATAAAACAAGAAAAGGTTTTACTATTATAATTTGACAATTAAAATATAACGTAAAAGTCCAACGGAATGACGTAGTGATTTATAAAATTCGATTTTTTACCCCCGCGTTGCCGTTACTAAGTGAGGTGTAGGTGAGTCGTTGAACGAAGTGGATTTACAAAATTTGGGTATAAGAATGTATAAAAATAATGATAAAACTTAGAAATTATAGTCTTTTTGCTTTTAAATATAAGCAAAAATATTTATTATAAAAATATTTGAAATTTTTGTATTTTTCATATTTTAATGATTTTTTATTTTTAATATTTAAATGATAAACAGCAAAAGCTATAAATTAAGCGTTTGTAAGTAAAGATAGAGCAGGACAAACAAAATAATTGCTCTATTTCGCGTTCTCGCGAAGTCCATATACGAAAACAGCTTTCGTACAAAGGCGGCCCTAAATGTTCAAATTGTATTTGTTTACAAAAAATAAAGAAAAGTCAGACAAATAGGAATATTCGTTTTTTTTACAAGTAGTTATAGATATAGATATAAAATTCGAAAAACGAGCCTTTTATAATAGCCGTATTCATAAAAATGGGACTTTTTCGGTACCAAAAAAATATTCCAAGGTACTTTTTTCACGATCAGGTACTAATTTTTTTTAAACAAAAAATTACATAAAATTTATATACATAACAATAAAAATGAACGCAAAACGTACATGAAATTCGTTTTTACATCAAATTAACATACGTTAGAAATATATATTTTTTTATATTAAACAAAAAAGAAACACATTCAGTAAGAGACCAGATTAATGTAATAAAACTGTTACCTAACAAAAATAAAATTTAAACTAGTCACATGGTGAAAGATGTATTCATGTATTGTAAACAATGCGCTACATATAAATATATTATATAAAAATTTATTAAATTAAATAAAATTATAAATTGTTTATAAAAATTCATCCGAAAAAATGGGAACATCGTTTTCAAAATCATTTTTTACAAATTTGGTGAATAACAAAGAAATATTAGACGCAATGATACGACTACACTCACCAAAAAAAAAGTCTGTAATGGCAACTAAAAATTTTGCTGTTATTACGGGAAATTTTGCAACACATATTTGCTGACGTATAGTACAATGATATTAGTAGCCGCTACTAATTTTAGTAAACTTTTTGTAAAGTGAAATTTAAAATCGGTTTGCTAAATTCAGCAAAAAAATTTACTAAATATTATTCTGTTAGTACAACTAAATTAGTCTAAGCGCTACTAAATTTTAGTAAATTACTGTAAACTCAATCAATTGTAATATATAAAAAAATTTTATTTTTTAAAAAAGAAATATTATTTAAGCCCAAATAAACTCCATTATTTTTAGATATACTTGTAACACTTTAAAGCTGCTAATTTCTTTTAAAATTGCCTTACGAATTCGAATATACAAATTTATATCTTTTTTTTATTAAGCAACATTTTTTTTATTTTACATATTTTTTTTTAAATATATTTTAGACAAAATTAAAAAAAAAAAATCAATGGCTAAAAAATAGTAAAAACATAAACGAATTTATAATTTTGTTTTCATTTGCTAAATTTTGCCTTGAAAAATATTTTAAGTAAATTTTTTGGATTTTAAGGTCAAATTTTAATTGTTTTAAGGGCTGATTTTAAAAACTAAAAATTTTTTAATGCTATTTTAAGTGGATGTTCTATTTTTGGACATGAGTCGGTTGTAAGAAATATCTTCACTTCCGCTTACTTACCTTTGCAACATTTTAAGTTTGTATCTATAAGTTTAAACTATTAGAAACAACACTTCTTTCAATATCCACTTTTTAAAAATAAGTACATTTTTTTGCTAGTTTTAGGAAATCGGTATTAAAAAATTTGTAAAGTAATTTCTGAAATTAGCAACAAAAATTTGTAAATATTCTGTAAAAATTGTATTATTTGTAAAATGTAAATAGCAAAAAAATTTACTAAGTAATATTTTTTTACTAAAAAATAGTAAAGTAGGATTGAAAACCGTTTACAATTTTTTTTACAAACCTTTTTTCTAAGTGCACGGACTGCAACTTCAAAACAAATGTTTGGTATGAAAAAAAAATTCCAAAAAACACAATGTAGCGTTTATTATGTTTAATAAAAGTAAGAACTCATAAGTTTTAGAAAATACGAAAAGAAAGGGGAAATGTTGAAATAAGGGAATATCAAATTCTTATTTGGGAAAAATGTGTGAGAGTATTAAATGTGTGTCGGTAGTATCACGGTACTTTCTTAAATCAAATAGTATCAAAAAGAGTACAATTATATCAACTTTTCCATCCCTGGGCTACACAAATTATTATCTTTTTTACTAGGTGTCTTCAAATGCAATAAAATTTGCCATGATATTTGAAAATTACACAAAAAACAACAATAAAATTATTATACCCTCCACCATATATGGTGAGGGTATATATCAGTTTGTCATTCCGTTTGTAATATGTCGAAATATAGGTTTAAGACCCCATAAGGTATATATACTCGTGATCCTTATGCAATTTTAAGTCGATTTAGCGATGTCCGTCTGTCTGTCTGTTGAAATGGCGATCACGACGCGGAGACGCAAGCGGGGATGCCTATTTTTACCCAGACTATTGAACATCCTCCCGAGCAGTTTGGTATTTAAAATGAGCAAAATCGGTCAAGCGGTTCAAAAGTTATGAGTGAAAATGTGAAGGTACCTCTAAATTTTCCATACAAATTGGTACAATTTTTCTGTATCTATTTTTATACCCTCCACCATATATGGTCATTCCGTTTGTAACATGTCGATATATAGGTTTAAGACCCCATAAAGTATATATATTCGTGATCCTTATGCAATTTTAAGTCGATTTAGCGATGTCCGTCTGTCTGTCTGTCTGTCTGTCCGTCTGTCTGACTGTCTGTCTGTTGAAATGGCGATCACGACGCGAAGACGCAAGCGGGGTTGCCTATTTTTACCCAGATTATTAAACATCCTCCCGAGCAGTTTGGTATTTAAAATAATCAAAATCGGTCAAGCGGTTCAAAAGTTATGAGTGAAACTGTGAAGATACCTCTAAATTTTCCATACAAATTGGTACAATTTTTCTGTATCTATTTTTTTTCTGTTAAGTAAGTAAAAATGTTAAAGTCGCTAACAGAGCAGACCTCTGTAAATAACATTACTAAAACTAAATAACAAAAGTTCTGTTACATAAATCAAAGACATTAATTTGTTAAAGAAAGAACATTAGTTGAAACTATTTCCCAATAGGTGGCGAAAAAAAATTCTCCCTATTAGGCATATTCTGCTTAGCAGTTAATATTTTGTATTCACCTCAACCACTAAAATTGTTTTTCACCACAAAAAATTTTTTCACCTTAAAAAATTTTTTTTTACCTCTAAATTTTTTTTTTCCACCAAAAAAGTTCTTTTCACATCTAAAAAAATTTTTCACCTCAAAAAAATTTTTCACCTACATAATTTTACTTTTAAAGTTTTTTTATATTATTTGTATCGAAAACAGAAGAGAACATCTTTTTAGGATATTGGTGGAGGGTATTCAAAGACTCGGCACAGCCGAATTTAGCCCTTTTTTACTTGTTTTAATTCCATTTGTATTTTTGAAATACAGACGAATAAAGTGCGATATTGTGCTCTTAAACATCTAAATAAATATTGATTTAAAAAATTAAGGTATAATATGCACATAAAACATATATTTTTATAGTTTTTGGCAAATATTCATTTATGTTACAAAGAAAATAGAAAATCAATAATATTCTACTGCATATTGTAGCACAATATGGCTAATGGAGACTAGCTCTGCAGCAAAATATGCCTAATGGAGAGAATGCACCTTCTGGTGGGCCATCTATTGACAAATAGTTACAACTCATGTTCTTTTTTAACAAATAAATTTCTTTGCTGTATTCTCTCCATTAGACAAACACACTTAAATTTTTTAAAGAAAGAATATTCGTTGCAATTATTTATTAATGCGTGGCGCATCAGAAAGTGCATTCTCTCCATTAGGCATATTCAGCTGCAGAGCTAGTTCCCATTAGCCGGAACAAAATCAAGTATTTGACAAAAACTATGCTTTAAAATGTGTTTTTTGTGCAGTCCATGTTTAAAAAAACTAGTGAAAATGTAAAGGTGCCTCTAAATTGCCTATACAAATTTAGTACAATTTAGTAACATATTTTTTCACCAGTCGCTTAGCAGTTAATATTTTGTATTCACCTCAAACATTTTTCCACCACTAAAATTGTTTTTCAACACAAAAAATTTTTTCACCTAAAAAATTTTTTTTTACCTCTAAATTTGTTTTCCACCAAAAAAGTTCTTTTCACATTTTAAAAAAAAAGTTTTTCACCTCAAAAAATTTTTTCACCTACATAATTTTACTTTTAAAGTTTTTTTATATTATTTGTATCAAAAACAGAAGAGAACATGTTTTTAGGATATTGGTGGAGGGTATTCAAAGATTCGGCACAGCCGAATTTAGCCCTTTTTTACTTGTTTTTGTGTTATTTTTAAATTTCATGGCATATTATATTGAATGTGAAGACATGGCTTTGGTAAAACTAAAGAAAAAAAAGTATGTACATACCAGAGAACTGCAACTGCTGATTGCAAAACGTTCATACGCAATCAACACAAGAATATGTGTTTGCGTTCAAACGCTGAATATACTCCAACACACATATTTGTTGATGATTTTAAATCAATCAAACGACGTGCAAATTGTTGTGCCACTGATTTATAATCATTGGTCGTTGTTATACCATTGATTTTATTCTGTTCATTCGAGCCAACAATAATTATTTTGATGTAGAATAAATCAGAAAAAACAACAAACAACGTGTATGAGTGTATTCATAATTAAAACAAAATAGTTTCTTATCTATAAAAAGGGGGTGGTTTTGTAGAAACACATTTCATAAATGGTATATGTACATTAGGGTGGGTCTAAAATACGTTTTTTTAGAATTTGTATTAGTAATACCAAAAATATCGTTCTTTGTGATTTTTTTTTTGTTTTAAATTTAGGTCGATATCTCAGGCTCGCCTAATTTTCCAATCCAAATTGATGAAAAAAAAATTTAGACAATATTTAAATTTTTCCAGATTAGGCAAGCCTAAGATATCGACCTAAATTTTTTTCCAAAAAAATATTTTTATTTCACAAAGAAGAATATTTTTATACCCTCCACCATATATGGTGAGGGTATATATCAGTTTGTCATTCCGTTTGTAATATGTCGAAATATAGGTTTAAGACCCCATAAAGTATATATATTCGTGATCCTTATGCAATTTTAAGTCGATTTAGCGATGTCCGTCTGTCTGTCCGTCTGTTGAAATGGCGATCACGACGCGAAGACGCAAGCGGGGGTGCCTATTTTTACCCAGATTATTGAACATCCTCCCGAGCAGTTTGGTATTTAAAATGAGCGAAATCGGTTTAGCGGTTCAAAAGTTATGAGTAAATATGGGAAGTACCTCTAAATTTTCCATACAAATTGGTAAAATTTTTCTGTATCTATTTTTATTTTCTGTTAAGTAAGTAAAAATGTTATTAAGTCTTCTTCTTGTTCGATTAGATTTATAGTCTTACATACTATGAGAATAATAACATTCTTAGAGCTATGTGTGTGTTACTGTAAAAACTAAGTTAACGTTAAAAGCAACAATGTTAAAGTCGCTAACAGAGCAGACCTCTGTAAATAACATTACTAAAACTAAATAAATAACATTACTAAAACTAAATAACAAAAGTTCTGTTACATAAATTGAAAAAACATATTCATATTACAGTTCATTCAAAATTTAGTATATACGTATATCATATTCAGCCCCTATGATTGCTGGAGGCGGGCTCAAGTTTCTCAACAAATCTGGCTTGCAACGACATGGCGTACCTACAGAAGGGTAGAACATCGGCATTTTCATAGACGTAACTATTTAAAAATCGTTTTATGAAATTTTCATAATTTTTTCCGATGCATTTTCTTAGGATTTTCCATTTAAAATATCTCCAATTCTTTGGCTACTATAGGAGATATAGTAAACTTGATTGGGTTTTTCTGTTAAGCTTTGTTGGTTTTTCGTTTCATTCCATAAAATTTTTTTTTTGTTTTTGTAACCAAAGACATTAATATCTAAAGAAAGAGCAAAATACATAATTGCTTTAGTGCCGCTACTTTTGAGTAGGTAGCGCTAAATTAAATAAAACAATACCCTGCCCCATGGCTAGGTCCAAAGAAATTGATATATAAAGAAAGAGCAAAATGCATAATTGCTTTAGTGCCGCTACTCATGGCGATATAGCCTTGGATTAGGCTTTCAATTAATTTATTAACCAAAAATATTAAATTAACTACAAAGGTCAAATTCTAATGCATTAAGATGTTACTAGTAGAGTTATTACATAGTTTTAAAGTCAAATTTTCAAATGTTTGACGTAATAAAATAGTATTTTTTTTTTATTCCATTTGTATTTTTGAGAATTGAGGTATTGGCAAATGTATATTTATGTTAATGTTTTCTTTCATAAAAAAATACGCATGAATAAAGTGCAATATTGCGCTCTTAAACATCTAAATGAATATTGATTAAAAAAATTAAGGTATAATATGCATTTTTCATAGTTTTTGGTAAACATTCATTTATGTTACGAAGAAAATAGAAAATCAATAATACTCTACTGCATATTGTAGCACAATATGGCTAATGGAGACTAGCTCTGCAGCAAAATATGCCTAATGGAGAGAATGCACCTTCTGATGGGCCATCTATTGACAAATAGTTACAACTCATGTTCTTTCTTTAACAAATTAATTTCTTTGCTGTATTCTCTCCATTAAACAAACACACTTCAATTTTTTAAAGAAAGAATATTCGTAGCAATTATTTATTAATGCGTGGCGCATCAGAAAGTACATTCTCTCCATCAGGCATATTCAGCTGCAGAGCTAGTCCCCATCAGCCGGAACAAAATTGAGTATTTGACAAAAACTATGCTTTAAAACGTTTTTTTTTGTGCAGTCCATGGTTAAAAAAACTAGTGAAAATGTAAATGTAAAATTTAGTACAATTTCATAGTAGCGACTGGTACATAACATATTTTCTCATATTTTTTTCACCAGTCGCTTAGCAGTAAATATTTTGTATTCACCTCAAACATTTTTTCACCACTAAAATTTTTTTTCACAACAAAAAATTTTTTCACCTCAAAAATTTTTTTTCACCTCTAAATTTTTTTTCTTCCAAAAAAGTTCTTTTCACATTTAAAAAGTTTTTCACCTCAAAAAATTTTTTCACCTACATAATTTTACTTCAAAAGTTTTCTTATATTATTTGTATCTTTTTAGGATATTGGTGGAGGGTATTCAAAGATTCGGCACAGCCGAATTTAGCCCTTTTTTACTTGTTTAGTATTGTATTACTAATAAAAGTTTGAAAAAAGCGGATTTAAGTCCCACCCTAATGTACACAATATCATTTATGAAATGTGTTTCCCCAATATACCATATAGCAATCAAACTGCAATACAACTTGAGAATAAGCTTATATTAATAGTGTGTTTTAAGCTTTTCTTAATTTCGCTTATTATAATATTTATAAAATGTGAATTCACAAGCAGTATTTAACAATGCTAGAGAAAAGGTAATTATAAAAAATTTTTTTCAAGTATGCTTATGAGCAACATACAACAACAACGCAATATGACGATTGAAATAGAAATATTTTTCAATACATTCTAGTCTTGTTGTCTTTGTTCTACACTTATAATGCATACAACAAGAGCCATTAATTTTCCTTTAAATTTGTCAAACGTGTTTTGCGTGTACATTTAGTTGTAAAATTTATATAGTGAACGTGCAATTGCATATTAAATTTAATTATTTTTATTTATGGTTAAAATTAATTATTATTATTTATATTTAAAATGAATTATTATTTTGTTTATTTAAAATGTGTTATTATTATTTATTTTTAAAATTAAAATAAAAAATAAATTAAATTTAAGAAAATAATTTTGATTTTTCTTTTTCAACTATTAATAATATATTATTTTTGTAAGCTTATTTTACAATTGCAAGAATAAGCTTATAGTAATCATACACACATAATATTTTTACGGGGGTTCCGTTTTGATTTTTCTACAATTGTTACGATAGCCTTTTTCAATATATTCTCAAGTCTTTTTCAAGCTTGTGTTTGTAAGCTTATAATAATATTTTTCTTAAGTCATTTGGTATGTTGGGTCTATTTTGTTTTAATTATGAATACACACATACGCCTTGATTGTTGTTTTTTTTTTTGATTTATTCAACGCTGACTTTATGCTGAGTGATTAACTTTGCAGTAAACATAATCGACAGATGATTCAAACTGATCCGAATTACGCGTTTAGTAACATGATGCTGATTTTATTCTACAGTGAATTTTGTTGAATTATTAAATGTGAACAAGAATTTTTGTGTATGATTAAATCAAGAAAAAAGTTGATTTAGCAGTTCTCTGGTACATACATACTTGAATTTAAATAATTTTTTTTAATTATTTGAAAATAAAAGAAGTTTTTAGTTTTTCAAAATTGTTTTTTTAGAGCTATCACACATTAGAACAATTATGCTGGCATAATATGCCAGCTTGTTGGCAAGCGGGGTGAAGAGAATGGTTTTTTGGTGGCGTAAAGTTTCAACCAGCTTCTACCCCGCATTAGCAGCACAAAACGAATACATGCACATTTAAAAAAACGCTAAATGTTAAAAGCATACAAAAAAACACTTACACACAGAGCTATTGTATACGTATACATTTTTTGACAGATGAATCATTCTCGTGTGTTTTGAGGCTTAAATATTGTGTGATAGCTCTTTAGATTAGGGATTAGTTCTAAGATATGTGGATATTTTTTGCTCTTATTAAACATTTTAGTATGTTTTCTGTAAAATAGAACTACTGCTGAAAATACTACCTAACCAGCATCCCGTTTCTGTATCTGATGCGAGAAATTTATGGTCACCCTATTTTATACAAGGTGACTTAATAGATAATATAGTTGATTGCATTTTATTTTGTAAAATTTCTTGATAGAGAAATAACAAGAATACAGCGCCTTATTATCTTCTTTAGATTAGTATATAATTGCCTGTAACACACTCTATACATGTCTTTTGCGAAAACTTTGTCGATGCGAGAAATACAGAAACGGGGTGCAGGATTACAGCATTCTTAAGCCTTTTTTAAAATTTTTCCCAGAAATGTCTAATAAACTTCCTAAATTCCTATCACCAAAGAGTATCCCTATTTGGGTACTTAAAAAATATTTAAAATAAAAAATAAATTTATTTCCAATATTAAAAGATTAAAAAAATATTTTTTTAATCTCTGCGGTAAATAAAACAATTTATAATCGTATGTAGAGTTCTGAGGCGAAAAAGCCAAAATTAAATTTTAGAAAAATCTTAACTAGTTTGCGTGAAATCAAAAATTGACAAAAAAAAAATGCTAAAATACGGATTTTTAAAGCACCTTGGTCTATAGTTGTAAAATTCTAAATACTCAATACTTGTACCACTCTACCGTACTCCCACTTTTAAACAAAACTATTTTAAAAAATTGTAGGATCAATTTAAGGGTTTCCCTTATTTTTAACCTTTAAACCCCCATATTTTGTAACTATTTAAAAAACCTTTGCAGAATTTTACAGACGACTGTTTAAAGTTACGTGCTTTTAAAATATAATTAAATTCTATCTCTTCTTAATTCTTAACCCAATTTTTTTTTAACGAAAACAAGGTGCTCTGAAATCCTATACATACTTAATTTTTGCCAATTAACTTCAAACCCCTGGTTCAATATGTAAAAATGTTTCTGTTAGTGTTGTATCGTAGTGGAAGAATAATGCACGTCTTGTGTATAATAAATTAGAATATATTTATTCTTCACCTTACAATATATAATTATAATTAATAATAGTTTTGTATAAAAATGGTGTCAAAACGTTGATAGCAAGAATACAGAAAAAAGGATATTTACAACTAGAACAATAACAAAAAGAATGGTGGTGAATATTCCAGAGCAGCTGGTGGTGGTGATGCCATATTCTCACCTGGGGAAGTATGATATGCGAGATATTCCAACCCGGCCATAACAATTCTCCCTCACTTAAACTAATGTCGCATATAGTTGCTATGATAACTGGGCGGTTTTCGTTGTCGACCAGATGTACGTATGCTAGGTGTTGTACCAGTATTTCCCGAGGTGGACGGCTGTGACTGTTCCTGCGATGGTTCTGTGGTTGCAGGAGTACTAGGCACTGCAGAGTCATCGCAAAATATCTGAGATGGAATGTGGGGCAGTAAAGTCTGATGTTGATAAATTTGTTGATCCGCGTCTGGTCGGTTCTCTAAATCAGTTTCAGGGAACAGGCTTGTTGATGTGTCAGATAATTGTACATTAGTGGCGCGTAATTGGTTTATGTGACGTTTGAATATGAACCCGTTCTCAAGGCGAACAAGGTAATGAAGACGACCAAGTTTTTTATTTATGGTACCAAGTTTCCATGTAGGCTTATTTACGGTGTAATATCTGGCTTGAACGCGATCTCCCTCACTTAGCTGCCTGACTGTTATATCAGGAACAGTACTTTTAGAAAATGTTGAAGGTTTTAGGGCATCCAGTTTGATTCTTATTTGCCTTCCAAGGTACTGCTCAGATGGCGATTTCCCATTTCGTAGCGGGGTCGCCCTGTATCGAAAAAGTATCTCTCGAACTTTTTTATGTATGGGTGATATGTCGTCTGACATGGCCGCGAGGCGTCTCTTTAAAGTCTGAACATTCCTTTCGGCCAAGCCATTTGTTGCCGGATGACCCGGAGAAATAAATTTTTGGAAAATACCAGAGTTGCGACAAAATTGTATAAATTCGCTGCTTTTAAAAATGGTTGCGTTATCAGATACCATAACATCTGGATATCCATTTCTAGCGAAAATGTTAGATAACATTTCGATGGTTGAATCTGATGTTGGTGCAGATGAACACACGCCCACTTCTGCCCATTTAGATTTAGCATCGATGACTACCAGGAATTGATGACCCTGATAGGGTCCTGCATAATCAATATGAATACGTTGAAAATTCTGTTGTGGTTCATCCCAAGGGTGTAAAATAGCTTTTGGAGGATTATTCTGGACAGAGGCACAAGCAGCACATGAACGAACATAGTTCTCAATATCTTTGTCTATCGAAGACCAGTATACGTACCTCCTTGCCAGTTGCTTCATTTTGGTTATACCAATGTGAGTATAATGAAGTTCGCTGAGTACAGCTTTTTGAAGTAAACTAGGAACCATGATCCTTTTTCCTCTGAATACAATATCGGAATCAATGGTATATTCTATATCGGCTACGTTTGAACTGCGTAATTCCGCTATAATTTTTGAAAGTTGAACATCACTTTTTGTGGCATTTCGAATTGAATTGTAATTTAATTGTAATGAATTTATTTGTAACAAGATTCAATCACAAAGAGAGTGTACTTCTTCGTCCATAAAATTGATGCAAGTTGTACCGGTGGTTAAAGAAGCTCTTGACAAACAGTCAGCATTAATATTTTCCTCGCTTTTTTTGTAATAACCTCGTAATTGTAGCCGGTCAAAAAAGCAGCGTACCTTTGCAGTCTAGACGATGTCATTTGCAGTAATTTTGAGTTTTGGTGGAAAATGCGGGATAATGACTGGTTGTCTGTAATAAGTTTGAAAAGTCTACCATAGACATATTCATGAAAATGTTGCACAGAATACACTATTGCTAAAGCTTCACGGTCTAATTGAGAATAATTCTGTTCTGACGGGGTTAACGACCTCGATGTAAAAGCAATTGGCCTTTCCACACCTTCAACTACGTGAGACAAAACGCCCGCTATTCCTGTGGGACTAGCGTCACACGCAAGTTGAACCTTCAACTTCGGATTGAACGGCATTAGAACTCGATCACTGTCAATTTCATTTTTCAGTTCATTGAATGATTTCCTGCAGCTAGAATTCCATTTAAAGACGGAATTTTTACGTAATAATAAACGAAACGGTGTAGTTAATGTAGAAGCATTGGGTATAAACATGGAGTAGTATGTCACCATGCCAAGAAATCGACGGACGTCCTCCACACATTTTGGCATCTCAACAATGGCCTTTACATTGGAAATGGATTTTCGAACTTTGTTGTACTCCACGGTGTGACCCAAAAATTCAATTTGTTTTTAAAAGAAGGAACATTTTGAAAGGTTTAAATGAAGATCGTACTTTTTAAGCTGAGACAAACAAAATTTTAAATTAGCCTTGCACTCAGCTAAAGATTCACCATGTACCACAATGTCATCGAAATATAATTCTGTCTTTGGAACTTCACGTAATATTTGATCCACTATTCTATTAAATTCAGCAGGTGCAGTTTTAATACCAAAAGACAGGCGGTTCATACGAAACGTACCTCGATGCGTTAAAATTGTTTGATTTTCAGATGAAAATTCATCAACGGGGACTTTGTAAAAGTCAAGGCTGCAGTAGTATCTGGAGTCCTTGAGGCTATTAAAAATTTGGTCTATTTTTCGTATCGGATAGTGTGCGTCCACCAATCTTTGATTTACGCCTACTTTATAGTCGACGCAAAGTCGGACCCCACCGTCAGCTTTTGGAATTACCACTAATGGTGAACCCCAGTCACTGTTGGCTACTTTGGTGATTATTCCCCCTTTTTCCAAATCGTCGATCTCCTTATTAACTCGTTCTGCCAACGCATAGGGAATTTGACGCTCTTTGGTGTAACTAGGTTTGACATTTTCATGTAACTGCAACGAAACTTTGTAGTTAGGGATACACCCATATTCTGTTCAAAAACAGATGCAAATTCGGTCATTAAATCTCCGATTTGGTTCGAATAAGAAATGGAATTTATCGCAGCTATGTTCGAATTAATTTCATCCAATTCAGGTTCTGCCTATTAGAGCCGTACACTCGTCTGGTACAACATAAATATCATCAAAAATCGAAACGTTGTTGAATTTAGCATGCACTCGTACTTTGCAGTCTGCAGTAAATGTGTTTTGGGTGTATGAGCGGAAAACTATATTTGTAGGGGTTATTTCGTTTGATAACTTTAATGACTTGAACAAATAGCGGGGCAGAAATGAATATCCCGAGCCGGAGTCTACTTCAAATTTGACAATTTCCCCTTCTATCGAAATGTTTGCATAGTAGCGTTCAGAATTTGTATTTGTAAAATCATTGCGGTAAACATCAACAATTTTGTAAATTCCGTAGTCAGAATTATTGTTCTGCACTTGATTTGTTGAAGTACCCGGTGTACTGTTTCTATTTTTAGGTCCGGCATTAGGACTATCCGCCAAAAAAAAAGCAATGCAGACTTTTGCCACATGCCCTAGCTATGCACACAAATTGCATTTTAATTTTGTGCTTGAACGACATTCCTTTGCAAAATGATCGTTTTTACCACATCGTAAACATAACCCAGCAATACCTAATTGCTCATAATTGATTTTCCGTTTATGTTGTGTTTGTTGAAATTTGAGACGATTTGTAATTTTTTTTTTCTTATTGAAAATTTTATTTATAGTTGCACTGGATGAGTTTGTCGCAGCATGGAACAATTCCTTCGAATCAAACTTCGCTGCCTCAAGTGCCAAGGCTTTTAAAACAATTTCTTTAAAATTAGATGACTCTGATTGGAGCAACTGCTCACGCATTCCGTTGTCATTAATGCCTCGAATAAATTGTGCCCTCAAAAACACATCAGCAATAGAACTTTTGCACTCGCACTCTGACACAAATTGACAATCGATAATATCAGTGCGAAGAACTGCCACAAAATCTGCCACTGACTGTCCTTCAATCTGGTATTTCGATAAGAATCTGTGTTGTGCAACCAGCACATTTCTTTTTTTCTAACAACTTCAACAAGTCATCGTACTGCAGCTCTGTTGCTATTTTTGGTGCCGCTAATGCTGTCACCCTATCAAAATGCTTAGCACCAATCGAATTTAAGAGGAGCTTAGTACATACTCCTTATTACCATCAACGCCTTTCATGTTTATGTAATTCTTGAACCGCTGTATGTAATTACGGTACGTCTCCTTGGCCGGATCAAAAGCTTCGAAATTAGGAACCAATGCCGTGTTGACAATGCTATTGCCCTGCACTGCCGTAGAAGAAGCAGCACCAACAGCCAACTTAGATATTTGTTTGACCAAATCCTGTTGGGTTTTCATAAACATGGCGAATTGTTCGGCATCCATTTTGTTTCCTTGTAAGCTCGCACTTGCTTATAATGAAGAAAAAAAAACACAATATTAACTGCACAAAAATTAATAATTGAAACGAATTTTTACATCGTCGCCAAACTGTTGTATCGTAGTGGAAGAATAATGCACGTCTTGTGTATAATAAATTAGAATATATTGTTACAGAAATTCCATTTAATCGTAGAAATGCAAATCCCCATATGTTAGCCCTGAAATGTAAAACAATTAAATGGCAGCCCTTCACCATAACTAATGTTTCTTATGTCAAACTGTAAAGGAACATTCTCAAAGTTGCCAGTGTGCAGCTTCTAGACGATGCTGCCATATTATAGTTATTTTAACACGCATATATAAAAACGCCAGCAGGATGGCAAATCAGTTCAGTTTATAAGTAAAACGCAAAGTGTGAAGAACTAAAGTGTGGCTAACGTTTAGTTTATCTAAACCGTGTAAATCAAGTTTGCTATTAAAGTGTATTTCTGTTATTTTTAGTGACGGTTATAAATAAATAGAGCTATAAATAATTTCAAACGGTGTTTATTATTTGCAATATAGAAAGAACTCGATTTATTTAAAAGGTAAATAAATCAACGATTTTATAAAGGGTAAAATCGTAACAATTGGTGTCAGAAGTGGGATTGCAAAATAATAAGCAGTCATGAAATTGGAGGAGCTTAAGGTGGAACAGCTCAAGAAGGAATTGAGCAAGTTGGAGCTACCCACAGCAGGTAATAAAACGGAATTGCAAAAGCGGCTGATAGAGGAATTCGAGCGGCGTAACATTGACATTGCGAATTACGAATTCGATGAAAAGGAAGCAATGGAGGTTAGTACGCGTAAAACAGAAGGTAACTTGGAGTTAAGCACAATGTTGGCTGCTATGATGCAAAAGATGGAAGACAACAACGCGAAATTATTAGAAACTTCTAGAGTAGACAACCAGAAACTTTTAGAAACGGCTAGAGCAGACAACGAAAAACTGTTAACTAAGATGGAATCGAAACTGTTGACTAAGGTAGAAACTTCGAGAGCAGACAACGAGAAACTGTTGGCTAAGATGAAAACGGAACTGCTAGAAACATCGAGAGCAGACAACGAGAAATTGTTAGTTAAGGTGGAAGAAAAGCTTCAGGAAACTTCTAAAGCTACTAATGAAAAAATTTCTGTGGTTGAAAAACGAGTTTCTGACTTGGAGAATGACGTCGAGAAAAAACTGCAAGATCTGGAAAGTAAAATAAATAATTCTCAATGTCAAGAGGGCCCAGTACGAATTATTCAGGAAAGTTCTGGTAGAGCAAAGGCCCCTACTTTTAACGGCAGCGTACCATTTAATGTTTTTAAGTTCCAGTTCGAGACAGTTGCCGCCAGAAATATGTGGAACATTGAAGAAAAAGCTATAGAGTTGATTCTGGCCTTAAAAGGAAACGCTGCAGAAATTCTAGAAAGTGTGCCAATCACCTGCAGAAATAATTATGACGACATAATGGTGGCACTGCAGCGAAAGTATGGTGGCGAACACAAAAAGGAAATATACCGAATGGAACTTAGAGGTAGACTTCAGAAAACAAATGAGTCGTTGCAAGATTTTGCAACAGAAATTGAGCGGTTGGTGCAGCTGTCGTATCCGGGCGAAAATCATCCATTATTAGATGAATTCAAAATTGAAGCATTTGTAAAGGGAATTCATGATCCTGATGTAAGGTACGCGGTGTGTGCTTCACGAAAATCATCTCTTGCGGAAACTGTTTCATTTGCACTGTCACAGGAGACTGCGAAAATAATTGCTAAGCCGCAAATATTTAATGTGCGTAGCCTCGGAGTAATTGAAGAAAAAGATATGAGCACTATGTTAGCTGATGGGTTCAAAGAGATGCTCACAGATCTAAAAGAGGCAGTTATGCAGGCATTAGGGAGAAAGCAAGTTAAAGCCGAATGCTATAACTGCGGAAGAGTGGGACATTTTCAGCGGAACTGCCGAGCACCAAGAAAAAGCTTCCGGCCGGTTAATCAATTAGCACTGGAGTCGTCGTTAAAACCAAAAACAGCTAGCACTGCGGAACACGATCCAGCTCATACATGCGAGTGCCCCACAATCTCCATATCTGGAATACAGCAGGGAAAAAGCAGTCTTACTGCTTGCGGATATATCAACGGCAGAAAGCACATTTGCACCATAGACACAGGAGCATCACAGTCTGTCATCAGACCCGATTTAGTTAAGGAGGCAATTGAACCATTGTTTGGGGTGAGACTGCGCACAGCTACTGGGGAAACTGGTACTGTCTATGGCAAAGTGAATGTAAAACTAACGATTTTCAACATAAGCGTCAATCATGTATTTATTGTTGCCGATATTGTGGACGAAGTAATCATTGGTGCAGATTTCATGATTTGTCACGGCATTAATCTGCATATGGGGCAAAAAGTTATGATTTGGCGGAATGTTGAAATACCCCTTGATGTTGGATATGAGCACAAGGCTCAAGTAAGAAAACCGGTTACCATTGAGCACAGCAAGGGTAGGAAACATGGCAAGCACAGTTCAAAGGCTGAAGGAAAAGACCGTATCGTGGATATTCGACAAACGCATATCGAGCCGAGTGAAGCCTGGTCAGCGGCGCAACGGAGTGACCCCATGTTAACGAAGATTATATCAGCCAAAGAACAAAACAGGAGGCCTACCCGCGAGCAGCTGAAATCAGCTGAAAGTCCGCTGATGAAGGCATATTGGGCCCAGTGGAATAGCCTGCAAGTGTTAAATGGTTGCTTATACCGTACATGGGAAAGTGCTGACGGCGAAAATGTGGCCAATTTAATTGTGGTGCCGGCATCTAGAATAAACGAGGTATTGAGGGAGTTCCATGAAGGTCTCAGTGGTGGTCATCTTAGTATCACAAAAACTATAGAGAAGTTAAAACAACGGTTTTACTCGGTGGGCTGTCAACAAGCTGTAGGCAATTGGGTAGCAAATTGCGCGCAATGCATCGCAGCCAAAGGACCAGTAAGAACAATCTTTGGAACGGAACTAAAATTTCCCGGCGATTTGGAACTTGGTGTTAAGCCCGCCGCAACAGACAGTAAAAACCACAACTCTTCCCGGGAACAAGAAGACCTCAACAAACGTCAGGAGTTCGTCCGCAATCGAATTAAAATGGTGAGCGACAGGATGAAGGCGAGGTACGATCGAGCAGCGAATTCTGAAGGATTTAATGACGGCGAGTTGGTTCTGCTGTTTAATCCGCAACGAAGGAAAGGATTATCTCCCAAACTACAAACGCATTGGGAAGGACCCTACAGGGTGATTAAAAGATTAAATGACGTGGTCTATAGAATACAGAAATATCAGAGCCCAAAATCTAAGATGAAGGTTGTGCATGTGGAACGACTAGCTGATTATCGGAAGGGGAAAACTATATCTGTTCGGGACGAACAGACTTAAGTGGGCGGCAGTGTTACAGAAATTCCATTTAATCGTAGAAATGCAAATCCCCATATGTTAGCCCTGAAATGTAAAACAATTAAATGGCAGCCCTTCACCATAACTAATGTTTCTTATGTCAAACTGTAAAGGAACAATCTCAAAGTTGCCAGTGTGCAGCTTTTAGACGATGCTGCCATATTCTAGTTATTTTAACACGCATATATAAAAACGCCAGCAGGATGGCAAATCAGTTCAGTTTATAAGTAAAACGCAAAGTGTGAAGAACTAAAGTGTGGCTAACGTTTAGTTTATCTAAACCGTGTAAATAAAGTTTGCTATTAAAGTGTATTTCTGTTATTTGTAGTGACGGTTATAAATAAATAGAGCTATAAATAATTTCAAACGGTGTTTATTATTTGCAATATAGAAAGAACTCGATTTATTTAAAAGGTAAATAAATCAACGATTTTATAAAGGGTAAAATCGTAACAATATTTATTCTTCACCTTACAATATATAATTATAATTAATAATAGTTTTGTATAAAAATGGTGTCAAAACGTTGATAGCAAGAATACAGAAAAAGGGATATTTACAACTAGAACAATAACAAAAAGAATGGTGGTGAATATTCCAGAGCAGCTGTTGGTGGTGATGCCATATTCGCACCTGGGGAAGTATGATATGCGAGATATTCCAACATAACAGTTAGTTATAGATATTTTTGCAAGGGGCCGCTGTGAAGTAACAAGATTCAAAAATATATTCTCTGTACATACATATATCTATCTTCCAAAAGTCTGATCATGATGAGGTTAAATATATCGGTGTGCATTGAAACTAGTGTTATCATTTAAATACCGATACCGCAATAACTAAAATAAAGTTACTCTTAAAATATCGTTACCGAAATAACTAAACGTTATCGCTAAAATACCGTTACCAAAATAATAAAAAATACCGTTATCGCTAAAATACCGATACTGAAATAACTGAAAAAAAAGTTATCCCTAAAATACCGTTACCGAAATAACTGAAAAAATCGTTATCCTTAAAATAACGTTACCGACATAATAGAAAATAGCGTTAGCCTTACCGATAACCGCATTTGCTTCGTGTTTGAGCCAATTTAGACGGTGACTTTGTTGCATGCAATCATTGCTTGCAAGTTTTGTTTGTTGGCGATCGGAGTAGAAAAGCAAACGGGGTAACAAAAAAGCATAGTTTTCGTTTTTCATACATGTTTTTGTTATTTCCATTCAGTTTTCGTGCAACAAAAGTCACTGTATAAATAGACATATGCATATGAACTCGTCGAAGAAAATTTGCTTATGACCACGTTTTCCTTCATAACTCAGGAACCAAATGAGTCTCCACCTTAAAATTTTGCCACAAATGTAGAGAGGCCTTAGTTTTTATCATATATTTTTTCAAAATTTAAAAAAAAAATTGGATTTGGAGATATGGGTCTTTAAACAATAAACTTGAAAAAATTACCTTTAACCTTTTAATACAAAAAAAATTTAGGACGCCATTTAAAATGTAATTTTTTCACCTTCAAAATGGTACCAACAGGAAAAATTTAAGTTGTATAGTTAAAAATTATAGGCGACTTTGTATGAATTCTTTTTCGATATTTTGACGTTTTTGCCAATGTTCATGACGTCATATTTCGAAAACCGAAAGGGTTTGGGCTCGAAAGGTTAATAATTTGATAAACTCAATATTTGTGGCGAATTTCATTAAAATCGGAGATGACAAATACGAAAATGACAGTTTTCTGTGCGGTTTGACATGGAATGGCCCATATGTCTTATAAAATCTATCACTAGAGCCTTCAAAAATGGTTAAAGCTAATTATCGGGAACACTCTCAAAAACACCTTAAAGTTACCATCTTCTATTAAAAAGAACGATAACTTGCGAAGAAGTTGACCCATATACTTAAAATTTGGCAAAACTTTAGATCATTCTTTCAAAATTAGTTTACGTAAGCTTAAGTAATTAAAAACAACAAACTTACAATTAATCATTATTTCACAATTTTTGTTATAAATAAAAAAATATATATCGCAATTAACCCTTTTTAAAATTTAATATCATTTTTAAAATTTAATATCATTTCATGGATCAGCGGTGAAATACACCTAACCTATAACGAGTTTCTCTATATCGTGAGAGTATACAAATATATGCAAACAAAGTTGTAATCCAAAATTATTTAAATTAAAAAAATAAAAAAAAAATCAATTAAGTAAATAAAAAACGTAAATCTGCATTTTAAAATTTTAAATTTGCATAATATATTTATTTAGTCTCTTGCTAATTGAAATTAATTTCAAATTAATTTTGAGATTTTACAATAGTTTTTAAGTACTTTAATATTGAATTTAAGTTTTGTCCTCCAAAGTTAAAAAAAAATATTTTTGATGCTTTCGTACTGGCGGTATAATGGTATGGTTTGTTGAAAAAAATATCTACCATCCTACTTTTCAATAGTTGACTTTATAATGGCATTACAGAAAATTATTTTTAAACATAAAAATTGATGGACACATCAATTCCTTATAAATTCCTCATAGTGCAATGTATGTGTGCGTGTTTATTGTTTTTTAAATATTTTTATTTTACTTTCATTCCATTTATTTTTACGCCTTAATTCTGTAAATTCATTAATATCTTCTAAAGCATGCGATACACCAGTACTAGCCAATCTGTAGTGGAAAAGTTTGTCCTTACGCTCTTTTTTCTTAGCCCATTTATCCATGTCGTGGCCTGATAATATAAAGGTTGCGTCTACCGCAACTGATTTTAATTTATCTTCTAGTTTACTATCTTGTTTTGCTAATACATCTACAATTCTTCTCTTAATTTCTGGTTTCTTTTCGGGACCCTTAGTTTCATATTCAAAGTCCTCATAACAATTCACATAGCATTTATCGCCTTTTAAAAGTTTCACCCGATTGTTATGTTTAGCTTTAATTTCTTTGAAATTGTCATTATTGGTGACATCATAAAATTCATAATGCTGCTTCAAGATTTCGGATAGTTTTTTAGCCATAAATTTTTGCATGGATTCGGGTAAATTAAAATCAGTTCCAGTTTTTTCTCCGTCCTCCGGAATATGACGTTGTGATTTTGGTAAATCTGAGGTTAAGAAAATATAGATACATACAAAATGATATATTAAGTCCATCGCATTCGAAAACATGTTATATTTTTTTCCAGTTAAGAATTCTTGCATGAATCTAAAGTCAAAATACGTTGTAAGATCGTTATCTTATTATTGGATTGACCTACTGACCATTTTTGAAAAAAATTAGGAATGGATTATATACATTGTAAATATTTTCTTTCTCATTCCGAAACTCGTTTCCCGATATCTTGTTATTGCCATAACAACGAATCTAAACCAAAACATTTATGGCGCACATAAATACACAAATGTACAGTACAGCCAAATTAAAAAAAAAAATGATACATAATACCAATGAACTGGAATTTGGAAAAATTAACTTATTTGGAGGAAAAATTGAAATTATTTGGAGGAAAAATTGAAATGAAAACGGCACTAAAGACACTTTTTACTCATAAAAATTTTTCGTGAAGTTAAGAAACAAATTTTACTTAAAATTTGTTAAAAATTTTTAAATTATAGAAAAATTTTACTATTAAGAACTGAATTTTTATTATAAAACATACCAAAATTTCCTCCATTAGTTCATATAAATTTTACTGTTAGTTAGGAAATGTTTCCTTGGTTTTAAAAAAAGTTTTATTTTACTTAAGTTTACTAGATAATTTTTTTACTAAAAACTAGAACTTAACTCCCTAAAAATAAGAAAATATTTTCTAATATCAAGTTAAATAGCACTTCTTTTAAGTAAAAATTATCCTTAAATTTTATTAAAATTTTCTAATAAATATGAAACTGTTTCTATGGTAAAGGTTATATATTTTACCATATGCTATATTTTAATATACTTTACACTCATTAAGTATGTTCCCGTACGTTACCGCCGGTTCCCAAACTTACCCAAATTTACCCAAAAGCGTTCCCGTACTCGAAAATTGGGTAAATGAAAGCGTTTATGAGAGTGTATTAGTGTTTCTCTTTTTACCGAAAGTTACTCAGACTTTTTCTTTGGGTAAATTGTCAAAAGAACGGTTGATAAACAAAAACAGCTGTTTTATAATTGTAAAACATAAAACTAAGGAACTTCAGCGATGCTATTTAGCCCTTTTCGTGTTACAATAAGTGGTTTTTACTTTCTAAAAACTGCAAATATTTTCTGTTTATAAAAAAGGGACAGATCGGCACCTTTTAATTTTTCTTACCGCTTTTTTTTTTGAAAATTGTAACCCCCTCTTTTACATTGGCACGAAATATCGAGATTTTTATATACACCACTTTAAAAAAACAATGAAAACAAAGCTCAGAGACATTAAATTATGAGAAAAATATATTTATTAGAAATAACTATGTGTGTTTTTTCAAAGAGGAAAATATCAAAATCTCGAAATTTCGTGCCACTGTAAACGGCGGGCAATTTTAATATATTTTTTGAGTCTTTTATTTCAATTTTCGCAATTTCGCGCGTTTTCACTTGTTGTGTTACACTTATTGCACCTAAAAATTTGGCATTTTTATTTAATATATTATCATAATAACCGGAGTATCATCAATAAATTGTGACAAAGTCAGATCCTTTTCGTAGTTTACAGGTTCTTCTCGAGAGAACTACAAAAAAGGACGCCCTAAGTGACATACATGCCGTATATGGCTTAAATTAATAATTTAACTAAATTGTAGCAAGAATACAAAATATTACAGTTACATTTCTTGTTATTATTGCAAAATAAAAAAGGTCATAAGTTTATTTTAAGACATTTTTAGCTTAAACTTTAATTGAATAAAGTGCCTTCGAAAAATATAAAGTCTAATAGGCGCAACGTCAATTATAGGAAGCCATTATGATGTAATGTATAAAATGTGCTTGCAAATGAATGTGTGCTGTTATTTCGCTTCCAAAGACAAAAAAATGTTTGCATTTCAGTCAAATGGACATAACTTTGGAACGGTAAGACCTCTGAGCTTCCTTTAGGGCATTTTGAAAGGCCTCCCAAAGACCTTTCCGATTACTGGTTCAGAAGTTAGCGACTTTACCCTACTACCCTCCGACCACCAATCCGAAAATTTTCAAACCGCTGCCATTTCGCACACTTGCATTTTAAGGCAATGAAAAAGCTGATGAACAAGCGAAACTAGGTGCGGAACTGCCATTTTTAGGCCCGAATCCTCAATTTGGTTTCACGAAAAAGGACATCACAAATATGATATCAAATCTAAACAAGACGAAATCCATTGAATATTGGAACAAACAGAAACCACTGAAACATTCAAAGAAGTTCTTATCATACAATGAAAAGAGGGACATTGAAGCCCTCTAGATAAACAGACCAAATCTAAGACTCCTATGCGGAGCATTCACAGGACACTATCCATGTAATTACATCCTAAACAAAATGGGACATGATCGAGATACGACATGCAGATATTGTATATAAGATGAGGAGACCATGGAGCATGTAATGGCTAAATGTCCTGCCTTTGCATACCTACGATTTATCACATTTGGCAAACCTGATATCATGGAAGAACAATACAAGAAACTGGAAGTGAAGAAAATTGTACTGCTACTCAAGTCTGCACTGGAGAACAACTGAAGAAAATACTAGAGGGTGCACAATAGATCTACTTGGTCGCGGTGCTGGAGATACAGACTACTCAACCCAACTACATCGTGAATCGTAAAACATCACTGCAGGCGTATTCAAAATTGTCTTGTTCTGTTTTGTAATACAATTATAACATACATTTATCGGTTTATTTTTACAATTTAAATTAAAATGTTTATATATATTTTTTTGTTTTCAAAGATATAAACTTTGGGTAATATATATTTTTTTAATAGTCCACGCATTTGTCACCGTGAGTCATATTGAGGGTTTTCATTACTCACAGCACAAATAAAAATATGTATCGTTAGCCAAAATAACAAATTAAAATTTTAAACCGATACCACTAAAATCGAAAAATGCGGTTATTCGTCTATGTTCTGGAATTCCATTACGCAAAAAATAGAGCTAATTCAAATTTTTTGGTGTTCTTGAATTCACTTTTACTAGTTTTTTTACTAATTGAATTCGCCAGAAGGTTAGTAGGTAAAATAAATTATTATGTGGTTTTTTGTTATTAAACACATTTTGTAAGAATAAAAAAAGACTTGGCTCATATAATTTGGAATTTTTTTAAATAATTTTAAGTGTATTTTTACTATTTTAACATTTATTAACACTAAAAAATGTGTTTTTAAAGAACATCTAAAAAATGTAAATTTTTTGGCAAAAGTTTATCCTTTAGGGCAGCCCTCAAAAATATATATGTATATGACCCCCTCATGAATTAAAAAAGATAGGTACAAGAAACCGACACACCCAAAATGGAAAGTGTGACGTCTTAAATTAAAAAGAATTAAAGAATTTATTTATCGTATTAAACTGAATGTAATTTTGTAAAAACAAGTTTATTTTATTTTTGACACATTCATTTTTTTTTTCAAAGATAAACACTAAAATCACCGTTTTTGGAATTAGGTGAATTTAGTTATATATTTATTATTGTACAATTTCAAACTAAAATTTGGAAAATTTTGCGTTTAAATTAGTCATTAATTTCAGAACATGCACGGATATTTCAATTAAAGATTTTTAATTGCGGCAGTATATTTAAAAAACAAAAACTTATGTAGGCAAAATATTTACAAACAATTTTTTATTTATTTTTATTTATATTAATGATATAATTACAAATTATATCCTAATACCCTAACAGAGCACTAGCAACAAAGGCTATCGGCTCGTTGTAGCGAAAACAGACCAGAGCCTCTGGTGGAAATTGAACCCACGACCCCTGCACTGATAAGCTAGCACGCTACCAACTAGCCTACCGGAGAGCTCAAACAAAAAAACGAAAAATTCTTCAAAAAATTGTAACCAGTTGTATTCTTGAACGTAAATTGAAGCACTCAACTTGAAAGGGAAATTGAAAGCAAGTTCCCATTAATTTTAAATAGTGTAATTGTATTAGTAAAAAAGTGTGAGAGTATTAAAACTTGAAAGCCAAAACTTGATCGTGTAACCTCCAAGGTAACCGTTGTCATAAATTTGGTCTTACTTTTTCTTGACTTTTTTTTAGCGTCTTTTTTCCATTCCTTTTTAACTTTTTCGTAAATAATCAAAAAGTTTAATAAAAAAAAGTGCAGAAAAAGTAAAGAAAAACTCTTGTATCATTCGAGATTAATATACGCCGTTTAGAGAATAAATAATACATAATTTGCTGCATGTAATAGGTGTTTCTAGTAGCTATCGAAACCGAGCGGGTTATTGTGATACTTAGACCTGCTAAATTATCTCAGAATAACAAAAGCTTAATGCCTAACAATAGTTATGAATGTCAAATTTGTATGGAAATATCTGTGGTTAACGTTTTACTCTGGTGATTTATTAGATAAGTTACCCGCTTAGTCTAAAACAAATCCAAGAAAAAATATTTTAATTGTCCTACGACACAACGTTTCTAATCAAATTTAGTATGCCGAACACAAATATAAAAACTTTTTTAAATCGCTCAAACAGTTTTCGAAACAATATTTTTATTTGTTCCAAACTTCTGAAAATTTGACCCCTTATTATATTCGTACCGGCCATAATATAGATATATTATAAAACATACAGTGGCGGACAAAAGTCTACGTACGACCCCTTTTTCTTAAATTTACCTTGTCCTAATGCATTTGAAAAAAAGTAAAGACGCATGTTTGTTTTAAATCTTATAATTATATAAAAAATAACAAAATAATATATATCTCCAATATTAACTTTTAAAGTTATTTACAAAAAAACTTAAAAAAAGGCACTGACAAAAGTGTACGTACGAATTTAAAAACGAGAAATTATATGGAAAAATAATAATAAATAACAATATTTAATATTTTGTTGGGCCACCACCAGCATCGATGACCGCTTGCAACCGTCTGGGCATTGAAGCTACTAAATTATCGAGCTCTTCCGGGGTTATTTTCTGCCACTCCTGTTGCAGCTTCTCTTTTAGAGTTGGAGCACCACTAATAGCGTGCTTTCGGATCTTTCGCTCCAAAATTTCCCACACGTGTTCTATTATGTTCAAGTCCGGGCTTTGTGGAGGTGAATACAACTGTCGTGGAGCATAATACAGCAGCCAGTCCTTCACTACCTGTGACGTATGCTTGGGATCATTGTCCTGTTGGAAGATCCAGCTCGTCCCTAGGCATAGTTTTTCCACGGATGGCTTCAAATTGTGTTCCAATATGGACTTGTATTGGAAGCGATCCATAATGCCTTCAACGAATGCCAGATTTCCAACGCCTGAGGCTGCAACTGCTCCCCAGACCATAACACTGCCACCACCATGCTTCACAGTCGGCATTAGGTTCTTGGGATCCATAGCATTGTTTGGTTTTCTCCAAACTTTGGCTTTTCCATCGTATCCTAATATATTGTATTTGGACCCATCCGTAAATAAAACACGTTTCCAGAAGTCCAGTCCCTTATTTATATGCGTTTTTGCGAACTCCAAGCGAAGCTTCTTGTTTTTGTCGCTTATAAGGGGCTTCCTGCGAGGAATTCTGCTGTGAAATCCTTCATTATTGAGGGTCCTTGTTACAGTGCGTGGGTGAACAACAATTTTGGATCTCTCAGCTATGTCCTGGGCCAACTTAGTGGCATGAACTCTGGGATTTCGGTCCACTTCTTTGCGAATGAATGAAATATCTCTAAGTTTAAGCTTCTTCGGATGGCTTACTCTCGATGGAACTTGATTTTTTATAGTTATTAAATATGGTCTGCACCGTCGATTTGCTTAAATATAATAATTTTGCGATTTCTCCAAATGATTTATTATCATTTCTGTGTTGAATAACTAAATTCCGCACATCCGCAGAAATTTCTTTGCGTGGAGCCATTTTTCCGATCGTGCACTTTTTGAAATGACAAAATGCAATAAATTCCAAGAATAATTCAAAGAATATACATACATAAAATGAAACAAACGGTAATTTACCGTAATATTTTAGCTGAGAAAAGTAGCAAAAAAGAGTGAAAAAAAACGTATGTAGACTTTTGTCAGTGCCTTTTTTGAGTTTTTTGTGAATAACTTTAAAAGTTAATATTGGAGATATATATTATTTTGTTATTTTTTATACAATTATAAGATTTAAAACAAACATGCATCTTTACTTTTTTTTCAAATGCATTAGTACAAGGTAAATTTAAGAAAAAGGGGTCGTACGTAGACTTTTGTCCGCTACTGTAGATATATTTTATAAAACATGGTCGCGATTACAACAAATATATAAAAAAATTCATACAAAAAGAAAACAAAAACAACTTTACCTAATGACCTTACCTGGTATTGTTTTTCCATGGTTCTGGCAAAATATGTCATCAGAAACCTAAGTTTTAGAAAAACTAAAGCCTTCAGAACAGGCAGATCTTAAACAAAAAAGGGCAAGTTTACCTTTTCAGGCAGACCTCAGAAATATGAATATGGCCCAGTCGGGAAATAAAAAAGAATTTTTTTTCTATATGGTGTTAAAGAGGCCCGGCCCGGTACCCAGGGACCCACTAGATCCAGAAAAGGAAACACCCAAAATGGTGCTGCGACTCAAAAAACAAGCAAACATTTTTCCCATATGTCATTGCTTTTCGGTCTGTTTAAAAATTTCGGCCTAAAATACAGTCAGGCGTTGCTCAAAAAAATATATGACCCGCTGGAATAAAAAAAAAATCTCTATCTTCTATTTTTGAGCCGGCGATTTTATCTAAATTTTTTGGAAATCGCACTAAAGGGGTCTTAAATGGATCTAGAGGGAGCCACATATCATAAGGCGACCAGATTTTGGAAAAGAAAAAAAAAAGAAAAACATTAAGAAAAATAGTAAAAAAAAAAATAATTTAAATTCGATTTATTCGATATCTCCACAGCTGCATTAGTTCCAGTCGGACTAAAAGCAATTTCAGCAAGCTTTACACTTTCTGTACAGGATATTGATTGTTTTCAAAGTGAAGAATTATCCCCACACATCTTTGGTCGAATTTATTTATTTATACATATTGTAATACAAAAGCCATCAAGGCCAAAAAAACATAATAGTCTCTCCAAGTTTCAAGTTCCTTTTCATTAGAAATATGTTTATTTTTCTTACTTCTTCAACTAATGTGCTTTTATTTATTTTCACCAATTAATATTATAATTTTTTTAAGACATGAGCACACAGCTTCCAAATCAATTTTTTTTGTTAAGAAGCTTCAACGAAAGATATTTGTTTTCTTCAAAGATTCCATTCTTTTAAATATTTCACTGAACTTTCATAAAATTTTCAAATATTTTTCGTAGGTCAGGCTTATAGTGGAATATAAAAGTTAGTTAATTTAAATTTTATTTTCTATTTTAATTCAATTCAAATTTCGAAAACTTGTTTTTCTAAAAAAGAAAAAACTAGCACGAAAAAAAACAGAAAAAAAATCTCAACGAAATATTTGCAATTTTCCAACCAATAGAAATATGTTTATTGGAATGTTTAGTGGAATATAAAAGTTAGTTAATTTAAATTTTATTTTCTATTTTAATTCAATTCAAATTTCGAAGACTTGTTTTTCTAATTTTCTATCGGAAAAAAGGAAAAACTAGCACGAAAAAAAAAAACTGAAAAAAATCTCAACAAAATATTTGCAATTTTCCAACCATGTACACATAAAGCTTACGAAAAGAAAATAAGTGCTACCCATTTATTTTCAAAAGCGACGCCTTAGTAAGCTTAATAAAAACATGTATGGAAACTTGTTTTTCTAAAAAAGAAAAAACTAGCACGAAAAAAAACAGAAAAAAAATCTCAACGAAATATTTGCAATTTTCCAACCAATAGAAATATGTTTATTGGAATGTTTAGTGGAATATAAAAGTTAGTTAATTTAAATTTTATTTTCTATTTTAATTCAATTCAAATTTCGAAGACTTGTTTTTCTAATTTTCTATCGGAAAAAAGGAAAAACTAGCACGAAAAAAAAAAACTGAAAAAAATCTCAACAAAATATTTGCAATTTTCCAACCATGTACACATAAAGCTTACGAAAAGAAAATAAGTGCTACCCATTTATTTTCAAAAGCGACGCCTTAGTAAGCTTAATAAAAACATGTATGGATCATGCTTTAAAAATTAAAGATGACAAAAGGTGGCTGGTTATGAAAAAGATGACAGAAAGAGGACATAAATTTTATAGATGACAGCGAGTTAAAATAGATCATTGTACTCCATGATATATTCGTCGCCTTAACATATCATGGAATTCGTCCAAAAGGGGTTCTTAAATGGATCTAGAGGGAGCCAGATACCATCCATATTTTAGATTCTGCGGAAACTTTCTTTTATTTGAGTACCCGCACTTATATGTTACTACGCGTTTCCTTTTTTTATTCCGAAAATTCCCACGCTATCGATGTGCTGTAAAATGGGTTAAGAGGAATTGAATTCAATATTCGTAGCTATGTTTAGGTATAATTTCATTATCATGTATCGTCAAAAGGTTACGTAGTTGACGTCCAGGGTTTTCTTTTCACTTTCAAGAGAAAAAATTTAATTTTCTTGGTGTACCTTTCTTTTTGTCCTCTACTGTATCAACTTCACTTTCGGTTGCAGTCTGTATCTGCTCCAGCGTTTTTTTGTCATTTCGTTGAAACATGCAGTCGTTTAACAAAGTCGTATCAGCTGCCTCCAAAAATTGTTTTGTTTGAACATCATCGTCTGAATCACTGGACATTCTTTAAAATATATATTTTTTGGTAATATTTTTGTTTACAAACTAGCTCACGTGCGAATAGTCGTCTTCTTCTTTGAGATAATTCACTGCGAACTGTATCATAAGTATAGCCACAGGGTATACAGTGTAGCTACATGAAATTTCTTTAGGTTTTTATTTTTCAAATTGAATCGTTAACCTATTAATTAATAAAATAAAACATTTTTGGCACTCTCCGGACGGATTCATTAATCCGGTTCTACTGCACGTTTACGGACCGTAAATACGTATCCGTCAAAGCATGTACGTAAACCGAACATTAGCGGACCGTATAATTGAAATTTCGAAAACAGTAAGTTTTGACTCCGTTTTGGTGCATCCGTTTCTGTATCGTCAAATACGGACTTGCTCGAATTTCATTAGTTTTTCTTTCGTTGCATTTAAATTCGTTTTGGTGTCAAAAATAATAAAAAAAAAAAATAATAAAAACACGTCTGTGATCATTATACGGACCGCGCTAAAGTTTAGATACACCGAAAAATAAGTTTAATAAATTTAATTGGAGGTAAATATTTATGAAATTAAAAAAATTTTTCGGTGATGTGCGCAAATTTATGCAATTTTGCAAATAAAAATATTGTCTGTCAATTCATAATAGATTTTGTGCAAATTGCGTTGTATGCTACATCATTTCGTAAACGCCACTAATTAAACCAAAATTAAAATTTTGTTTTATTTTTTCATGATATTAAATGGGTCACAACCGCAGTGATGGATAGAGATGCTAGTTATGCTGGAGATGAATATTTCATTTAATTAAATTTGTAAAAATTTTATTTTGTTATTTTGTTTTATTACATATCTATATAAATTTAAAGAAAAAAAATATAATTTGTTATTCAAAATTAAAAAAAATTAGGCATTTATATAAATCCGTTTTTTGTTGAAAAAACGGTAGGAATACGGTCCGCCATTGACGGACAACTCCGTTTTTCATCCGATATATCCGGCCGTAAACGGTCCGTCATTGACGGACTTTTAACGGACAACTCCGTTTTTCATCTGATATATCCGGTCCGAAAACAGTTCGCCATTGACGGTTTTTAAACGGATTCGAATCAGCTTCGACGTTCCTTAAAATCCGTTTTCCGGTCCGTATACGGATCCAGCAAACGGTACGTAAATGGATTTGGATTCCGTTTATGACGGACCGAAAATGGAACGTATTGTTTGTTGGGAGTAAATTTAACTTAATTCCTGGCAAAACAGGAAAACGAATTTGATGAGTTTTTTATAAAAAAAAAATTAGGTTTTCATAATCTTTTTTTTTTAAGTTTAAATTGTAGAAAGCACCGCCACATATTCTTCTCCTTCACTCTGACAAATGTCAGGTGACCATCAGGTGTAGGGCTAGTAGAATTTTTGACATAGGAATAAAAATAAAACAAGTATATAAATTAGATTCTTTTTTACACATAAAAATTTTAAACTTTTTCACCATAGAAAAAATATTTTTTACCATGCCGCTTTGTTACCGTTTCACACACACCCTTTGGCAAGAAAAACGTAGAAAACAACATCAACTAAAATACAAACAAGTTATAATCAAATCGACTGAATCTAAACAAGCGTTTTATAGCCTTTGGGAAATATGATAGACAATTTTTATTTTACCCTTCACCATATATGGTGTGGGCAGGGATGCGAAAGTTGGTACAATTGTACCATTTTTGGTACGATTTGGGTCTTAAAACTACGATGGTACTCCCATGGTTTATTTGGTACAATTTAAAAAGGGAATTAAGAAAATTGCACGCAATCAATTTCATCGTATAAGTTGCCAACAGTTTCCAGTCTAGTCCAAACGAAAGATTTGTTACATTTATCGAATTATTGTTGCTATAATTTTAAAATAACAAATAGTTTGTTACCTAATTGAATGTGATATTGATCTCATGGATTTTTGTACCTTACTTTACATATTTTTATTATATACTTTTAATGTACAACTGAATTTTCTGTACAGTTTTTTTGTTATGTTTATTAAAAATTTTAAAAAAAATTCTATAGTTGGTGTTATTTTATACTAAAAAAATGGTACAATTGAGTTCAAAAAAGTACAATTTGGTAATGACTTTTGTACGAAATTAAAATTTTCATTTCGCATCCCTGGGTGAGGGTATATGTCAATTTGTCATACCGTTTGTAACATGTCGAAATATAAGTTTAAGACCTTATGCAATTTTAAGTCGATTTAGCGATGTCCGTATGTCTGTCTGTTCAAATGGTGATCACGGCGCGAAGACGCAAGCGGGGGAACTAATTTTTACCTAGGTTAATGGACATCCTCCCGAGCAGCTTGCTATTGAAAATGAGCAAAATGTAAAGGTGTGAGTGAAAATGTAAAGGTGCCTCTAATATTTCCATATAAATTGTTGTATTTTAATACAATTTCATAGTACCGACTGGGACATATTATATTTTCTCATATTTTTTCACCAGTCGCTTAGAAGCGAATAATATTTTGTACTCATCTCAAATATTTTTCACCACTAAAATTTTTTGTACACCAAAAAATTTTTTCACCTCAAAAAATTCTTTTAACATCAAAATTTTTTTTCCACAAAAAAATTTGTTTTCATACCCAAAAAAGTTTTTCACCTTTTTTAAATTATTTGTATAAAAAACAGTAGAGAATATTTTTTTAGCTTATTCAAAGATTTGGCACAGTCGAAATTAAGCCTTTTTTGTTCAATTTCTTTAAAAAATGAATTTTAAATAATATAAAATTATATTTTCATGTCCAACAAATTGAAATAGAGCTTTCAACCTTCGTATAGATGTATTTCGAGCTGACAAAAGATCTCATAAGCACTATAACGTTACTTACGTTATAAAATAATAATAAGTTTTTTCGAATTTTATATAAATATTCCATATAAATTTAAGTAGATATAGACTTGCTAAGTAGTTATAGACATTTAAAAATTAAGAATGTATAAAAATGTTGCCAAGCCTAAGAAATTATTGGTTTTTATCTTTTAAATGTAAACAAAAATATTTGTCATAAAAATATTTAAAATTTTTAATTTGATAAAATATTAAAAAAAAAACAAAAGCTAACAAATGAATTATGTGTTTTTAAGTAAGGGTAGAGCAGGTCAAATAATATAATTCCTCTATTCGTGTTCCAGCGAAGTCCAATACGAAAATAGCTTACGTAGAAAGGCGGCCCCAAATGTTGTTTACAAAAAATAAAGAAAAGTCAGGTAAGTAGGGATGATTCGCTTATTTGAATTCTTAATTGCAGAAACAAAAAACAATCGTGAGGACTTGTCTTTAACTAAAACTTAAACCAGGTAGCGAAAGAGTCAGGGAACAGTGGCAGTTCTGTTAAATTTTCTGAATTTCGCAAAAACTATTTTTTTTGATGGCAGCTCTTGTTTATTTAGGCAACATTTTTTTTATGCTAGACAGTGTCAAATAAATAAAAAAGGAACCAACTTTATCGACCATCTACACTGCGTTTTTAAGGGTTTACTTCCACTGAACACGTCTGACAATTTCTTTTTAAAGAGTCGTGAGATGAAAAGTCATTTTTTTCTCTTTATTTATTCTGCACTTGTTAATAATGACTATCGAGCAGATTTTTTCTAAGGCCTGATTCCTTTAAAAATCTCAGGATGCCTTGAACTGTCCTAAACAAACACTTTAGGAACAAATGCAATAGACTTAACTTTATATTTCAGCATAAGCAGCTCTTTGAGTTCTTTTGATGAAAGAAATACATTTATTTTTTATGTATATACTAAATTTTTCATTAAACTATAATATGAATATGTTTTGTCAATTTATGTAACGAACTTTTGTTATTTAGTTTTAGCAATGTTATTTACAGAGTCTGCCCTGTTAGCGACTTTAACATTGTTCATTTTTACGTTAACTTAGTTATCATAGTATGTAAGACAATAAATGTAATCGAACAATAAGAAGACTTAATAACATTTTTACTTAACAGAAAAAAAAATAGATACAGAATAGATACAGAAAAATTGTACAAATTTGTATGGAAAATTTAGAGGTACCTTCACATTTTCACTCATAACTTTTGAACCACTTGACCGATTTTGCTAATTTTAAATACCAAACTGCTCGGGAGGATGTTCAATAATCTGGGTAAAAATAGGCACCCCCGCTTGCGTCTTAGCGTCGTGATTTCAACAGACAGACAGAAAGACGGACATCGCTAAATCGACTTAAAATTGCATAAGGATCACGAATATATATACTTTATGGGGTCTTAAACCTATATTTCGACATATTACAAACGGAATGACAAACTGATATATACCCTCACCATATATGGTGGAGGGTATAATAAGGGTTTTCACTCTTGGTAGTAAAGTGCCCTTGTAAACCTTGTAAAGGTTGTCGATATAGTAAAAGTACTACCATTTACTACACCACAACAACTTGTTATTAATAAAATAAGTCAGTGTAATTTATTAAGGATTATCTTAAAAATTTAATTTAGTTAAAGTTTTTGTAATGTTCAAGCATATTTTGTAATTTTGAATTATTTAAGTGTTTTAATTTTACAATTATATTTCTTTAATCCATTTATGTTTTATTTAGCTTAATTTGTTTTTTTTTAAGTAATAAATTAATTTTTGATTTTTTTTTGTTTTCGCAGTCAAAACTCTTTATTCATAAAATCCTGCAAAGAAAGGGTAAATAGATATTATTAGGAAAATGTTTTATTGATTAGTGCAAAAGAGAGAAATATTAAACTACATTAAAGTAACATTAAATTGAAATTTTAGGCTTTATAGTTTTAATATTAATAAATGTTTCATTTACCTAGTTGACAATTTAAAGAAATATGTCTGCCTATTTTTTTTTTGTTGGTGTAAATTGGTGAAAGTAAGCAAAAGTTGGTGTATTGTAAAAGGGGTCACTAGATGAACTGAAGAAGTGCCCAGGAAAGGTGGGTGGAGATGGAGATGAACATCAATTCTCCAAATATTTTTGTATCGTTGGATACAATATTATTTCTGTAAGTCCTTTAGAGTACGGGTTGAGAATCTACCACAACCGTTATCAGAGCCGGGTAGTTGACACTTGAAACAAGGTTTCATAACAGGATGAGAATATTAACAGGATTAGGACACTATTGGAGGAAAAGAAAAATGGCTTTTATGAAATGCGAAATGGTCTTCTTTATAGCAAGGCTGGGGACAGAATATGGTTTTACAAGGGCGGATCAATAAGTACCTGACTTTTCGAACTTTCCTCGTAGTTATATGAAATGCAACACTGCTCCCCATCAAGTTAAGAAAGCTGTCTGAAAGATGGGTGCCGCGTTTGCTCTCAATTGACCACAATGAACGAGTGCACACGTGTGTAGTCTCAATGGCAAAATTCCGTGAATTGGGCTCCGAATTGGTACCTCATACACCATTTTGTCCGGATTTAGGCCCCAGTGACTATTTCCTGTTTCCAAACCTAAAGAAAAGGCTCGGTGGAGAGATTTAGCTCCAACGATGAAATTATTGATCAAACAAATGCCTATTTTATAGACCTCGAAAAATCATATTTTTTGGAAGAGATACAAAAATTGGAAAAACGTTGGACTGAGTGTATTGAGCTAAAAGGAGAATATGTCGAAAAATATTTTTTTTGCAAAAACAAAAAAAAAAATTGATCTGCTCTGTAGTATTTCTATTTTTATCACTAAGTTAAAAAGATCACTATAATCAACTTAGAAGGTGCTAAAATTTTTAATACATTTTGTAATAAAATTTTTATTTTTTGAGCGTAGTTACCTACTTAAACTTAAGTGACTTAATTAAATGCCCACATAACACTCAATATTCTAAGACTTATTGACGACGAACGACAATACAAAGTTAAAATTGCACCTTTAGTTTATTCGATGAAGGAAATGCATAGACGATATTCAAAAATTTTACCTTTCCGTTTTCTTTTCAAATAGCAAAATATGTAGAACAATAATTTGTGTACCCAGAGAAAATATTTGTTTGAATTTATTCATGATTTTGAAAATGTGTATTAATATCTGCAGTATATGAGTTCATATCAACAGCACTAGAGGAGTGAGGATCTTGTTGTAAAGTCATTTGATTTTGGCCATCCAATAGACTCATTAAACTATTTGGATTTATAACACCAACGTTACTACCACCAACAACTGTACTAGAACCAGCTGTTACTCCACTACCACCGCTCCCAGTTACCGATCCGGTAAAATCCTGCATTTCCACCATAGTATTTCCATCAGATGCTGAAGGCATTTCAAAAATGTTCATAAAATCACCCTCATGAAATTCTTCCTTTTGCATATTTTGACTTTCTTTCATTAGTTTGTCATATTCTTGAAAGGCACCATTAAATTCAGCAATTTCCATGCGATTACGTGCAATTAAATGATGTTTAAAATAATTATGAACTTGTGTTAAGGAATTATTTGTCATAGAATAATAGGCCTTTTCCAAATTCTTAACATCAATATCACGTTGTGTTTCTAATTTAGTATCATTAGCATGAACTACTCTAACATGTTGCATTAAATTCAAAATAAACTCCTCGCAGGCATCGGCAAATAGTATTAACGCCGATTCGGCTGTATCTGTAAAACCAGCAACTCTCATTTGCCCACATACCGCTTTGCGTACAGAAGCTCGACATATATCGGAATTGACTTGCGGATAATGCTGTGGAACGCCTTTAGCAAAATCACTATCTTGGGGTGGCACAAACCAAATGGGTTTTGTAAATTTTTCATTAGACACAAAATCGGCTGCATTTTCGGGTGGAAAGTCAACTTCCGGTATCATTTGACACGGATTAAGTAAATAATTAGAAGTGCCCTGCAAAGAGTTGAGTATTAATGCAATAAAACCACTTTAGATCTGCCACATACCGATTTATTGGAATAAGTATCAATTAATGATTGCAACATTTCCGTTTGTTTCATTACTTCGATAGTTTGTGTTACCAAAGGATTCTTTACTTTAACCGTGACACTAAAGTGTAGACATTTAGTTATATTCTTTTAATTTAGAGTTAAAGTTTAAAATACCTTTTATTTATTTCCACCGGCAAATGAGTTTGCATTTCTGTTAGTTTGATTCGCTTTGCTCCCAGTGGTATAATTTTATTATCATCATTAAGCAACGTTTTGTCAGGCTCATTGAATTCTCCCCATAGATTTCTAGGCATGTTGTTTGTTAATAAAAACTAAATAAAATTTAATGTTTACTAAAAATTGCTATAAAGAAATATAGCAAAGCGATAAAAACAAGAAGCAGCTGCTTGTTTCTTATCTTCAATTACTTAACAAGACGGCAACCTCAGAGTAAAACAAGATTTTCAATTCCAGGAATTCCTAATAGAAAACAATTCGTCAGCTTATTATTGATTTTACCTATATGCCAAAAAGTCAGATGACCGATTCTGAATGTGTGAAGCTGTGAAGTGATAAAAATTTCAATACTATGCAAAGAATCCGATTCTTGATTTAACTTTTACGAAAACTATGTGTCAAAATTATTTCATATGAGTTTTTTCTTTAGTAAATAAAAGTTCATGAAAAATTGTGAATGTTGCACTATTTTACAAACATTGTTAGCGACTTTTTTTAAATTGGTTTTTTTAATTTTATTACGCAATTTTTAATTTTCAAAAGAATTAGAGAATTTTTAATAACAATAATAACATTTTTATTATAAAAACAAATAAAGATCAAATCGCATTCGGAAAATATATGTTTGCAACACTACAAAAAAAAATTAAACTTTATAAATCAAAACAAAATCAAAAAATAAAATGCCTCTTGTATCTGTTCTAAAAGCATAAACGCATTAAAGTCATTTCTTTATATTATTTATTTATTAATTCAATTGTAATTGTAATATAATATTTTTGAATGAAAAAACTCACGGAACAAGTTAAATGAAATAAAATTGACAGTCATCATAACAAAATTTTTTTCATAACGAGATGAGAATCGCTCAAAATGAAAACATGAAGTGAAAAATAACTGTGAAGTGAAAATGATAAATTATTTATCACTTCATTCATTCATTTTAGATAATGTCCCATATATTATTATATCTCAAATATTATATAGAATATATAATTATAAATCGTTTTGTATAAGCCATATGTACCTATATATGGTTCAGAATCAGTCAAATATAAATAAATGCAATACACGGATTGCATTTATTGATAATTATATATAGTGTTATATACAATTTTATATGATATAATATATACCATATCTTTTCATATAAATCATACATAAATATAAAGATCAATATATAACCAAATATGGTTAAGACAAAATATAAGGTAAATTAAAAAAATTTAATGTAATATATGATTATATATACTAATGCATACTGACATATGTAATTATATATGATAATATGTTATTAGATAAGGCCACATACGATTATATCTAAAATTTTTTACTCGGAGTGTTTTTATATGTGATTTTCGGCAATTAAAGTGACGGATATATTATCGTAAGTTTAAATTTAACATAATTTTTTACAAATAATTTAGGTTTTTCTCCAATGATTATATACGATTTTATGTATTTATATAATAAAAAGTGTTATCACGAGACAGGAGAAGCAGTATTAGCGTTCATAAACGTTCCAAGATATAGTATTGTTTGACAAAGCATTTGCCGTGAAATATTGCTTTGCATTGTAAACTCATATGCTTGCAGTGTTGCTTTGTGTACTGCGTTTATGAAGTCAGCCTATATTTTAAAATTATTTGTTTATAGCCTTTTTGCACTGAGCTACATCTTTCATCAATTTGCAAAGATGTTAACATCTTCCCATACTATTTTAGAGACTACTTGATTTTGCTTAGGTTTGTAAACAAAAAACATCTGATCCTACAAGGAATTCGTAAAATGAAGCAAGCATCTTGTTAAGTGTACCGTCGAAATTTTATGCAATTTGAAATTGCACCCAAAACACAACAAAATAGTTTTCGTTTTATGTACCCGGTGACAAGAAATTAAAAACCGCATTGGCGCTAAAAAAGGGTTCATGTTCCTTGGTTTTAAATTCAGATTCAAGACTAATACTCCAATCAGAAAAATATTGAAAATGTCTACATACTATCAAGGACAAATTACAATTAATGAAAATGAACTAAATTTGGATTTAACATTAATGGGTGGACAAAGTTTTCGGTAAGAATATTTCTAAACTGTTATTCGATTTTTTTTTAATTCACTTCATTACATTCTAGATGGAAAAAACAGATTGGTGATGAAACCGAGTGGCATGGTGTAGCTTACGGCGCTTATTGGAAATTAAAACAGAAATCAGATTATTTATTGTACAAAGTTTACACTGACTCAGGGGCTGAATATTGGGAAAACGATGCATTTTATAATCAATTGCTACAACGTTATTTGCGTATAGATTTTGATTTGACCAAACATGTTAATGAGTGGCGCATATCACATCAACATTTTGAGAAATTAGCAGCAGATATGAAGGCAGTACGTGTTTTGGATCAGGAACCATTGGAAAATTTATTGTCGTTTATGTGTAGTCAAAATAATAATATAAAAAGGCAAGAAATTTTAAAGAATTTGGTACTTAAATCTATAAGCATATGCTAGCATAAAAGCTTTGTTTGCGTGGTAATTTTCTCACGTTAAGAGTTAACGCGTAGGATTATTGGCGTCATTCCCAACCTGTTTTACATGGGTGCTGCCAGTTAATAGTGAATGTTCCTGTTATCGCCTTGCCGTACAAACAGAAGATGTAGCGATATTTTAAGTTCTCTTTACTGCAGGACTGGCAGGTCTAAGTCACGCCTGCAAGTTGTAATACCAAAAATACTAGGATTATTAGGGGACCGACAAAAATAATTCATTATCATAGCGTTAAATATTGACCTATTTCCAATAAGCAAATGCAGTTTATATGCATAGCAACAATTTTTACCGAATTTGGTACTTTTTAAAAATAGAACTTTTATTGGTCGGCTACGATCTTTTTATGTCCAACTGTCTGTCTGTCTTTCCGTCTGTCTGTTGAAATGGCGACTAAAGCTTAAACCAGGTAGTGAAAGAGTCAGGGAACAGTGGCATTTCTATCTAACTTTGTGAATTTCCCAAAAACAATTTTTTTGATGACAGCTCTTGTTTATTTGGAAATTTTTTAAAAAAGAAACCAACGTTATCGATTATCTACCCTACGTTTTTAAGGTTTACTTCCACTGAACACGTCTGACATTTTCTTTTTAAAGAGCCGTCAGATTCCTCTGCAAAAACCAAAGAATATAAGGCATGATTCTTTAAAGAATCTCAGGATGCCTTAAACTGTCCTAAACAAACACTTTAGAGACCAATGCAATAGACTATACTTGATATTTTAGCAAAAAGCAGGTCTTTGTGTTCTTATTGATAAAAGAAATACATTTATTTTGCATTAAACGTTTAACCGTTTAATCGCCAATTTTCAGATTTATCGACCCGAAAAATCAATTTTTTTTAATTTTCGAATAATGACCTAACCGATTAACAGGCAGGGTCTAGTAATTGGAAACTAATTATAACCATAAAACTACAAAGGGAGAAATTAAAAAGTTGACCTTTTTTAACACTAGAATTTAAAAAGTTGAGGAGTCATGGGATACCTCGACTACCCGAGTAAAAAAGTTTATATATTAGCATATGTGGCCTTATCTAATAATATAATATTATATAAAAATACATATGTCGGTATGCATTACAATATATATTTATATATTACTTTAACCTTTTTAAAAACCTAAGTAAGAAAGTTTATATATAATCATATATGGCCTTATCTAACAATATATTATCATATATTATAAGATAAGGTAGTATGTATTACCATACATATATAATTACATATTACATTAATTTTTTTAAATTACATTATATTTTGTCATATATAACCATGGTTATTTATTGATCTTTATAAAATTAGATATAATTTATATGATAAGATATGCAACATGGCTTAAAAGGATCATATACAGTTATATATGAATTATAAAGAACTATATATGCCTTATACAGAACCATATATATTTATATATGCTATCACATACTTGAGATATAATGATATATGGGTCATAATCAAAAATGTTTTTTAATATGAGATATAATTATATATGATTTAATATATGGTCTAGTATTATAAATATTTTATGATACGGTATAATTATATATGGTACAATATTTGCAAACAAATTTTGGATATTGTTATATATAGTTCCATATCTAGAGTATTTTTAATATAAGATATAATCATATGTGGTTCCTTGTCAATGTTTTCGCATTCCTGCCAAGGATATACAATTTTTTTGTGTTTTTCAATTTATTTTTTTCCTTATTAATATTTTTTTTACAAAAATTTCAAATTTTACAATATTTTGAGACAACAAGACCTAGAAATTTTTGATACGTTATAAAAATATATAAAAAAAATATATGTAATAATCTAGGTACATATAATAATATGTGTTTTTGTTCCCAAAAATCCTATACGTGGTGAAAATTTATATATTTTTTTGATTTAAAAATTATAATTATTTCTCCTCATTTGTTTTTAGTCCATAAAATATACAAAGGAATAACGTTTACTACTGACTGACTTACTCACTCACTAATAGGCTGTTCCTCGATCTCGAACGAAAAACTAGTCGAACGAAAGCAAGTCACTCGAATTCGAATCAATTTGGGTTTCTCTTTTTCGAACGCCTTCGATCGACTTGACTTACGTGTGCCAATTTTTGTTTCTTACGCATTTACAAATCACAGAGATGCCAGATATTATATTTTGAGTATTTGTTACAATTTTCTTTAAAAGTAGCAAAAATACTACTAAACTGCTAGAAGACAAAAACAACCCTGCTGTTGTCTGTTCGGTGCGTTCACTGCTAGCTCTTGTAAAATAAAAGATAAAGGATAGAAAATGTAAATATGAGCTGCTTGGGTGGGGCAAACGTAAGTCACAAACAATACACACTTATCTTTTACCACTCAGCAACAGCGTAATAGGGGGTGAAACGGAGTTTAGTTTTCTGGTCAAATTTTCCTCCTCTGCAGAAAATTAGTTTGCTCCGAACACCAGAGTCCCTCTGGCAAAATCAGGCCTTTCTTCCATATAAAATACATGCGTCTTCGGCTTGTCCATTGTTGATTTTTTTAACTAAAATTTAAAATTCTTAATAAACTATAAATAATTATATTATTTTGTACTTACCTTTTGATATCTATTGCTTTTTTTACTTCATTTTGCTATTAAAAATATCAAATATATATTTACTCGACAAAAAAATAGCAAGTGACTGATTTTGACATTTGCGTTCGAGCTGTTTGAAATAGAGAAACCAAATTTTGTATGAAAACAGTTACGTTTTCAATCGACTTGTCGTTCGAGTAATCGTTCGCATAGAAATAGAGTTAGTGAAACCCAAATCAGTTTTATTTCGACTAGAAAGCGAACGAACGTGTTCTTTCGAAATATAGGAACAGGCTATAACTCACTCCCCAACTCACTCACTCACTCACTCACTCACTCACTCACTCACTCACTCACTCGCTCACTCACTCATTCAACATTGCCCAGCCTAAACCGCTGGAGGTAGGTTCCCCCTCCGGCGTAGCCATCCACTAAGACGGAGTTTTTGAAAATTCCTTCGGAGGGGGGCAAAAAGGGGAAAATCTCCCCCTTAACGGCCTGCCCACACCGAAATAGCTAGAAACCTGGAAATTAGAAATATGTATTATCTGGAGTATATACTAGTTCACTGATAAGCTAGATTTTAGAATTTTATCCAGGGACGTGATAATAATGTGGTTTAAAAGGATGAAATGTCTTCCCATTAACTTCCTGCCCTACCGCTGGAAGTTGAAATTTGGTATGCAAGTTCGATCTCCAGTGTAGCCAACATCTATGACGGGATATTTGGAAATCCCATCCCAAACCTGAAATTTGAAATATCCTTTTCTTCTTTCATTGATAAGGTACATTTTAGAATTTTGGCCAGTGGCGTTGTAAAAAAGGCGTTTAAAGGGTGAAAAATATTTTCTTAACGGCTTGCTCAAACCTTTGGACCTAGGAAGTTAAAATTTAGTATGCAGGCTCCTTCTCCAGTGTAGATAACAGTTAAGACGTAGTTTTTGAAAAATCCAAAGGGGAGGATATAAAAGGGGAAATTCCCACCACTGACGTCCTGCCAAAACCGCTTGAGCTGAGAAGTTGAAATTTGGTACATAGGTTCCTCCTCCGTCGTAGACATTCACCGGATTTTTGGAAGTGTCTACGAGGAGGAGTGTAAGGGTAAAAAGTCCCCCTTAACGGGCAGCCCACACCGATTTAGCTAGAAACCTGAAATTTGAAATATGTGTTAACTGGAGTATGTGCTATTTTATTGATCAGCTACATTTTAGAATTTTGGCCATGTAAATGTATGCAAATTTAAAGCAACAATATTAAATTATATGGTTTTTTGCTTGAAAATTCCTGCTTGCAAAAATTTGTCCAGTAAAAATTTGCAAACTCTCAAAATGGAACTGTCATTTTATTTTCTATTTTTTTCTTTCTGCTTACTGAGTATTTGGGTAAACGAACGCCATCCAGTAAAAAATTGTACAAATTATGCAGTAAACGGAACTATTATTTTCGAAAATATCCTGTTTACAAATCTGGCATTGTTAAAATTTAAATAATTAGCTATAACTTAATGAACCTATATTTAACATGTTAGCACTTAAAAAAGTTAAAAAAGTACAGAATATTAACTTTTAATGTTAACGTTTTCGGTTCTTTACAATAACAAAAATTTAAAAATGCTATAGAATCAGGCAATAAAACTTATTTTAAATAAAAAACACTTAGGTTAGGTGAGTGATACAAATATATAATACTAGAAATTCAAATTTGATATGTAGGTTCCTCCTCCCACGTAGACATTCTAAAATCAAAAAGGAGAAAAGTCTCCCCGCTGATGTCCTGCCCACACCGATTTAGCTAGAAATCTAAAATTTGAAATATGTATTACCTGGAGTATGGGCTAACTCAATGATAAGGCACACTTTAGAATTTTGTTCAGGAAAATGGTAATAATGGGGGCAATCCGGGTGCTCCCTGCCGTTAGCCCGTGCAACTTATTTCTACGCCAACAACGTTGCGGGCAAAGCCGGTGGGGGCAATCCGGCAACATATTTCTACGCCAACAACGTAGCGGGCAAAGCCCGCTTGTACAGAACCAAGCCTGTTGTTGCACAGAACCAATTAAGACTTATTAACTCAGCCGTGATATGAAGAAATTTTTCCCAAATTCCCGAATATTTGTTTAATTATAGAGCAATTCCATATGAAAGCGATCACCTTTTGGACGACCCCTCTCCGATTTTAAAATAAATAGTCTCAATCAATTGCCCAGCAAAAAATAATGTACCTACATATTTTTTTTTTTTTTATAGTGACTGGTTTAGTGGTGGTGTACACCACTGTCATGTGACAAAATTGAAGAATTCTTCATAAGGGACCTCATTGAAAGTTGTTTTAAAAAAACTACTAAAGCGATCGCAACGAGTGATAGCTCGTTGGAAAGGTATTGAATCAGGCTTTAATTGAAAAATAAAATTTTACTAATTTTTCTCAGAAATTTACCTTTTTTCCCATGAAAATTAAATTTTCCCATGAAAATTAAATTTTCCGATTTTCCACAGAAGCTCCTAAATTTTCCGGCTAATTTTATTTTTTTTTGGATTCCTCATAATTTTTGCTTTAAGAATCAGCAATAAAAAAATGGGCCCCGACTCCTTGTTTGGACAGGAGAAGAGCATTTATATTTTTTATAATTGAATTATTTTTAATTATTTAACATTATTTTATTTTATTATTAAAAATACATTTTAAAAATTATTTTACAGTTAAAAATACATTTATGAAGAAAAAATCTTTCTTATTTTGCTGCTTATACTTAATTACAATATTTATTAAAAATTTCAATTGTCTTGGCATCATTATAAAATTAAAGTAACTTTAAATTTAGCACGTCGGCAGACGAAGAGTACCGCTTTACATTAATTGACATATCAGAAATATTTGGTATGAAGCAATGGAACTTTTGCGTTCCAGTTATAGTTTTGACATTATTATATCTGTTTTGAAGTCGTCGCTCCATGGCATCGTGTTCTTTTTGAGTGCATAAAACTGTGTTAATGGCAATTTCCTTGCTTTGAATCCACGAAAACAAATGTTGTACATTTAAGATCTGGTCAGTATATGGCCTTTGCAAACTTGCCTTAGTCGCCATGCGTTTTAGGGTTCCCCCTAACGCATCGCATGGGCCCTTACCGTGGGACGTCGCAAAAAAGTCCCACTCGACCTTGCAGTTTTGTTCTTCTTCAATTATGCAAAGATTGTAAAAATTTTTTTTATTCTTGTACTGAGAAGCCGCGCCGTCTGAGAAAAACGTTACTTTGTCGATTGCATCGAATTTTGATCTTAAGAATTCAAACAGTTTCATTTGAAATAAATAAACGGACACATAATTATGAGCTAAACTCTCCGCGACAACAACAAGGCTTACGGTCTGTAGTTCGTTATCTTCGTTTTTGAAATAAATGCAAAAAGGATGCACCGTGCACTGGTCGTTTGCCCAGTGATAAGCCTGAATTTCATCCTGAACGAGAAAAGTGTAATTCTCGGCAAAGTCGCTTATCACAATGAATTCATTTTGGGCTAATTTCTCCTTACTTTCCTTTAGAAATTTCGATTGCATCTCGGATATGAAATGGTGCGCCTTCAGTTCATTCAACTTGAATCCGAATTCCTCGATGAATTCCGGAATCTGCTTTACCACGGTCTCAAGGGAACATCTGCCGCTGCTAATTATCCACTGTTTGAAATGCACCTCCTGAATTAACAGCTGTTCAAACTTTTCCGCCAAATATTGCTCTAGCTCGTCAATCTTCGGACAATTGTCGCATTTGGACAGATGACAATTTTCCGTGGGGTATGCGCACAACGACTTCGACAGGAGGTCCCTATATGTTTCAATTTCACCGTGAAATACTTTCAATTTCTTGCATGGAAAGAACATTAATTTGATGTTTTGATGAAACATGCAAACGCAGACTGAATGCGTTCCGTGCCTGTCTAATGCCAGCACGTATTCTTTTGGTCGTAGGATGGCAAACTTAGAAAATCCCACTTTTTCTGCTGGGTATTTCTCTTTGAACTGATGGTATGCTTCGGATAGATTACATAATAATCTGCGCTGCTTGTGTACTTTTTCTCCATCTTCACGTGTGATAACATAGTCACGTGTACCTGGGCAGGCGCGGCTGTTGTCATCATTGCAGTAAAAATCTTGAATCAATTTCACCGTTGCTTCGCTGAGGGTCCTTGAGCCAAATTTCTTGGTGGGAGTCGCCAATATGCCCTTCTGTCGAACTAATTCTTTGCTTCTTCTCGCGATGTAAAAAGATGTTTGAAACTGTTCAGAAATCTTGCGTATAGACCATGATTGAGGCAGCACAGATAAAATGAGATATTTCTCCGGAAAAGTGGTCGCTAAATTGAATTTTCTTTTCAACTGCTCAATCATTTGTTTGCCGTCATCAACGTCATCTGCTTGACTGCATTCGTTATCAGAGCCTTCATCAAATATTGTCGCGATTGCACTCATAACCTTGCCTTTTTATCTTTCCTGTATTTTTCACTTCGCAACTTTCTTTTTCTAATAGGCGTTTCACCTAAAGTGGTAATAGCCTCATTCAAAGGACTCAAAGACATATTGACCATCGGAATGTCTGCCTCACTATCAGATGAAACATTTTGTTCAATTGTCATTTCACTCTCGGATTGTGGTTGCATTTGTTTCAATGCATTTGCTTGTTGAGACAAATCGATTTTACACTTGGGGCAAATGAATTGTGCTTCTTCACCGTATTGTATATTTAATTCATTCATGTATCGCTTCGAAACACCAGTTAATTTTAATACTTTTATCTTTTTCGAACGATGTCCACTCTTGTTAAACGGATTGCAGCAAAATTTATTCATTTTACTTTAAATTGTCTTTACAGCTTCAGTCTTTAATTTACAAAAAAAAAAAAAAACACTTTAACACTTTCACGTTTAGTATTCAACTGAAATTTGACTCAGAGTGTGTGAAGTATTTATATTTATTTTTTGGTAAAAAATGGGTAAAAAAAATAAGCGATATTTGCTTTTCTTTAATAGGAAAATTTGCGTGAACTACTCGTCATAAAATGTTTTTTAAAGAGGGACTTAATTGGTTACTGCCAATAAGCCGACCACAGGTCATAAAATGTTTTGTAAATTTTTTAAATTACCAGGTAATAAATATTTCGCCATATTTATGGAAAATCCGTGTTTTATGACTTGATTCTCCACGTGTCATTTTAGGCGAAATATTTATTACCTGGTAATTTAAAAAATTTACAAAATACTTTATGACCTGTAGCCTCAGTCGGGTTTGGTGTGCCATTACATGCCACTGCTGCTATTATCCATGGATTTATGGCCGATATTGTGAAGGCAGGCAGACCATATTCACTACACACTCAACTTGGGGCTCTTAAAAAAATTGATTTTATCTTCATAAATGTATTTTTTAACTGTAAAATAATTTTTAAAATGTATTTTTAATAATAAAATAAAATAATGTTAAATAATTAAAAATAATTCAATTATAAAAAATATAAAAACAATGAGAACAAGGTGGTCTCTTAAATGCTCTTCTCCTGTCCAAACAAGGAGTCGGGGCCCATTTTTTTATTGCTGATTCTTAAAGCAAAAATTATGAGGAATCCAAAAAAAATAAAATTAGCCGGAAAATTTAGGAGCTTCTGTGGAAAATCGGAAAATTTAATTTTCATGGGAAAATTTAATTTTCATGGGAAAAAAGGTAAATTTCTGAGAAAAATTAGGAAAATTTTATTTTTCAATTAAAGCCTGATTCAATACCTTTCCAACGAGCTATGACTCGTTGCGATCGCTTTAGTAGTTTTTTTTTAAAACAACTTTCAATGAGGTCCCTTATGAAGAATTCTTCAATTTTGTCACATGACAGTGGTGTACACCACCACTTAACCAGTCACTATAAAAAAAAAAATATGTAGGTACATTATTTTTTGCTGGGCAATCGATTGAGACTATTTATTTTAAAATCGGAGAGGGGTCGTCCAAAAATTTGCCAATTTTAATCGTTTTCATATGGAATTGCTCTATATGTAAGCTTCGAAGATAAAATTGTATATAACACAATTATATGAAAAATGTAGTCTAATTAAATCAGTAGTTATGTGACATATATCAACGTATGGTTGAGTGTTTAACTTACTATATATCTGGCAGACAGAGTTAAAATCCTGGAAAAAGCATTTTATAATTTTTATTTTTTATTTTTATACGCTTTTTAATAAACTAGTTTCCGTATGTATCGTATTATATTTTTGGATCTAAGCTAATGCAATTCGATCTGACATTTTTCGGATAAATTTGGATCTTACTTAATTCCTAAATTGCTCGATATGATTTGATCTGCAATTTTTCGAACCGCATTGCAATGCTGCCTACCTTTGTGCTCTGAAGCCGCTCAATCTAACGAACTAGCTGATAGTACTTTATGCAATCTAGAGCTGCCAAGAGTTCCCGTCGCGTTACGCAGAAGTTTCCTTCAGTCTTCGAAAATAACCGGCTGTAGTAGCCTATGACTTTTTCGGTTCCATCTGCGAAAGCACACCTCCTATTCCATATCCGATTACATCGCTATCCAGTACAAATTTTTCGCCAGCAATAGGATAACCCAGAATAGAATGCTCGATTACTTCGTTACGCTCCATTTCGCTGACTAACTCCTTTATTTCGCTACGTTTTGCAAGGGGAATACTTCTGGGCGCCTGATTAATAGGCCTCGCTTCACCAGTATTTATTCGATGTTTCACAATTGCCGTTGTTCCTTGGCTTTGACTTTTCAGGGCAAAGATGAAGGCGTATTTCCAGATTAACTGTTTGGCTTTATTTTTATTTTGCTTTCTTTTATCACCCATTTCTCCACGTATTCCGCCAGCATCTCTCGATCTACAATGGACACACTGGAAGATCCCGGTTTCTTTTCGCAACTAATTATTGCTTCTGGTGCTGTACATCGAGCTATTTCAGAGTTCGGTGTGACAACTTGTAGGATCTCTTCTGTCTTTGCTAGTTTTGACGAGGGCTTTTGCTGTTATCAGGTCACTTTTATTATCTGTTGGTTCTACCACCCACGAGCTGTTCTCCCTCCATGCGCACCGATACCAGGGTTTCTGGCCGTTCTGGTAGTTTCTGATGCCTGATGGTTACAAGCTTTCTTACTCGATCCGATTTTTAATATCCAACATCAAGAGGTATTTCAACATTCCGCCAAATCATAACTTTTTTCACATATGCAGACTAATGCCGTGACTAATCATAAAATCTGCACCAATGATTACTCAAAGAATGGTAAAAACATCATATATAATTATATATCATACCATATTAAAAAAAAATTGTATAATGGACCATACATATATTATTATATCTCAAATATTAAATAGCATATATAATTATATATGCCATACATAAGTATATATGGTTCTGTATAAGCCATATGAAATTATATATAGTGTTATATATAATTTATATGATAAAATGTATACCATATGTTATAATATAAATCTATCCAATAATAACTATATGTGGTTATGCATAAAAATATATTATTAAATAAGGTCACATATGATTTCATCTAAACTTTTTTACTTGGGTCACTACAACTCTGGCAGACAGATTTCAAAACCTTGACGAAGGCATAGTTGGTTTTGGAATTTTAATATTTAATTTGATCTGCCGGTATCTAAACTATTTGGATCATTCGAAAACGCCAAATATATTGCTGGATCTAATTTGATCTGCCATTTTTCAAAACATTTTAGATAATTTTAAATTTTTTGATCAATTTGGATCCTTCGATATTCCCAAATATATTGCTGGATCTAATTTCATCTGCCATTTTTCGGATCAATTTAGATACTTCTAAATCCCCAATAATATCACGGTATCTAATTTGAAATGGCATTTTCTGAACAATTTGAATTCTTTGAAATCCCCAAATATATTGCTGTATATAATTTGATTTGCCATTTTTTGGATCAAATAAGATCAGTTAGATATTACAGCAGATATTAAAAAATATCAAATTTGATATGATTAAATATTGGGCCAGATAATTTTTTTTACTCTTGCAGGTAAAATTATCGGTATAAACTATGCCACCCCGTCGATGTAGGACCGCATGTTTATTATATCTCCAATGAGCATATCGTATACCGATCCTTGGGCCTTCTAAATAAATAAAATATCTTGAAACATTTTATAAACACAATCACACCTAAGAAGATAAACATATATAGCCTGTTCCTCGATCTCGAACGAAAAACTAGTCGAACGAAAGCAAGTCACTCGAATTCGAATCAATTTGGGTTTCTCTATTTCGAAAGCCTTCGATCGACTTGACTTACGTGTGTCAATTTTTGTTTCTTACGCATTTACAAACCACAGAGATGCCAGATATTATATTTTGAGCATTTGTTACAATTTTCTTTAAAAGTAGCAAAATTACTACTAAAGTGCTTAAAGACAAAAACAACCCTGTTAAACAGTGATCAGCTGTATATGACAAATGAAATAAAAAAATAACGAAAAAACAAATCAATTTTTATTTGGAAAATGTGTTTATTTGTGAAAATTTTTGTTATCGATTGGTTGTGGGTGAAATTGTTGTTTGGAGTGCTTTTCTGTTGCATGTTGTCTGTTCGGTGCGGTCACTGCTAAAGTCCTTGTAAAATAAAAAATGTAAATATGAGCTTCTTGGGCAAACGTAAGCCGCAAACAACACACACATACCTTTTACCACTCAGCAACAGCGTAATAGGGGTGAAACGGAGTTTAGTTTTCTGGTCAAATTTCCCCCTCTGCGGAAAATTTGTTTGCTCCGAACACTAGAGTCCTTCTGGCAAAATCAGGTCTTTCTTCCATATAAAATACAAGCGTCTTCGGATGGTCCATTGTTGATTTTTTTAACTAAAATTTAAAATTCTCAATAATCTTTTAATATTTGTATTATTTTGTACTTACTTTTTGTTATCCATTGCATTTTTTACTTCATTTTGCTTTTAAAAATATCAAACACATATTTACTCGACAAAAAAACAGCAAGTGACTGATTTTGACATTTGCGTTCGAGCTGTTCGAAATAGAGAAACCAAATTTTGTATGAAAACAGTTACGTTTTCGTTCGACTTGTCGTTCGAGTCATCGTTCGCATAGAAATAGAGTTAGTGGAACCCAAAGCAGTTTTCTTTCGACTAGAAAGCGAACGAACGTGTTCTTTCGAAATAGAGGAACAGGCTAATAATATTTTTCTAGCAAAATATCTTCAAAATTGAAATTTTTTTTAAACATAATCACATAAATGAAATAATTATAGTGATATTTCAATTGATTAAAATTTCAGAATTTCCTCAATGATTCAATGGCTTTGTATTAATTATGGTAGAAAAATAGGTACTTTCAACTCCCAAGACGAATATAGTTTTCCTACCTTGGATTCCTTAGTTAAAGATCAAAAAGAGGTAATTCATTTAAATTTTCATAAATTTTATTAAGGACAAAATATTTTTCTTTTATTTAAATAACAACAAATGCTTTAGTTGGAATCAAAATTGCGTTCTGCTAAATTTGGTTATCGAGCTAAATTTATAGCACAATCCATAGCAAAAATTGAAGAATTTGGTGGCATTGAATGGTTTAAACAACTTCGCTCACTTCCCTATATGGAGGCTCGACAGGAATTGGTAAAATTACCCGGGATTGGTTTTAAAGTAGCGGATTGTATATGTTTGATGTCTCTTAATCATTTAGAGTCAGTACCGATTGATACTCATATTTTTCAAATCGCCCAATCTGTTTATATACCTCGATTGTCTAGCGTTAAAACAGTAACCCCAAAGATTTATGAAGAAATTGCTGAACATTTTCGAGAAATATATGGCCCATATGCTGGTTGGACTCAGGCGGTTAGTAAAAACAACTTCTTCCAATTATATTTTGTAAAAGCATAAAACATTTCGTTGTAGGTTTTATTTTGTTCCGAATTACAACAATTTCAAAACAAAACCAAAGATACTGAATTATCGAAACCCAAAAAGAAACGTAGCAAATAAGAAAAAGCAGGTAAATTTTATTTATTTATTTTTTTTACCAAAAAATTTTAAAATGTATAAAAATGTAAAAATATATATAACAAAATATTGAAATGTTTACATGGAATAATTAAAATAAGTAGAGGAGTAGAAAAGTTCTATAAACTATTTTCTGCACACGTTCTTACTAAAAGAAAATAAATAAAAAAAAAACAGATTAATTAAAAATGTTTCTTAGACTTCATCAATTTATATGAATTTGATGAAATTTACATTAAACTTACTACTCAAATATGAGATGTTTGTACTTGATTTTTCACTGTCAATAGGATTTTCCTTCTGTAGTATTAAATACTTTAATTTTCAGTCTAAGTATGTCTTAACCATCACCATGTTGCGTTTGATCTTCTTCGGAAATTTCTAAAATTTTTGCAGCCGGTTGTATCTGAAATACAAAATGAAGCATAAAATAAATTATTGATTGTTTCCAATTCATTTCAATTTTTTAAAACATACTTTAAATAATCTTCTCTGTTTGGAATCTTTGCTTGTTTCGTTTTCCAGTGGACTTTCAGAATCATCCGTGGTCTTAATAAATGAAGAATAAAATGATGAGAAACTAGAACCATCCATATCATCACTGTTACCATTACTGTCGTTATTGGGCTATAATATAAAGGAAATACGATTAGTTAGGAAAATTACAATAAATAATCTCCTTACTTTTAAGCTATTTGAATTAAGTTGATCTGATACATAGTCACCCAAAACAGAGGCTATGGTCGAATCTGTAATACCCTTTTTTGATGAATCAGATAGAGCCTACATAAGTCAGAAAAGTAATCAGAAAAAATTAAAGATTTGGTTAATAAAATTAATATTACTCTTGCGAAATGCTTCCCCATTGTTGGAATTTCTTAGGAGACATGAAAAATTTCGAAAAAGTAAGCTCAAAAGATTCATTTATAGGAAATCCAAAGAAATAACATTTTCAATATTTTAAATTCCAGCAAGTAAATAAATCTCAAACTCTTGAATGTAAATGTGCTTAAAAAATTTAGAAGTCCTAAGATTTCGAAGATTGCTATTAACATATTTATATAAAGGATTTTTAAATAGTTAATAAAACCTAAAAGGTTTAATAATATTCTTATTTTTATTGCCGATTTCCCACAAACGGGCGGAAATCTTTTACATGTTAGCATTCTCCCGATTTTGAACCATTCTTGGATTTAATGAGCACTTCAATTAACTATAGAGCTAATCATTTATTATTTCCTTTTACTCCTTAAAGAGGAATCTTGTTCCCAAAACTGTTTTCAACTGTTAGATTAGTTTGATTTGACCATCTCGTTCGCCTATCCTTTCCTTCATTACGAAACTTTGTATTTTAAACGCATAATTTTGGTTTTTAAACAATAATAAATTATAATGAATGAAAATCGCAAAATTTTTTGTTTTATGCTTACATTCGAATATAAATGGCTAAGAATTTTTTGAATTTTAAGTGTACATAACTGCATACATTTGTTTTTTCTCTTATGTACATATACGTATGTGAATAGTGAGAAGTAAAAAATACCAATACTCATATATGTAAGAAGTACGCATCGCATTCATACACACGCATTGCATTCATACATACCAATTCCATTGGTTGTTTTTATCGTATATGTTCGTGTTTGTATGTGATGAGATGTCTTTGTTTAATTTTCTAATATTAATGTTTGTGTTAAATTTTTTATTTATTCTATACACAAATGAAAACAAAAAAAAAAATAAACAATTTGCTGTTCTGCATGATGGCTGTCTGGTAATGACTTATGGCAGCTTAATTTCAGATTGGCCATATAAATGGTAACTCATGACTCAAATGTGAGCAAAAATAACGTGCTTGGGGCAAAGCTAAGGAAATGCCTGACACCACCATTTTTTATATGAAGTGTAACGGTTTTTCACGCGAAACCTGAACAACTTACTATGCTTTACAATTAAAAGCCTATCTAGTATTATATAAAATATATTGAACATACAGAATCCTTTGCACCCGTTAAAAATGCAAGTTTGTCTAATAAGAATTGATATTTCACAGAGTGATTCCTGATTTCTTAAAAATCATCTCATGAAGGGAAATTATATACCACGATTTTAGTATTATACCCACATCTAAGGCTTGTAAAGCCCTACTACTGCTATAGTCCCTAAAGGGTTGTACTCGCTATAACTTCAGGGGTAAGCAAAGCACAATGACATAAGCGCCAGACTCTTACTTTCTGGCAACTCTCTAAATTATATGTAGAATCGGAACTATTACTTATCGCCCTCTTTCTCCACAGTATCAGTTTTCACAGCCACCGAAGTAGCTTTTAAAAATCTATGGTAAGTCTTTATCGCCCTTCTTGTATGGTTTTACATGCAAAATAAGTGGAAAGCCAGTCCCATTTGGATATTGTCACTAAGGAGGATGTACAGTCCTCCCAATAAATCAATGTTTAAATAAATCATTAATCTCTACTTTCTCCAGAGAAGAACATCTGAAACTGTAGAACACTACATGGACCAAAAAAGTGATTTAGTATATCGGCTCCTCAAGTGAACATTATTAATTAATGTCTTCGTAAATTGTGGTGTAATCTACAATTACCTGAAGCCCAACTTCTACTTAAAAATATTGGATGCTATTCTGTAATTGTTGAGCTGTTATTTAAAAGCTGTTTTGGCAGCATAAAAAATAATTATACCACTTTTTTGGAACAACGCTTAGTACAACAAACATACCATATTTGAACCTGGCTCAGCTTTAACTGATGTTGCTTGAGAGGATGAACGTTGTAATTGTGCTGGTGTTATTGAATGAAATGCTCCCTGTTGTTGAAGTCTTGATGTTGTCGGTGCCACCATTATAGTTTGAGCCTGATAACATAATTAAAAAATAAAAATTATTATTTTTTTTTACAGCACCATATGCCTTAAATTACCATTTTAAAACTTTCCGTAGGATTTGCATGTTCGGGTGGTAAATTAATGGTACTGGTCACATTTGAAAATGATACCGGCTGATACATCATGGCAGTAGCTGGATGGGTGTAAAATAACGAAGGATGTGGATACATAACACCAGCCATATACTGTAGAGGAGGGAGTGCTTGAGTTGAAGTACTTGGCTTTTCAATTGAAGATCGTTTTTGAGCTTGTGTAGTTGCAGCAGCTGCTGGTACATAGTAAATAGTCGGAAACATACTGTGTTGTGGGGTGAAACTACTCTGTGGTATTTGTGTTGTATGTGTGGTAGCTGTGCTAAGGCCAACTGAGAAAGGTGGCCATAAGTTGACATTTCGAGAACAAGCCAAGTTATTGGCATAGGGAATACTTAGTGCAGTTTCACCCGGCATGGTAGTTTGAATGTTATTGTAAACATTGTTATTTGGCGTGGGCTGAATATGGTGATCAGGATAGTCCCGTTGCATATCCAAGAGATTTGTATGCTGATGTTTTGGTTTGTTGGCATCACCTTCCCATGAATGTGATCCCACCCTTTTGACTCCATGCCCCGGACCACTGTATTCCATTATTTTTTCAGAGCACTTTTTAGTTTTTTCAGCACTACTTCTTCCCCTCGACTCACGATGTTTCTTAAGCATAAACTTTTCCATTTCATCGTTGTGCTTACTTAACAATGATTCTGTTAACGTTACCATGGGCACACTGCCCGAGGAAGTTCCCGTACCGGTGTTACTTGTATTGGTAACACTGCGCATGTTAAGATTACTGCCAGAAGTAAAATTTCCCGATGAACCACTGCCACCGCTACCCTCAAAACATTGAACCGGACTTAAAGAACAACGAGCATCACTAGCTTCATTGTAAGACTGTTCCATATTAATGGGATCAAATTCTACTGGTGCTGTTACAGGCTTGCTATTAAAAAAGCGTTGCAAATTTTCATTATAATTCAGTTGGTTGTATGAAGGTGGCGTTTCGGTGTAACTTTTACTATCATTATAATCATGATGTGGTGAAATTTCACCCAACACTACTGAATCTCTTTCGGATACTGTTATTTCGTTTTCATTTGGCAACTCCAACTTTAAATCGGTACGCGAAACTTCATCCATTATAGTTTCCATAAATGAGGCTAAAGCTTGACAACGCCTTGAAACCTCTTGTTTAACTGTATCTGAAGGTCTGGATACTGTTTCGGCCAAAAGTTTAACAATATCTTCTTTGATTCGTGAAATACGTACTTTAGAATCATCTGATAGTTTGGGTTTTGTATTGGGCGGTGATTCGAAAACATTAACATTTTTGGGACCTGAAATAAGGAAAAAATTAATTTCTTTTTATGTATGTACATTAGAGCGTACCACCTTACAGGCAAAAAAAGTGCACCGTACATCTTCGAATATAAAGTATTGTTGCAAGGTAATTTAAAAAAAATTTAATTTTTTCGTTATATCTTTAATATTTACAGTCCGATCTTAAAGCGTGATATATCGATTTTTTTGTTTCGGAGATAACAATATTTTTGGTCTAAGGTCCATTGACCTCAAGTGTCCCGTTTTAGTACTTACCCCCCAAATCTCATTTCCTACCATCCTAATGTGCAACCCTTATGTCAGAAAATTAAAGTTGGCAAAAAATCATAAAACGTTTGCTAAGGAAGTATTTAGATAATTCCAGCAAAACTATTGTAAAAATGTTTTTTATTGCTGGAGGAGACTTCAACTCCAAAAACACTTTCTGGGGCTCGAGAATAACTCTTACAAAGGGCCGACACTTACTTGAAGCAATAAGAGAAACAAATAGCTAATTTTTAAGCACTACTTACTGGCCAACTAACTTAAAAAAAAACCTGATTTAATTGACTTCTTTATCACGAATAATATATAAAACATGAACATTTAAAGACAAAATCGTGCTTCGAACTATCCTCCGATCACTCACCCATAATACTCAAATTCGAAAGTAATTTTCTTCTTGCGACCCATAACAAATTTTCTTACAACAAGAAAACAGACTGGGAGCGCTTTAGAGAAATAGTTGAAAATAAACTTGATATACAGATATCACTAAAAACCAAAGATGAAGTGGACAGTTCAATAGCATATTTTAATGACACACTTTTGTATGCTGCAATTGATTCTACACCCATAATAACTCATAAATCAAACAAATATAGTATATCACCATTCATCAAAGAAAATATTCAGGCAAAGAGAAAACAAAGAAAAAAATGGCAATCAACAAGATCACCCTTTGATAAAAGAATCCTTAACAAACTAACCAAGAAATTAAAGGATCTTTTGAAAAAGTACAAACAGGATTTACTGAAAAGTTATCTTGAAAACCTTGATTCAACCAAGACAACAAACTACTCATTATGAAAAGCCACAAGAAAAATTAACAATGCTATTATTCATCAACCGCCAATCCAAAAATCAGACTCAAGTGTTAGCTGATCATTTTTACAGAACTTTAAGTAATGAAATGCCAAATATCATTTCATCCACAAACTGCCACATCAAAAACGTTTCTCTACATGAAGTTAAAACTACTATTAAAACAAGAATTGATGCTAAAAAATCCCCTGGCTGTGACAGAGTAACGGGCAAACTATTAAAATAACTACCAATGAAGGGACTTATCTACATAAGAAATATCTTCAACGTTATAATAGCAATGAAATATTTTCCTAAAGTATGGAAAGTTGCAGAAATAATCGCTATTGCAAAGCCCAACAAGGACGCCACAAGGGCTACTTCATACAGGCCAATAAGTCTATTACCACTTTTATCTAAATTATTCGCAAAACTTATTTTTGATCGACTAGAACCAATACTTATAGAAAGAAATCTTATACCAGCGCATCAGTTTGGTTTTAGACCCATGCACTCTACGATCCAACAAATACATAGAGAAACTAACAAAATCTCATCTGAAATTGATAAGAAAAATTTTTGCGTGGCCACATATCTTGATGTAGCGAAAGCGTTTGACAGTGTGTGGCATGCTGGCCTACTTTATAAATTGGAAAAAAAATCTACCAATGGACTTTTTTCTTATTCTACAAAGTTATTTAACTGACAGGCACTTTTATGTTAAATATAAAGATGAATGCTCAAGCATAATTAAAATGGAAGCGGGAGTTCCGCAAGGTAGTGTCCTTGGCCCTATCCTATACCTTCTGTACACAACAGACATTCCTACTCCAACAAGAAACACAGATATGATTGCAACATTTGCAGATGACACTATCCTTTTGTCATCAAATAAAGATATAACTTTGGCCATATCAAACCTTTAACAATTGCTGGACAATACTCTAAACTGGTTTAAAACCTGGGGTATTTTAGTAAATAGTGAAAAAACAGTACAAGTGACTTACACTAATAGGAAGATAAGTGATCATCAAGCAATTACGATAAACAACACTCCGATTCAAAATGATAATAAAGCTAAATATCTTGGCATGATAATCGACTCTAAATTAATCTGGAAAGATCATATCATCCGTAAAAAAAACGAAGTAAAGTACAAATTTGGACAACTTTACTGGAAAGGATTCAACTTTATCCTTACAAAACAAATTGCTTATATACAAAACAAAAATAGCTCCTATTTGGAAATATAGCACAGAGCTCTGGGGTACTGCAGGCAACTCTAATATAAAAATCATCCAACGAGTTCAATCAAAAATACTAAGAACTATTATAAACGCCGAATGGTACATATCCAATGAAAATATACATCGTGATCTTAACGTCAGCACAGTCTAGAGTATTAAAAAAACCGGTCTTTTGAAAAAACCGGTTTCGGTTTTCTTCGAAAAATCGAATTTTAAAAAAACCGGTTTCGGTTTCGGTATTTGCAGAAAAAACCGGTCAACCGGTTTTTTTCGGTTTTTTTAATTTGAATAAAAAGCTTATATAATTTGTTAAAAAACAGAAATTAAATAAAGCTAGAAGTGGAAAATACTCTTTCACTAATAGTAGATGTTGAACAAATAGTCAAAAGACAATTATATAAATTGTCCAACTTTTCAGTTCTTTCGTCGCATTTATCAAAATATATGAAATCATCATATGCGACCTTCTCCGAGAAAAGAGACCTAATGTGTCAAAAAACGGGTTTGAACTTAAGAGTGGATTCTGGTACCTAAAAGGGTGTAAAATAAGATGAAATGAGTTAGATTTCTGATAAAAATTTATTTACCCCATAAAAACGTACAAAACGTACTTGGGAAAATCGATAAAAATGGAAAAAACATTAAAATTTTACTTTTTTTGATTTTAAATTGTTTTTAAATTGTCACTCTAAAAGCGAAAAAAATACGTCACCACATAGGCAAGACGTCACCAAAGTCGGCACCCAATCATAACTAACCATACCAAATCGTATCTCCCAACTGAAGGTGTGTTCACAGTGATAATGCGTTATAAAACTTTAAATGCGTTTTTCCCAAAACTTCACTTTCACACACTAAGTCCATTTTCTCGGAGAAGGTCACATATAATGATGAATGATTTTGTACAGTCTCTTTTTGAGGATTTTGAATGCTCTTTGTGTTATATAGATAAGAAATTAAACTATTTGAATTTGGAATATCCACAGTTAAGTCTTCATCGGAATCTATCAGACTTACATCTAAATCTTCATAACCAAACAAACGATTATAAAAGTGTTCGGAAAAAATAAAAGAGACCAAGTAACCCAGTTGGTGATATAATTAAAAAAACCGGTTAACCGAACAAAAAAGACCGGTTTTCGGGTTTCTTCGAATTTACAAAATATTCGAAACCGATCGGTTTTTAAAAATAAAGAAACCGGTTGACCGGTTTTCGGTTTCGGTTTTTGAATACTCTAGCACAGTCCAAGAAGTCATAAGGAATTCCAGCTTAAAACATACATTTAAACTTACAACTCATTCTAACAATGAAATTAGACAACTACCCTATAACGAGCTCACAGGTTCAAGAAGACTTAAGCGATGCACTCCATCGGAGCTATTTGTCCGATTCTTATAATTGATAATTTGGCAAAATATATATTATATAATTTAATATAAATGTTTACTTACACTAAATATAAGTTATCTTAAGTGTTGATTTAAGTTAATTAATACCCAAACCTCAAAACTAATTACTAATTGTCATATAAAGACAGGTGTAAATAAAATAGGATATTAAAAAAAAATTTTTATTGCGAAATATAGGGGTAACATTTTAAAATGTTTCCTAATATCTTCAGTCTTTACAATCGAATATTTAAGTATGATATATTGATGTTCTTGTGTCAAAATATTTCGGTATCAAAAGTTTAATAGCTTTTTTAGAGTTTTAACTTTCTGACATTAGGTTCTCTGGGTGCGAGTTTTTAGTTTTCGCAGATGATACTGCAATTATGTATTTTCCTCTTTCTTTATATATAAATGTCTTTGGCTTCAAAAACAAAAAATACATTTTATGAAATGAAACGAAAAACCAACAAAGCTTAACAGGAAAAAATAGATACAGAAAAATTTTACCAATTTGTATGGAAAATTTAGAGGTACCTTCACATTTTCACTCATAACTTTTGAACCGATGGACCGATTTTGCTCATTTTCAATACCAAACTGCTCGGGAGGATGTTCAATAATCTGGGTAAAAATAGGCACCCCCGCTTGCGTCTTCGCGTCGTGTTCGCCATTTCAACAGACAGACTGACGGACAGAGACAGACAGACAGACCGACAGACAGACAGACAGACAGACAGACAGACAGACAGACAGACAGACAGACAGACAGACAGACAGACAGCCAGACAGACAGACAGACATACATACAGATAGACATACAGATAGACAGACAGTTTTTTTTTATGGATTTTTTATTATTGAATCTTTCTCATAAGAAAATAACAATAAGTAATCAAATCTTAAACTAAATACATTTAATGGAAGTAGCCATTGCAATTCCATTCTTAATAATTCAAATCTTAATACTTAGATAATTGAGCAATGTGAGAAGCACAGCACAGGAAGATAGAAAAGGGCATAGCTGCCCAGATCCAGAGTATCCATCCTTCTTAATCGCTGATGTCCTTCAAAGAGCAGGAGTTGTCTTGCAAGATGATTTGGGTGAACTTGAAGCTTGGTGATGTATTTTGTACAGAACCGCTTGATTTCTTCTTGTACTGAGGAAATATTTAAATCCCTATGAATATTGTCATTTCTGACAAACCAAGGGGCGCCAGTTATCAATCGTAAAAGTTTCGATTGTCTTCTCTGTAATTTAGCAACATTCGAAGCCGAAGCCGTTCCCCATATTTGAATATCATAAGTCCATATGGGCTTGATTACCGATTTGTACAAAAGGACTTTGTAATCTAATTCTAAAGCAGAATTGGGCCCAATGAGCCAGTTAAGTTCAATGTTGATATGATGGGACCATGTAAGGCGTCGATCCAAATGAACACCAAGATATTTGACATGATTACTTTCAGGGATGTTTATGTTGTTTATTTTAATTGTAGGACAATTATTTTTTCTTAGGGCAAAAGTTACGTGAACACACTTAGTCGGATTAACTTTAATTTTCCATTTGTCTAGCCATTTTTCAAGCTCATGAACATGAGTCTGCAGCAGCGCGGAAGCAACCTTACAATCAGAGTTAATGCTCTTAAAAGCTGTGTCATCTGCGAAAGTAGATGTGTAAGTAAGAGCATTGGTTGGCATATCTGCTGTGAAGATAATATATAGCAAGGGACCTAGTATACTACCTTGTGGGACTCCAGCAGAAATTTTTCTGGAAGAAGAAAGTTCGTCATTCGACCGTACTCGAAAGCTTCTATCAGATAAATAACTTTTGAAAAGTTTATGTGTACTTGCAGGGAGCAGGTTTGTAATCTTGAATATAAGACCTTCGTGCCTGACTTTGTCAAATGCCTGTGAGATATCGATAAATAAAGCAGAGCAATATTGCTTATTCTCGAATGCCTTCCTAATAAGCGTTGTTATTCTGTGAACTTGCTCAACTGTGCCATGGCCTTCACGGAATCCGAACTGATGATCGGGAATGATATGCCCTGAGTTTAAATATGTACTAAGGCTACTAATAAGTAGTTTTTCAAACAATTTCGAGAGGATTGATAGTAAACTTATAGGTCTATAAGATGTAACTTTGCTAACATCTTTACCTGGCTTAGGAATCATAACAATTTCCGATTCTTTCCAAGACGATGGGAAATATCCCAAGCGAAGAATGGCGTTGTAAATGTACATCAATAATTTAAGAGCTGAGATAGGCAAGTTAGTAATCATAGACGATAAAATTCTGTCTATACCTGGGGATTTTTTTGGATCAAGTTTTTGAATACTTGACATTATTAATGGCAAACGGAATTTTAAGGGCGAAGGAACCACATCATCTATAATATAAGGGCTTATATTAGAGCTCGTATCATTTGGAGTGAACACCTTTTCTAAGTGATTAGCAAAAGCGTTAACTTTTTCGCATCCATTTTTAGCCCAAGTGCCATTTTCGAGTCGTATTGGGGATTCATATGATATAGGGCATTGCATATGTTTGACAGCTTTCCACAGACTATAATTTGTTTCCTTAAAAGGGTTAAGGTTACTTAGGTAATTGGCAAGATGGTTTTGTTCGTTTTTCTTTAAGGCGGCTTGGAGGTCTTCTTGGCATCGATTAAGTCGGCTTTTTATAGCTGGAGATCGACTTTCTTGCCACTGTCTTCTTAATTTTCTCTTTTCATTCACAAGGAACTGAATATTTCCTTGAGTGTATTGAGCTACCCTACTTCTGGGTGTAAAGATAGGAGTTGCGACTGAGGCTGCAGTAGTTAGAACGTCAGTAAATATGTTCACTGCAGATTGAATATCTGATGAATTTCTAAGTGGGATATTGTATGGAAGATGAGAACTCACATACATTTTATATTTTAACCAGTTTGTGTTTCTAGTTGGATAGAAATGACGCCTTTCCTGAAATCCAGTGGGAATGTCGTTCAACCATATGATTGATGGTGAATGATCAGAAGATAAATCCAGTGATGAGCTCACGAATATTTGCTCTTTTTATATTTTTTGTGACGGCAAAGTCTATAAGATCAGGAATCTTATTCAAGTCGGATGGCCAGTATGTTGGGTGACCGCTGGATAACATCTAGACTGTGTGAAGAAATAGCACTTAATAATTGTCTGCCCCTGGGTGTGATAAGGCGTGATCCCCAAAAAGTATGTTTAGCATTATAGTCACCGGCTGCTATAAATTTTGAACCGAGTGTAGCAAAGAAATCGATAAACTGATCTCGGTTAATGTTATGTCTCGGAGGACAATATATAGAAGACAATGTGACCCTAAAATCGAATTTTCCGAATTCTAGCATTGGGAAATGCCTAATTTTATTATGCACAATTACTGCTGTACCACCACATGCTCTACCACTTGGGTGTTTAGCATCATATATTGAATACCCATTTACTCTAAAACAATTTTTCTGTGTAAAGTGGGTCTCAGAGACTAAGAGTACATCAATTTCCTGCTCCTGCAGGAAATGTTCTACTTCCTTTCTATGTTGGCTAAGGCCGTTTGCGTTCCAGAAACATATTTTCAACAGATTCATTTTCTATCCAACAAAATTTGCATGAGCATGCTTTGGTTCCTCATCATCTCCTGGAACATATTTTGCATGTTAGACATAAAGTTATTCATTGTTTTAATGAGGTTCTCAATTGAGCCTTGAGAATCATTCGATTGGGCTGGCGGGCTTTCTTTAAGCATATGAGCATATGAAAAATTCTGAGGAGGAGGAATATTTTGTTGTGTTCTGGCTCCCGTGCGATCAGAATTAGTTGTTGGAAGGGCTGGAAAGTAAGAATGTTGGTATTGAGCAGGAGAAGATCTGCGTGATGAAGCTACTTGTTTAAGTCGTAAAAACACTGGACAGCCATGATAGTTGGCAGTGTGATTCTGACCACAGTTACTGCACTTTTTAACAATTGAATCTGTTTTAGAGTTGGGACACTCTTTGCTATTGTGAACATCACCGCATATAACGCATACCGTCGGTAACTTACAGTAGGATTTGGTATGCCCAAATTCCTGACATTTAAACATTGTGGAGGATTCTTGCGCTTAATAGGCTCTTCTACTGTTATTTTGCGATGGAGCAAATATCTTAGATCATAGATCGGGTGAGACTGACCTTTTTTCAACTGGGAAGAATTGAAGGATATTTCTACCCGGAAAAGAGGTTGGGGAACTTTATTCTTATTAAGAATATTGTGAATAGACTTCACTTCAAAGCCTTCAAGTTCAAGAGCGCTTTTTATTTCATTAATAGGTACGGAGCTGTCAATACCTTTAATAACTACAATTAAGCCTTTAGAACTTTTTAATTGATATGTGTATTAATTCTTTTTACGAGTCAAACTTTTGAATCACATTTCTGTAATTTTTCTCCAAGTAGATTTGGATTTTTGTTTCGGATACATTTCCCCTACGAATAGATACAACATGGAAACTGTCCTTGCCTATTAACTGAGTCAGACTGTTAACTAAGGCGTTGTTTGTCTGTTCTCGTATAAATATTGGTGGCGGTTTATATTCCTTAACTGGGCCACTAGCCTGATCATCGCTTTCAGTGGTAGCGAGTAATTGAAATCGGTTTTGACTTACCGACATTGTTTCTATTTGCGAACTACTATTGTTTTTTGGCTGCTTACGGAAAGGCTCTTGGCGTAAAGTCGTAGGGCTCGACTTACGCTTTGCAATGGAAAAATAACGGTCAATACCTGTTTGCACTTTATTATTGATAACTAATGAATTATTAATCGAATTATCAGTATTAATATTATCATTATTATTATTTTCATTGCAATTTTTATTTTTAACAACCATTGAATTTTCAGACCGCATGCGTGCGTCTAATTTGCCTTCACTTGCTGAGTTAACAGTTTGATTATTGATATTTTCCTTTGTTAAGTTCTCTGCACAAGTGTTTACATTTTCTTGTTTTTGCGCAAATGTGACCTCAACTGAGTTTAACGAGGGGGAAAGAGATCGTGCTCTCTCAATTGGCTTTGTTGAAAGATAGTTTTTATTGTACTCTTTGTCATAGAGGTTTTTATTTTCACTCGACTGGTTTATTGTAATGTAAGCATTTCTACCATTTGAAGAAATCCTATGGTTTTCTGAGTGAGAGCCACTCATGAACTTTCTTTTCTTTTTGTACCTATTAAAATTATTTTTTCTTCTCGTACCTATTAAAAATATTTTTCTTTTTTATTTATTGTGTTTTGCTTTTTACCTATAACAAATTTTTTTTTCCTTCTTTTTTTTACCTATTACAAATCTTTTACCTATTACAAATCTGCGTAGATAATTTAAAAACACGTCCTTCGTCTTCAAAAGATGAAAGATAAGTGAAAGACAGACAGTTAGACAGACAGACAGACAGACGGACATCGCTAAATCGACTTAAAATTGCATAAGGATCACGAATATATATACTTTATGGGGTCTTAAACCTATATTTCGACATGTTACAAACGGAATGTCAAACCGATATATACCCTCACCATATATGGTGGAGGGTATAAAAAATATATATTTGCTAAAGAAGATGAGGTGCATTTTGCCGCTAGAAGATGTCCTATATTTAAATAATTTTTAAAAAAATATGAAAAATTGTTTTTTTCTTCAAAATAATTTATGGCATCTTCTGTTAAGACCCCATAACAGAAGAAGTTGCTTTATAGCAACAGCAGTGTAAAACACGGTAGTCGTTTTAATTTCACCACGAAAAAACCGTGTCCCAGAACTTATGCCTTTGCACTAGGAACAAAGATGCCTAATAAATTTTATAAACATCTTAAATATATTAAAATTGTTTACAGTTACCTTGAAATACTCGATGATGACCAATTACAAATTCCAATTTTCTAGACCAAGGATTTACGAAACTACTCCATTCAGTTTCGAGCAAAGCATAGCAACCATTTTGTGTTAGAAAACGGTATGGTTTACTACAAAATGAAACACCAGCCGTTTGTCCTTTTTTCATAACAGTCTCATAGATTTCCCTTAAAATAATGAGATCTTCATAGTGATAAAAATCTAATATGGAACGGCCTATTAAATCCTGGGGTAAATAACCCAAAGCTGATACGGCAGCACTGTCCACATGGGAAATAATACCCGTTGCCGTATGACGTATTGTAAACTTGGAAAATTTTTGGCATAATAATTCATCGGAAACTAGAATTAAATAAAAAAAATATTAAATATCTTGTAAATTCTATATTGAAAATTATTATAGCTACCTTTATAAGCACTTTTGATAGGTGTGGCACATATAACCAACAACATATTTGTGCCACTTGGTAAATAATTGTCAGATCTTACTTCTTCTGGTGCTTCGCGAAATGTCAAACCCAAACGAAACGGTTCGTAATTGATAGTACGTCCTATTACACCATAACCGCCCGATTTAAGGCCTCGATAACGTCGCAGCATAACATAAAATGTACTGCGAACATCTTTAGACGTGCTACTGCGTGATTCTGCTATCGGTATTCCGGTTGTAATTTGACTGGCAAATGTTGCCCGATCTTTGGTGTGCACAAAGTCGATAAATGAACGTCCCAACCACATATCTCGTGGAAATCCAAGAACTTCTGTAATACTGGGTGTGGTATACAAAACTATGCCGTCATGCATTGATATGACACAACAAAAGCTTTCCTATAATTAAGGGAATGATATTATATAAGTCTTAAACTGGTCGAAATTAGTTAACTCCTTTGCTAACCTCTTTAAGTTTTTCAGCTTTATGTGTTGATTCTAATTTACCAGGAGCTGATTCATATGTTTTTTCTGATTTAACACATTGTGGTGTTGTAGCTAAGTGCGAAAAATACAAATTAGGGTTAGTTTTATCGTAACAAGGGGATCCCACCAACGCTCACAGGCCGATTTGGATGAAGTTCGTATATGTAATAGAGAATCCAAATTCAAGGTTGCCACATATTTTTTAGTACCATCTCCGGTGTGAAATTTTTTGGCACTTTTTTTGCTCGGTAGTATGTCGAAAATTTTTAAATTTAAAAAATCATATTAAATTTTTTGTACACGGCAGAATACATTCATATTTTGTTTATGTTTTTACACAGGCTTGACAAATTCTTGAAAAAAGTATCAAAAAAGGTCTTCGGTAAAAGTTTGTCATGTTAGTATTAGAGGTTGACACTTCCTCATTTCCACACCATAGACATACGATAAATTATCAGTTGTTCAACCAATTTTCTAACTATAACACCGTCCGACAAAAAACGAAAAGTCATTAGACTATATACGGATGGAACTAGAGACCAAATGGAGTAAAACTGCATTTTCAGTTTTTGATTTCATTTTAAAGGACCTCAAAGTTTCAAAGTATAACATTTTTAAAAAATAAATTTTTATTCTTATACTTGTTTCGCAACAATGATATTGATGTCAAATTTCAATTTTCAAAGAACATTATCATTTTGCTTAGTTTCTCCTTTTTCATTTGACATCAATATCGTTGTTGTGGAACAAGTATAAGTATTAACATTTATTTTTTTAAAAATCACGAAGTGAAAAACTAAAAATGCATTTTTACTCCATTTGATCTCTAGTTTCAGACGTATATCATCCGATTCGTGTCTAACGACTTTTGTCAATTATTTTTGTTGTTTTTTTAATAAATTTTTATTGGTATAGCAAAACTTTAAATTTTTATTGCCGCTTAACTAAAAATTGGTAATTTTAAAAGATATTGAAGGATAAACTTTTCAACAGACATTATCAGTGACCTTTTTTTGCGACATTGTATAGTAAAAAATTCCATAAAGTTGCTTAGTTTCTCCTCTTTGATTTGTGGGACGAGTATAAGTATTATTATTTTTTAAATGTGTCATCCTTTAAAACTTTGAGGTTTAGGAAACAGTTTTACTTCACTTAATCTATAGTTTTGGACGTACGTACAGTGTACAGCAAAAGTCATGGTACCCCTGTCAAAATAAAAAATCTCCCAAAATTTCTCAAAAATTAAGTAACTGAAAATGTGACACCTATTTTTATTTAGTGTATTCACTTGTATACTACCGCAAATCCAAAAACTATTTCACTTGGTTAACTAAATACAACTTCTAAAAATTGTAGACTAATATAATTCCATATTTAAGCACAGCATAAGTCATGGTACCCCACATTGATTTGCCATATAAAATTTTATTGCAAAACTGTTGACATCCCTTGATGCCCTTTTTAAAAACGTAATGGTACTTTCCAAATAACAAAGAAGCGTTTGTTTATGACAAGAAGTGAAGTCAAGTAATTTTTTAAAATGTCTAGAAAAGAATTAGCAATAAAAGAGCGGAAATTAATAATAGTCACGAAAAGGGTAAATCATACACCGAAACTTCTAAAATTATAAATATGAACAAATCAACAGCGCAAAAAGTTGTAAATCTTTTTTAAAGATGAAAAAGAATTGAAAATAAGTCACCAAAGTTCAATAATAAAGATGGACGAAAAATTTAAGATATTAATAATAAAAAAAGACCCATTCAGAATCATTGGGGAAGCTGTTTCTGCAGATACGGTACGTGGGTGCATTCTGTAGGCCGGTTACAATGCTCGTACTGCTCGCAAGAAGCTGCACTTTAACGAAACAAACTGAAAAAAGCTTATGGATTCGCAACGGCATATAAAATTAAAGCAAACGACTTTTGGAAAAAAGTAATTTTCTCGGACAAATCAAAATTTAAAATTTTTGGATCGGACGGACGGGAATTGGTGTGGCGCAAAATGTGCGAGCAGCTAAATACAAGAGGGTGGAGTAATAATATGGGGTTGCATGTCAGCAGCCGGTGTTGGCAGTTTAGTGATCATTGAGGAGGCAATGGACAAATCGGTTTACATGAACATTCTGGTAGAAAATCTTAATCAGAATGCTGAAAACTGAATATTCGAGATAGTTATTATTTTCAATAGGACAATAATCCTAAGTATACACCAGCTGACGTTAATATAGTCACTGGGGGCTAAATCCGGCCATCTTGCGGAAAGCTTTCTCATACCCAAGTGATCGTTCAATATTGAAACCACTGAACCATGTGAGATGCCTATGTCTTCTAGAATCTATCGCACATTCAATCTCCGATCGGCCAACACAATATCGTGAATTTTTTCAATTGTTTTGGGTGTGGAGACCTCAACTAGGCGTCCAGAACGTTCGGCATCTTGTAAGGCCACAACGAAAGTCAGTAAACCATTTTTTTGCCATTCAAATCCCCATAGTATTTATCAAGCTTTTCCTTGGTTTGATTGACAGTTTTTTTTTGCAAAAAATAATGTTTAATGAGCACTCTAAATTCACTTTTTTCCATTTATAAAAAAAGCCACGAGGTTGTATGTTTTGAACAGCAGTTAAACGCAAAGTAAATTACGGAACTTTCTAAAAATTTTACAGTAGTCTATTAAAAGGTGGTACTTGATGGGAGCAGTGTTGCATTTCATAAAACTACGAGGGAAGTTCGAAAAGTCACGGACTTATTGATCCGCCCTCGTATGCATAAAAACACTGTTAAAATGCTAATTCCAGTCTCTATGTTATTTGATAATGTTTATGCCATTAAAATAAAATTTTAATATGACCGGAATGCAACTTGATTTACACTTGAATTTGCATAGTCCGTTGAAGTATTTAAACAAGTAAGTATAAAATAATTGTATTGCATACCTGATAACGGTGAAGGTGTAGGAAACTGTAATAATGTTTCAGATTTTGGCTCTACTGTATCAATTTCAAAATTTTCTTTATTATCTTTACTATGTGCTGAAATTAAAAAGTTTTTTTTTTGGAAATTATAACATGTATCTCTTACACAGGCTACACAGACAGGTTACCAATGACATATGCCGAAAATAGCTTTGGTTTTTGTTTACATTCTATTAATTGTAGGGTATTTTTTTGTAATCTATTCTTTCTGTATATCAACACAATTTCGACATATCGGTTTACTCATTTTCTAACCATCATATTGATAAAATAATTTGAGTACTATCTGTGTCAAAGAGAACCCAGATAGGAAGCATCTGATTAAATTATTATCAATATGGAGGCCAGAAAATTAGTGAAAGGAATGTCAAAATTGTAGTCATATACAGAAAGATACAGATATACCAAAAATATGCACCATGCAACTTAAATGGAGTTTAATTTGGCTATCCTACTCTGCAAAAAACAAAAGCCTAAACTTTTTTTTGGCATGTGCCATTGTTAACCTGTCCGTGTAGTAAGTAATCTGTGTACTCCGTACACTTTTGCATACTCATTGCTATGTCATTGAGATCATTTTGTTCTTCATCTTTTGCTTCATTTATTTTTGAAACATCTTCTTGATTTTCTAAAACAATTGCCGTACTAGTACTGGCGGAGCACTTTAGCTTCTTCTTCTTACGGGTCTTGTCCTTGTTACGCTTGTTGAGATGAATTTCACTAAGAGATAAAAGTATAATAGTTTTCAAACAAATTATTAATAAATTCTATTCAATTAGTTTACCTGCTTGTTTGTGTTGATGGTTTTCCGCCATAGCCACTACTTCCAGATGAATTACTTCCGCTAAGACGAGATTTTGAACTTCCACTAAAAACAATAGAAAGAGCACTATGTTAATCCAATTAAAACGGAAATTCGGGTGTGCGAGCAGTATGAACAGTGTACAAAAGAGCAAATTGGCAATTAAACTGATAACTACATTTGGCAATTGATATTATAAAATTGTGACGTTACTCAGACCCCCCGGTCATTACTATACGGATTTGCTGGAACGTCCAACACCGGCTACGCTAAGTAAAACATGATTTTGGCGTAATGAGAATTTCTGCGTAAATTTCTCGGCTGTTCTACTGGCCAAACACTAAGGCATCTAGAAGAGGATGAGCCGAGCCGTCAACGTCAACCAGACGACTGTTTTTTCAGCGCATTTTGGTAAAAGACTTTAAGATGTTCCCATACAAAATGCATAATATCAACGGCGTCTATACTACGTTCACGATCTTCAGAACCTTAACGACGCAGTGAACGATTTGCTGTCCAAATTTATCACGAGCCACGATGCCCATCTTTATCTGAATCGATACGTAAACAAACAATGACCGTGTAACTGGTCATTGATACAGAACCATGATCAATGAGTATTGTTGCAAATTGATGAATTGGTACGGGTGAATAAGACATATACTCTGGTAGTTTCCAAAGACAATATCCGACAAGAGAGCGACAACTTTTCGCCCGAAGTTCTCTCCAGAACGATGGAAAATGCGGTAAAAAGAGCTCAAATGATCATCAAGAATGGCGACACCCACTTGAATGATATATAAACATTTAAAAAAACTATGTTAGAGTTTTTTGTTTTTAGTTTTTATATACATTGTTTTGTTTATTACTGTTAGTTTGTAGCAAGCAAACGGTTTTAGCGATTTTTGCTAGGCTGATACATGTATTTCGATCTACAGAATCCGAAGTTCTAAAAAAGCTAGAGCATCTAGAAGAAGGCAGAGCCTGAATAAAAAAAACTTATTAAAATGTTAACTTGCTACATTTCTGTCAAACACGTGGTTAAGTTGATTTTCTAACATGCACAATGATGATACTAAAAATTGAAAAAGAATAAAAATATTATATTTATATTAAAAAACTAACATAAGTTTTCGTTTTGCCACAAAAACCTATTATTAATAAAGAATTGTGTAGTTTATCGTCTAAGTCGATTCAGCCTGGCGAACACTAGCAAGTTCAACACCAGCAATATGAGAGACCAGAACGTTCCAGACAACCTTAGATGGCGACATAATGTTCTGGATATTTCTGGTAGACACAAGAGGACGCTATCACACAACAAATACCAGAACCTTCCAGATGTTTCCAGTACTTTTCACAAGAGGGCGCTATCACATACACTGAGGAGCAAAAATGTTACATGGTTAAGAAAACTGAACCTGACATTGTTTTTCCAATCTAATTTGAAATATACACCTAATTTATTTTTTTAATTCTTAACTACAGGCGTATAGACTTTCCACAGATAAAACTAAAAAAATATTGTTGAAGTTTTGATCATGCAGTGTCATGATTTGCAAATTAACTCAAATGTAATAATTTTGCACTCTTTATATTAACTCTCTTCAACTCAAATAAAACAAAACATAAAACATATACAGATAAAACAGATTCATTATGACAACCGAATTTCTTGCCAACCGAATTGTTTGGTTGAAGCCACCGACTTATTTGTTTGTGGCGACCAAAATTTGATTAATACAAAAGAATTTCGGTTAAAACCATATATTTCAATCGGATCGGGAATACATTTGGTTATCACAACCGAATAATTTGGTTGCTGCAACTAAACTATTCGGTTGGCAATAAATTCGGTTGTCACAATGAATCTGTTTTTTCTGTGTAACATTGAGTTATTTTTTACCGTTATTTTTAATAGTGAAGTTTATATTTTATAGTTGATCTTTATAATACCTTTATGTATGTATGAAAATCTATTATTAGTCTGGTTAGAGATCATAGAAATTTTTTTTTCAAAAGAAAAATGTTTCTTAATTTTATTTAGTAATCATGGAGAATACACAGAAAAAGTTATTAGACACAAGCTGAATGAAATGCATTTTCTGGTCCGCTACGACTTTCATCAATGCTTCGAAAGGAATTTGCTCAAACATTTGAAAATTGGACACCATCTGACTGAAGCCATTTTGAAAAACGAAGGAAAAAATATATTGTATATATTTTTTAAAGTTATATGGTCAGACGAAACCAAAATAAATCGTTTTGAGTCGGATTGTCGGTAGTGGTACTGGTCTAAGGACCCCAACGTAATATCTCCTAACCAGGTCAACCAAACTATGAAACACGGTTCTATTATGATGTGGAGTTGTATTACCAAAAATGGAGTCGGGCCATTAATAAAAATTTATAGCATTATGAAAAAAGAAAAATACCTAGCAATTTTACAAAATAAATTGCCAGCTGCTATCGAAAAAACGGGTATTTCTCCTGAAAACGTTGTTTTTCAGCAAGACAACGACCTTAAATATTCGTCGAAAATCATTTAAGTATGGTTAAATAAACAAAAACCAGATCTGAACCCAATCAAAAATGTTTGGAGCTACATCAAATGTAAGTTGGCAAAACATCCTGAACCGCCAAAAAGCGTTAACGAGCAATGACTTCGGGTAAAGTATATTTGGGGGTCTATTCTCTATGCCTGATCGAATACAGCTGCTTAAGAAAGCTAAAGTATTTTGGACTACATATTAAATTTTCAGAAAAAAACGTCATTTCTATGCTGCAAATTATAGGGTGCAAAAATGTTACATTTTACCTGTGTTATTAATTTATAATATTTGTTTTAACTAGTAATATTACAATTAATCAAATCTGTGTTATGTTTTATGGAGAAAATAATTAATAAATTATGTTAAAAAAAATTTTGGATTTTCTTTTGCAATATTTCTGAATATGATATGTAATGTAACAATTTGGCTCGTGACTTTTTATGTATAAATAAGAGCCCAAAGATATGCCCTCGTTTATACCGTTAATAAGGCAACAACTCGGCAAAATAAAATGATCGGTTAAATTAATTATGTAACTGTGTCAAACAAAGTGTAGTAATTTAAGTTTATGTGTGTAATTGTGTAGATAGGAGTAGCTGTTAAAATTTAACTGTTGGTGATTATTTACAATATAAAAGGAACACGGTTTATTCAACAAGAGAGGAATTCGATCGGCGTGACATTGACATCGGGACTTTGATGAGAAAGAAGAAATGGAGGTTTGTACCCACATAATAAAAATATGTAGTTAAGGGACGATTGCTAACATAAATTGTTAGCTAAGACCGAAGAAAACTTCAAGAAACTTCTAGAGCCACTAATAAGAAAATTTCTGGGGTTGCTAAAAGAGTGTGAGACTAAAAAATTCCTTGGAAATGTTGAGAAAAAAACTACAAGATCTAGAAAGTAATGTTAATAATCTTCAATATCAAGAGGGCTCATTACGAATTATTTTGGAAACTACTGGAAGAGCCTCTACTTTTGATGGCAGCATACAGTTGCCGCCAAAAATGTATGGAAAAGCGAAGCAAAAACTATAGAATTGATTTGACAAACACAAAAAATATACCGAATGGAATTAACGGCCCGACTACAATTGGCTTAAGTGACAAAAGTTAACTTAAATTTGCCCTAAATAACACGACACCCATATTTGACTTGAATGAATTAGTTGAAATTCGCATAATTGCATACATTTTTTTCAATTGCTTAAGTTGGGTACGATGAGTTTCGATTGTAAATAAGGTAAACTAATAGAGTTGGAAATAAATATAGTTATGTGGTATTACTCTTTTCCTTAATTCAACTTCGTCAAATGTAGTTGGGTCTTAAGAGGTAGAGTGCAGAATGTAAACGAGTCAATTGGTGCGGCTAAAGTAAGTTAAATGTGAAACTGACGGACGATTGCTAACATAAGCAATCATCTATAACGAATTTTTTGTTGCCTGTTTTTTAATCACCAGATTTATTTTTGGATTTAATTTTTTTCGTTAAAAATTCCTTATTCAGTTTCTTAATTTGAAATAAATTATGTTTTTATCTAAGTCTAACACTTAAAAAAATTTTAATTTTGAACACAAAACGGATTTAAAATTTCTTAAGTGTTATTTTTAGACAAATATATAATTTATTTTAAATTAAAAATGAAATATGAAATTTTTAATGAAATAAAACAAATCCAAAAATAAATCCGATAATTAAAAGTGCCCCTGTATTTTAATTTAATTATTGAAAATTTCAATGAACCAATATATTTATTTAGATATTTTAAAAAATAATCTGCAGAAAAGTGCGTCAAAAATGGGTTTAGCTGACGACCAGACACCGACTCGATGCGCACAGTCTACATGTGCTAGCAACACCTTCACAAAGTAATGACCTGAACCCCTCTGAGCACATATGGGAATTTTTGGGAAAAAATAAGCGAAAACACAAAACACAAAGCAAACCTCAACTAAAACAGCCTTCTGGATGAATGGAACAAAATAAGTACCGAATCAGGAGTAACCTAAGTTACATAATTGTTTAGTATTTTTATAGGTGCAGTCCAAATTTTGGGTGTTACACTAATATTTTCTGTATTGCTTTGCGCTAATAAAATTATGTTCCTTTTTTTATTTAGACTGAATTACTGTATTTTTTACATCGTTATTAAGTTTTTGCATAAATTTTTAAACAAACAACTAAATTTAGACAAAATTACCTCCTTTGCGATTGGCTGTTACTGCAACTATATGCTGAATCGGATACTTTTGTATTGTGGGTAGATTCTGTTGATTCTCCTTCCATTTTTATTTAGTACTTGCACTTTGACAATTTTTTAATTTAATTAAAATTTAATGCACTGGATTAATTTAATGTTCAAAATTCTTTCAGTCTTTGATTTACTTTTTTTCGAGACACAAAACTTTAAATTATTTAAAAAATGCCGACTAATTTTAATCTCCGTTATATTTGGTGGTTGTATTCACTGCTGTTTGTTAATACTTAAACTGGGAAATGAAGCAGGAACATTTAATTTTGTATCTGTAAAAAATAATAATAATAAAATGTGAATATTAATAAGTCACGTTTTGCAATCGAAATGTTTAGTTTGGTTATGTGATTGTATATTTTTCTAAGAACTCAATAATATCAATGACATTGTGCACCATATCCTATGTGTCAGTTAGTTAATGGATTTTGTATTTGTATCAGTAAAAGTTTAACAGCCAAACACTTATTGTGTATAGCTCAATTAACTTCAGTTTATAAATACCACATTAACCGAGTCCGAACCCTCTTTAATTAAGATATATAAGTTGTATATCCCACTGACAAATAGTTGTTGACCCAGCTACCTAGCATGAATTCCTCACTTAATGTAACCAACGGGTTAGTTCTTGCCGCTTTAAGCCCTCTTTGTGATCGCTGGCTCTCCTGCAACCGTCATAGAATACACATAGCTAAACATATTTATAATTTCACCAATAAAGAGTATCCAACAAGAATAAGCGAAAACTGTTCTCCGGATGTGAGCATTGGGAGACGTCTCTACTAAGATGCTTATTAAGAAGGCAGAAATAGTTCTCAACTCTGATCATACTTAAATTATTTCCACCCTGGACAGAACAAACGATTTTGTGACGGCAGATGATAAAACATTTCTAAACTATACAAAAGCTGAATGGATCAGACCAATAACTATTGCAGCATCCCCCTCTAACCAACGTATGCGCTGGGGAAAAAACTTTCGCACGGTCATCACATATACAGCCTCCTGTTACATACCACTATCAAAATACCCAAAGTTTGACTTAAGTTTCCCACCAAAGCAGCACATTTGGCAAACGAATGCGAGAGCATACGACCTACATACCCACCTGAGCTTAGAATTAAGAGCATTAACGCCGCAATTAATAGGCCAAGTGGTTAGAGCATTTTTAGGACTGCGATCAATAATTTGATCAACAATAACGTAAAGCCTGCTCAGATTGTTTTTACCTTCGATGGTATTCCGATGAATAGTCGCAAATGTATTGCCCTTTCTGCAAGCAGTTCAAAGAATGTATTCCTTCCATTACTAGCCTAAACGTGATGCTTTACGTAAGCTACGTCAACTTAATCCTTTTTCATCTCTACGCATCTTGCAAAAGTAGAAACAGCTATAAAGTCAGAACTTTGGGACCTAATAGCTTAACCATGATCATGCTACATCGTATGGCTTTGTAGGTATAATCTGTGTAACATATATTTTAAATTTAACTCTACATTTATTAGATATACGGGACCAATGAAAGGTTGATCGCATTATACCGCTATCCAAGCCAAACAAGGCCAAAAATATAAACCAAGAACATTTTGAACGCACCATTCTTGTTAAAAGCTTTCTACTCAGTTAATCAATTATATTTGTAGACCTTAGACAATACAGTTTGCAACGTCACTGGCTTCCATCTTATATCTCATAAAGACCACATTCACGATGAAAGCACGATTTTAAAGGTTCAGAAACACAACAAATTGCTTACTAAGCATTATATTTTATCCTGTTACTTTCCAGATCACCCTTACAACAATATACCCTACATTGACCAACCTCCTCGCCTTGATTTTCGCTGCTATCTGCAATATCGATTTATAATAACTGAAACTATGAGCTAGTCCTTAATAGCATCCACCTGGATGTAGTTCCAACTGCCATCAGCAGATATAGCGACAATATAGTTTTTGGTGGTAGGCCACCACCTATAGATCCCAAACGAATATCTATTGTGCAGAAGTACGCGTTCTATTAAAAATTTAAGTAAAAATGATAAAAGATTAGATTTACTTATGGCAATTTTGAGTGAAAAAAAAGTGACAAAAAGAATGAAGAAGAACATAAGCAACGAAACTGAAGTCATAGTGACAGATAACAAATTATTCGGTAGTTGAGTGTCAAACCTTCTCGTCAAATTTTAGGAAATCTGATATGATTTTTAAGAACCACCAACCTTCAGATAACAGTAATGACATCATTAGTGGAGAAGTTTAAGCTGTTTTAGTTACGCTTCTTTTGCGATTTTGAAAACAATGGATTGAAAGCAAATTCCTGGGTTGATTTATCATTGCTTTTTAATGGGGAAAACACGATTTAAGCCATATCTTGGCTTTATAGATGTTATTCAGACTCTACTATATCGAGACAAATGGTAGAAAAGTGGTTTACTAACTTTAAACGTGGTCGTACAAACAGCAATGAAGTCGAACGCTCTGGTCGCCCAAAAGAGGTGGTGAACAAAAATAACAATGTGTCGATGATTCCAAATTGCACGGACTACACTTTCAATTGCTTCTGGCGAATACGGTGAATATTCGCCAGATTTGGTTTCTAGAGATTTTTACCTGTTCCAGACCTCAAAAAATTCTCACTGGAAAGAGATTGGTTCGAGAGGAGAGGTGATTGCCGAAACAGAGGTCTATTTTAAGGCCAAAAATAAATTATTCTATAAAAAAGGTATCAAAATGTTAGAAAGTCGTTGGAGTGATTGTATCGCTCTTGAAGGAGACTATGTTGATGAATAAAGTCGAATTTTGCCAAAAAATTGTTATTTTAATGGTTATCCTACGGACTTTTCAGCCGATATGTTATGTGAACAATGACTAAATTAACCCTTAATGAGCATTCTTGAATTTGATTGGCTAATGGTGTTTGTGTTAAGTTTTCTGCTTTGGTACCTTCTGATATTTGTATTAAAATTTGATGGTCAAAATTTGCGCGATGTGGGGAAGTTAGAGGTTAATATGTTCCACAAAAATATTTGCGATATTTTCTACTAAGTTGCCCTACATCTCAGATGTAAAGAACACATATGCTGTACGAACAGGCCCCTTTAACACCCCCTCCCCCAAACCCTAAAATAAAATTCCGATGTGATCTTTCAAAACACCGACACACGTATATTTTTTGTTTGTCTCCTCTTCCAGAATCCCGTAATTTTGGAAAGAGTTAATAATTGTTTTACAGTGTTATTACTACCAAACTATCCATTCATATTACAATTAACCTTCTAGAAATTTAAAATTTTTATATTTGGAAATTAATTTTTGACCAAGGGTTTCTGAATTAAAACTAACAATTAAAAAAAGCTTGAATTTGGCTGTGCCGAATCGTTGAATACCCTCCACCAATATGCTAAACAAATGTCCTCTACTGGGTTTGATACACCAAATGTAATGAAGTAATATTATGGAGGTGAAAAACATTTTTAAGGTGAAAAACTTTTTTTAGATGTGAAAACAAATTTTGTGGTGGAATAATAATTTTTTGTTTCAAATCTAGAAAAAAACAATTATAATTTATGAAAAAAAATCGTTTTGTTTTGCACAACGAAAAATTTTAAAATTTTTGTTTTTACTAAAGTTGCAGTTTATCTTATACAAAAGTATTTATAAAAAGGCATGTAAAACATGAATAATAGTGTGCAAAAATTTCAATCAAACGAACAACACATTTCACGACACACAGTTCAGTCACAGCTCATAACAAAAAATAAAAATTAAGTCCAACTCTAGTTATATTTACTGGCTACAGAGCTGTAAATATTAATTCGCCGTGTTTGCAAATATATGTTTTATTGAATCTCACAAATATAATAATTATAAAATTAAAATTGCAAATATATCTATATTTAAATGGGAAAGTACGACTCAACATTTGCCTAGAAACATAGAATAATTGGAAGCATAATTCAAACATATATATATTAGCTCGTAAACATCAACCTGTAAATATATTTAAAAATGTATTTTTCCTACATGTGTCATATAAACAGATATGTATGTATTTGTAACATTTGACGTATAAAGGGCTAACTATATTATACTTTTGCTAACTTAAGCTACTGTCAAAAATCAACGAAAAGTCTGTCAAATGCTTAATCAACTTATTGAAGACTTTTTGGTGGCTACAATGTACTTTTTAAACTTAAATACTTACTACACTTAGTTGCAAATATTTGTACTTTTGCAAAAACTGTTTTCTTCTTATATTTACAAAATATATGTTTCTTTTCGAAAATATTATTTAATGTGTTCAATTTATAAATATTTTACAATTAACGAATAAATCTATATTTATTTTAAATAATTTAATGAAACAAATGAAAACATAAATAAAAAAGTACTAAAAAATGCAACAGTGCTTGCATCTTAATCGAAAAACAAATACAAAACCCACCCCTTTTGTTATACATGCACGTTTGTTTTTTAACATTTTCAATTAAATTGTCTATAAAAATATTTTCCGCGTACATTGCAGCTTGTTTTTTTTTCATAAACAGTTTTTTTAAAAACACATGATTCCTTAAGTAAAGTGGGGTCAGTTTCGCTGTTTGCTTAAGCAAATGACACTTGACGAAACTTAACGAAAAGTTTGTTAAGTACAATATAGTCATACACATTTGATTACATGTATTCGCATATTTGCTTAAGCTAGCAAAAGTATAATATAGTTAGCTCTTAAGTGTTAAGAACATTAACAACTACCAATTTTTTTCGTAGTGCATTTAAAAGAGCTTGCATTTAAAAGAGCTTGCATTTAAAAGAGAGGGATAGAGAGAAAGTTAGAAAATGAGATGAAAAAAGCTTTTTCTCTGTTATATATCGTTGAATAACATTCACGTGTAAAAACATTTGTTCTGTGACTGTGCGGCTGCTAAATTGTAGTCTGTTACGACACCAAACAAACATACATACATAATTCCATTAACAATGTGCTTTGATGAAAAACAATTCAAAACGTTCCATATTCACATTTTAAAAACATATATTGGTTAAAACATTCATAATGTAATTTTTAGAAGTGGGGGTAATATTTTTATACTTGTGTGTGCTATGTACATACATATGTTTGTACATGTGACACAAAAATTATGTAAATTCTACATTTTTTAATGTTTTTTGAAGATTCTTTCAGGCAGGACTAAGACTTAATACTAAATTTATTAAGTTTAGACCGTATTACACTACATTTATTTTGTATTGGATTGATATTGGCCGCAATGTTAATCGAATGGGAGCGCTGCGTTACAGACATCCATTTGGCAGATACGCATTTGTTCGCTATAGTTGAATTCTTTAAACTCATTATTTTATCATAAGAAAATTCATAAATTATTTCGTCAATACAAAATCAATGCAAAATCTAGCAAGTTTCATACGGACTTTAATAGTTCTAATCATAGCAAAACCATACCTGGTAAGATCGTTACACTGAATCAGTGAAATTAACTAAAGTCCATTGATGAATACAGCTAACAAAACCTGTCCGTTGATTTAACGCATAAGGAGGTCCGAGTAAAAAAAATTAATCAGGCACAATATTTAATCATTTCCAATTTTATATTCCTTAATAACATATTTTATCCGAAAAATGGTAGATCAAATTAGACCCAACAACATATTTATAAAGTAATATACTAATTTATCCGGATCCAACAATATAATATACACGAAAACTACCCCTTTTCCAATTGTATTTCAGAAATAGTCAACTGTACATATTTCAGAAATTGTCAATTGTATTTCAGAATAGTCAATTGTATTTCAGAAATAATCAATTGTATTTCGGAATAGTCAATTGTATTTCAGAAATAGTCAATTGTATTTCAGAATAGTCAACTGCATTTCAGAAATAGTAAATTGTATTTCAGAAATAAAAACAGTACACCCTACGATTTGGATTTGTTATATTCAATTTCGTTATTGTCTTGTATTTTAATAATTTTTGTATTTTCAAATGCTGAAACTAGAAAGTTAAAATTTGGTATGCAGGTTCCTTCTCCAGTGTAGATAACAGCTATGGCGTGACTTTTGGAAAATTCAAAGAGGAGGGGCAAAAAAGCGGAAAATTCTCCCCCTTGACGGCCTGCCAAAACCGCTGGAGCTGCGAAGTTAAAATTTGGTGCATAGATTCCTCCTCCAATGTAAATGTGCAATTGTGCTAATGTGCAGATGTGCCAAATTGTAAATGTGAGTGTGAAAATTTGCAGAAGTGCAAATGTGCATATATGCTAATGTAAAAATGTGCAAATTTGTAAAAGTGCAAATTTAGAAAAGCGCAAATGTAAAAATTTGCAAAAGTGAACATTTTATTGATGGTTTGATGGTAATGTAAATGTGCAAATATGCAAATGTGCAAATGGGCAAATGTGGAAATGGACAAATGTGTAAATATGTAAATATTTATTTCTTTATTACATTCAACAACGCCCAGCCAAACCGCAGAAGGAAGGACGCTGAAATTTCGTATGTAGGTTCCCCCTACGGCATAGACATTCGCTAAGACGAGGTTCTTAGAAACTCCTTCGGGCAAGAGCAAAATGGGGAAAAATTCCACCTTAACGGCCAGCCCAAACCCTAAAGCTAGAAACTGAAAATTTGAAATATGCCTTAACAGCCTGCACAAACCGTTGGACCTATATAGTTAAAATCCAAAGGGAAGGGGACAAAAAGGGGAGGTCCTGCCAAAAATGCTGGAGCTCGGAAGTTGAAATTTGGTTCATATGTTTCTCCTTCGGTGTAGACATTCACATAGGTCGGATTTTTGTAAATGTCTACAAAGATGGGCAAAAAGTTGAACAGTCTCCCCCTTAACGGGCTGTCCACATCGATTTAGCTAGAAACCTGAAATTTGAAATATGTGTTACCTGGAGTATGGGCTAACTCAAAATTGAGGTACATCTTAGAGTTTTGGTCTGGGACATGGTAAAATAATTATATTTAAAGCGAAAAATACACTCAGAATATTATGTAGTTAACTGTTTGTAGTTTAATAAAAAAGTTTTCCGTTCCATTTAAAAATAAAGGAAGATACATTTATTTTTCAAAGAAACATCTATATTAACTTTTTTATACATTTATTCGAAATAATTTACTATCATTTACCGATTTTTTTCAGTTTCATTTATTTTTTTCATTTGTTTGAAATTTAATAAAAATTTACCCACAAAACGGAAACTTGTGGTTTATTTGTGTCCGTAACAGTTATTACAAATTTAAATTTTGTTTGCTGTCTGTTTCAAAAAAAATATTCAATGAATTTCAATTTGTTTTTTTATTTAAATTGGTTGTATATATACAAAATTTTTCAATACAATTTACAAGAACTTCAAAAACACACATACATATACAAATACATTCACACAAAAAGTGTTTATAGCTTCATATGCCTACATACATTTTGTATTGTACGAGTATATTAAAAAAAAACAAAAAATACAAAAACGGAAATAATTTCAAATAAATGAAAAAAACATTTATTTTTTAAGGATTGGTGGGTAAAATTTTGACATTTATTTTAACTGATTATATCAGTTGTTTCTTACGGATGTGTCAGTTGATTAATCAACATTTAAAAATAAATAACAAATGGCATTTAATTTAAATGAAAATTAAGTAGACCGGTTTTTAAATGAAATATCATTTCTTTTAAATGATACTTTCAGTTATTTTAACTTACAAACTTTTTTAAGTGTATATATATATAAATTTTCACTACTTATATCCTATAAAAAAGTTCTAGTTCTTGTTATTCCGAAATGATTTCAAATTTAAAAGTTTTGTAAAAAAATATTAATAAGGAAATAAAAACAAACTAAAAGCACAAAAAATTGATCTCATTGGCTGGAATTCGAAACCATTGATATGGGGCCACATATAATTATATGAAATTATATCTTTTACCATATCAAAAATACTCTAGATATGGAACTATATATTACAATATGTATCTCAAATTTGTTTTCACATATTGTATCATATATAATTACATCTTATAACATATCAAAAAATATTTCATATATTAGAACATATGTACTGTGAGCGTCAAAAGAAAGTGCACACCTTACTTTATTATATTTTCGCTTTTTTTTTTAGTCTATTGCATTTAAATTAAATTTAACATTTTATAGTTTAATGAAAATATTATAACTACTTTTTTAGTTCACAGGAAAATATCTACAAAAATCTTACACCTTAAAAAATCTTAAAAAAAACTTAAAATACTTCATATCAGAGTTCGTATTTGCACACCACGAAGTGCTCATTTTACTTCTTTCATGTATCACTGTACATTAGACCGTACCTCAAAAAAAAAGTTCACCGTACACCCTCAAATATAAAGTATTTTAACAAGAAAATTTCGAAAATGTTTTTTTTTTTTTGGCCGAACGTAGGGGTCGCCATTTTATATTTTTCTTTATATCTTCGCCATTTACCGTCGGATCTTAAAGTGTTGTATATCAATGTTTTTTGTCTCGCGGAGACCGATGTTTTCCTCGAAGTTGCCATTGACCTCAAGTAACCCGTTCTAGTATTAACCCACCAGACCTCAGTTGCTACCACCTTAATGAGCTACCCTAATATTTTAAAATGAAAGCTCACAAAAAAGCAATAAACTTTTGCTAGGAAAGTATTCCAATAATTCCAGCGGAACTATTATTTTATTTTTTTTTAATTTTTTTTGTTGCCGAATGTAGGGCATTTTTAATTTTTTGTCATATCTTCTGTATTTACAGTCGGATCTTAAAGGGTTATATATCAATGTTTTTGTCGCAATGATACCAATTTTTTACATCAAAAATCATTGACCTCAAGCACCCTTTTATACCACTTAAGGGGTAAACCTACGTAAAAAGCCTATATATAAAAACTTCCTTTTTTTATTTTCTTTATTTACGGAGATGTGTTAACAAAGATTGGTTTTCACAAGATTTATGAAGGAGTACAAAAAAATATTTGTTTTACATAAAGTTTTACAATATGATAGTATATTTAGTATAGAGGTCTATGGCACGCAGCATTACTTAATAAATTTTTGGTGGATTTCTCTGAAATTTATAATGCATATGGAAAACTAAATTATCTTTGGATGCGCGTAGGAGTTTTTGATAGGTCAAATACTTTTTGACTTAGAGCTGTTTCATTACGAGTATAAAAAATAGATATTCTGACTTTAACACTTCGCTGTTTTGTCAAAAATTAATATACCCAAAAACTCATACGCTTTTCTAAAAAAAAAAAAAATATATTAAAAAAAACAAATAAAAAAAAACAAATATTTTTTTGTACTCCTTCATAAATCTTGTGAAAACCAATCTTTGTTAACACATCTTCGTAAATAAAGAAAATAAAAAAAGGAAGTTTTTATATATAGGCTTTTTACGTAGGTTTTACCCCTTAAGTGGTATAAAAGGGTGCTTGAGGTCAATGATTTTTGATGTAAAAAATTGGTATCATTGCGACAAAAACATTGATATATAACCCTTTAAGATCCGACTGTAAATACAGAAGATATGACAAAAAATTAAAAATGCCCTACATTCGGCAACAAAAAAAATTAAAAAAAAATTAAATAATAGTGCCGCTGGAATTATTGGAATACTTTCCTAGCAAAAGCTTATTGCTTTTTTGCGAGCTTTCATTTTAAAATATTAGGGTAGTTCATTAAGGTGGTAGCAACTGAGATCTGGTGGGTTAATATTAGAACGGGTTACTTGAGGTCAATGGCTCCTTCGAGGAAAACATCGGTCTCCGCGAGACAAAAAACATTAATATACAACACTTTAAGATCCGACGGTAAATGGCGAAGATATAAAGAAAAATATAAAATGGCGACCCCTACGTTCGGCAAAAAAAAAAAAAAAACATTTTCGAAATTTTCTTGTTAAAACACTTTATATTTGAGGGTGTACGGTGAACTTTTTTTTTTGCCTGTAAGGTGGTACGGTCTACTGTACATGAATGAAATATAATCAATGTGTTTCATTTTTCATTTATGGTAATTTCTTCTTACGCACACATTTCATTTTCTTATTGTGGTATATTGTGTCTCATGTTTTTATTCTCATTCATGTTATGAAAATTAAAATTTACACAACATGTTCTCGTGTGAAACATGAAATAACACATTTTATTTTCATATACCACAAAATGAAAAAGTGAGTGAGACTGCTTCTGAAAATTTTCATGATATGCTTCATGATACTTTTTTCATGATACACTTCGTGATACTCTTTTCATGATACACTTTGTGATACACACTTATTTTAATTTTTTTCTATTTTTTCTTAGTAGCTAAATTATGCACTTGTAAAACACAAAATTAAGGTCTAAATTAAAATAATTTATAATTAATTTGTTTTTTAAATTGATATTTCTAAAACTAAATCATAGATATTCAATGTCAAATTAAATTAAGCTTTTGTTTAAACGTTTTTTTGTTACTATAACTGCAGGTAGAAGAAATTGTGAAGGACGATGATACAGCTGATGAAAATGACAGAATTGATGAAAATGTACACAATGTACACAATACGTTTTACAATGATAAATAAGAACAAACAGTTATAAAAACAAAATAACATTTAAACAAAAGCACGTGGTTTTTAAAAATGAAAATAACTCCAATATATAAATCCAACAAAATCGCAAAAATATATTATATTTAATAAAAAATATATCATTCCACAATATATTGCAATGAGTAAAATAAAATTAAACCCAAAGAAAAAAAAATTAAAAATTTGCTTGTTCTGAAACTTTTTACATCTGTTTTCTTGTAAATGAGTTAGCATGCAAACAAAAAAATTTAAAAAAATCGTGTTTTTTAAAAAATCTATATCAAATTAAAAAAAAACAAATTTTAAAAAGAAAGAATTTTTTCCTACCCTGATCCCTGCTACCCTTATTTAATGGTACATTTGATTAGGATAACCATATTTGTAGTACCCACTTTTGAATATTGACAAATTTTTAATAATTGTGATAGATTGCACCGATTATCTAGTATTTTAACTAAATAAATGGTTCCTGTACAGTAGGTACACAGTTAAAAAATTTTAAATTAATTTTATTTAAAAAGTTAATTGGAAGTACCAATAATTGGATAATATGATAGTTTTTAGTTCCTTTTCCCTCTTTTTATTTCTATAGCAATATTTAAGCATTATTAATTGATTATAGGTAATTCTAAATTTCCTAAGAAATATATTTTAATGGTCCTAATCGAATTCCAACCAATCTTTTCTCCGGGTGCTTAATTTAATTTGACATTGAATATCTATGATTTAGTTTTAGAAATATCAATTTGAAAAACAAATTAATTATAAATTATTTTAATTTAGACCTTAATTATGTGTTTTACATTAAATTTTACAAGTGCATAATTAAGCTACGAAGAAAAAATTGAAAAAAATGAAAATAAGTGTGTATCACGAAGTGTATCATGAAAAGAGTATCACGAAGTGTATCATGAAAAAAGTATCATCAAAAGCAGTCTCACTCACTTTTTCATTTTGTGGTATATGAAAATAAATTTCAATTTTCATAACATGAATGAGAATAAAAACATGAGTCACAATATACCACAATGAGAAAATGAAATGTGTGCGTAAGAAGAAATTACCATAAATGAAAAATGAAACACATTGATTATATTTCATTCATGTACAGTGATACGAGATAACTGACCACAAATATTTTCTTTCGTGAAAATGAAATAATAAAGAACACCAAATACGTACCCTGCTTCATATTCAACGCGTCAAAAGAAAGTGCACATTAAGGACTATTATTAGTTTATTTAGAGAAACCGAATTTAATATTTTGTTTGCTTTCCTTTTGCTTTAATTACAGCCTGTACATGGGGCATCGATTTGACAAGGTTGACGGTCACTTTGGGTGCAATTTTATGCCATTCCTCCATAAGCACGGATTTTAGGGAGTCTATACTGGTAATAGCCCTTTTTTCTTATTTGGCGATCGAGATGCTCCCACAAATGTTCTATGGGGTTGAGGTCCGGTGACTGTGGAGGGTGATCCAGTTGTTTTGGTGTGTGGTAGAGCAACCATTCCTTCACAATTTTCGCAGTGTGCTTGGGATCATTATGTGTTGAAATACCCAACTTCGATCTAAGCACAACTTCTCAACGGTCGGCGATAAATTTTCTTTTTAAATATTGAGGTAGTCTGTTTTGTTTATGGTGCTCTCAATGAAAACTAAATTTCCAACACCACTTGTCGCCATGCATCCCCACACCATCACCGAACCCCCACCGTGCTTTACAGTAGATACCAAATTTTGCTCGTCGAACTCTGTATTCTTTCTCCTCCAAACTTTTGCTGTTTTTTTTTACCAAAAATCTCGAATTTGCTTTCATCCGTAAAAACCACGTTGTTCCAGAAAGAGAATTCTTTATTTTGGTACTTTTTAGCGAAATTCAGGCGACGTTTTTGGTTGATTTTTAATATAAAAGGCTTTTTCCTCGGAACTCGACCTCGTAGCTCATTAGCTCGACGAACTGTACTGGCGCTATCGTTGACACCTGATGCTTCCTTAATTTTTTCCGATATTTTAACGGCACTTTCACTGGGATTTTTCTTAACATCTCTTACGATGAATCGGATTTCTGCCTCATTAAGTCTTTTTGGCCTACCGGACTTTGGTCGATTTTCTAAAATTTTAAATTTTTTTTTGCTTATCGATTATTTTTTTGACAGTGTTGTGGCTTCTGTCAATTATTGAAGCAATTTCGCGCAATGTTTTTCCTTCTTTGTGAAACTTAAGCACGAGGTTACGAATATCCAGAGAAGTTTGTCTACCCATTTCAGAAAAATATTTGTTACACAGTAAAAGTGTAATTTGAAACGTTCACAACAAGAGCATAAATGTTAATAAATCACTAATATTATATAGAATGTGATATTTAAACAAATTAAAAAACACGGTATTTTTAAACGGAACAAAATTCTCAAAAACTTAAAAGCAATAGTATGTACACTTTCTTTTGACGCTTTACATAAGAATGTTTTTTAGTTTTAGTTGTAAATTATTGTATTGCTCAAATTTTTGTTGTTGTTCTCTTTTGTCAAATGGGAAAGAAATACAAATGCAATTTATAAAGCATAAAATATTTAATTAAATGTTAATGTAAAGGACTGAAATAAAGTTCAAAAGGTAATAGAGTAAGGTGTACACTATCTTTTGGCGCTCACAGTATATTAAACCACATATAATTAATATCTCATACCATATTAAAAAATAAAATTTGAAAATTACACACAAAAGAAAACGAAAATAATTTTATTGTTGTTTTTTGTGTAATTTTCGTATATAATGGCAAATTTTATTGCATTTGAAGACACCTGGTAAACAATATCATAACTTGTGTATACATTACTTAATAAAAAATGTATCGGTATTTTAAGGGTAAAGTTATTTTCTTTTATTTCGGTAACGCTATTTTAAGGGCAACGCTATTTTCTATTTGGTTTGGGCTGGGCGATGTTGTGTGAGTCAGTGAATCATTCAGTCAGTCAATAGTAACGTTATTCCATCGTTTTAGTGTATTTAACAGAGTTTAAAGTAAAGATATTCTCAAATTTCGAATGTGCCATGCCCCTTTTTATATTTCGCATACTTTTCGCACAGTGCCTAAGGAAATTTTTATATGATACCGGTCTGTAAAATAAATGCCACGCCCTATCACAATGACTTTTCTTGCATGGCTTAAAATTTTGTTAACAGGCGCCGAAGTAAAGAAATTTAAGAACTTAAGTTGTTTAGGAGGCGCCACGCCTACTTGTTTTATAAAGCCCACTTTTAAAAATCGCGGGGCATAATTTACTGAAATATGCGTTACTGGAGCCGAAACAAAGCAATTAAAAAAGTGTGTTGCATCTATTTCATTCCGTCTCGTATTTGACCCCTTTATAATTGTTGTTATCAGATGCAGTTCAAACATTTTAGTCGTAAAAAATTTTTTCAATAGGTGGGGAGAAATATAAGTATAAAAAACTTGGGTTACATTGAGTACCCCGCTCCGTTTTTCCAACCCGTCCACTTTCTTTCCAGTGCTTAGAATTATTGTTAAAAAAATTACGTACTTGTCTCTGCTCAAATGCATTCAGAAGCAACCGAGATAAAGCAATATCAAATATTGGGAATGGAAGGTGTCACGCCCTCTCGTCCAATTCATCCACTTTTGCAAATTCTCAGTTTCAAATTTTAATCAAATAGGCTTAACATGAGGCGAAGAAACCCGATATAAATCATTGATTTGTATGAGAGGTGACACGCCCCTCGTATTATTCCGCCACAATAGGCTCGGAGCTTAAAAATGTTATTAAAATATGCAGGCCAACTTGCTCATATACGTTCATTAGAAGCATGGGTAAAACATTTAAAATACTGTGGTTGTATGGGGGGAATTGCTACAACATGTTGTACACAATTTTGTTAGAAAATGTTCAGCAGTTTTTTTTATTATATTTTTATTTTCTATGTGTGTATGTATATTTGAATAATTTCTTGTAATTTGTCCAATCGCGATATAATATGTCATATAGAAATTTCCTTGCCCACAATTTGGACAGTGCTTAAGAATTTTGTTTAAAAACGCCGTGACAACCTCTGCTCTAATAGTCGAGCTCGAAGTCGGGCTATAAAACGGGTTGTACTGTATGTGCCTCGCCCTTTCATCCTTTCGCACCCACTTTTTGGTTAGTGCTTAAAAATGTTGTTGCAATTCACCATGCCAAATTTCACTTCAATACGTTTGACAGGACTAAAATGAAAAAAATTCGGTTGCTTGGGTGGTGCCACGCTTACTGTTTCTTTGACGCCCACATTTGGTGCATACTCAAAAACATTATTGTACAATTTGGGTGAAAATTTTGCTAAAATATGTGTTACAGGAGCCGATAAAAAGCAATTTAAAATGTTTTGTATAGAAGTTGCCGTGCCCCTTTGACCTAACTCCTCCGATTTTGGTTTAGTCACTAAAACCAGTTTGTTATCCTTCTCACAAAATTTTATCCGAAAACGTTCAAAAGAAGTCGGACGTTGTGGTGTGGTGTAGTTAGACTTTACCAGCGATGGTAACATCAATTTAGAAAAATAATATGTATGAGTTTCTATATATTATACAAATAGCCACGTCCGCCTTTGCTCGCTATTCCCATAGCACTTAACCCCACCGGGCATCAACTGTTCTAAGAATTTTTATCCTTCATCTTTCACCTCCTTTTATGTCTTACTATCCCCTTTTTAAAGAAAGCAACACCTTAATTAGTAAGAAGAATTTCCTGTGTTGCTACTCTAAATCCAAATTAAAAAAAAAATATATAAAAAAAAAATTAAAAAAAAAACAACAAAAAAATATCAATTTAATAATTTGGGCTATATGGAAAGTGCCACTACACTTTGTCTAATCGCGATTTAATATGTCCTATATTAATTTCCTGGGGTAGGTAGAATATGCTCAAAAAAAATTCGGGACAATCGGTTCAGCTTGGTACATCAAATCAAGATAAGTTATACATATAAACTCTGTAATCTTCGTGTGATTTAGTCTCTTGATCATTTCTTATTCGTTTGTCTGGTTTTATGAAAGTTGCGTCTAATAAGCTTTGGGAAAGCCATCTTAACAGAATCGGAAAATGATACAAATACTAAACGCGGCTGCAACAACAGGCTGAGAAAGATTGATCCAATATCTGAAAACAACTTTAAATATTTTAAATATTTAATCGGCAGACTTTTTTTTGTAAAACATTGTCGATATTCTCTCATTTCTTAATGGAAAATTTATGTTATAGTTGTAAAATTTATTTTATTGAAAATAAAAAAATTACCACTACAACCACAACGTTCCAGATAACACTTAACTTGGACTTCCCGGTCGACATGTTCCTTAGTAAAATATCGTACAATTGCGCTCGAGCGATTGCTAGATATCGAATGCCATTATTAGAAATTTCAAAACACCTTACTCCACATATCGGATGTAAAAATCCCAAAAGTAAAAATTTCAAACTTTCGATAAGAACTTCTATCTCTCAAGACTGCAACAGTTAGTCAATACATTTGAAAATTATGTTTTTTTTTTAATTTTCTTGAAATGTATTGTTGTTCTTGTTTTCGGTAAAAAATTTTAGAAAATCAAATCTTACAAATGTATTTATATAAAAACAAAATTAAATGTATTTTGCTTTTTTTAACATTATTAAATATTTCACTTTAAATGAACTTGAGATAAAAAACACTATACTTTTTTTTCATTATTAATCTTTGTTATTTCAATTTAATTTTTTTTCTACATACACAGAAAAAAGTATCAACAATTTTTTGTTTTAAATGTTTGTAAATTGTTATTCTTTAAAAATAAAAATTGAAGAAAAAATAACAAAAAGTGTTTTGTATAAAAAATTCCATTCTTGGTGCCTTTTAAAAAATTTTTTATTTGTATTTACAAAAATATTCTATGACAGATGTTTAATATTACAAATAAATTTTGTCTGTGTATTTCAATTTCAGGTCCACACTCATTTTTACCTCCTTAAAAGTTATTTCTATAATATTTATTATTTAAAATGTTCCACTTTGTTTATTTTAACAATTTTGTTCTATTTTCACTTCTTTATATAATTTATTAAAAATATTTATTTTGCAATTTAAATTTATTTAATATATTCTTTTTTTTTTAATTTAACCGGTATTATATTATTTAAAACCAACCGACTTATCTGCGGTAAATTCATGAGAATACTGAATTGAATTTTGTTCGCTGTTTGAGTATATGGGTATTGGCTGGTTGCTACAGATGATTTTTGCAAGCTTAAATAAAATCTAAGTAGCAAATTGTAAAATAATTGAACGTCAATAGCGTTCGTTAGGCCTCTTGTTAGGTTGATGCAAGGGTAGGCCGAAAAGTATTGATCTCTAAACATGTAACATAAAACGTGACTACATTATAATTTAATAAAGTACATTAAGGCCCATTATTATAACTTGCCTTTAAGGTGAGTGTTAGTTAAATGTAACTTTAAGTAAAGTGAGCAATAAAATGACCTTTAACTATTTTTGGTTATCACAACTTTCTTATAAAAAAAAATTTATTTTTTTAAAATGGTTCTTAAAAATACGTAATGGCACTTTTATTTATTTATTTACATACAACAAACAAAAAAAATCAAAAAATAAACTTTCTTCAAATTGTGTAAAAAATAAAAATGTTTGTTGTAAAAAAATTACAATGTCGACGCCGAGCGCAGAAATAAACCAATCAGCTAAACAACGGTCAAAAACTACACGTCAACTACATTACAGTGCAGAAAATATGGCAACTTCAAATGCATAAACCCTAGGTTTAATGTAGAGAGGCCTTGGTTTTTAACATATATTTTTTTCAGAATTTTAAAAAATTGGATTTTGAGATATCGGTCTTTGAACATCAAACTTAAAAAAATTACCTTTGACTATAAAATGGTACCAATAGGAAAACTGTAAGTTGCATAGTTTTAAAGTTATGAGCCACTTTGTACGGTCACTATATTCAAATGTTGACGTTTTTTCCAATTTTCATGACGTCATATTTCGAAAACCGAAAGAGTTTGGTGTCGGAATATTTATGATTTCATAAACACTACCCATTTACAATATTTGTGGCGAATTTCATTAAAATCGGAGTTGACAAATCCGAAAATGACAGTTTACTGTGCGGTTTGACATGCAATGGCCCCAATGCTTAAATTTATCCATACATATTTTCAGAATTAAGAGTCTTAACCAAGGAATTTGGGCTTCTGCAATAGTCTACAGAAATTGATCTTATGTGAGCTTGAATAAAATTGTTCCACGCCAAAATCATCCCTACATAAATAATCACAGCTCATCGCTACGAATTTCCTTTCCAAATTTTCTCAGCACGTGAGAAAAAACGTATCTTTTTTGACTTTTGGTGAAATAAAAAATGATTGAATTCAATTCTTTAATATAAAATGCACGAAGAAATCACTGGCGGAATATAAAAGTATTAACCAATTATGTTTTAAATATTGTAAAAGCACGTGAAAAACCCCAAAATTTACCAAAAAATTGTGTCAAACATCATTTTATTTGATATTGCAAACCCGTATTTTTGACTCACAATTTATAAAGATACAAAATCATGCACGGCGTTTATTATACCCTCCACCATATACTGTGAGGGGATATATATTAGCTTGTCACTCCGTTTGTAACAGGACGAAATATAGGTTTAACCCTCTGACTGACGTGACATATTTTCACTGACGGTAGAACTTAAAGGTGTAGGTTGTATAATTATATTTTTTTTAATTCAAAACGACGATTCATGTTAAACAGTATTGTTTATTTGTGTCTGTTAGACTACCACGTTTTTAGAACATTTGTGGTAGGAATTCGAACAAAATCATTGAAATTGATTTGATAGGGCCTTTTATTCGGAATTAACTAACATACAACCGATTATTAAAGTCAAAATATTGTATTGAGAATTAAAAGATAAATGAACTTAAAAAACAGTTATATTATCCAATTATTGATACATATCTGCAGGAAGCAACCATTTATTTGGTGAATATGCTAGAAATGTGGTACAATCTTTCAAATTTATTAAACAATTGTGGATATTCGAAAGTGCTACCAACAATTGGGTTTCAGTAAAACCAACCATCCAAAATTGTGCGTTGTATTGTGAAAGCATTTTCGACTATAAAAAATGGACCAAGATTTTTCTGCCTGGCAATGTTAAAAACTGACAATGTTAAAAAAATAATTTTTAATATTTGCGGGGGTTCTATAAAAATATTTCAATTTGGAAACAATCATAAGGGAATTGAACAAAATTTTCGCACACCAATTTTTGTCCTATTTCGGAGTGGCCTTTCTACATCGTTACAGAAGATAAGTTGATATTTTAAAACATGTGTTTTCATATCGAATGAATTCGTGAAGTAACACTTAATTGAAATATGTGTCTCCCGAACTCGCATATTTTTTCGATAAATGATTTGAACATAAATGTAAAACCCTTCAAAAATTGTTTGCTTCCTATTGGTTTCACCTATATGCCAAAAAGTCGGTACAGAGAAAAACAATAAAGAAGGTTTACTATAATTTTTCTTAAAATCTACATTGTGACATGTATTTGGAACAAAACTATAAATTTGTATTTATTTATATACAATTGGTCATAATTCATTAAGCTTTTATAAAGAAAAAAAAAAATTGTTTTTTACTATGTATCATTTTTGGTTTTTAAATTTGACTGACTGTGCTGAATATTCATACATTCATTGTTACCGTGATGCAGTAAAACAAATATGAAATATATTTTACAATTTTTGTATGCAAATTTGATGCATATGTCAAAAGCAGCAAATCACTAATGATTTTTTTTTATTTTTGTATGCAAAATATGCTGTATATGTCAAACAGTATTCTAAGAAGCAAACAAATGTTCATTAAATGTTAAAATTCCGGTTGTAGAGCTAAGTCGGTGCTGGATTTCTTAGATATGATATAAGATATCGAGAAACGGGTTTCGGAATGTGGAAGAGGATATTTACAATACATATACATATATATATTCCATGTCTAACTAATTTTTTTCCAAAATTGTCGGTGGGTCAAACCAATAATAAGCTAATGATTTGTTGAAAAATAAATACAAAAATTTTAATCTTGGAAGTAATACAAGGTGGGCTATTAGAAAGTGCTGTCATTTTTGCAAATTGCATGGTATGTCAGTTCGGTTTTTATATTAGTGAAATATACAGGTGCGAAATTTAAAGTGAATAACAATTAATCGCCTCAAGAACTAAAAATTTTTGGTTTTCCATTGAAATTGAATATGAACGGCGAGGATTCATTTTAACTGAGCGTTCACGTCAATAAGTAAAGTTCTCGGTTCTGGGGGACGGAAAATGCACGCATAATTCGTGAATCCCCACTACTCCCTCTTAAAGACAACTTATGATTTTAAATTATGTCGGAAACGGTGCTTTGATCTTATTTTTTGGAAGGAGCCGACGGTGACACCAAAAAGCTCGTGAATGTAAAGTTTTTGATATGAAAATGATTCCTGTGACTCATTTGCGGTATGTATCAACTCATTTGGTGCAACGGTCTGTAAAAAATCATAATTTTTATACACAAAGAAATCAGATTCTTAAAGACAACAAATTCTGTTGCTGTCATGAATTTATCTTCTGGGTGTATACAAAATTATTTCGGATCGACATTCCCACATTCTTGAAGCAAAAATTATCATTTATGACGCTCTCCATACCCTGCGGGAAAAGGTCCTATCCCAGGACGCGTCACGTGACCGATTAATTGTGATAGGGACCGGTCACGGGACCAGTCACTTTAACATTGGCTTGTCCCTGGAGGGGGTCAATTGCCCTCTGTGACATGTCACAGGACTGGTCTAAAAGAACACGTAATGAATTTTAAACAGGTCACGTGGTAGGTACGTAAGGAACCGGTCCACTTTTCACCTATCTCGTGATATGTATTTTCGGAACTGGTCAAGTTTTCACCTATCTCTTGGGACAGGTCCTAATTCCCAACTGACCCATTTTTTCCCGCAGAGTACCAACTGTCTGGCTAAACAATCTCAGACATTTACTTTTTAAAGATCATTTCATTCAAATGTTGGCCGCGACTACGCGAATTATGGGAGTAATGTTGGCATCAAAATCTTAAATCGTAGCTGACGAATGAATGCTGGCTTCCAAGTTTCTCATAACCCTAAAGAAAAATTATCACACGATCTAGGAGGCCAGTTGACAGGTCTGGGCTTTTCTAGTATATTATTTATAATAATTTAATGGTGTTTGGAAAATGCTATAAATTTTTCTATTTATTTATATTTATTTATTATTAAGAGTATTTTATGTACAATTTGGAAAAACATTTTTTAGGTTAATAGAAAATTCCTTTTACATAAAAGCGGCAAAAATTTTATAATTTTAAAAAATATCTATATGTTTTTAGAGTTCGAATATTTGTCCCTATAATTAGTTTGGACATCAATACGTATAAGCAATATGATAAATACGTTATTAATTATACGTAGTGATGTCCTAGCTGATAGTAACACAAATATTTAAACCTTTTTTGAATATTTGTTACGAAAGTTAACATAAAACGCATATTATCTCGAGTAACATGCCTAAACTTTTTGCATTTGTCGCCACCTTTCCTTGACTTAGATTATCCAGTACGATCTAAAACGAGAAAAGGAAAGGACGCAACCTTGATGGTAGGGATAAATGTACTGTGTTCTATAATATGCCATAGACTGAAGTGCCGGCATTTCAGATATTGGGAACTGATTCTGTGAATTCCTTGATATTTGGTGTGATGTAAATCTATACAGCCTCGCGCAATTTTCATGGAATTTAGATGGTTGGTCAGAACTTCCATAAAGTTCAGAGAAGGAACTTTAAGTGTACACACCAATCGGCCCATTTAACCAATTCTAACCATAACTGCTGAAAGGTGTTTGAAAGATTTTAGGCTCTACAATCGTAGATTCATGCATACAATAGAGCTTCATGTTATGAAAGTTAAAGAACATTATGTTATGATTGAAATTCCAAATGATCATAGTATGATTCTGGTGATAAATTTTTATATGTGTTTGCCGTAAATGCAATGTTTTGTAAGAATGTAGAACGACAAAAAGTTATTACCTTCGTGAAAAGTAGTTGGGTAAATCGAAGTTAACAATCGTTTAGTAAGAAAAACTAACGCGAACTTAAAATTTTTGCTCTAAGTCTCAAACCTTAACTAACGTTTATAACTTATAATGTACACTTAAAAAAGTTTGTAAGTTAAAATAACTGAAAATATCATTTAAAAGAAATGATATTTCATTTAAAAACCGGTCTACTTAATTTTCATTTAAATTAAATACCATTTGTTATTTATTTTTAAATGTTGATTAATCAACTGACACATCCGTAAGAAACAAATGATATAATCAGTTAAAATAAATATCAAAATTTTACCTACCAATCCTTAAAAAATAAATGTTTTTTTCATTTATTTGAAATTATTTCCATTTTTTAATTTTTTGTTTTTTTTTTTTAATATACTCGTACAATACAAAATGTATGTATGCATATGAAGCTATAGAGACTTTTTGTGTGAATGTTTTTGTTTATGTATGTGTGTGTTTATGAAGTTCTTGTAATTTGTATTGAAAAATGTTGTATATATACAACCAATTTAAATAAAAAACAAATTGAAATTTTTTGAATATTTTTTTTTGAAACAGACAGCAAACAAAATTTAAATTTGTAATAACTGTTACGGACCACAACCACAAATTTCTGTTTTGTGGGTAAATTTTTATTAAATTTCAAACAAATGAAAATAATAAATGAAGCTGAAAAAAATGGTAAATGATAGTAAATTATTTCGAATAAATGTATAAAAAAGTTAATATAAATATTTCTTTGAAAAATAAATGTATGTTCCTTTATTATTAAATGGAACGGAAAACTTTTTTATTAAACTACAAACAGTTAACTACATAATATTCTGAGTGTATGCACTCACAATATTATTTCGTTAAAAACAACTTAAAATACATATTAAAATACAATCAAAAAGAGGACTACTGATTTTCCATTATATTTTACCCATTTTGTTGTTTATTTTTAATCATTGTTTAATAAATGACAAAAGTAAAAACAATAGAAAGTCGTTTAAAATAACCATTTATTGAAGAAAGAACATGAGTTGTAACTATTTGTCAATAGATGGCCCATCAGAAGGTGCAATCTCCATTACGCATATTTTGCTGCAGAGCTAGTCTCCATTAGCCATATTGTGCTACAATATGCAGTAGAGTATTATTGATTTTCTATTTTCTTCGTAACATAAATTAATATTTGCCAAAAACTATGAAAAATATATGTTTTATGTGCATATTATACCTTAATTTTTTAAATCAATATTCATTTAGATGTTTAACAGCACAATATTGCACTTTATTCATGTGTATTTTTTTATGAAAGAAAAAATTAACATGAATATACATTTGGCAATCCCTCAATTCTCAAAAATACTAATGGAATAAAAAAAATACTATTTTCCTCTATGAAAATTTCTTTTTTGACATAAAAATGTGAAACAAATGCTTTTATTACGTCAAACATTTGAAAAATTTGCTTTAAAATTATGTAATAAGTCTACTAGCAACATCTAAATGCATTATAATTTAAAGTATGTAGTTAATTTAATATTTTTGGTAAATAAATTAATTGATAGCCTAATCCAAGGCTATATCGCCATGGGACAGGATATAGTTTTAATGTGATTCTGCGCCACCTATTCAAAAGTAGCGGCACTAAAGCAATTATGTATTTTGCTCTTTCTTTATATATACATTTCTTTGGACCTAGCCATGGGGCAGGGTATTGTTTTAGTTAATTCAGCGCCACGTATTCAAAAGTAGGGGCACTTAGGCAATTATGTATGTATATTGCTCTTTCTTTAGATATAAATGTCTTAGGTTACAAAAAATACATTTTATGGAATGAAACGAAAAACCAACAAAGCTTAACAGAAAAACCCAATCTGGCTTACTATATCTCCTATAGTAGCCAAAGAATTGGACACATTTGAACTGAAAATCCTAAGAAAATGCATTGGAAGAAATTATGAAAATTTCATAAAACTATTTTCAAATAGTTACGTCTATGAAAATGCCGATGTTCTACCCTTCTGTAGGTACTCCATGTCGTTGCAAGCAAGATTTGTTGAGAAACTTGCGCTACATATCTTTCTCCTGTCGGTATACTTAATGGACGTATTAACGACGATCCAGCTCCTCTGGACCTTACCTCATTCTATATGAGCCCAGCCTCCGGCAATCAGAAGATTATATACATACGTATATACTAAATTTTGCATGAACTGTAATATGAATATGTTTTGCCAATTTATGTAACAGAACTTTTGTTATTTAGTTTTAGTAATGTTGTTTACAGAGGTCTGCTCTGTTAGCGACTTTAACATTATTGCTTTGAACGTTAACTTAGTTATTAGAGTAACACACAATAAATGTAATCGATTAAGAAGAAGACTTAATAACATTTTTACTTACTTAACAGAAAACAAAAATAGATACAGAAAAATTGTACAAATTTGTATGGAAAATTTAGAGGTACCTTCACATTTTCACTCATAACTTTTGAACCGCTTGACCGATTTTGCTCATTTTAAATACCAAACTGCTCGGGAAGATGTTCAATAATGTGGGTAAAAATAGGCACCCCCGCTTGCGTCTTCGCGTCGTAATCGCCATTTCAACAGACAGACAGACGGACAGACAGACGGACATCGCTAAATCGACTTAAAATTGCATAAGGATCACGAATATATATACTTTATGGGGTCTTAAACCTATATTTCGACATGTTACAAACGGAATGACAAACTGATATATACCCTCACCATATATGGTGGAGGGTATAAAAATACACCGCAATTTCGCAACAATTCCAAGCAAGTTATAATTTTTTTTATAAGGAATTTAACAGCAGTAGGTCTTAATTAGTAATGAGAACCCATTACTGCTGGGATTTTATAAAAAAATTAGCAATAAAAATATTTTTTTTAATATTTTATTTGGTTTAAATAACTGCTTTTGGAGTCGTTATATTTCCAATACTAATAATAGAGTATTCAAAAACCGAAACCCAAAACCGGTCAACCGGTTTCTTTATTTTTAAAGAAAACCGAAAACCGGTCTTTTTTGTTCGGTTAACCGGTTTTTTTAATTACATCACCAACTGGGTTACTTGGTCTCTTTTATTTTTTCCGAACACTTTTATAATCGTTTGTTTGGTTATGAAGATTTAGATGTAAGCCTGACGGTCAATTCTCGTTCTGTGATAATGTGAAGTGAAAAAAAACTTTTCATTTTCGTTTTCATAAGCACTTTTCACTCGAACTTTTCACAAATACATAATTTGCGATTCTCGTATGTATTATGAAAAAAATTTTTCATTCGCACTGTACCCATGAAACTTTTGTAACTGTGTTATGCAAAATTTAAAGCAAACGTCAAAACAGAGAAAAACGTAAACAAAAGTGAATTAAGTTCGTAAAATTTATTTTAAATAATTATATAAAAATATCTGGATTAATTGTATTATTGCATATTACTCAAAGAATTCGGGATGAACAAAGGTAAGACAATGACGTTACAAGCATTTCATTGCAGCAAATAGTTTAATAATTTATTGAAATTTATTTATTTTTCACCGTCCTTTTGAGCCTCATTAAAACTGTTAAGGCTCGCCGCTAATTCGTTACACTTTTCGTCTCTAAATTTGGCACCTTCTGCAGTTACAAATCCACTTTTTTTTCATATGAAAACGTTTTCATATTTCTTTACGCTTTTTCACAGAACGCGAATCAAAAGTACTATGAAAACGTGAAAAAACTTTTCATTTCACCGTTTCACAAAACGAGAATTGACCCTCTGATAGATCCCGATGAAGACTTAACTTTGGATATTCCAAATTTAAATAGTTTAATTTCTGATCTAAATAACACAATAAACAGTATTCAAAATCCTAAAAAAGAGGCTGTACAAAATCATTCACCATTATATGATGATTTCATATATCTTGATAAATGCGACAAAAAAACTGAAAAAATGAAAAATTTATATAATTGTCTTTTGACTATTTGTCCAACATCTACTATTAGTGAAAGAGTATTTTCCACTTCTAGCTTTATCAAAAGCAAACAAAAAAATCGTCTTAAAACGAAACATTTAAATTGCATATTATTTCTAAAATATTATTTTAGAAGTGAAAAATGGATTTTCTTTTTACATATTTAAAATGTAATATTAAAAAAACTTTTTGATGCCAAAGGTTTTAAACGTTCAAATTACTAACGTTCCTAATTTACAAACTTAATGATCTCTATTCATTTGATATGAATATAGTTTTATAATATTAATTTTTAAGATATTATATTAAAAAATATTAAAACCAATAAATAAAATGTTGAAATGAAGTACAATAAAAAATTTAATTTAAATGAATATATTTATATATACACTAGCTGACCCGGCAAACGTTGTTCTGCCTAGGAATAGGATTACATTATTATCTAGGTAGCTCGCACAAAGTTTGAATATTCTCACAATAATAGTACCCCAGATATGCAATAATAAATTTGTACTTCGTATGGGAGGTGCCACGCCCATTGCTTGGATCCCCCATATTTTTTGGAAGATTATGAATATTATTATCAAAGAAGCTCACACAAAGTTTGAAGACTCCCACTTTAATAGTACCCCAGATATGCAATAATGAATGTTTTCTTCGTATGGGAGGTGCCACGCCCATTGCTTGGATGGCACTCATTTTTTTGGGAGATTATGAGTATTATTATAAAAAAAGCTCACACAAAGTTTGAAGACTCCCACTGTAACAGTACTCCAGATATACAAAAATACATTTTTACTTCGTATGGGAGGTGCCACGCCCATTGTACCCATATAGGTCAATTGTGAATCTAAACCATTCAGGGATCAAATAAAACAGACACAACAAATTTCATCGAAATCGGCCCAGCCGTTAAGGAGGAGTGCAGTCACTAACACACGTACAGGAGAATTATATATATAAAGATATATATATATATATATATTTTTTTTTCCAAAGAATGTATTTTTTTATTTTTATTACTTTATATATTAAATTTCTTTTTTTTTTTAATAAAAACAATTAACAAATTATATAAGCTTTTTATTCAAATTGAAAAAAAAAACCGAAAAAACCGGTCGACCGGATTTTTTAAAATTCGATTTTTCGAAGAAAACCGAAACCGGTTTTTTCAAAAGGCCGGTTTTTTGAAAACTCTAACTAGTAAGCATAGCTTACGCCACAATCCCACATATGTAAAAGTAATGAGTAATGGATAGTAAGTGCTTCCGCTTATCACGGGTACCTTGAAATTTCTCAACCTACCTTCGTAGTACATGTTTATTCTTAACCATTCTCAGTTTGTGTTTTGTTGCTATTTACACAAATTCTTTGCTGGCTACTTGTTTGTGTGTCAAAATAAAGCTTTTAAAACCATTTTCCCATGCTCTTCTAACGTCGAAGTCTAGAAGTCTGTTGTAGACATAATAGTTACATAGGTATACATAACATACATTAGAGTGGCATTTTCTGTATAAAATATAAAATTCTTATAACAAAAATATATTTTGGGTTCTACATCATATTGAACTAATCATATCCCAAATAATGAGTTTTAGAAGGAGCAGTAACTGATAAGCACATTATTTTAACTCAGGGATGTCATTGGGGGCAGCTAGTTGTCTCCAATCTTACGAATAGGAAGTAAAATAACTATAATAAGGTTAAAATAACTAAAAAATAACTGGATACAACTCATATAATAAAAACTGATTTTTGTTAACAATTTGAAAAAAATTAAATAACAAAACCAAAAATAGATTTTAACCAGGGACCGTAATCATTAAGAGTTTTATAATAAAAATTACACAATAATGATTATATTATGAGTGTTAAGGATTTTCTTCAATGTTAATCATTATTTTTGAGTAATATTAATAAAAATCAGCCATAATCATTAAGTTTCAGCAAAAAAAATAAAACTCAAAAATAATCATTATTTATGATTTTTATTTTTTTTCGCTCAAAATAAAACTCACTTTCAATTTATTGCTTTTTTGTGAGGTTTTTTACCAACATAGTTGCATATCCCCATAAAACAAATCCAGAGGAACCAAACAAGGCGACAAAAATTATTAAAAATGATTTCATAAGTTTTTTTCCATCAATTTTATTTGTTTTTAATTATTTATTATTTAATTTTACAAAAAGTAATTTCGCCAACGACTCGTCTGATAGGTTGCATCTTTGATCCGTTAGCATTGTTTTTAATGCAGAAAAGGATCTTTCAACACTCACTTGTGGCAGGAACAGAGTGCACCACTTTGGCCAGCTGGTACAGATAGGGGTATTGAAATTTTTTTTTCCTCCTAGTACTTCATAATATTTTTGTTTGTACAAACTGGCTTTGGGCAATAGTTGTCAATTTCAGAATAGCCTTTGTGTAACTCCTCAGTATGCCAACCATGTTTTATTTCCTCATCGGAAGATACCTCAATTGTATTGAGATACTCGTTCAAGAGGGAGCAGGTGTTCGAATTCTGCGAAATCAATGCACTCGCTGCGTCGAATGATGTCGATGCCTTCGGGCTACTTGAGAAAGGCTTAGGTATTGGATTAATCTGAAATAAATATATAAATTTGTGTTTGCGTAAGTTCTAAGATAAATTTACTAACGATTTCTTTCAAATTTATTATTTGTAGTAACATCTGCTTAAGCTGTGCTTTGGCGAGCATAAGGCTTATCGGGTTCTGCAGCAATATTCTTCTTATTCGTGGATCGAAGTAGATGCTGCAAATGACCACGTTAGTAACAAAATTATTAAGTAAAAATTATATTATGGGTATTTAAGTAGGTGTAAATATATATACATATGCATAAAACTATGTAAGTACATCATATATAAAGTCGTTAATTGAAAGTGAGTTTTATTTCGAGCGAAAAAAAAAAAATCATATATAATGATTATTTTTGAGTTTTATTTCTTTTGCCCAAAAATAATGATTATGGCTGATTTTTTTATTATTACTCAAAAATATTCATTACAATTGAAGAACATTTTAAAAATCAAAAATTAAAAAATCATGACGGATATGCAAAAATTGTCAAAAAATAATAATAATGGTGCAAACATTTTTTGTTTATGTCTGTTCTAAGTGATTGATTTTTTGATTTAAAAAAAACGAACAATAATCATTATTTACGGTCCCTGATTTAAACTGCCAAATAAGTAGTTTAAACACTTTACAAGTAACTGATTATTTTCATTTTGAATGTAATGTAGTATGCAAGGAGCAGGCATGTAATATAAATAGCTTTATAACACATTTTCACTTTAGAACTAATGCAATGGGTAATTTAATAAAAATGATTTTTATGGAATCGTGTTGAACGTTTTTTTAATGACACGATCCTCACTCCATATTTTGCACGGCATATAATCAATTTTTCCTTTCTTTAGGGATCAGTTCAGGCACGATATTTAATCTAAAATCTTTAACAATAATTAATAAGAAAACATTTTTTTTTAAATATGTAAATTTTACCTTCGGTTTTAATGGTTTTTGATCCTTTTTATGCTTTAGATACATTACAAAATTCTTGAAATCACTATTACAAATACTATATCTAAACATTTTCAATTGTTTAGTAATTCACAACAATTCACAAATTTCATCGTTTTTATTATTTTTTTTTTTTAATTTAGAAAGTTTGTTGGATTTTTTATTCAATATAAGGATGTCTTAGTTTTAATACCATTATAAGTTAGTAAATTTACAAACTCTGTGGGTAATATTTGTATTCAACAAAATAATATTAATTTTAGGCATAATGTGTTGAATTGTAAACACATAGTGTCTAAAAATACCTTGTGTGAGTATTATTGTATATGAAAATGTGCATAAACAAGATTTACGCATTTCGTGTTTATATTTCGTATTACTACATAAAACTTTACCCATTTTATAGTAGTAAATTTAAAAATATTTTTAAGAGTGTAGTAAAAATATATTTAAAATAATACAAAAGCTAATATTACAAATGTATTGGTTTTTTGGGAATATCTGAAGTTAGGTTTGCAAGAAATCCTTTACCCGTTGCAGATAATGCTCAAATAAATCGTTGTTTTATTATTTTTTTTGCAAGTTCAGAAAGAAAACATTCTAAGGTTATTTAAAAAAATGAAGAGCATACACTCACAATATTATGTCGTTAAAAACAATCTAAAATACATATTAAATTATTCGAAAATACAATTAATTATATTTAACACATTTTGTTGTTTATTTTCAATCATTGCTTGATAATAGAGAAAAATATGAAAAAACAATCGTAATTCGTTTAAAATAATTTTTTAATATTAAACTAACTTTGTCAATTTTTAACCGACTTACACGAATATTGTTGTTTTAAAAGAAGATTCGAAAAAAACCCTCCTAGGAAATGAAACAGTTTGAAAAAAAAAAAATAAAAATTTTTATATTATTGAAAAAATCTCTACATATTTATATTAATAGTATACGGGAAGTATATATATTTGGAAAGAGCACGTTCATTTCTTCTTATTGCCAATGACTGAGGTAGAAAAGTTTAAGTGCGGAAGTTTACAAAAATACTCTTTTTCCCCATATCTCGAAATTTTGAGGGTATATTGCAACTTATAAAACCGGTTAAATAATATATTCAGCTAGACCTACAACCTACATTAGGTCATTTCACAATTTCTTGCAATTTTTTTTTTGTAGCATAGTGTAATTTTTGTATCGGGTAACTAATAGTGTACTCACCATTTTCGGCTGATATAATTTAAAATTAATTAAAAAAAAACGAAATGTTTCATTAAAAAAGAAAAAATAAAACAAAAAATATTTAAAAATTTTTTAATTAAAGTTTTTTTTTGAATAATGTTCACTAATTGTAAAAAATACAATATTAGTTTTGTTTTATTTTCGAACTTAATATAAATATTCCATACAAATTTAAATTTTTTATATTATTCGATCTATTTGTTTTAATTATATATTTTTAATTTTATCAGGCTCGAGATCATAATTTAATGTTATTAACAAATAGTAAACACTATTTTTTTTATTAAATGGATGAATGTAAGGATCAGCGCTAGAGGGAGTGCACACTTTCGACCCGAGCGACCATTTATTCCATTTAATAAAAAATTAGTGTTTTTTATTTGTTAGTAACATTAAATTATGATCTCGAGCCTGTTATTCCATACAAATTTAAGTAGATATAGACTTGCTAAGTAGTTACAGATATAACTACTTAAAAATTAAAAATGTATAAAAATTTTGCCAAGTCTTAGGAATTATTGTCTTTTCTCCTTTAAATGTAAACAAAAATATTTGTCATAAAAATATTTACATATTTTTGTACTTTTAATTTGATAAAATATTAAAAACAACAAAAGCTAACAAATGAATTATGCGTTTGTAAGTAAAGGTAGAACGGGACAAACAATATAATTGCTTTATTTCGCGTTCCCACGAAGTCCATATTTTAAAACAGCTTTCGTATAAAGGCGGCCCCAAATGTTCAAATTGTATGTGTTTACAAAAAATAAGGAAAAGTCAGGTAGTAGGGATATATACTAGATATATAATTTCAAAAAAACGAACCTATTATAACTTAAAGACTTCAAATTTTTAAAATTAATAGAAAAAAAAAAACAAAAATATATATTTCTTACTTGTTTCTTAAATAAAAACAATATAAAATAAAAGGAGCTCTTTAATATTTCTCAACGTCTTTTATTGCTGATCAATATGCGCTAAAACCAAGAATAATGTTAAGTTTTAATTTTTTACTCTTTCTTAAAAAATGAAATAAAACAAAATTTTACAAAAATTTTTCTAAAAACTAAGCATACAAAATACTGCGTCATCAATTTAAGGCTTCCCTTAATTAATCCCCAGTTTTTCTGTCTTTCAAACCACTGTGCGTTGGTGCGATTTTAAACATTTTAAAATATTCATGTTCAGCAGGATGAGTTATTTTAACATTATGTAGTATCATACAATATAGTTTTGTTATAAAAATTAAATTTTGTCTTAAAAATTCTGAATTTTTGATTTTGCTGAAACTAGTGTTACAACCCAATAAGCATTGAAAAGTTAAAAATTCAAGTGCTTTAAATATTACTTGTATTGTGCTTTATTTTAAATGTTTTTTAGAGCCAAAATCAAATTCATACAAATAAAAATAATATGATTCAACTTTTTTGTTTATTGTCAATATTTTAAAATAAAATAAAAACATTTTTTAAAATTTACAATTTTCCTGTGAAGAATTTTATAAAATCTTAATTTCTTTCATGGATTTTAAAGCAAAGGTAAGCCACATTTAATTGGAGCTAAACCCTGTCCTTACATTATATTTTTTCTCATTTCAGGAATATTCTACAAATTTCAACAAAAAAAAATTTTAGTCGAAATCCCATCGGACGTCAAAAAATCAAGATTAATTATACAAAACTAATATTTTAAAAATGTATGTTAATAAATTGTTAATAAATCATTACCGTGTTTTATGGCTTTGTTTAAACTTGAAGTTGAAGAAGTTGAAAACAAGTGTTATTATTATATTGTTTGAACTTGAATTGAACTGTGATTCAAGGCTTGAATTAAAGTATATTCTCACTGTAATGTTTGACTTGAATTCCAGTGTCCGTTTTGCTGGAATATGCTATTGAATTAAAGTGCAATTAAAGTATAAATCAAGGCTTGAAATTGGAAAACATGACTTGAATAACACTTGATTTAAGCTTTAATTCCCAATAAGCAAAATGCTTATTGGGAATAATCCGAATTGATAAAAATAAAAGTGCCGCTCTAATTTCAATACTTGTGTATGTTATAAAAATACACATCTGTTGAATTGTTTGTTTTATATTTTCTATTCAATTTGCTAATTCATTCAGTACCTTCCTACTTGGCAGAACCACATTTTTCCTCATCACCGTTAAAAGTAAAAGTGAGTCCATTGTTGTTAAGTATTTCTCATTTCAAAGACTTTGTTTTTTAAGTTGTCTCTCGTTGTTTACGCTCACCACTACAGCAACGATGTACACGTTGTTGTACGTTACTGTCAATAACAGTCACGCAACTTCAACACGTGAAATTTGCTACTATTTCTGTAGCGTTAACATTTGAGCGAGTCATAAACTATTGTTATTATTTTGTATGAATTTCGTTAATAATAAATACTATGGTGGTGTTTATAGTTCACGTTTCTGCTAAATCAAAATACACATAATAAGTGGTTATCCATTTGATGGTTTCAAAACCGCCTGTCTGGTAAGGTTGTCAGCTTTTAATATCTGTCATTTATTTAGTGAATGGTTTGCCATCTACGAATATGGATTGTTTAACAACCAAAGAACGCGTAAAAATAGTTAAAACTTACTACCCCCTTTTGAGCATTACGGGGTGATTATGGTCATCCTATCGACCTTCTGTGCAAGGAATTAGCAAGATTATAACGAAATTTGGAGAGACTGGAAGCGTTAAAGATGTGGTCAGGCCTGTGCATCATCTCAATGTGCGCACTGCCGAAAACATCGCTTCTGTTAGTGAAAGTGTGTCGGATAATCCGAATTAGTCGATTCCACGGCATTCTCAGCAATTTTACCTATCTTACGGCTCATTATGGCGTATTGTACATTTTGATTTGCACATCCATTCACTTAAAGTCCAACTCACGCAACAATTAAAGCCGGTCATAGATATGCTGATTGGGTGCTAGAGCAACGGGCTTTCAATGCTGATTTTTCGAACACCGTAAAATGGCCACAAAGATTATGCAATTTAACTGCGATAGACTTTTTTGTGGTGCTAGGTCAGAGAACGTGTCTTCGCGGATAATTTCCTAATGTTGGAGCATTTGAAAACCAACATTCGTCCAGTTATCGCCGAGGCGGTCATTTAAATGACATTGTATTTCGCACGTAATGGCAAGGTCCAAGCATTATAATGAAATAAAAGTTTTATCAAAATCATAGCTTTATGTTTGTTTTATTTAACCTTGCTTATAAAACCAAAAAATGGATAACCCAGTATTTGCCGTAGATGCAATTTCCAAATAAAATAAAAAGACAAAAAGTTAAATTTTTAATTAGAGAATAAGTCTCTATTTTTATTAATATAAATATTTATAATACCTTCGTAAAAGATGCGTAGCGGAGGAGTAAAATCGTAAGATTATATGTTAAACACGATCATAAAGCAATAAGGAGGTGGCAAACATCTATTAAACACTCCTTTCAGAGAAGTTAAAAAGGGGAGTAAAATAGATTATAATAGATTATTAACCCAAATGGAGGCTTATGGTACCAGAAGGGCACCATTATTTAGTTTAACCAAAATAAAGGTTTTTGGCTTAAACACCCAGTATATGCCACACAAAAACAAAATACATGCAGTCACTCATTCGTCTTACAGCGAACTTCTCGTGGGAACCTCATATAAACATCGATGGTCATAAGTCGTATTTTTTCAAAGAGAAGCAACACTCGGGAAATTCTTCCTACTAATTAATGTGTTGCTTTTTTTGGAAAGTGCATAGAGGAGAGAAGAAAGGTGGTGAAAGCTGAAGGGCTTCAAATATTGTAACATTGTAATTGCGCGAGGTAAGAAATCTTAAAACAATTGTTGCCAGCCATCTGATGAAAAGTTGTCGAAATTGTTGAAGTTTCTTTAGCTCATAGCCCTGTTATTAGAGTGGTCCAAAAATAATCAGAGTTTGAGTTCGCAATCTCCACAATATTGCCCCTATTTCTTAATATCTAAAAACTCTCTGTGCCAAGTTTCAGCAAAATTAGGTTATACATACTTAGAGGATAAGCACAAAAAGTTATTGGGTATACATGTCAATAATGTCGATTTGGACAACAGATGGCATAACTATCACATATGGTTTGTGTCAATAATAACAAATATGGTACTTTGGAGGGTAAGCATCTGTCATTATAATTCAGTATTCGATAGACGCCAAAGTGTAAAAACACATTTTTTTATGGCTATAATAATGTCGAATTTTGTGCCAAAAAAAAGATGTTTTGTGGGGAAGTTTGATAACCTTCTTTCATTTGAAGAAAACGGCTGCTGAAAGTTATCGATTGTTGGTAGAAGCTTACGGTCAACATGCAGCAACTCAAAAAACTTGTGAACGATAATTTGTGCGATTCAAAAGTGGTGATTTCGACACAGAAGACAAGGAGAGGCCTGGTCAGCCGAAAAAGTTTGAAGATGAGGAATCGACGAAGATTGTTGTCAAACGCAAACGCATTGGGATTCATTCAAAAGCAAGAAAATTGGGCCCAATATGAATTGAAGCCGAGAAATCTTGAAAGGAGATTTTGCATATCGGAAATGCTGCTTGAACGCTACAAAAAAAAGCCATTTTTGAATCGTATTGTTACTGGTGATGAAAAATGACACATTACGATAACCCCTAGCGCAAAAAGTCATATGTAAAGCTCGGCCAACCAGCCAAATCAACGCCGAAGCCGAATATCCATTGCGCCAAGGTAATGCTCTGTATTTGGTGGGATCAGAAGGGTGTTTTGTATTATGAGCTGCTTAAATCGGGCCAGACGATCACAGGGGACCTGTACCGAACACATTCCGAGAGTAATCAACGAAAAACGACCAAAATAATCGACCAGAAACAAGGCCATATTCTTCCATCATGACAACGCTCGGCCACATGTTGCAAGATCGGTCTAAAACTATTTGGAAAACAGTGGATGGAAAGTTTTGGCTCACCCGCCTTATAGCCCAGACCTTTCCCCTTCTGACTATCATTTGATTCGATTGATGCAGAATGCCCTTACTGGAATACGCTTCACTTCAGAACGTAAACTTTGACTTTTTTTTAGTTTTTCGCTATTATTTAGCGTATTAAAATTAAATTGTTAACAAAAATCCGGTCTCACATAAGAAGACATTCCGTGGACATTTGCGAGAGTGATGCAGAAGTATTGGTCACACCATAATCTAAAACATATCAAAAAATGGTATTGATATCTCTTTCTCTCATTGAGTGGCGACCATTAGTGTCTTTTACTTTGCGCAGAGGCGAATCTAATTTTGATTTCATACTCGTAATGTACACCCAAAAATATATTAGATATGATGAGTCGCGATCGTAAGAGGGATAGAAAACTCGTACATATTATTTTTATAAATTGATGTTGCCATTAATGGTGATCGAACGCACAGCCTTATGTCTAACAGGACAACGCGCTTACCATTACACCACAACGCCTATTATCTCCCCTTCCTCTTTTTTATTTTCATCTAACTTAATTTTCCAATAGGATTAGGCATTTTGAAATTATTAACAAGGTTAAAAAACTTTGCTTGTTGCGTCGAAAAAATTAAAAGTTGCACTTACAGTTGCAGTGCAAAATACAATTCTGCGCAAGAGCTTTTTTTCTTTAAAATAAATTGCATTCTTTTTTTATCAGGGTTGGAAGGCAATACCGCTAAAATATCGTTATTGATTAAAAAGCCTTTCAACTGACTATCGTTACCCCTAAAATACCCTTATTGAAATAACTGAAAAATCGTTACCCTTAAAATGCCGTTACCGATATAACTTAAATACCGATATCGTTAAAATAGGGCTAACGAAATAATTAAAAAAATGTTACCTGTAGAATACCGTTACCGAAATAGCTGAAATATCGTTACCGAAATAATAGAAGATAACCATACCCTTAAAATTCCGATACAGTAGGTGTTTTTAAAAAATTTCCCTAAAATGTCCAATAAACTTCCTAAATTTGCGCTATCACCAAAAAGGAGCCTATCTATTTCAAATATAACAAGAAAAATGATCCATGAATATATCGTATGTAATAAAGGAGTATAAAAGGAGTATAAAATATATTTTAATTAATAAAGAGAAACATCAGAAATTTTATTTAAAAACAGAATGCACACACAAAACTCTTTTTCGCCTGCAGTTGGTAAATAACAGTTAAAGTAACATATATTTTCTTTCGGTATATTGAAGTTAGTTTTCTCCTAATTAAAAGCTTTGCTTCTTTCCGTCTTTAAGAATACTTCCACATTCCATCATCATTCAATAACTCCCTTTGGTTCATTCAGGAAACAATTATCACATTTGTCTCATGTCAAGTATACGTGTTATAAACAATTGATATTAAAGTAATTCGTGAATCCAAAAATAATAGGATTTTACTTCTGTGATCTAATTTGGAAATTTATTTTGCAATTGAGTGTCGAAATATTAATAAAAACTGTTAAAAAAACATGTCCCTTACCAAAATTCTAAGATGTAACTCAATAACACATATCAAATTTCAGATTTTTCCCTTTCAACCTCCTTTTTTACCATGTACCTTGTTAAAATTATAAAAAGTAGCTGATTAATGAGTTAACCCATACTCCACTTAACACATATTTGAAATTCAGGTTTCTAGCGAAATCGCTGATGGCAGAACGGTAAGGGGGAGACTTTGACCTCTTTGTCCCTCCCCGTAGCTATTTCCTAATATCCCACCTACGTGAATGTATACAACGGAGGTGGAACCTATGCACCAAATTTCAACTTTGTAAGCTCCAGCGGTTTTGGCAGGACGTCAAAGGTGAGAACTTTTCCATTTTCTGCCCCTCGTTGAATTTTCCAAAAATTACGTCTTAACTGTTATCTACACAGGAGGAGCCAGCATACTAAATTTCAACATCCTAGGTCCAACGGTTTGTGCAGTTCGTTAAGGGGGAGACTTTATCGATGAGTTAGCACATACTCCAAGAAAAGCATATTTCAGATTTCAGGTTTCTAGCTAAAGGGGTTTGGGCAGGCCGGAGGGGGAACTACTTATCAAATTTTAGCGTCCTACCTCCTGCGGTTTTGGCTGGGCGATGTTGAATGAAATAAAAAATATTTACATATATACACATTTGCGCATTTACATTATCATCAATCCATCGATACATCAATCTATCAAGCAACTAAACCATCAAACAATCAAAATTTTACTTTTGCACATTTGCACTTTTGCACATTTGCACATTTTCACATTTGCACTTTTGCGAATTTTCACTTTTGCAAATTTGCACATTTTCACATTTGCACATATGCACATTAACATTAGAGGAGGAACCTATGTACCAAATTTTAACACCACCGCTACAGCCTTTTCTGCGCTGGAAAAGAAACCTGCATGCCAAATTTCAACTTTCTAGTTTCAGCGGTTTGGGCAGGCCGCTCAGGGGGAGACCTCTCCCCTTTTTCCCCCTTCCCGTAGGAATTTACAAAACTACCTCCTGGATGAATGTCTACGCCGGAGGGGAACCTATGTACCATATTTCAGCTTTCTAGCTGCAGCGGTTTTGGCAAGTCGTCAAGGGGGAGAGTTTTCCCTTTTTTTGATTTTCAAAAATCTCGTCTTAGCTATTGGCTACACTGGAGAAGGAACCTATATACCAAATTTCAACTTCCTTGGTCCAGCGGTTTGGACAGGCATTTCACCTTTTTAAACCTCTATTACCACGTCCCTGGCTAAAATTCTAAAATGTAGTTTGTCAATGAGCTAGCCCATACTCCAGACAATACACTTTTAAAATTTCACGTTTCTAGCTATTTCGGTGTGAGCAGGCCGTTAAGGTGGAGTTTTTGCCCCTTCCCGTATGAATTTTTAAAAATCCCACCTTGGTGTCTAAGGTGGCACCAAAAAACAAAATATCAACTTCCCAGCTCTAACGCTTTTGGCAGGGCTTCAAGGGGGAGAATTTTACCATTTTATGCTCCTCCCCGTTGGATTTTCCAAAAACCACGTTTTAGCTGTTATCTACACTGGAGAAGGAGCCTGCATACCAAATTTTGACTTTCTAAGTCTAACGGTTTGGCAGGCCGTAAAGTTAGAGATTTTTCACCTTTTAACTCCCATTTTTACAACGTCACTGGGCAAAATTCTAAAATGTACCTTATCAAGGAGTTAGCACATACTCACAGGAATGCATATTTTAAATATCAAATTTCTAGGTTTGGGCAGGCCGTGATAGGAGAGTTTTTCTCCCGTTTTGCCCTTCCCCGAAGAAGTTTCTAAAAACCCTGTCTTAGCGGATGTCTATGCCGGAGGGGGAACCTACACGTCAAATTTCAGCCTCCTACCTCTTGCGGTTTGGGCTGGGCGATGTTGAATGAGTGTTTGAGTCAGTCAGTAACGTTATTCCTATATATATTTTGGTTTAAAATCATAGAAAAATGTATAGTTTTTAAATATAAATCAAAAACAGTTATGTTTATTAAAATATGTACATACATAGGTGTTTTTGTCTGAGCATTTCTACTATAGGTTTCACAAATGAGTTTGGTGGATAAAAGCATGACCAAATAGGTTCTTAATGCTAAAAAAATAACAAAATTACACATAGATGTTTACGACAGCGCTTCAAAGAGTTGGGATTTCAGGGTGGGTGCGAACTGGCTAATTAAAATTTAAACTAAATTATGGTTTATAAATTTCTTTGAAATTTAAAAATGGTTTTCAATATTTTTAAAACAATTCTAAACTCTTTGTCAATTTGTATTTAGTTCATAATTTATTTAGCCACTTCGCATAGGGCCTTAATTTGAAAATTATTTTTGTATTGTTAGCCCTTTCAGACCTGTGTAGTAAAACGGTTGTAGATATTGCAAAATCAACAACATAAAATTTCTTTTTAACAAAGTCTACTAAGATATACGTGTTTTACATTTTTGTAAGGTCATTTTTTTTAAAAAGGACATAGCACGATTGTGTGGGTTAGTTTATCAGCTGAAAAATAATTTTGATAAATAAAAAACACATTTCGCTGCTTTATTGCGTTTATTTCACTTTTTAGTAAAACTAAATAACAAATAAATAATAAAAAACAAAAAGGGTAATTTCTATTCATATTTAGGTACTTCGTTGACCTTAAATACAAAGAAAATAATACAAAAATTGTGTGATATGTGATAAAATAACATAATTTTATGACTTCTTTTAAAGTAAAACTAAATTTATAATTCAACTTCATTTTTTTAATGAAATCATTTGAAATAGTCTTTGTTTTTTGCGAAATAAAGGCTGACTCGACATTTTGGCATCGTTCTCTTGTGCGACTGAGGCAATTATTACGACACACTCTGGGCGGTTCGTAAGAAAACTCAGGCCAGTGGTCATAGCGGTCATATCTGATGTTATCCGGTGCATCATGTGGTCGGTATTTGGTACTAGAAAATTTTCTGCCTGTTGAAATTTTCCCAATACAGTTCCCAGCTCCATTTTGGGAGAAAACTTTAACAGTCCATTTCATATTTTTCATTTTAATTCTATGATATTCCAAGATTCGGTCGCATACACCAACGCCACCCATTAAAGTGTTTTAATGTTGAATAACAGCAGGTATTTTAACAGGCAACGGCGCTTAAGGTTTCTGTTCCACTTATCAACTTCACCCACGGGATCTTTGAAGCACTTGCTTGAAACGACTATGATACCTTTAGTGTCTTTCCATTTTACTACCTCAACATTATCACCATTTGTAAATTGAGATATGTCGCCCCTATTCATGTTTTTGTGTAAAGGAAAGTAAATTTGTTTGCCTAATCTATTTGCAATAATTGTGCCCGTCTCCAAGAATCCCATTTGGTGCAATGTCTCCAACAGGGGGATAGAAGTAAAAAATCGGTCACAGCGTAAAAGACTGCCCTTTGGTAGGTTTTTAATCAGTCTAAGCACAAAAGACGGCCCATGACATAATCCACAGTCTACGAATGTCCCAGCTCCTTGAAATATTTCAAATTCGGCTATGACACCATTAGAAGTAGCAAACAACCAGATTTTTCAAATCAACGAGTCTTGGCTTTGAGCGGATTACTTGGCGTGCAGGGCATCTTCCCGTGAATGGGATCATTGTCCCGTGAAATTGAGTTAAATATTGCAGGAGTCTTGCATCTTCTTTTGAGGGGTCGACTGCTTAAAATTGATGGATTGTAACTTGTGTTTAATAAACTGGGAGATAAGTTTGATTGTTGGCCCGTCGCACTTTCGTCACTTTCTTTTTCAGAAATTATTTTTGCGGGGATCCAAATTTCATCCACCAATTCGTCATCATCGATATCAGACTCGTCTAAAATCTCCAATGCAGATTCAGTGTCTTCTTTTTTTATATAGAACATAGTGTTTTTCTAAATAAAATTAAAAGATCACACAATCGTGAGCATAGAAAGAAACGTACAAATTCGGAATCAGCAGAAATCACCAATTGTTGGATTTATTGCTTAATTAAAAAAATATCTGTTACCACGTGACCGCATGTCAACATTTATCAAAAGACGCTTTAACTAATTTAAGTTTAATTGATTCGGAACCAAAAAGTTGAAATTAATAGAAATAGAGATTTAAGGTAAGTTGTACAAAAAAACTAAAATCTTGGTAGTGTAAAAACTAAAAATTATACCACCCCAAAAGCAAGGGCTGGATCCGTCACTGTTTTTTATATAAAAGAAATTCTATGTCTTGCTTTTCCGTGATGGGTAAAAATTTAAGAGTTTTGTAAAAAATATTAAAAAGAAAATAAAAATAGATTAAAAAACACAAACACCTTTTTACCTCCCTGGTTGAGATTTGAAACCATTGACATGGAGCCACATACATATAATTATATCTAATATCATATGAAAAATACTCTAGATATGGAACCATATATAATATCTTAAATTAGTTAATACAATATTGTAAAATATATAATAACCCAGCAAAAACAGGGTTTCAACTACTTACCAGCCTTGTTACTCGCTTAATTACTTTTGTTTGCGATAACCCTAAAAGTAATGAGTGGTCATTACCTTCTCACTTAAAAAAAAACACAAAGTGATGGGTGGTCATTACCATCTCGCTTACGAACAGCCAAAAAATAATGAGTACTAATTACTTTTTGGGCATCGCAACCAAAAGTAATAATGGGCGTAAATAGGCTGGTAAGTAGCTGATACCATATTTTGCTGGGTATGTCTTTTATCACATATTTTATCACATAAAAAACTATTTTGGTATGAAGCAATATATTGAAAAATATATTTTTGATAAGGGACCATATATTATTGTATTTTAAATATGTGATAACATATATATATATATATATATATATATATATATATATATATATATATATATATATATATTCTCAGAATATATATATCAGAATCACCTATAGATTACGTTTTTGCTATACGCTTCATCAAAAAAAATCGTTCCATACAATTTGACCCGCCCTAATATATATATATATATATATATAAAGTGGAACCATCTTGTTGCAAACACATATCGTCTAGGTTTATATTCTCACAAGAAGTCCGTTATCATCTCGCGATAGCGAACACCGACGACGACGCTATAGCGAACAACAGCAATGTCTTCCGCACACCTCTGGGCTTCATTTAGGGCATTTTGGAAAGGTAAGAGGTAGGGCTATCTACTAAAAGAAAACAACATAAGTTATCTGCCATCTGGCTGTGCAAATTGAGGTTATGTGCACGTTCTTATGTCTTTTTTCCAATTATTTTTAATTTTTTCTTTATTGGTTCGGAAAGTTCTCCCAAAGACCTTTCCAACAAGCCCAAAACCAAAAAAATCTACCACTGGTTCAGAAGTTAGCAATTTTACCCTAGCATTCGACCACCAATCCGAAAATTTTCAAACCGCTGCCATTTCACACACTTGCATTTTCGGGGATGATCGTAGTGGACATATTTTCATGAACTGAGCCAAGGAATACGCTGGTGAAATTCAGCGGGTTGTGACTGAATCACCCAGCATAACGACGTTTATAATTATGTTCTGTACTTAAAACCGATATATTTTTAAAGTCTGGATAGTGATAAGATATCGTACAATAAGAAGATAATGCTGTCTTCTGTGAATTAATATTTCCTTTAACTTTGGTCTGAAATATTATAGAAATATTAAATTACAAACGACCTAATTAATCATACAGGCACGTGAAATATTGGGAAACGTGAAACATTTATTATTATTAGTATTTTAATAATATTAATGCTCTATAATTAACAAATTTGCGTTTTTGTTTACGCATTTCAAGAAATATATCACTATAATACATCTAACAAGTTAATACTTTACAGTAATCCAGTAAACTTGCATTAAATTTTTAAGAAGGTAACATTGTGTATCGTTTTTGCATTTAGTGGTATCCAAATGCCAAATGTTACTCGCATGCAAAATTTGCTGCCACTGCGAAAAATGTGAGTGTATTAGTAAAAAGTCGTTAGTGTATTGAGTTTTTCGAACTCCCAGTGGCATGTGTAAACGCTGGGTAACGGCTAACTTTACGAGTTTTATATAAAAAGAAATAATTTTGGGTCAAAATTTGTTAATATTAGTATACAAGATTTTTTGTTAGCTGTATATTCTTACATATATATTCTTATGTTATATATGGTTTATACAGATCCACATATATATATATATATATTAGGGCGGGTTAATTTTTTTTTTTTTTTGATGAAGCGTATAGCAAAAACGTAATCTATAGGTGATTCTGAGAAATTTTGCTCAAGAGACCATAGCTCTAAGTCGGATTTGGAGCCCCCCAAAATTTCAAAATATATATTTTTCCATATATACATAGAATAATTTAATTAAATTCGTCATTAAATCGAATAGAATTGTAGTAGATTTCTCAATCTGTACAAATCGTTAAAAAAAAGTCTGGTTTCTTTTCATGTGCGTAAACCTGATACTTTTACGAAAGAACTAAGACAAACCAGAAGAAAATCAACCGAAAAATAACAAAGTTATAAGCAATTGAGTGAATAAATCCAAATCTCATATTTTAAGAATAATTTATTTTTTTCGACAATATACTGGGTTTAAACTTGCAATACATTCTTGACATTTTTGTGTAGATTACTACGATTATATGTAACAACTAATACACCATCGACCAATTTAAAAACTTTGGCAGTTTATATTATTACAGTTTATGTGCCAATGTACTTTAATGTGAAGTTTTTTAGCTCTGTTGTGTACGGCAGTGCACTTTTATTAAAATTTATACGTTGGATACGATACTTACAACTAAACTTTCGAAATATTGAAGATGGTGTAATTCAAAACAACTCATATTACGCACATCCAGAAAATATGTATCTTATTAACAATGTTATTTGATGATCGAAAAGCAATACGGGATAGAGCTATCAAAAAGATTTTACACTATCGAGAAAAATTGTACGATCCAACTAAACTCAAAATTTACAAAAAATATATCTACCGATTATGTCAATATGGTTGATATGAATAACGACGATATATTATTTGAACGAGCATTTACTCGACAGATGCCATATGATCACTTGGTAGAATACTTAGATTTCGATGAACCACACCACTGGCTGATCCACAAATTCCAATGCACATACAAGGAACAGAAAGACATGTACAATTATTAACGAGTGTTTCAAAACGAGTTATAGAAAAGAATCGTGAAGGAGTTATGGCAGTGACATTAGAAAGTCGTAAGAAAACTCCTAAATTGTAAAAATAAAAAATCTCGAAAAAAATCGAAGAAAATTCAGAATTTATTAGTTAAAAGTTAATTTCAGGCTATTTTTCGACAAAAAAATATTGGTAACAATACAGATTCTGAAAGGTGATAAAAATCACTTTCAAACAAGCCCAGATTGAGAAATCTACTATAATTCTATTCGATTTTATGACGAATTTAATTAAATTATTCTATGTATATATGGAAAAATATATATTTTGAAATTTTGGGGGGCTCCAAATCCGACTTAGAGCTATGGTCTCTTGAGCAAAATTTCTCAGAATCACCTATAGATTACGTTTTTGCTATAAGCTTCATCAAAAAATTAACCCGCCCTAATATATATATATATATATGTGGATCTGTATAAACCATATATAACATAAGAATATATATGTAAGAATATACAGCTAACAAAAAATCTTGTATACTAATATTAACAAATTTTGACCCAAAATTATTTCTTTTTATATAAAACTCGTAAAGTTAGCCGTTACCCAGCGTTTACACATGCCACTGGGAGTTCGAAAAACTCAATACACTAACGACTTTTTACTAATACACTCACATTTTTCGTAGTGGCAGCAAATTTTGCATGCGAGTAACATTTGGCATTTGGATACCACTAAATGCAAAAACGATACACAATGTTACCTTCTTAAAAATTTAATGCAAGTTTACTGGATTACTGTAAAGTATTAACTTGTTAGATGTATTATAGTGATATATTTCTTGAAATGCGTAAACAAAAACGCAAGTTTGTTAATTATAGAGCATTAATATTATTAAAATACTAATAATAATAAATGTTTCACGTTTCCCAATATTTCACGTGCCTGTATGATTAATTAGGTCGTTTGTAATTTAATATTTCTATAATATTTCAGACCAAAGTTAAAAGAAATATTAATTCACAGAAGACAGCATTATCTTCTTATTGTACGATATCTTATCACTATCCAGACTTTGAAAATATATCGGTTTTAAGTACAGAACATAATTATAAACGTCGTTATGCTGGGTGATTCAGTCACAACCCGCTGAATTTCACCAGCGTATTCCTTGGCTCAGTTCATGAAAATATGTCCACTACGATCATCCCCGAAAATGCAAGTGTGTGAAATGGCAGCGGTTTGAAAATTTTCGGATTGGTGGTCGAATGCTAGGGTAAAATTGCTATCTTCTGAACCAGTGGTCGATTTTTTTGGTTTTGGGCTTGTTGGAAAGGTCTTTGGGAGAACTTTCCGAACCAATAAAGAAAAAATTAAAAATAATTGGAAAAAAGACATAAGAACGTGCACATAACCTCAATTTGCACAGCCAGATGGCAGATAACTTATGTTGTTTTCTTTTAGTAGATAGCCCTACCTCTTACCTTTCCAAAATGCCCTAAATGAAGCCCAGAGGTGTGCGGAAGACATTGCTGTTGTTCGCTATAGCGTCGTCGTCGGTGTTCGCTATCGCGAGATGATAACGGACTTCTTGTGGCCAGAAATTGAGAATATAAACCTAGACGATATGTGGTTGCAACAAGATGGTGCCACTTGCCACACAGCCAACGAAACAATGGTTCTTTTGCGCGAGAAATTTAATCGACACGATCATGTGATTTTACACCGTTGAACTTCTTTCTTTGGGGATATTTAAAAGAAAAAGTGTACGTCAATAAGCCAAGAACAATTCAAGAGCTAATGGATGAGATAATTCGGCACATTAACGACATTAAATATCAATTATGTCTCAGTTATTGAAAATATGGACCATCGGATAGAGGTATGCCACCGAAGCCGTGGCGAGTATTTGGCCGATATTTTATTTCGAACATAATTGTCATATATCACAATAAAAAATATTAAGATAATTATCTTAAAACTTTTTGTTTTATTTATAATTAAGATCGTGCATTATGGTTGGACCACCCTTTATATTTTTTTTTTTTACGTTGGACTAACACTCAGGGGATGTCCCCTACTAATGCAGTGCATTGTGTTAGAATTAGGAAAATATGTTATGAGAGGGAGGAAAGAGGGAGTAGTGTTGAAGAGTACAGACAATATGCAATATATCTGCAATAGTACAACAACCGGGTATACACTTTGTTGCTGAATTGGTTACTCAGTGATCAGTGCTATGCCTTCATCACTAATTGGCCCAACAACAAAAAGAATACAAGGCGGTTGTACCATGCAAAATATAGAAAAAAAATTAAAAAAGGGAGAGGAAAGGGAAGGAAAAAAATCTAGCAACAATAACACAGGCAAATAGAGACATTAAAGCCCTTTGCCCCTTTCAGTTTTTTTTTATTTTTTTATTAATTGATTTATTGTAATTATTATTATAACAACACTGGACAAAAAAACGGCGCGTTTAAATTCGATTTAACGACACTAAAAACATAAACGATATATGCGGACAAAATGCATGTTGACAGTTTAAAAGACAGAACACAGACAGACAGACAGAAACCTATTAAAAACTAAAATATAATAAACCTATTAAAAACTAAACCTATTTAAAAGACTGAACACTACTCCCATATAATAAACCTATTAAAAACTAAAATATAATAAACCTATTAAAAACTAAACCTATTACAAAACTTTTTTATAACTGATGTTGCGAGCGAAGATAAATCACGTCTGTACTCTTCAACTGACTTTTTATTCGTGTTGATTTTCTTTATTGAATCAAAAAGTACACAGGATTGGGTTATGTATGGAATGCTAATGGCTTTGCTGGCAAAGACGCAACATTTTGTAGAAATTTTTCATGACCATTTTCCATAAATGTTCTTGAATTCCATGGATGCAGCGTTGAATATCTTCCTTCACCATAGGATTTTAATGAAACCTAAGGGACTTATTCTGATCACCGAAAGGAGAGACTACATGACGAGGAAATGCCTCATGCCGCAATTGAAATGTTGCATGGACTGTATGGCAAAATCCGCACCAAACAGTGACACGTTGTGATAGCATTTGTTTTTCGACAATCACACGTGGTTTTTTTTTTAATTTTTCAAAATGATGGTGAAAATGTTCTTCATCGCTTAGGATGATTTTGCTCGAAAAAACTTTTATTAAAATATTGTTTAACAATGAAAACGCGTTGTTCTATCGTGTAATGCTCCATTTATACTGTCAGCTGTAAAACTTTTTTCATTTAATTGGCAACACTTTACTGCACAAATTGTTGTTGACATTTTCTTCTTATCGTCAAATAAAACTCTTCCTTGTCTAAACTTTTATTAATTTTTCGATTTATATACTGTCAATCTCTAACAATCACATTTAACCGGGTATTTGTAATGCTTTACAAATAAAGAGAAACACTAATTTTGGATAATTGCAATTCAACGCAAATAAAAAAATTAAATGAAATCCATGAAGTTGAATCATTTCATCTTAATTTAATATTAAAAATATTTAATTTAACACGCAACAGAATAAAATAATAAAATATTCATTTTAAAAACGACAAGAAGAGTTAAATTTTCTTCAGGTCGCGTGTTGAACATGAAGAAACAAAACAGCAAACAATGTTACTTCAAGTACATTTAATAAACTTTTGTTTTAATAGAAAATATTGCAATGAGAGGGAGGTCGTTATCTACAACACAAGGTGTTCTTGTCTGCCGGCTTGAAGTGATTTTTAAGCAGGCCGTTGATATATTATTATATTATGTTGTGTTGGATTATACAAACATGTATGAAGAGTTTTTTAATGGTTCCATTGTGTGTTAAATAGTAGCATCTTTAATTATTTTCCCACGCCGTTATATGAAATTCCCATAATTTGAATTTAATGGAAAATATAGTGATGGGCTTTTTTATATAACAAGAAAAAAAGATAAAGATGGAAAATACATAAAAATAGGAATTAAAAACTACCTATTAAAAAATCGCTGAAATTATTTTTATCATAATTCGTTTGAACTTTCTAGTTTTAGCACTCCCTCGAGAGGTTTCCAATCGAATTCATGATCAATACCAATTTGATTTTCTTGTATATTTCTGCATGCTTTAGCGTAATCGTACTGGTAGGATCTGATAAGTTTCTAGGTCCTATATTTAATAGAAAGGAGACTTATACTTCTATAGTTGAAACAGATGCAACGGTCTTCTTTACCAGCATGCCGGCATGAATAAAATTTACTGTTCCAAAGAATCGGTTGTTGAACTTTTTTACCTATATAACCCATTCTATTGTAGATTCTAACACCGATGATTTTTGATCGAAATTTTCTCAAAATCAACCGCTTCTATAGCTCAGATTCCCTACAATCAGCTCTGTAAATAGTTCTGGAACTGGCTCTCTCTCCATCAGTTATCAGTTGGTAACAGATTGTAAAAAATTTTCCTGGTTAATTAGACTACTGAGAAAAAAATAAATTAGATGTTGCTAATATAAAAGGAAAATTAATAAATCGCGAAAGAAATATCCGAATGTACTAGGCTCTTATTAATCTAATCGTCACTTGTGAAAGCGACATTTAGCCTCTGTATGTGGGATCTATAAATCAGCAGATGATTTTTAAAAGAAGATCCATAAACTGGTTGTAGAAAAACTTATTTTTTTATAACTCTACTGTTGGATATAACATCGACGATATTTATCTAAAAATTTCCCAAAAGCAAGTAGTTCCAATTCTTCAAAGTAGAACAAGTTCTCCCAAAATTAGTTCCAAACTAGTTCTCCTTTAGTTATACCTTATGTTAGGCTGAAAAAGAGGAATCGCAAATGAAGCTACTCTTTACAACAGACTTATGTCCAAAAAATTGGACATACTTTTAAGCCTAAATGTCGGCCTTTTGTGCGCTCTCATGTCGCGATGGTTCTCTTCTATCTGTTCCAGGAGCTCCGTCATATTGAAGAAATTCCTCAGTCTCCTCTAGCCCATTCCACTAATGCCAACGATGAAATATATTTGAACGCTAATCCTTGAAAATACCAGTAAGCTACAGAGATAGGGTTTTAAGAATTCGTCATCCTCCGCACGTCCGAATTAAAGTAGGTGTGCAATGAGTCCATTCGAATTCTGACATTTACGACAACTGTCTGTACTTTTCATTTAACGATAAAGATGTGTTGCAAATATTATTTATCTAAAATATATGGCATATATCGTAAGACAATTTGTAAAATATACAATATTATTAAATCAGATGCTTTAACATGCTCTTTTGGAATATCTATTAGTTAAGTAGTGTAAGATTAAGTTTAAAGTGACAGTAAAAGTTTTGCGGGAAACTTATGCTATTGTACATAAGCAATAGGATAGGTAGGATTGGAAGTAAAAAGTTTTTATTTTATAAGAACGGAGGGTGGAGAAAGATCGAAACATTTATGAACTGCTTCATTTAGCTAAAAACTTTTGTTTAGTAAGATTCCATCTTCAACAGCTCTTACATGAAGTTTTTCGATCACCTTTCGCGTCAATAACAAATTTCATGCGTTCGCCTCATGACGAACGTCTTATGAAAACCTTAGGTTTTAGTACCATCTCTCGATATAAATCGAAAAAAGTCATCTTCGACACCAAATGTATTAAGCTTAGACATAATTGAGCCTTTTGCCACACCAGATATTTAGAGGAACCATTATGATTCATCGAATTGGTGAGTGAATGTACTCCAACGTTCCGTAAGTTACGTTATCAGCAAGGTTAGCAACCGATATCTTTATAAAACTCATGCGTTTTAAAAACGACCATTACATTTGATAATGCAAATCAAATTGCAATTGGGCGATAATTATCAGGGTATTTTTTACCATACCCGTATTGTTATCCCTTTTTTTATTGTATATGGAATTTACACAGATAGTTGCGGGTTCGATCTCCAGCGACAGCAACTTCAATTTAGAAGAACATTAGGTATGAGCTTTTTTATCCCCCATATCGCAACGTCCCCCTCCGGTGTTTCCAAAGTGCTTAACCCCATCAAAATAAAATAACATAAAAGAGCTATGAAATAAAAAGCTTTTACAACTTCTCCAACTTTCTATTAGATGGCGGGCTACAACTGTTCTAAAAATTATCATCTCGTACAATTACAGTGTTGTACTATTTAAAGGCCTTTCAAATTCACAACCTTTCATCTCTCCCCTATCCCCTTTCCAAAGAAAGCAACACATAGATTAGTAGGAAGACTTCCCTAATTGTTGCTTCTCTTTGCGAACTTGATCTTATCTTGATCCCTGATCTTAAGAGTTATTTGCTTAGAAATCCTTGTTTAAGAATCTTTATCTAGAAGTCCAGAATTATATTTTTAAGAGGTCTACTTTGTTCAAATTCTTACAGTTACATTGTCTATATTTTATAGCACTTATTAACTTTTAAAAGTCCTGCATTTTATTCTTCACGTTTCGATGACTATATTTCTCACCCTAAGTATTTTTGCTGTTTTTCGTAACATGATCGGTAGCGTAACATCTAAGATTAAGTAATTTTTCGAAAACTTTTATAACTTTTATAACTCTGTTTCTGTTAAGCATTCAGTTGATTTTTTACTTTATTTCAGGACATAATTTTCGTTGATAACATGGGCAGGTTTCGAGAATTTAACCCTTCGGGTGGATAGGTAAAACAGTACTCTGGATTTAAATCGCTCATACTCTTGTGAAAGCTTCCTATATTGTCCGATACAAGTTATATATTGTCCAATAGAAGTTATAGTACCAAGTTGAAATCATTTCTTTCACATGTTGATTGGTTACCTTTTTGTTGAGATATAAAGAGAGATAGAACGGTCGTTTCCCGTAGTCTGTTTTAAGGATGATTTAAGTTATTAATAGATATTACCACGCCAAAGGTTCATATAATATTAAAATCCGAATATTAATGGAAAATACTTGAATAATATGAACAAAAAAATACTTTTATACAATAGAATGGAAGATGCTTTTTCGAATAATAATAAGTTATCAGTAATCAAATCTAACTCAGTATAGTTCGGACTATAGTGGGAACGAACGAGACTACGTAGATATAGGGGACAATTACTCTTGGTCGGGTGTGCTGGTAAGGTGACCGTGTGATTTAAAAACAATAATACATATGTTAAGATACCAGGCATTTGAGATCATTTAGAAATCAAATGTGCATTTAAACCGTACGACTGTTGTCATAAAAGACCACCGACCACAAAACACTTTTTAATACGTTTTAATAGCTTGGATGGTACTATGTACTTAGTACGATACTTATAAAATAAGTATGAACTTGTAGTCGTTAATAAGTTTAGACCAACCACTTCTAAAATATACTTTAGGATTTGTGTGAACATCTTTTTTAAATTGTTTACAAAAAAACTTACCTACTATATACTGACAATATACGATGTAAAAAGTGTAAAAGATTTTATTGTTTCTCGAAACCTGTACAATAACGATGGCTCAAGTTAAATATACCGTCAGACAAGACAAGAAGACGGGCACATGTGACGCATGCGCAATTGATATGCGACATTACAATACAATATTGTGATTTAAGAGTGATACAGATCAAATGACACACAAAAAGAGAAGACAAACATACAGCCAGGCAGGCAGACATATAAGTACATACCAAACCACAATGACAATAAGTAACTTGTTTGTTTTCGTATTATTTTGGTGTGTTGATAATTACAATTTGCCCAGTAATTAAATGTTTTCGAGTTTGTGTTCAAGGAAATACAACTGTTTACCCGTATGTGTAACAACTGAAAACTATACTTCCTCCTCTTCCGTTGTATGTACTAAAGAGTGTAAATCAACAAAATTTAGTGATGTCAACTTTTCAACAACTAAACTAATAAAACACAGATTACTTACAAATAGGAAACAAGTGATATCTATTAACACTTTAGTTTGTATTCAAATATCTTCTCTTCTACACTCAGAAAAAAGATGTATTGCCTCAAACGCATTTGGTTCCAACCGACTCATTCGGTTGCTTCAGCCGAAATTTCGGTTGCCACAATTCCAATTCGGTTGTTCCAAATCTACTTCGGTTGCAGCAACACAACGCTTCGGTTAGATCCAAATTCGGTAAAGACTACACATCTTTGTTAAGGTGTTAGAAAAATGTTTATTAAATAATAAGGAATTTAACTGAAATTTAATTAATTTAAATTTAAATCAGGTACATACGATATAACTTTTTCTTAAAAACAAGTACGAACAATTTACTTAAGTAAATTTTTATTTAAATTTTATAAACCCAGGTGAAAATGTTCATATATGCTCATATATGACCACATATATGGGTTCATATATTATTCCATATATGATTGTATCCGTAATTTGAGGGTATATGGTCATATATGAAAGTTCATATATGATCATATATGCGTATTTTACATACATGGCAGTATGTTAAAAAAACTTTTTTCTTTTATGTTCCAATAAAAATATATTTTTTTTTAATAAAATTAAATTAAAGAATACATAAAATATTTCAGTTCAAAACAAAACAAAATAACAAATAATTTTTATAAAAATTATTTTATCCCTGTAAAAATTTGCATGTATTGATCCATACAGGTTTAATATATGTTTGTGCATGCTCATAAACATGCATGTATGTCCTACATAAATATATTAATCATCCATATGTGTCCATGTGTGTTAATGCATGTGCATTAATGAAATTTGAGTAAATATCTGCATGTACATACATATATATACAGCCATTTATGTAATTTTTATCTTTTATTTAACCTTTTTCTTTTGTTAATAACTAATTTATTCCTTTAATTCAAATTGAAACTGTATCTTTATTCGGTAAAACAAAGGTTTTCCCTCATATATGGCAATATCTGATAAAAATTTCAATATATTACCCCATATGTGGAATAATATATGTACTCATATATGAACATATATTTCGTATATGAACCAATATATGGACCAACATATGCAATATATTACCATATATTGCCATATATGGATTCATATATTACCATATATGAACTTCATCTTTAAATGTATTGGCCCATATACGCTTCCATACATGACATATATGTTCATATATGAAAACATATACGATCATATATGAAGCCATATATGATGATATATGAACATATATGAACATTTTCACCTGAGAAACTACATAAATTTATTGAAATTTTACTAAAATTTAGTATATTTTTTTACTTAAATTTGTTTCCAAATTAATTAAAAATTTCGTATGTTTTTACGAGTCATTTTGTCAATTGTTAGACTACACCTTTTCTAATTGTATTTCAGAAATGGTCAATTGTATTTCAGAAATAGTCAATTGTATTTCAGAATAGTCAATTGTATTTCAGAAATAGTCAATTGTATTTCAGAATAGTCAATTGTATTTCAGAAATTGTCAATTGTATTTCAGAATAGTCAATTGTATTTCAGAAATAGTCAATTGTATTCCAGAATAGTCAATTGTATTTCAGAAATAGTCACCAGAAAGAGCATTCTCTCCATTAGGCATATTCTGTTGCAGAAAAAGTCTCCATTAGCCACTACTACAATATGCAACAGGGTATTATTGATTTTCTATTTCGTTCGTCACATAAAAGAAGATTCGCCAAAAACTATGCAATAATATATGTTTTATGTGCATATTATACTTAAATATTTTGAATCAATATTCCTTTAGATGCTTATTGCATTTTTATACCCTCCACCATATATGGTGAGGGTATATATCAGTTTGTCATTCCGTTTGTAACATGTCGAAATATAGGTCTAAGACCCCATAAAGTATATATATTCGTGATCCTTATGCAATTTTAAGTCGATTTAGCGATGTCCGTCTGTCTGTCTGTCTGTCTGCCTGTTGAAATGGCGATCACGACGCGAAGACGCAAGCGGGGGTGCCTATTTTTACCCAGATTATTGTACATCCTCCCGAGCAGTTTGGTATTTAAAATAAGCAAAATCGATCCAGCGGTTAAAAAGTTATGAGTGAAAATGTAAATATACCTCTAAATTTTCCATATAAATTGGTGTATTTTAATACAATTTCATAGTAGCGACACATTGTTTGTATCAAAAGCAATAGAGAATATGGTGGAGGGTATTCAAAGATTCGGCACAGCCGAATTTAAGCCTTTTTTACTTGTTTTTATCTATATTTATTTTTTGTGAAAAAGAAAAATTTAACATAAATATACATTCGACAAAGGCCCAATACTCAAAAAATTTTACAACAATTATGCATAATGTCTTTGACATGGACGACCCATTATAAAAACCCGGTTAATCGGTTTTTTCAAAAAACAAGTTTTTGAATGAAGAAAAAAACGGGTTTTTTGAATAATTTACATAGAGCTATAATATAATCGATGCTAAAAGATAATTTTTGTAAAAAGTGGATTCGATACTCTTATTCAAGCGGGACATTTATAATTTAAATAACTTTTGAAAAACGAATTCTATTCTGAATTATTTTTATTATTATATTTATTGTTATTATACCCTCCGCCATATATGGTTTGTAATTCCGTTTGTAACATGTCGAAATTTTAAGCCAATCTAGCGATGTCCGTTGAAATGGCGATCACGGCGCGATAACGCAAGCTGATGTGCTAATTTTTACCTAGATAATTGTACATCCTCCAGAGCAGTTTGGAATTGAAAATGAGCAAAATCGGTCCAGTGGTTAAAAAGTTATGAGTGAAAATGTGAATGTACCTCTAAGTTTTCTATACAATTTCATAGTAGCGATTGGCAAGTAAAATGCTTTCTCTTGTTTTTTAACTAGTCCCTTAGAACTGAATAATATTTTATATTTTATATTTTAACTAGTCCCTTAGAACTGAATAATATTTTATATTCACCATTTTTACCTCAAAAAATTTTTTCACCTCAAAATTTTTTTTCCAAATTTTTTCTACATCCTAAAAGTTTTTCGCCTCAAAAAATTTTTTCACCTCCATAATTTTACTTCTAAAGTTGTTTACATTATTTGTATCAAAAACAGTGAGAACATTTTTTAGGGCATTGGTGGAGGGTATTCAAAGATTCGGCATAGCCAAATTTAAACCTTTCACGCATTCACGAATTGTTGGCTACATTATAGGCATAATTGTCAGCTTATAAAAGTTAGCGCTCTGGCACAGTTATTATTTATACCAACACTTTCGGTCCGAGAAAACGAACGGCCGTCCATCAGATTATCCACGAGTCGTTGTGGCGCACCTTTAATTTAAGTTGAAGATTTCAGGTATGATAGTATTGGCCTTTTACCGTCTTACAAGCCAAAGCAGTCGCGTTGTAAACTTTGTAAAAATGGCAACATTTTCTAAAAACTAAGCAGCGAGTGTAAATATATATATTTTTTTTTTAAGAAATAACGTTTAAAAGATAAAGCAGCTCTAACGAAATTTGGTGCATGAGAGGCTTAAATTTATGTCAGCGCTAACAAGCAAGTTCCCATAGTACATACACGCCGATTTGGGTTTAACTCTGATATCTAATAGAGAATCCAAATCCAGGGTTGACCTAATATTTTTTTTAAGGGTCAACTTCGTTGTTTAGGGCCTAAAAACGGGAGTAGAAAATGCAATTTTTGGTACTTTTTTGTTTGGCATGTGGGAAATTTTAAAAATTTAAAACACATCAATACAAATATTACTAAGAAAAATGTCAACACCTTAAACCGCGTGTACCTTGAAACTTTAAATGTTTCCCTTTTTGATGATGTTTTATTGTGAACTCTTTTTCTATGAAGTTTTTTAGTTATCCTTATGATCATTTTCAGCAGTCCTTAATGACAAAAGTAAATTGTTGAAAAAAACTAAACTAATTTTAAAAATAGGCATGCGAGATATCTTAAGTTTTGGGCCTTAATCTTTTTTAAGTTTGCCATTTTATAAATGCAATAGCCAGCCATTTTTAACATATTTATATAAATTTATTAAAAATTATGTGTTTTTGCAAAAACAAAAATACGCGTTGGAACTTTTTTATTATTTACACGTCTGTATATCCAACTAATTTCAATACATAATTAATTGAAGTTCCATTAGCTAAGTGTGGCTTTTGAACTTAATTGGCCACGAAAAATACTTTCATGAGTGAGGCGTGTAGCGCCTAATTTGTGCTTTTTGCTATTCTAAAAAATCGCAATTTCTTAAAATGCATAAAAATCAATAAAGTTCTATAACAATATCGAAACCAATCCCTAAGATCAAATAATGGGATTTAGAACGAGCAGTAACTGGTTGAGATAAGCTCATTATTTTAACACAGGGATGTCATTGGACGTAGCTAGTTGCCTAAAAGCTTACGAGTAGGAAGTAATATAACTAGTTAATGGTAAGGTTAAAATATCTAAAAAAATAACTAGTTACAATTCATATAATAAAAACTGATTTTTGTTAACAATTAAAAAAAAAATTAAATACAAAGAAAAAATAAATAACAAACTGCCAAATAAATAATTAAAACCCATTACTGATAACTTATTATTTTCACTTTAAAAGTAATGCAGTATGCAAGATGCTGGCATGGAATATAAGTAGCTGTAGAACACATTATTAGTAACTCATTATTATCAATTTAGAAGTAATTCAGTGGGCAGTGGGCTTAGGTTATTATTGGAAATGTAAAAATCAATGAGCTGCTATTACTAAATTTTTTTTATGGGATTTATTGCATTTAAAGATTTTTTTTGCATCTGTCTTAGTTTATCTCTATTAACACCAGTTTTTCAAAAGTACCAAGGCACACTTGTCAAAAGAGATAGTTTGATATACCTTTTGCCTTTATTTTTGCACAGTCCAGCCAAGTTGTTGAAAAAGTATCAAAAAAGGAGTTCGTTAAATGTTCGTTAAAATTCAATAAACCACGAATGTCGGCAAAGCAAGAAATATGTGGTCGTTGAAATTTAATGATGAATATTATATGTGTACATCCATTTTGTAAGTTTTTAACAAAAACAACAAAAATAGATAAAACTCAGGTACTGTTAGTCCCATTTCACACGGAGCAACTTTTGTTGGGAAACTCTTGAGTATGTAGGAGTGGGGGGAAAGAACAGTGGTAATCGGTACGGACATTTTTTTGTTTTTCATTCTGCGTTTTGTTTTTCATTCGTTTTAAACCAAATGTAGAGGAAAATTACTGAAAAAATGTCTCTGTATGAACATAAAAGAAACTTTAAAAGAGAATTGACAAGAATTGCCTCAACAAAAGTTGCTCTATGGGACTTATGTATATGGTCATTGAAAAACTATTTCTATTAATACTACCTTTTGTATAGTTTATTAGGAAAAGGCTAGTTGGCATGCTAGCTTATCAGTGCGGAGGGCGTGAGTTCGATTCCCACCAGAGGTTCTGGTATGTTTACACTACACCGAGCTGATAACCTTCGTATTAATGTATTTGTAATTATATGCTTAATACTATTAAAAGATAACAAAAAAATAACAAATGAAAAAGAATATAGCACCATTTTTTATCCCTTAAAAATTATATATTTTTAATCTCCGAGTTCCATTTAAATCGATATTAAGCGATGGGGATATTGTGTATATAATATTGGAGGATTGTACAACATATTTAAAAAAATCAAAAATCGTTTGAAAGTAAAAATATTTTGTAATTTGTAGGCCATATTGTGCTATTTTTATATCACTCCTGAATAGAGGAAAACAATTCTGCCATGTTTTGTGTAGAACTATTGAACAACTTATTGCACAATACAGGGCATTACGACGATAATATTTGTAATAATTTGGGCTCGGAAGTTCATGTTAATACATGTTTGTTGTCGTTAGTCGGCAAACAACGTTAACACTTATTATTCTAGCAATATATTCGTATCCGTAATTAATATAACAGCACAGTACAAAGCGCATGATAGTATAAAAGTTGGGATACAACCAAAAATTAAAAAGATTTTAATTATTATTCCAGGATAGCCACAAATTGATCTAAAAATTTCAGTATATCATTTTTTAAAAATTAAAATTAACTTTAAAATTCAAATTTAAAAACTTTTTTATCTTTTCTAAACTTTAAAAAAATCCGCCTTAAAAATTTTTAATAATTATGTGGCAAACCAGGAATGATATAATTATCAGGGGAAAAATCACAAGTGTACGAACTTTTAAAACCAATGTCTTGGGATCGGGATGAAACTTGCACAAAGATCTAGAGGAAGCCACATTTCATGGATCATGGAACAAAATGCATTTTTGAAATTCTGAGGAAATTTCGAGTACCCACACTTATATGCTACCACGCGTACCGGCCCCAAAAACGGGTGTCAAATATTTTTGTTTGAGCAACGCCCGATGTAGTGCAATTCAACCAAAATGGCGCATGTGTCAAAAATTTAAAAAAAACCATTGTTTCGAGTTACTAAACGTTTATTTTTATAGATAAACAGGTCGCATCCCACTAAGCGACCACAAAGCTCTTTAAAGAATATAAAAAAATAAAAAAGGACCCATTTTGCAAAAAAGTCAAAAATATTTTGAGTTCGTACACCTGAGATATTTTCCACCATATATTTGTTCTAAAGTTGTGGCGTTATACGACGACACAAGGATAATAAGGATCAAGATGCAAATGTTTATAATTTTGACAAAATGGGTCTTGCATGTTGCGCTTTGTCGAGCGATATACATCAACATCGCTAATTTTAAACGCTGCACATAAGGTTCAAATGGTACCAAAGTGGCGATTAATTGAAATTTAGAAATAAAGTTTTTATACAATATTAAATTTTGCTTTTGGCTAAAAGTAGATAAAATTATGCATCACTAGTTGTCAAAATCAATCAACCAAATTGTTTACTTTCTTTTCAGTGAGCTGTCAAAGTTAGCAAATTATTGCAGTTTTTTGACAAAAAGTGGAAAAATTGGAATTTTTTACAATTGAAGCGTTTATTTTCTGTGTTAAACCTTTTCAAAGTAAAACTTATATTGGAAAATTTAACTTCAGGTATTAAAGTATATAGTAAACAATTTTTTGTTTATACAAATTATGTGTAAATATATTTTATATTTTTTTTTAAATGTCCAAAATTGGGATATTTTCCACATTAAAAGGGCCCCAATTATTAAATTACATAGTTATAGTTGAATTAAGTTTTTTGAATTTTGTATTTATAAAAAAAGTCGAGCAATGCGTAGCCCTTTTTATTCTCATTTTTATGTAAAAAGTCTGGTTGTCATTTATTGGAAAGGACCAGTGTGTTGTTGTGTTTAAATATTGTCATTCTGAGCGCCCCGGTAGGCTAGTTGGTAGCGTGCTAGCTTATCAGTGCGGGGGTCGTGGGTTCGATTCCCACCAGAGGCTCTGGTCTGCTTTCGCTACAACGAGCCGATAGCCTTCGTTGCTAGTGCTCGGTTAGGGTATTAGGATATAATTTGTAATTATATGTTTAATAAAAATAATAAATAAATAATATTATCATTCTCTATGTTTTTGGTATTATATTGTTATTGTTTTTGTTGATGCATTTTGGTTTTTAGAGATGAGTGCGTGAGTGATTTCGATCACTTGAGAGCACGTACGAAAAATTTTACTACGTACAGAACGCGGAAATTTCTGCTGAAATTACAAAAGTGGACTTAACTCTGATAAAAAAAATGGATACAATACTAATTGTTGTTTGTAGTCATGTGATTCATTTGGAAAATTTGCATAAATTTGCACACAATAAAACTAGATACAGCGAGCACTTTTACCAATTGGAGAATTATTGGAAGAAGCAAAAAACAAAGACTTTAAAAATTATAGAGAGAACTTTGCTTGGAAAAGTCCAATGCAGATATTTTAAGGTTTCTGCTAAGTTTTGACCCATTTTTATCTAGCATGAGCAAGAAAAAACAACGTTATTTATCAACGGAACTAAGAATTAGTTTTGCCAAATATTTCTGCTGAAAATTATGATGAAAATGAAGGTGGTGATAAAGATGATGATAATAGTGATGATGATAGTAGCGATTAAGATAGTAAAGATGATAATGATGATGAAGATAATGATGATGATGAAGATAATGATGATAATGAAGATTATGATAATTGGGATATTTATGATGAATTTTAAAATGCAGAATAATACAATTATTTTGATATTTTTTAGGTTTGTTTTTTCGAATTTTATATAAATATACCATACAAATTTAAGTAGCTATAGACTTGCTAAGTAATAGTTATAGATATAGCTTTTTAAAAATTAAGAATATATAAAAATGTCGCCAAGCCTAAATAATTATTGGCTTTTCTCTTTTAAATGTAACCACAAATATTTGTCATAAAAATATTTTAAATATTATATTTTTAATTTTATCAGGCTCGAGATCATAATTTCAATGTTACTAACGAATAGTAAACACTAATTTATTATGATCTCGAGCCTGATAAAATTAAAAATATATAATTAAAACAGACAGATCAAATAATATACAAAATTAACATACAAAAACATAGGGCACGATGTAAGCGCAACAATATATTTGCTATATTTCGTGTTCCCGCGACGTCCATATACGAAAACAGCTTTGATACAAAGGCGGCCCAAAATACTCAAATTTTATTTGTTTAAAAAAAAAAGAAAAGTCTGGTAAGTAGGGATAGTCGTTTTCTTTACAAGTAGTTATAGATATAGATATAGAATTCGAAAAACAAACCTTTTATTAAAAAAGTAAAAACAAATATTCCCCCCAAAAATTTTAGGTTTGTTTTTTTTAACAAACCATGTATAGTTATTCCCAAAAAAAATTTAACCTCATCAACTAGACACTTCCTTGAATTAATCTATTCTGATCCTGTAATAATTTTCTTCCGTGACTTTTTGAGATAAATTTTTACATATACTGAATTTAGTGAAAAACAAAAACTGGATTAAAATTGAATTTAGACTAATAATACATATTATTAACTTATTCCTTAAATATATTTTAAATACATATATAAATATCAAAGTTACAGCGAAAATTGTGGACAGTGTTTTTTTCCGAAAATCAAAAAACAGGTATAAAAATTTTTTTTCTACCAATTTTTTTTTTCTACAATGCTGTATTTTTATGTGTTTATGATTATTAATTTAAAAAATTTTAAAATTCTCTCTCGTGACTTTTTTGAGATAAATTTGTACACTTATGATATTTAGTAAAAAACAAAAATTGGATTTTAAATTAAGTTTATACTTATATAAACACATATTATGATATATATTTATTCTTTAAATTTTTTCGTAGCACATTAAGTGCGCTCTAATTTTCAATTTTAGTTATAAATTTTTTCTCTTTTCATTCTAAAGTTACAGCAAAAATTGTGAACCAAAATCTTATTTTCCGAAATACAATAAAGCTCCTAAAAAGTAAAAAAAATTCCAATTTTTTTTTGCTGAAATTGATGATAACTCATCAATTAAAAATTATAACATTTTAAAACTACTGCTTCTCTGAATTAATCACCATTTTGGGCACCATCAAACCCGCTATGCGCTGGCAGGAAACTAAAGATCCTCTTAAATTTGTTTGCTGTATTAGTATATATTTACCTTAATTAAAGTTTATAATTCGAATTGTAAAAAAATCGCTTAATATTGCGAGAAAAGAGCTAAATTGACGTTGTTTAATCAAGCCAGTGATAATTATTAATGGTGAGAATTTATGATAGCGTTTCTTGAGAACTCCTGCGTTTTTTTTCTGTAGTAAACCTGAGAGAATTTTTTATTTAAAACAATGGTAAGAACCCAACCCAAACCCAGACCCAACTTAACTAAACAATACAATTAAGTTCATATAGTTCGTCGTAGGTAAATAAAGTAATCAAGACATGCTCAGTGTGGAAAAGTAGCTTGAAAATAAAACAAAAACAAACAGAAAACCTTTTCAGTCTCAAAAATACTAAAAAATCAAGCAATTTTTCCCTTATGTTTTGGCATAATATTTTATTCATAAACCTCTTTGGTAAATTAAATTTTAGTTTACTTTTAAATGTCTTCGAGAACGGACGTTTTTTCTTGAGCTAAATGTAAAAAAAAACACATAAAAAATAAAAATTCTAGTTAAAATATACAAGAATTAATCATTGAATAAAATACTGTTTGTTACTGCCATTTAGTGGGATCTACGCGCAGACGCAAGTGAAGCGTAAAAAACAACCCCCGTGAAACAGGCAACACTCTCATAAAAAAAGTACAATATAAAAATATTTTTCGAAACCTGGACCCACCTTTAATAAAACATATTGTTCGCACATACAGCTAGCGCTAATATTTGTAGTTAAAGTCTATTTCCGAAATTACCTTTTATGTGTCCTTTCTAAGGCATCCTTAAACTGTGGTCACGTGTATTATTGCACCTGTTATTTTGTTGTGAAATGAGTGTATATGCGTGTGTTAGTGAAATGTGATGATGAGAACAAGTGTTTTTTTTTACCATTATTCTGTTTTTTTTAGAAAATTTTATTTACATGATATATTTTTATACTTAAAACTATAAATTTTCCCACCAAAACATGAACAAATATAAAAAATTCACGTTAATAAGAAAATGGTTGAACAGAATGAAAAAAGAGTTGGTAAATAAAATTGAATTAATATGCAAACAAGTTAAATTCTAAAAAATGTGTGTGAAAAAAAATGATAAAAGTAAAATTAATTTGTGTACCTTAATAAAAATTGGTTTTAATTAAAAAATGGTAAGTTAAACTGCATTTTAATTTAAAATGTGAATTGATGCTGATAGAAGTAAGGAAATTTGAACAAAATATAATGATAAATTTATAATAATTAAAACAAAATTATGAAGGAGTAGGATTTTCAGATATTCAATCAAAAATCATCCTGTTTAACACTGTGCAACATTTTTAAAGTCATCGAGTGCAAACAGCCTTTCGTGTGGAATTTCTCGAAGTACTTATCGACACTATCCAAACCCCTATTTGGGGTTTGCTAGTTTAGCTATTAAATTAAATTTGTGATGCAGTTTTCTCGGGTTTATATCTGCAATTGTGCCGAAGACAGGAAAGCAATTGGTTTCCGAGATGCAGCTGTGAGAATATTTGCATGTTCTTCGGAAAAATCAAGTTTTAGCCAAAATATACATGAGTCCATAAAATCCGAACGGCAGCTAAAAGAGCAAAACTCAAATGGGGGTTTGATAGTTTCGCTTAGTACTTCAAAAAACCGCACACGACAAGAAAGTTTGCATTTTATTTGTATAGTAATGCTCAGGGTTGTGTTGTGAGCGGTTGTGTTTTTGGCCAATAGTATTTTTGTGATAAAAAAGGTCTAGAAAATCGCCAATTTTATAGATCAATGATGGGCAAGTATGTCCCAGTGCGGCCCTTGAAGAAATTTGAATTTCGCCTTTTCTTTAGGTTTTTCACAAATTTTTTCGTACAATTTTAGAAAATATATTTTTTATGAAATTTTTAGATTAAAAATTTATTCTTCAAAATATTATTCCTCTTTGTTTCTTCACATACTATACAGAGAAAACAGATTCATTGTGACAACCGAATAGTTCGGTTGCAGTAACCGAATTATTCGGTTGTCGCAACCAAATGTATTCCTGATCCAATTGAAAAATATGGTTCCAACCGAAATTCTATTGTATTAACCGAATTTCGGTCGCCACAAAGAAATATGTCAGTAGCTCCAACCAAACCATTCGTTTGGTAAGAAATTCGGTTGTCCCAATTAATCTGGTTTTTAATATAGTTTCTTTCTCTCAAATACGTTTTGAAGGGAAATTTGAATCGTTTTTATGCAGTTGTTTCTAATTTTTGACAAGAACAAAACTTCTAAGTTTCTGTTTTTTTACTAGAAATGAAACCACATCCATTAGATCATCTAAACAATAAAAGTCGATTTTTTATAAATTTAGAATTATGTGAAAAAGTTTACATTTAAATTAATCAAACAGCACTAAATACTGTCAGAATCTGTAACTTAGTTCGTAAAACAATGTAAAATTTTTTACTGTTTAAAATTTTTTTGCATATGTTTCTCTGTTGCCAGATTTTACCCAAAAATATGGTTAAATCTAAAATAATAAAAAATTTTAAATTTTGCAATACATTTTTTTAATATTTTAATTTCTTATATTTATATTTTTAAATTTTATCAGGCTAGATATCATAATTTACTACGAATAGGAAAAACTTACGAATTGTAAAAACAATTTTTTTAATAAAGGGAAAAAATTGTGAGGATCAGCGCTAGACGGAGTGCGACATGGTCATCGTCAGCCTCCTTATGAACCACCCAACCCACAAACAACTCATGATTTTGAACAGTCTCATATTTCACACACTCTAAGGAAAATGACTATGCGAAATTTCTTTTTCACAGTTAGTGAATGATTACCCGTACATATGAGCCTTTTTCCATCTATTTATAAAATAGACTATAGATTCCCAATTCGTTATTTTTGCCCTTACCATTAACTAGTTATTTTACGCCCTACTCGTAAGCTTAGAGACAACTTGATACCTCCAATGACATCCCTGTGTTAAAATAATTATCTAATCAGGCAAACTTGAAACAGTTACTGCTCGTTCTAAAACCCATTATTTGGAAAGGTCTTTTCTTCCTTGGTAAATATTGTTTTGGACATGACGAATTTCGTACCAGATAATGTGTTTTTGCGGAGAGTTCTTCTTCGTTACTTTAATATGAAGAAAAGTGCGGCCAATGGTTATTGAATCTAAGTAAAAGTTTACGACGAGTATGCTCTATTAGACAATCGTGTCGGAGGTGGTTTGGTCCCCTAAAAATGGTGATTTTGACTTCGAAGACTAGGAGGGGCCGGGTCAACCCAAAAAGTTTGAAGACAAATAATTGGAATCATTGCTCTATGTGTGTTAAACGCTTCAGTAGTTATCAGAATCATTGTAAGTGGATGAGTCGACAGTTTGCAAACGATTAAAATCCATGGGGTTGATTCTAAAGCACGGAAACTATGCGCCATACAAGTTAAAGCCGCGCGACGGCGAAAGGCGATATTTTGCTTGTGATCAGCTCTTCGAACGCCAGAAAAGAAAGAGTTTTTTTGCATCGATTTGTGACTGGCCATGAAAAATGTATCCATTACGACAACCCCAAGCATAAAAGTCATGGACATCAACATCTTTGGCAAGGAAAAACATTCTGTGCACTTAAAATAGTTTGTAAGTTAAATTAAATGCCTTTTATTATTTATTTTCAAATGTTGATTAATCAACTGACACATCCGTAAGAAACAAATGATATAATCAGTTAAAATAAGTGTCAAAATTTTACCTACCAATTCCTTAAAAATAAATGTTTTTATACTTTATTTGAAATTGTTTCCCTTTTTGTATTTTTTGTATTTTTTGTATTTTTTTTTGCAAATTGTATGTATGCATAGCTATAGACACTTTTTGTGTGAATTTGTTTGTGTATGTATGTGTGTTTATGAAGTTCATGTAATTTGAATTGAAAAATTTTGTGTATATACAACCAATTTAAATAAAAAAACAAATTGAAATTTTTCGAATATTTGTTTTTGAAACAGATAATTTTATTAAATTTGAAACAAATGAAAAAAAATAAATGAAACTAAAAAAAATCGGTAAATGATAGTAAATTATTTCGAATAAATGTAAAAAAAAGTTAATATAGATATTTCTTCGAAAAATAAATGAATGTTTCTTTATTTTTAAATGGAACGGAAAACTTTTTTATTAAACTACAAACAGTAAAATACATAATATTCTGAGTGTGGATGAAGCTTATGCTCTGTATTTAGTGGAACCAGCGCCGCGTGATTTACTACGAGCAGTTCAAACTGAATGAAACGATTATAGGAGAACGTTATCGGACTCATGCGTTTGAGCCGCAAAAACAGCCGGAATATGAAGTAATGCATAACAAAGTGAGGATGTCGCTCGGCCACATATTCCGAGACCGGTTAAGGCCTGTTTGGAAACGCTGAAATAGTTCTTACCCCACCCGCCGTATTCTTCAAACATCGCCCCTTCCGTCTACTGCTTGTTCCGGTCGATGCACATGGCGTGTTCCAGCAAAAGTTCACTTCATATGAACAATGCAGACAATTGGTCGATGATTGGATTTCCTTAAAAGATGAGTCGGTCTTTCCAGAAAGATGGGCCAGCGATGGAAAATACTTTCAATAATATAGTTCTTGCACAATAAATCCGTAAATTTCCAAAAAAAAATTATTATTAATTCAAGGTTTCATAATACACACATTAAACACACACATTTTTTCAATAAAAATTCAAGTAAGAATTACTCGGAAACAAACTTACAGAGAGTAAGACAAGTTTACTCTGAAAATTAAAATTTTCTAAAAAAGTACGCGAACGGAACGGACGAAAAGTTTGCTAAACAGCTGATTGTAGAACCAAACGCAAAAACATATTATAAAAGGTGGATATGGAAAAAGAGAATTCTTGTTGTAAAATAATAAGCATATTACAGATATTTTTAGTTTCAAGGCTCCACGTGATAAACGATATTTAGTTAGCTATTTTAAGGAGCTAGATAGTTCTTACTTTAAACAGGGTATCGAAGCTACAGAATATTGCTGGGAAAATGGATCGAGCTAAAAAGAGTTTATGTTGAAAACTAAAGAAAATTATATTTATATTTTTAAATTTTATCAGGCTAGATATCATAATTTACTACGAATAGGAAAAACTTACGAATTGTAAAAACAATTTTTTTAATAAAGGGAAAAAATTGTGAGGATCAGCGCTAGACGGAGTGCGACATGGTCATCGTCAGCCTCCTTATGAACCACCCAACCCACAAACAACTCATGATTTTGAACAGTCTCATATTTCACACACTCTAAGGAAAATGACTATGCGAAATTTCTTTTTCACAGTTAGTGAATGATTACCCGTACATATGAGCCTTTTTCCATCTATTTATAAAATAGACTATAGATTCCCAATTCGTTATTTTTGCCCTTACCATTAACTAGTTATTTTACGCCCTACTCGTAAGCTTAGAGACAACTTGATACCTCCAATGACATCCCTGTGTTAAAATAATTATCTAATCAGGCAAACTTGAAACAGTTACTGCTCGTTCTAAAACCCATTATTTGGAAAGGTCTTTTCTTCCTTGGTAAATATTGTTTTGGACATGACGAATTTCGTACCAGATAATGTGTTTTTGCGGAGAGTTCTTCTTCGTTACTTTAATATGAAGAAAAGTGCGGCCAATGGTTATTGAATCTAAGTAAAAGTTTACGACGAGTATGCTCTATTAGACAATCGTGTCGGAGGTGGTTTGGTCCCCTAAAAATGGTGATTTTGACTTCGAAGACTAGGAGGGGCCGGGTCAACCCAAAAAGTTTGAAGACAAATAATTGGAATCATTGCTCTATGTGTGTTAAACGCTTCAGTAGTTATCAGAATCATTGTAAGTGGATGAGTCGACAGTTTGCAAACGATTAAAATCCATGGGGTTGATTCTAAAGCACGGAAACTATGCGCCATACAAGTTAAAGCCGCGCGACGGCGAAAGGCGATATTTTGCTTGTGATCAGCTCTTCGAACGCCAGAAAAGAAAGAGTTTTTTTGCATCGATTTGTGACTGGCCATGAAAAATGTATCCATTACGACAACCCCAAGCATAAAAGTCATGGACATCAACATCCTTGGCAAGGAAAAACATTCTGTGCACTTAAAATAGTTTGTAAGTTAAATTAAATGCCTTTTGTTATTTATTTTCAAATGTTGATTAATCAACTGACACATCCGTAAGAAACAAATGATATAATCAGTTAAAATAAGTGTCAAAATTTTACCTACCAATTCCTTAAAAATAAATGTTTTTATACTTTATTTGAAATTGTTTCCCTTTTTGTATTTTTTGTATTTTTTTTTGCAAATTGTATGTATGCATAGCTATAGACACTTTTTGTGTGAATTTGTTTGTGTATGTATGTGTGTTTATGAAGTTCATGTAATTTGAATTGAAAAATTTTGTGTATATACAACCAATTTAAATAAAAAAACAAATTGAAATTTTTCGAATATTTGTTTTTGAAACAGATAATTTTATTAAATTTGAAACAAATGAAAAAAAATAAATGAAACTAAAAAAAATCGGTAAATGATAGTAAATTATTTCGAATAAATGTAAAAAAAAGTTAATATAGATATTTCTTCGAAAAATAAATGAATGTTTCTTTATTTTTAAATGGAACGGAAAACTTTTTTATTAAACTACAAACAGTAAAATACATAATATTCTGAGTGTGGATGAAGCTTATGCTCTGTATTTAGTGGAACCAGCGCCGCGTGATTTACTACGAGCAGTTCAAACTGAATGAAACGATTATAGGAGAACGTTATCGGACTCATGCGTTTGAGCCGCAAAAACAGCCGGAATATGAAGTAATGCATAACAAAGTGAGGATGTCGCTCGGCCACATATTCCGAGACCGGTTAAGGCCTGTTTGGAAACGCTGAAATAGTTCTTACCCCACCCGCCGTATTCTTCAAACATCGCCCCTTCCGTCTACTGCTTGTTCCGGTCGATGCACATGGCGTGTTCCAGCAAAAGTTCACTTCATATGAACAATGCAGACAATTGGTCGATGATTGGATTTCCTTAAAAGATGAGTCGGTCTTTCCAGAAAGATGGGCCAGCGATGGAAAATACTTTCAATAATATAGTTCTTGCACAATAAATCCGTAAATTTCCAAAAAAAAATTATTATTAATTCAAGGTTTCATAATACACACATTAAACACACACATTTTTTCAATAAAAATTCAAGTAAGAATTACTCGGAAACAAACTTACAGAGAGTAAGACAAGTTTACTCTGAAAATTAAAATTTTCTAAAAAAGTACGCGAACGGAACGGACGAAAAGTTTGCTAAACAGCTGATTGTAGAACCAAATGCAAAAACATATTATAAAAGGTGGATATGGAAAAAGAGAATTCTTGTTGTAAAATAATAAGCATATTACAGATATTTTTAGTTTCAAGGCTCCACGTGATAAACGATATTTAGTTAGCTATTTTAAGGAGCTAGATAGTTCTTACTTTAAACAGGGTATCGAAGCTACAGAATATTGCTGGGAAAATGGATCGAGCTAAAAAGAGTTTATGTTGAAAACTAAAGAAAATTTTTCCCAAATTCGGTGTGTTCTCATTGTTAGGTCGGATAGCTTAGGTACCGCTCTCGTAAACACAGCTTTGAAATTGAACCATGGACGAAGTAAAAACGAATTTTTATGACGTAAACTAGAACAATAACAAAACTGACGTTTTCAAAATTAATGAAATTCGGTTAAAATTACTAAAATTTTCTGTACATGTATTAAATAATTTGGCGTCATGTTAAAACATCATAAATAAAGAGATTTTAATGCTAAATTTAAGTTTAATTCAGATTTGAATTTGTTTGATTTGTATAAAAAATTTTTAAATTATGCCGATGTTTTTTTTTCAAAACAATATATTTTAGTGTAAAATCAGGTCATGAATGCAGACTAAAGTTATCTTATTTTCTTTTGCAAATTCGTTAATCTTATTATTCTGATATTTTTCAAAAAAATAGAAATGGCGACTTTGCAAGCATCACTCCTTAGTAATTCCTCCATGAACTGAACTAAGTTTGTTTTCATTTTAATTTAAATATATTTCTACTTGTTTTTAACAATATAAACTATGTTGAAATATTAATTTAAATATGAAAATATATATTTAAACTAGAATCAAATTTGCTTTCAAAACTTTCATAGTTTATTTAAAAATGTGCGCAAAAAGAAAGATGTTAATACAGATATTTTTTCATAATTGACTTAACTATGGTTTTCTTCCTTTGTGTATCTTCTTTTTAGAAAATCCTTATTTTTGAACCCAAAACTTATAATAAATTTCACATTTAGAATACCCAAAAAAACAAAATTTTTTAAAACAGTCATTACTTTACTACTTTCCTGTAGGTAAAAAATAGCATGTTATCGAGTACGTACCCTTATTAAAATAATGAGGTTTGAAATAGAAAAGTAACATTTTACCTACTTTAGTTTCTTATTAAAAAATCATTACCGGGTAATATAAGGTTTCACTGGGCAAAATGTAAACGAAAATGCGGGGGGAGTGATTAAAAACACTTTTATATATTTGGGTGCTCTACTGTACGGAGATATCGAATTGTTTCTGTATTGAAGATTTTTTTTTTGTTAAAAATTTGTGGAGTAAATTTAAGACTCATGCATGAATGTTTAAAGGAGTGGTGGAAGATTCCTTAGTTATATGACATTCTGTTGCATATAAATCTAAATATGTTTAATGAAGCGTATATCACTCAACGGTTTAATTTAAAATTAAAAATTGTATTGTTTATTTTATTAGGGAAAAATCGAACCCTCTTTAAGACAACTGTTTAATTGATAATTTCTACATTTATATTTTGTTTTTGATACTTATAGGGCAATATTGCAACAATGCGCAAAATAAACAAATGAAATCGATTTAAATGGAAAATAAAATGTTTATTTTAGATTCATTAAGTTTATCAGCAGCGACCAAACAACAAACAATACAAAAATCACCAATACTTAAAGAGTTTATTAAACAACAATCGAATGGGCAACAACAGGAAAAAACAATTAACAACTTAACAATAGCAAATACAACAGCAATAATAACATCAACACTTTTATCAACAGCAACTGAAACAGAAATATATGAAATGACAACACATAAATACAAACAACAACAACAGCAACACAAAAAATTAGTAGAAAAAGTCATGCTTAAAACGACGTCGCTTGAAATGATTAAAAATAATTCAAATGAAAATCTTTATAACGACAAACAACAAACAACAGCAGTTACAGAAAATAATACGACATTTGGTGACAATACAATGCCCCAAGAAGAGCAACAATACAAAAGAACCGAGGAACTGGAGGAGATGGAAGAAGAATGGCATAAGGTACCTGTTAAAATATCTAACTGCAATAGTAAATGCAACTGCGGCAAATGCAACACCACCACCTCCTTCACCACCTATCCACCAACAATTGCCAGCACTACCAACACATTTAAAGCAACGAATGTTGTTGTTGATGACAATGTACAAGAAGAAAATGAAGAAGAAAATCAAATAATGATGACAAAAATGGAAAATAATGCCAACGTTAATACTTTTGTTTTACAACCACCATCATCAACAGAACCGCCACCATCACCTCCACCACCGCTGTCACTGCCGCCAGCAGCAACAACATTTCATAATACATGCATTGGTATGAGTGTTGGTGATAATAACACTAAAGGTATTCTGATTGCACTACAACAGCCTAAAAATAGTTGCAATGCAAATAACTACAGTCACGACTACGATAACATTGCTGATGATGGTATTGGTGGCATTGTTGCCGGTGGTAGTTTTTGTGACAATAGTAATAAAAAGAATAATAGCAATATTAGTTTTTTGAATACAAACAGCTTTGTAACGGTTCAGTGCGCTTTGTTAACATGCGAGAATGAGTGCAAACAACTAAAACAAAAACAAAACGGATATGAAAACAGTGACGCTGCTGCTGCCGCTACCAATACAGCTGAATTGTCATCAATTTTCAAAGAGCAAAAAATTTCCTCTTACTGTTCTGCTGAATATGTGAAACCTAAAAGCCCTCTAGGAAATTTAACTGTTAATGGAGAATTCGAAAATTTTGAAGTTGATACAGTATTAGAAAATTTTGAAAAATTCTTAAATTCAGTAAAACTAGAAAATACCAGTCTAAATCAAACGATTGCCGAATGTGATGACTTGATCGATTTAAGTGAAAATTATATTGAACTCGCCATTAAACCTTATTGTGATGGATTAAAAAATTTTGGTGAAGGTAAGAAATATAACAATATAACCTAACAAATTGCTTTTAATACCTTTGCGAAACGCTATGAACTCATTCAATATTTTTTATAACAAGAAAGGTCTACTAGTGGGTTTTGCTATAGTTTAAAGAGTCTTAGGTATTATGTAGGAGGACAAAACTCTGTCGCATATACCCAACTAACTTAAAAGCTTTATTCTTCGCCACCGTTAGTCTTAAATATCGGAATATATTTGGCTGTAAATTGATTTTATTTTTTTAAAGCAATTTCCTCTTTTAGTATATTTGTTTAACCTTTGTTTAGTGGATAATTAGATTTCAAGTTTTTGAGCAAAACGTTAAGAAGAAAAAGTTTCCCATTTTTTCCCTAACGTAGTGGATGTATACGCCGAAGGAGGAACATATACTCTAAGAAAAACATTTTAAAAACCTGTCTTAGTGAACAGCCGAAGTTCCAGCCTACACAACAAAATTTCTAGCTCCTAGTTCTAGCGGGAGAGGCTGGGTGATTAAGAGTCAAATGTTTTTCCTTTTTAAACTCCAATTTTACCACGTTCCTGGTGAAAATTCTTAAAAGTACGTTATCAGTGAATTTGCCCATACTACAGGGAACACATATTTTTTGTTCTGGTTTCTAGCCAATGCGGTTTGAGTAAACCGCATACTATTAATTCAAATCTCAGGTTTCAAACTAAAGGGGATGAACACGCCGTTGAGGGAGAGACTTTCCTATTTTGAACGCAGGTAAAAATTCAAAAAATGTCGTTATTAGCTCATACTTCAAGAAACAAATATTGTACATTTAGCAAAGAGGTTGGGACAGGTTCCTGGCAGAAATTCTAAAAGTGCATACTCCAAGGAAGACACTTTTTAAATTTCAGGCTTCTATCCAAAGGCGTGTGGACTGGCCATTAAACGAGAGGCTTCCCCTTTTGTCTTTTCCCGTAGGAACTTCCAAAATTAGCTGGGTATATGCCTGGACCATCCACAATTCCTTAAAAAGTCCGCTATGCCAAAAAAGGATACATTTCACAGACTATACTGTCTCTCCAGATATCAAAGTCGTCATCCGCATTAAAATCCTGCACTCTGTAATTCTCTTTCTCCTTTCCTCATCCCCTTCATCAAGTGAGTAAGCCATAAGGTCTATCGCGTAATGCTCTGTGATGATTTCTAAAAGCTACTGACAGTCTGTTTGCCATTACAAAGTAGAGTTTGGCAACGATTTAAACTGAGATAACCTAGAAGTAAGGAAGCCAATCACCTTAACCTTTTTCCTCTTTTCAATATATCACTAATCCCAATGAATAGCCTCACCAGAGAAACGAACACATCCATTTGTGTTGAGTAACCGTGCCATCCGGTACTTTTGTTGGCCAATTCATTCTCCATGATTAAGGTGACCATTTGTTGCCAACTTGCAATCATTTCAAAATAAAAAAAAAAACATGTTTTAAGATAAATTCCAACTTCAAATTTTAAAGACTTTTTGTTACCGAAAAATGTATAGCTTCTAAGCACATATTTTAGTTCTTTTTTATAGAAAGAAAACATAATCACATCAAAAATATTTAATTTGTTTTTTATGCTTAAAATTTAAATTTTAAAAAATCAGTCGATAATACACTATGAAAGCCGGAAACCTGTTGACAAAAATGATTATGAATGGCGGAATCATAACCCGTTTCATTATTATCCGCTTGGCTTTGTTTAATGTAAATATTCCCTGTACTCCGCACCATTTTCCTATATATATCTTCCAATCATACGTGAATAATGAGACTCCTCTAAATGAGAGTTCTTTCTCGTCGGCCCTATTTGCCCTTATTGTTAGACAAGTTAGTATTTGTACCTTTATGACTTTCCAAAGATGTGAATTTGGGTTTAACGCCCTGCACTGCACTTGTAATCAATACATTAGTATTTGTCTAATAAATAATTACTGTGTATATTAAATGGAAAAATTACGATTGTAGATTCAACCTTTTCAAAAATTACTTCTTTCTACTTCATGGTGTGGATCTGCGTTAGCGGCTTCTACATGGAAAATTCAGACAACATGATTTGGGTAAAAAATTAATTCAAAAGCAGTAATCATAATAAGACACACGTCTTCCATGAACGTTATTTTCATTTGAGTGGCGCAGTATTCAATAACCTAACCTAGTGTAAAAAGCTCATAAAGAATTTATTCATCCATTGCTTGGAAATTTTTACTTCAATAGCTTAAAAACCAGAATGGCACACAGATATTTAGTTCCTTTGTACAGAGTTAAAGGTTCTTCTATTCAATTTATGGAAATCTTATTCATCCTTAGTATTCCTCCCTGCGAACGGTTAGCTTTGATTTTATTAGATCACTGCTGATTTGAAGACATCTCAATGTGTGACAATTATAATGTTATCATTTTCTCCAGAAGGTCGAGTATTTTATTGCTCATAAGGTTTCACTTCCACTGGAATGCCTCTTGTTCCACCTTACTTGCTCATCATCATGCCTTTAAGCATGTTGTCTGTTTATTGGTTAATCTTTGTATCCTTTTCTGTATTCCCCAAGCATATTTCTACATACATGTACTTCACGCACATTTCCGTAAAACATTCATACTTGTGCGCCATATGTTATGGCGTGCAGCAAAATTACTTGTAGGTCGTGGTTTTGAGGAGTTTCTTTTAAGAGCTCGTCACACTACTGAATTTCCATAAAAATTCTCCAAAGAATCTTAAAAACAGTGCGTTTCTTAAATTTTTTCCAGACAAGCGATTTGGATTATTGTATTATTGATGATTTTATCATGATAGAAAAAAATTTTTGTTGACTCACAATTGGCCGAATAAAAATATTTAAAATTGAACCTCTGAATGCGCTTTAAAAGAGGCGTTTGCAGTACACATTGTTGCAGTCCAAAATTATTTTTAATTATTGAATTTAAAATAATAAGCTATCCAACAAATATAAAAAAAGATCATTTCGTCTTTATGTATTTTGTTTTAAATAAAAATTCTACGCCTTTAAAAAAGACACTCTTTACATAATTTCTTGTCGATATATGACTGGTGTAATAAATTTTGGGAAACAATTAGGAAACCAAAATAGTTTATATAAGTTTTAGTAAAAATCTGTGCTAAAAAGTCCATTTTTGTTGAGAAGTGGTCGTCAAATAGTTAAAGGCATTCGGATTTAGTTATTGGACTTTATTCCCTCTTTACCTTAGCTTGCCATACACTCAAAACTATACTAATTTGTTTATAATCTTTCTTTCAGAAAATGTGATACCAGATAATTGTAGGGAAAAGGAACATACAGAAATATTCAATGACAAATTCGGAAAATTAAATGCACGACAAAAACAAGAAACGACTTGTACAACAGACGATAAAAGACATATCAACAGCACGGAAAATAAATGCAATTTTGAAAAACTCGTCTATTGTGATTTAAACGAAACGCTAGAGGAACAAAATCTATTAGAGAATAAAGAGATTTTAGAATTGACGAATGAATTAATACAACAAACAACAGCGGCGGCAGCAGCAACAACTGAAGTAAAGAGAGTAACTGCTGAAACGTCGACAACTATTAATGAAAATATTATGATGATGACGATGATGGATAGGGAGGTGAATGAAACGAAAACACCAGTTACGTGTAAAAATGTTAACGATAAAAACACAAACAGTAGCAGTAACAGCAGCAGCAATAACAGTAAAGAGCAATGGCAGACATGCGCACGATATCAAACTGAGACGTGTCAACCAAATAAAAAAAATAGTTGTAGTAAAGAAGTGACAGAACAAACAGCCCCAACAACAACAACAACTTGGTCGTCATCGATTGGAAGCATTTCACCACAAAGTCAAAATCCAAATACTCTTCATATTGGTAATTTAACATCTTCCTACTGTTGTTCGACGACGACTGCTGAGCTTTGTAACTGCCAGTACACCACTGCGTATAAGTTAAGGGATTTTGCAAAATGTCTAAAACCATCAGCAGACGAGGACATCATATACACATTAAATTTTAAACAAAATATAGAAAAAAATCAAAATGAAAAAGAAAAATTGCAAATATTTAATCAAAATCAATTAGAATTGCAAGAAAATGTGACAAGTGATATAAAATCAATAGAGAATTTAAATGGAAATCTAATAAAAGTGAATTTTAGCAAAGTTTTTGGTGGAAATAATAAAAATATTTTATATAATAATAATTTTATGAAGGATACTACAAATGTAGACATTGAAAATGTAGACATTTTTACAAATCCTTCAATAACGAAAGAAATTGCTGACGGGTTGATAAAAAAATCTGAAAATTTCTTAGGAAACAATAAATATGTGAAATTAAAGGATACACAATTTTCAGAATTGGAAAAATTTAAAACAACACCTATCTTTGATAGCCCAACCAAAAAGCTAGACATCAAAGAAAAATTTCAAAACGTCGAGGATGACAATGAAGATGAAGTGAAAAGATTTTCCGAATTGGAGTTTTCAAAATCTAGAAATTCTCAAAAACTAAATGAACTAAAATTTAATTGTGAGGAAAAAATCTATACTCAAAATCAGAAATATACCCAACCATTATTGTATTTAACATTTGTATGGCCAACAAAAAACGAAGGCCAGGTGGTGACGACGAGACGACAAGGTAACGAAAACCAAAGCGAAAATGTAACAGCGGATAAAGGGTATACAGCAATATCTAACAGAAAATACAACAACAATGCTGCTGAGAATTTCAATGCAAATGATGATGAATGTTTTCGAAGGAGAGTATTAGAAAAAACATATGGAACCTGTAACATAAAGGATGTAGGTGATAGAAAAGAACAAGGATACGAAACACAGAATGCAGATGATAAATTAAAAGAGGATTTAATTAAACAAAGCACATTAATAGATAAACAAAAACGCGAATTTAGAAATCAATGTTTATACAAACATCAATTTGATCAAAAGGAGAGACAAGAAATAAATGAAATTGTTCACATACATAAAGAAAATACTGAAAATGTTCATCAAAGTGATGAAAACAAACAAGATTTGTATGAAAAAGAATCAGAAATAAAGGAAAGTGAAAAGAGTAATAAAAAATTTCTTATAAATTATGAAAAAATACAAAAGTTAAATGAAGATAAAACAGAAAAAGCTGAAATAAATACAGCATTGCTTAGTGAAAATATACATAAAACTTATGAAAGCATTCATGAAAGTAATGAAAAAAATCAATGTTTAAAGCAAATAAAACCACATCAAATAAAAGTGAGGGATATACAAAAAAATTCTATTTCACAAATAGAAAGTATTAAAAAAGTTCATGAAAATAGTGAAAAAAATAAATTTTCAAAAAGAAATGAAATAGAAAAAAGTAGTAAAAAAATACAAGATAATTTAAAAAGTGTTATCATTAATGAAGAAATTATTAAAAATCCACCAGAATTATTGTCGGAAAATGAAAAGTGTTTTGAAAAAGAAAGTGAAATTCATGCAAATGTGTTAACAAGTGAAAAGTGTAAATTGCAAATAAATTTTCAAGAAAACTTAATAAATCCTCAACAGAATTATGTCTGCTTAGATAATGTAAATGAAAATATTACAACAAAATCCTTGGATATAAACATAAATCGCAATAATCGTGATTTTTATAAAACGGCAAGTGTATACAATCAAGATAACGGTGAAAATATACTTAACCTCAATAAGGGTATTAAAAGATTAAGTGATATAAACGAAAACATTAATAACAACAATCCACAAACCAAAGCTCTATGTAAAACTAACAACCACCACCCTCACCATCGTTTGATTGAGGAGGACCATTTGAATCTAGAGGAATTTGAGGCTAGTCAACGTTTAAAACGTTTATTACAGCAACATCGACAATTTCGTGCACGTTACGATACACTACCTCCAACCATACAACAACAATTCAATAGACAAGCTAATGGTGGCAAATGTACACTAACAACAATACCAAAATCCTTGAATTCCAAAATAGAAAGACATTCAAAGGAGATACTAGAGGGCAATTTAAATTCAAACAATTTGCAAGAGGGGGTGGTAAATACGACGGCGACAACAACAACAACCTCGAAGGCTAACAAACTTCAAGCAGACTATGAAACAACTTTAGAAAGGTCGTCATTACATGCAAACGAACAAAAACAAAGAATAACAGAAATTAGCAAAAGTCAAGACACAGCAAATGGAGAACTAGCAGAAGAAGAGGAAGACAAAGAAGAACAAGGAGTAAAAGTATCAAATAACATAAATACACAAGAAAGAGAAAATAAAATAAACTCACCACTGGCATATGTCACTGAAAAGATAGTGCGCCTGTCACAACAACAACAGATACTAGACTCAAATCGTTTAACTGATTTGACAACAGAAAAGTCACAAGTATTGCAAAAATATCCAATTACAAATTTTGATAACTCTAAAATTTCGCAAAATTTTGATAAATATTCACCTACTGAACAATGTAATTTAAATTTACAACATATTGTTAATACCAAACAATTGGTTAAAGAACAAGAGGATAATTTATCAAGTAAAGAAAGTGCTACACCGCCATTACCATCGGTACCGCCACCACCACTAGCACCTTTGACACTACAACTGAATGAATATAAAAGTGCATTTGTATCAACAAAACCGGAAATATATAAAATTATTAAACCCTTAACACAAACTACAACAACCGATTTTGTTGGAAATTCCTCTACATCTAATGTAACACTATCAGAATTTGATACACAACGGTTCAGTGATTTTTTCTATTCGAATCAGTTAACAACTCCAAACCAAATAACAAATATCTTTCAACCGCAACAACTATTGCACGTGTTACCATCCGAAAACCCAGAATTTACATTGTATGCAACGAACGCCAATACATCATTTCAATGTTATGACGAACTATTAAATGAAAATCTTTCAAACGAAAATAATTTAAATAATAATTGTACACTCGCTAATACTCTTGTCTGTGACAACGATAACGTCACCGCCGACTGTGAAGACGATTTAATATCTATAAGTTCTACTACCTCTTCTCCATGCGATTGTAGTAATTGTCAAGAACAACAAGAAATACAAGATCGTGATCGTAGTCTCAATTTCGTGCCATCGCCATCAAACAAATCATTCAAAATGCGAGAAGTTAACGGTCAATTGCGTGGTTTACTTAAGAAACCAAATCGCCCGCCTCCTACTCGTAAAAATCGGGTCGTATTCGATGAAACGCGTAATGAATTTTTCGAAGCCGATTACATTATACTAATACGTGAGGATTGTGCCTACGACGAGGAAGATGAAGAGCCCTGCACGTGCGGTGAACATGAACTGGTGCGTTTGTGTTGTGAGGAAGGGTGTCAGTGTAATTATTCGACGGCAACGGCTACAACAGCAGATGATAACCGTACACCACAGGTATGTAGAATGAGATACACTTATAATTACTCTTTATTATAATTTACACATACATATTTGTGTGGCATGTAGCACAATAGCAGTTTGACGTTTTTCATTGTTCTACACCAGGTAAATGTTAAGTAAATAATTTTAATATCATGCTATTATAGGTTTGTTTTTTTTTAGAATATTATAACTATATCTATAACTACTTGTAAAAAAACGAATATCCTTACTTACCTGACTTTGCTTTATTTTTTGTCGGAGTCGGTGGAGTATATTGTGTGCAACTGTCTGACTGTTGCGCGCTCCAGAGCAAGTTGCTTGGGAGATTATTTTATCCGCGTTCTGGAGAAAATCTGTAGAATTGATATTCTAACGCTCCTGCTAGGAGAGTATGGGGCACTCTGGGTGTCATCATATCTGACTGATCTTTTTTTATGCGGATAACTGTTCCTTATCTGGTAACGCTAGGGACATAATTGGTCTATGAGAGGTCTTTCACCAGCCAGCTCAACCCAGCCTTACCACGCAAAGTTTTTTGCCGAGATAGTTGAACTCACCACCTCAAATCGAATTTATGTTTGCATCTTATCTACATAATCATTTTGCAGTTGGGTCTATGGAAAAAATAACGGTAATCCGATTGCAATGAAACAAATGTTTAATTACTGAGGAGGAGTACTGATTTAGGCTGAAAATATATAAATACGAAAAAACAAACGAAGTGAGTTGTGGAGTTCGCTTGTAACGAACAACGGTTAAAACAAACTTTTCTTATAAGGAACTAATTCCCTACTCTAAACGCATTTACTTTCATATTTCATACACATTAATACGGACTCTTACAGCTTTTCAAATAAATTTTGACGTTTATAAAGAAGATTAGGATTTCAAAAAGTTCTGCAAAATAAAAAGTTTTTTACTTGAAAATTTACTTAAACGCGTTTAAAGCTGCATGAAACGTAATTCAATGGAAAAATTATTTCAATATGACAAATTTAAAATTAGAAGAATTTAAGAAAAAAATCTTTAAATTAGAATATAGAGTGTATAATTTAAAAATCTGAGATTCTCAAAAGATTTTGTATCTTTTATACATGGTTTGAGTCTTTAATAACTTATATGACATTTTGGAGGGTAAACATCTGCCTTCTGTATTCTCACTAGCCAATTAATAAAAATTTTGTGCCAACAAGCATCATTTGCGGGAAGTTTTGCTTTTTTCAATTTAATAAAAGTGTAGCTGAAGCACATCGATTCCTCACAGAAGCTTATGGTGAATATGTTCCATCTATTTCAACGTGCGAAATATGGCTTGTGCGGTGAAGTGATGATTGTGACATGGAAGGCAAAGTTCATCCAGATCAGCCAAACAAGTTGATGAATTGGAGCTATTACTCAATGAAGATTGTTGTCAAACTCGATAAGAACTTGCAAAGTCATTGGGAATCACTCAATCAGCAATTTTAAATTGTTTGCAAGCATCAGGATTTATCCAAAGCTGAGAGACGTTGAAAGAAGTGTTTTCATGTCCGAAATACTGCTTTAACGCCAAAAAATAATCCAGTTTTGCATTAAATAATTCCTGGCGATTACGACCAATTATCCAAAGCCGAATATCCATGGCGTCAATCTAATGCTCTGTATTTGGTGGGACCAAAGGGTTCCATCTATTGTGAGATGCTGTAATTAGGGCCAGAAGATCACAGGGGACCCTCAGCGAACACAATTGATTCATTTGAAGCGAGCTTTGGCCGAAAAACACCCGGAACATGCGACCAGATATAAAGCCATAATTATCCATTATTACAACGCTTGGTCACATGTTGCAAGACCGATTAATAAAAATTTAGAAAATAGTGATTAGAAAGTTTTGTTTTACCCGACTTTTAATTGCTAGAAAAGTGGTGGATAAGTGTATTGAATTTTCAAGAGATTATATTGAAAAATAAACTCTGTTTTTCATTGTTAGGCTAAGATCATTTCGAACTGCCATCACAGATTCCATTAAAGAGTTCACATAACCGTACAAAGATACCATCCTTAGGCTATGTAGGACTTTCTCAGATATCTTTGTGGACGCTCGTTAAGTTCACAACATACGCGAAATAGATACTTTACATCTCCTTCTTCCATCAGCTCCCAAAGCAATCCATTAAGGATTGTTCGATTGATGAAATCAATAATAGTTTCGTTTTTTGAATTCCAATGTCTCTAAAGCGGCAAGAATGTTCACGAAATTTGTAATGGATAAAAAGTTTAATGTATGTAAAATGAAATACAAACGGTTGTAGTTACCACCTACAAAAGTCTTCTATGAGGTCCATAAATAAATCTGAGGATATATTTTTTAAAGTCGGAAATGACACTAAATCGCCTTCTTTGAAAGTTGAAATGTGTCGCCATCCCATTTAGGAAAATCAAACTATTGCAGGATATTTCTCTTAAATTTCTTCCTAAATTAAATTTTTTAAATACAAGACAAAAATTTAACTCTGTAAAGAAATATTTTTGACCGCGTTTTCAAGTTGATGTAGATTTTGACTTACTGAATATAAATCTATTTACAAATTGTAAAAATCGCTTTTGAAATTCGTGTTTTTATAATTCTTAAAAGCCGCTTAACCGCACTAAAGAAATTCTTTAAGATATCTTATTACACTTAATAACAATGTTGGACTTTGTTTTTTATGTTTGGTGAAAAACATTTTGAAATTGTTTCACTTGTGTTCTTGAAAACTAAATTTTAAATAAGCGCTTTCAAATAAAAAAATCAAAAAATGAATTAGAATGTCATCTAAATGCCGTTAATTACATAATTTTGAAAAATGCTATCGCAATAAAATTTATATGGCAACCAAAAATTATTAACTTTGTAAATAATTGTTTACTTAAAAATCGGATCACTTTCTATTATTCTTTAAAGCGAGTTAAGATTAAACCATATTATTTTTCTGGCATCAACTTAACTGCTAAATTTTGCCTAAATTTTGAATAACAATACATTGTGCTTTTAATGTCTCTATATTATAATTATTTGTATACAAAATTATTATACAAAAATCTATGAAATAATAGCCGAATGCTATAAAAAACTTTTCAAAAATATTATGTTTTTTTACCAAAAAAATTTTGTTCGTAAAATTTATGCAAGTAGAACTTACCGAGGAATCTTAATACACTTATCGAATAATACAGATACAATATTGAATTACGCATGTAACATTCTAATTTTAATAACATTTTAAAAGAAAAATTTCCAGCCACAAAGAGCAACAAATTTTAATATAAAAATATAAAATACTTGGGCTATGTACCAGAGAACTGCAAAATCAACTTTTTTCTTGATTTAATCATACACAAAAATTCTTGTTCACTTTTAATAATTCAACAAAATTCACTGCAGAATAAAATCAGCATCATGTTAGTGAACACTGTTAAGTGATTACATTTGCATAAAACATAAACGACAGATGATTCACACTGATTCCAATTACGCGTTCAGTAACATGATGCTGATTTTATTCTACAGTGAATTTTGTTGAATTATTAAAAGTGAACAAGAATTTTCGTGTATGATTAAATCAAGAAAAAAGTTGATTTTGCAGTTCTCTGCTATGTACACTAAAAACGCGAAAAATAATGAAACTTCTATAAAAATGTATATCTTGGAGTTAATAGACTCTTTTTGTAAAGTTAGTCAAATATTCATAATACGTGAGTTACACTGTTATTTTCCTGAACAATTATGTATTCGTAGATATTCCATATGGAATATAAGCCCCTGATATGCATCTTGGTAGAATACTGCTATATATTGGGTATACAAGTTAATAATGTCGATTTGACAACAAATGGCATAACTATTACATATGGTTTGTGTCAATAATAACAAATATGGTATTTTGGAGGGTAAACATCTGTTATTATAATTCAGTATTCGATAGACGCCAAAGTGTAAACACACATTTTTCTCAATCGCTATAATAATGTCGAATTTTGTGCCTAAAAAAGATGTTTTGCGGGGAAGTCTAATAAGCTTTCACTTGAAGAAAACGGCTGCTGGTGAAACATGCACCAACTCAAAAACTTGTGAACGATGATTTGGGCGATTCAAAAGTGGTGATTTTGACACAGAACACAAGGAGAGGCCTGGTTAGCCGAAAAAGTTTAAAGATGAGGAATTGGAAGCATTACTCGACGAAGATTGTTGGCAAACGCAAGAAGAACTTGCATTATCATTGGGAGTCACACAACAAGCCATTTCCCTGCGTTTAAAAGCATTGGAATTCATTAAAAAGCATGGAAATTGGGTCCCATATGAATTGAAGCCGAAAGACGTTAAAAGGCGATTTTGCATGTTGGAAATTCTGCTTGAATGCTACAAAAAGAAGTCATTTTTGCATCGTATTAGATACGTTACGATAACCCGAAGCGCAGAAAGTCAAATGTAAAGCCCGGCCAACCAGCCAAATCAACGCCGAAGCCGAATATCCATTGGCACCAAGGTAATGCTCTGTATTTGGTGGGATCAGATGGGTGTTTTGTATTATGAACTGTTGAAATCGGGTCAGACGATCACAGGGGACCTGTACCGAACACAATTAGTTCGTTTGAAGAAAGCAAACAACATAAAACGACCAGACACAAGGCCATAATCTTTCATCATGACAACGCTCGGCCACATGTTGCAAGACTGGTCAAAAACTATTTGGAAAACAGTGGATGGGAAGTTTTGGCTCACCCGCCTTATAGCCCAGACCTTGCCCCTTCTGACTACCATTTGTTTCGATCGATGCAGAACGCCCTTACTGGAATACGCTTCACTTCAGAATATTGGCTTGATTCATTATTTACCTCAAAACCGGAGCAGTTCTTTTGGTACGGAATCCATATGCTACCAGAAAGATGGGAAAAAGTAGTGGCTAACGATGGGCAATAGTTTGAATAATGTATCAATTCATCTTGTTATTATAATAAATGTTTTTTTTTCAAGTAAAAAAATCGACATTATTAACTTGTATAGCCAATACAATAGAAAAATCCATGTTTATCGATGTCAGCAATGGACCTGAGTTTAGTTAACTTTTTCCGTGCCGGTGGTATAACAGATACCACTATTCTAAATATTTTTTATAAATTCTGTGCGCATTGGTATGGTACAAATACCGATTTAACATGTAATTTAAAGCTTATATTTTATAAAAAAAAATATTTCAAGTGCGAAAAAGATTTATATATGGGATTTATTTAAGTACAAATATGAACGTCGGGAAGTGCCAAAAGTAAGCAAAATTCCATAGGTCACATAACATCATTTTCTGAGTCAAAGCAGGGACCTACTACAATAATCGACCTCGACTTGTAATGTGCCTCTTTGTCCAAGCAAAACTTAATCATGCTTTAGTGATTTTCATAAATCATTAATTTTGTGAGCGGTGGTATATATTTAATACTATGTCCTTGCTCAGAATCCTTCAAGGATAAAAATTTTTCTAATACATATTTTTCAATAAAACTCGATAATAAGTTTAATTTTCACTGATATCTTATAGTGCCTCTATTTCGGATAATGTCAAATCAAATAATTTAAACCTTAACTAATTATTCGACCCGAATAATTGGGTAAAAAAGATCAATTAACGGTTAAATTTTTAATATTGATTTTTTCCGTAATTTTTTCTTTACAATTCCTAACTTTGTATCTTTGGGTACAAAACTAAAAAGAAATTTTTGGGAAAAAGACACTAACTAAAACACAATGCTATATTGGCTTAAGGATATACGATAGGTAATTTTCAATTGTTGTTTTAATTCCTTTAAAAATATAATATAATTTAAATTATATTATATTTTTATGCCAATTCCATGGAACCAGAACGCGTTTACATAAACATGAATATAAAATATAACTAACAAAGACTGGTTCCAGAAGTGGTTTTAGGAGCAATATAATATATTACTTCTTAAATCATTTCAAACAAAAATCATAGCTGTAAAGTTTCAGTTGTAGTTAGCTTCGCGTTGTGAAATTAGTTGTAGGTTCTTAAAACAATTATAAAATATAATATAGAGGCGGTGTCTAATTGTAAAAGATTTTAGAATTAATATAAAAACCGACAGAAAAACATATTATAAAGCCGTTCTTTGGAACAGAAAATTTAGCTGTTTAATTATTGCTCTAGATTATGAGAAATAATTAACTTTTAAAAATCCTATTCTGAAGCTATGAGGGTGGGTCAATAAGTCCGTGACTTTTTGAATGAAACACAGTTTTTTTTGCAAAAAAGAATATTTTCAACATAATCTCCTTTAAGCTCAATACACTTAGTCCAAGGTTTCTCTAATTTTTGTATCCCTTCCAAAAAATAGGATTTTTCGAGGTCCATAAAATAAGCATTTGTTTGATCAATAATTTCATCGTTGGAGCTAAATTTCTTTCCAACGAGCTATTTCTTTAGGTTTGGAAATAGGAAATAGTCACTGGGAGTTAAATCCGGAGAATAAGGCGAATGAGGGGACAATTCGTAGTCTACTTCGTGGATTTTTGCCATGGAGCAAACGCGGCAGCCATCTTGTGGAAAGCTTTCCCATACCCAAGTGATCGTTCAAAATTGAAACCACTGAACCATGTAAGATGCCTATGTCTTCCAGAATATATCGCACATTCAATCTTCAATCGGCCAACACCATATCGTAAATTTTTCAATTGTTTTGGGTGTAGAGACCTCAACTGGGCGTCCAGAACGTTTGGCATCCTCCGTGCTTGTAAGGCCACAAAGAAAGTCAGTAAACCAATTTTTTTCCATTGAAATCGATGGTGCATAGTCCCCATAGTATTTATCAAGCTTTTCCTTAGTTTGATTGACGTTTTTTTCGCAAAAAATAATGTTTTATGAGCACTCGAAATTCACTTTTTTCCATTTTTATAAAAATGCCATTAGGTTTTATGTTTTGAACAACTGTTAAACGCAAAGTAAATGACGGAACTTGCTCAAAATTTGACAGTAGTCCATTAACAGGTGGTACTTAATTGGAGCCGGACTTTATTTCGAAAATTTTAAAAATAATAAAACAAAGAAAAAAATAACATGTAATTTTGTAACTTATTTGACTTAATTGATTTACCGAAAAAAATAAATAATTGAAGAAATTTAGTAGAAACAAGTTGTTTCATGAAAAATATTTAAGTATTGTCTTATTTAAACAATTTACTAGTTAAGGATGGTCCTCCTCAGGAATATGTGTGTTCAAAAGTTTTATTGATTTTTGTAAATTTTGGAAAATTTTCTTAGGTCGGCTTTGTGAATGCAGCAGTTTATTTACAAATTTTCTAATTTTTCGACAGTGACAAATAAAGAAAAAAAAATACCACCTTATCGACAAAATGTCGTAACACTGTCAACTCAGCGTCTATCTATTTTAGACTTAAGGGTTTACTTCCACTGAATATGTCCGACAACACTTTCTTTTTAAAGAGTCCTCAGATTCCTCGCAAAAACCACCAAGATTCTAAAGCATGATTCCTTAAAAAGTCTCAGGATTCTTCGAATATCCGACACAAACTTTTTATAAACCAATACAGCTATAAAAAGCAGCTCATCGTGTTGTTATTTAAAAAAGAAATGTATTAAACGGTATTAATAGATTAATGCCAATTTTTGCGATTAATCGACCCGAATAACCGATTAATAATTTTTCACCATTTTTTAATAATGCCCTAACCGGTTAACCGGCAGGTAACCGGTTTTTTAAATGAAAAAGTTTGAAAGATGTAAAAAATCTATTTATTTTTCAAATCGAAAAAGTACTATTTTTATGGATGTTTTTTACCCTATTCACATTCTCATTTAATAATATTTGTGGAGGTATAACAAATTTGGTAAAACCGAATTTAATACTTTTACTTCTTTTAGAAAAAATTGACAAGGAAGATATTTGGGTATATTGACTATCAAAGAAATAGTTGTTAATGTTAATCAACTCTGTACACGAGAGTGAAAAAATGATCCGCAGTTTGGTTTTATACCAGCTCTTTAGGATTCTTCTTTGTCATCCTGTCTGATTGACCAATGAAAATTAGTTGACACCCAGAGATTGAAAAATATAATTCTTTTTGAATAAATTCGCATAAATATTTATTCATTTAATGAATCGGTGAATTGATATTGATTCGATTGAATAATTTGGTTTATGATTTAATTCGCAAAATATAAATCTATTGACCCAACCTTGTTAAAATTTATTTAACTTGTTTGATTCTAATAAAAATATCAACAAAAATCAAATTAATTCTTTGAATTCGATATTCATTGAGTAAAGTAGAAAATTTTTTCATCAATAAAAATAATTTTGCGAAACTATTCGTTGCTTTAAAGGTCTGTTAACACCAGAGATGCAAGCCGCCGACTATCAACCGCAGAGTCGTCGCAGACGACAAGTTTTTCTTGGACATAATCTTATTAGTACTCTTCCATGCTTTTATTAGGTTCTGAATCCGTACTCTTTATTTTTGGTTGTGTTTTTTATGAATAGCTTTTCTTAAGGGTTTTTCTCTTGAGAATAGCTCGCAAATATATCGAGAGAACCGTGGATAAGCAAAATCTCTATCTAAACTACCTATAAGATCATAGCGTTAGGTAAATTTTATTACGTTTTAGCGTTTCGGCGGGCTGGTTAAAGACCTCGCATATACCAATTGGAACCGAATTGGTCTATGCATGGCGTTGCCAAATAAGAAATCATAACCTGCATATAAGTTCAATCAGTTGTGATGGCACCCAAGGTGCTTCACAGTCTCCTAGCAATTGGACCCCATGCTTCGCCAGCTCGGCCGCGATCTCGGGGTCATAAATAAATTGCATAAAAGAAAAACGATACCTAAGTTGTCTTTTGTAAAACTTAAGATTGATCATATAAAAGAAAAAAAAAAACTATTAAAATTTGCGATATGAAGATACAAAATATTGTTTACCTTATAAAAAAAGAATCATTCGAAGTTTTACTATAACTTGTTGATCCAACTGCAATTAATCCAAAATTGTATCATAGCAGTTCGATACACTTAATTAATACTAAAGGACCATAGAAGCATACCCGAGATTTTATCAATTTTATTGGTCATCTGGCTTTATTGAATGACTACTGAAACAGTGCTGTGCCATGTGGGACAGGTGATTAGTAAAGCTTAAAAGTTCGTATAGCCTACGCGAGTAGTCAGTGGGGTACTTATGAAGTCGTACCTCAATCCAGCAAAATGAAAGATTGTCTTGCTTGTGGGGAAGATACATATGTACATTCAGACAAATTTAAGAGTTGGTACACTGTAAATCTCCATTATTGTAAAATGACAATGGAAGACAAATAATTGAACTTCCATTATTTTTGAAGTACTTTTACTCATAGAGTTTTGCAATAGTTGAATTTCATTGAATAAATCCAATCGATATTTATGAATAGTAAATAGGATAATGACAATTAAACCCTTATATAAAGAAAACTAAGTTTTGCTATTAAGGAAGTTTTATTATAATCATTATAATTTTTTGAACAAGTTATTTAAACAATTACTACTCACACACACACATACACAGAGATGTACTATGTTCCTTGTATTATTTAAACACTCGAACTAGTAGTGAGTACAAGGACCTTTTAAAACAACGATAAGTTGAAATATAAGTATGAGAAAATGAAAAAGTCCTTCAACATATATACAAAGTATCATAAAACAGTATTGCTAAACATTTATGGTCTGAAAAAAGAAATCTCTACTCTACATAATGAAACTGAAACTTTTTATTAAAATCGAACAGTGGCCTTCCTCTTTGCTTCCTTCGCTAAAATGTGGGCAAATATTTGGGCAAAACTTATTTTTTCAATTTGGAATTTTTTTTATGTGTGAAAATTTCTTACATTAATTCCTAATATTTAAGAAAATCCTAATGATATTAGTGCCACCCTTATGTGCTTACGTATATCTACAAAAAAAAGTCCTTAACACTCGTTATTTTCTCATGTATGTTAAAAACTGCCTCTTATCCTTGTCGACCCCGTCAGACGACGTTGTCGCTGCTGAAAAGCAACAAAAAGAATCTTTTCTCTTGTATATTTTTTACACCAAAGCAACATATAAACCTAATTTCTTAAGAAAAGTTTCTTGAGTCGTATCTTATTTATGTGTATATAGTTTTTATATAAGAATATGTGTGTATGGGCATGAAGGATGCAGTTAATGCAAGTAATGTTTAAGTCTGTATTTCTAAACTTACGGCTCTTTCATTTAATGTTTTTTGTTAACCCATTATTTACCAATTTGTAACGTCGCTTTTCTGGGAGTTATTAGGGTCGCTGTTATCTAGACGATTGCACGGGTAAATATTCGAAACTTAAACGCAAAGAAAATATACCCTTAAAACATTATATAAAAAGAAGTAAATTATAACACCTTTTAAACTCCGTGGTTGCAGTTTGGAACGGTACACACGTGCTCGGCAAGCTAGCTAGTTCGGGAGATATGGGCTGGGATCTTGTTCCACTGACTGACCGTAAGCCATACAAAAAAAAAAAATCACGTGCGCTTTCAATGCCCTTAATATTTAAAATACAAAAAGGTAACACCCATTTTCTACTGCACATACCTTAATGTGAGCAAAGGTGATATTGCTCACTGCCTCATAACCCTCCCATCCTAAGATTTTCCTAGTGGCAAATCGATTATGGAAAACCCCTAATACACTTTACCTTCTCCGCAGACCTCGAAGTTTCACATTAAGAAAAGGCTTAAATCATTTTCAATTCCATATCTGATTTATTACAAATAACTTCCATTCATGTTATATATTAAAATTAAAAAAAAATAAAACAAAAAAATAAAAAAAAATACTATTTTATTACCTACGGCATATAAAGGGTTAATATCTTATACAAAAGAAATGTATAATTTAGTGATTGAGACATAAAGAGATTTGATTGCATACCAAACAAAATTGAACTCTTAAGAGAGTGGTTAATCATAAAAATATATCATGCAATAATATTTCTTTATATTAAAATCACTAACTTTAATATTGTTAAGTATTAATAATTGTAATTTCAGTAAATTTTAAGGGTAAAATGTAAAAGTTAAGAAAATGAGACTGACTTACATTCTTGTTGAATCCAACGCTGCATGAAGGCCTTCTGCTTTGTTGTGGACAACTTAATCGTGACGTTCAGCCGCAGATGATGATAATGAAGTTTTAATTAGTTTTAGTAATTTATCAAATAGGGTTAGCCGAATAATTAAAAAAAATACACTTATAAGTTGTGAATTTATAGAAAAGTTGAAGAAAATGCGTTTATGACAGTTTTAGTGTTTTAGTATTATATATTAACTTATTATAAAGAAATGTTATAAGTTCTAGTTAATGATGATCAAGTTTAGGGTTAGTTGAGGAGTAATTGTAATTAAGTACAGGTAAAGATTGAATAATTTTAGAATAAAAAAAAAATTATACGACTGAGTTAATTTGGGCCATTTGTCGGTTTTAAAAATTAGCACACTCAGAGAATTTCGACGGTAATTGCATGGCCGTAATGGGTATAAACGAAATATTAAAACTATTAACATAGTTTTTTTTTTTTTTTTTTTTTTTATAATTTCATGTTGATGTTACCACGAAGTTCTTTGAGTGCAAGATCAGTTTAATTAGTCATATAATATTAGTACGTTAGAAAATTCAATATTTTATAATTTTAGAAATTTATATATTTTTTTTTTCTCTTTTGTTAAGCTAGTTTCTAGATTAGTTATAAGGGAAACGGTTTAAGCCGTAAAGGCAAAATCCAACGATTTGATCTGGCGTTCGGAAGTCCAATTTTTCATCCCTGGATTTAAGGGGCTTTTTTTTTTTTGAATGTGTCTGCCTTAAAGCGTTTATTTAGATGCACAACTACGGTGAAGCACTGAATAGGTTCCTTGGCAATTTCCTTAAAAAGTACGTCTCTCATGTGACCTAATCCTTTTATAAGGATCACGTGGTTAATCTTAATTGGGCCGAATGATGCCACACCCGAGAGACGAAGACAGTAGATTTATTTGAAAAAAACTAATATGTCTAATTTAGTAGTTCCCAAAGTCCTATTAATAAAACAAAAAAACAGGGCTGTTGTAGAGTTTAAAGGACATTTTGACTCAAATTTAACTTTACCTTTTTTTTTTCGATTTGGATGCACCAAATTTTGGCAAAAATTACTTCCTTGTAATTAAATTTCCGGAAAAATGGCCAGAAAATATTTTCAATAGGATGTGTGACCAAAATTATTTTAAATAGATTTTACATTAATTTTTAAGTTAATTTTAAGTTCACAAACTTAAAGAAAAAAAATCAATTATTTGAAAACCACGTTTTTACTAAGAAAAATATTCACACTGTACTTTTAACAACTTTGAAAATTCACTGTATTCTTTACGCAGCACAAGTTTAAAAAGGCAGGCTTTATTGAAATGGCTTCGCATTAAACCTCCGTTTTCGTTTATTCTTTTTGATAATGATATGAGGAGAAAAGGTAATATAAACGCTCTAATAAAAAAAATAAAGCAACTCACTCACTCAATCACCATGTCAAACAGCATAGGTAAAATATACACAATGTACGGTATCAAAACAAAGAAAATATATAAAAAAAATTCTGGAAGACAGTGTAACAAAAAAACTATAAAAATATGACAAGGGATGGACCCAAAAGTCCGTGATAGGTTTACTAAGATTTAATTGTTTGAAAAGTAAAGTATTTAAATAATAATTTTTTTTTATTTTATTAATATTTTGCAAAAACAAAATCATGGCAAAAAAATTTAAATTCGAAAAAAAAAAATATTGAACATTACAAATTGTTCAATTCACAACGTGTATTTTATCGTTGTAGAATCGTTGTTGGTAATTTACACTTAAAAACCTGACACAACTTTCCAACTTCATGTTGTATTAGGCATGTTTTCTTTGTTCACTTAAGCTAGCAAGTTATGTCATTTATATGGAGAATTAAGCGAGTTAAGAACTAGTCGCTTAGTACTCGCTTAATTCTCCATATAATAGAAATAACTTGCTAGCTTAAGTGTACAAAGAAAACATGCCTATTGTGTATCATAACATATCAGTCTCAACTTTCACTTTTCCCTTAATTTGGAATTTATTTTTTATTTAGTAAATTTAACGTTTTACAATATAAACATACAACTGACTGTTCACAACAAAATATTTTTCAATACAACATACAAAATACAACACCGGCTCTGAATTGCCCAAATGTGTTTTTAAAGACACGTTAACTTAAAAAAAATTGCAAAAATTCAAATAGAATCCTACAATAATAAATGTTAATCAAATGTCTTTAGTGAAATAAACATAAAAACTTTTTTACCTATATAAATATTTTATGGTTAAAATATTCAATTTCCAGAAATTGAGCGAAATGAATAAATAGCTGAGTATTCAATAAAAGTTACGAAAACGCTTTATTTTTAGAACTTATCGAACTTATTGAAATTTTTTACCAAATTCTGAATCAACATAATGATATAAGTTGAAAGATTATCAGCTGCATTTATAACCAAAAAATTTCATAGATTTAACATGCGTGTTATCCCCTCTGCTAAATTTATGTTAACGAACTACCAAACACTTACCAAATGTTGAAAACAGCTGTTCTCTGTCAAGGTGATTTTGTATATAAACGTCAAAAATACATATAAAAAAATTTTGGTGCGCAAAAAAAGATTTTTTATTTAAAAACTATGAAAACTCTTGACCATTGCTGATCATTTAACAACTTTTTTCTTTTTTTTTCCGTAATTTTTTCACGAAGCATTTTACAGATTGGGAGAAAAACTTAAATAAAAACTTTAACATCTTTTATATGTTGACATGATGGCATCACAATTTTCAGAGTTGATTTACAAACCATTAATTGACAGATAAAAAATCATTATAAATAAACTATATGCTAACTCTCTGCTTAGCCTAATCGATATGCTAGTAAGCAGATCTGCGATGTAAATACTGTGGCTAACTTTTCGTTATAAATACGGCTGTATATATCTAATAAGGGGTCATTGCAAAAAAATATAAAATTTTTTCTGACGGTTCAAAAATACATAAAAACAAAAATATATAACGAAATTATGCCGAAGTTTTTTTGTGGCTTCTGAGCAGATCTGCAAGGCCGCCAGACAGAAGCCACATAACATAGTCGCTGCCGCCGAACCTATCTTCTTGAACCCGCTGCAAAGTGCTTTTATTTATTTTATTTATTAAAATATTTAAGAACCAACCCCTCCAGTCCAAATATGGTTTGTATACTACTAAAAACCAATTTATAATAAAAGAAAATGATAGAAAAATTTATATATAAAAAATTTCTAAAACTAAATTATAACTAAAATATAAAATTTAAGTTAGGACCTTTGTAGCAATTAAAATCAAAGAAAATATAAATCTAAAGTTATCAGATTTAGGGAGGGTGTTATGAAATTCCATGTTACAAGTGGTCAGAACATAACGAAAATTGATCATTTTTATAAAAGTTGCTAACGTGCCTGACAATTTTCTTTTCAATCGAAGCAAGGACACGTTTACCTGTCATATATCCCTTTTTTAAATGATATAAAACCTTCAAAAAAATATATCGTTCTCATCCCTAACTTAATAAATTTAAATTACGGTAAAGTAAATTTAAATAACGGTAAGTAAATGTCAATATAATTAAACAAAACAAGTACTGTCAGGGATGGAACTTTTTAAACAATTCTGAAATTTAACCAAAATTAAAATCGATGCTACTTTTTGTAACGTATTTATTATTATTGTTATTTAGCTTCATTTAAATCGAAAAGTGTTTTATTTTTCTAATCTTGATCCCCATTTCAATAATATTTTTTCTCTTTCTATTTATTTTAATATTTCTGTGTCTATTTGATAACTTTTATTTATTAATGATATTTTACATTTTTCACGTCAAAATTATTTTGTTTCCAACAATAAAATTCAAAGCCAGAAACAAAATTTGTTGAAGGTTTATATTAAAAATAATATTTTAAGTTTGGTAAAAATTGACTAGAGAATTAAACAACCAAATATGAGATACATTCTAACATTGATTAATTTTTCATTTAAAATTAATATCGTAACTACTTTATGAATATTAAAAATACTAAACAAATTTTAATCACGGTTAATGTGAATAACGAACTAATTTGGGAAGTCCCTTGGATTTCGTCTTAACAGGGTTTTACTGTATGTGAATATTACAATTCCATTGTTAAATGTTGTATATTATCAAGATTATTTGTAATTGTTATTAGTTAAATATGATATAAGAACGCTGCAAAAAACTTATTCACAAAATATGTAACCAATTTCGGGAAGAATGTTTGTTCTAGTTTTATTCAACTTTACATTATTTCCCATTAAGTACGTACAAGTTATTAAGAATAAAACTGATTGCAATAATGTATTGAAACTAAGCTAAAGAAAAAAACTTACAAAACAAAAATATTAAATAATAAAATATTCGAAGGGAACATACCATTCTCTGTTAACCCTCTAATGGCAAAGACCGCCAAAAAGCAGTCTTAAGTTATTAAGTTGTTTTTCACTAAATAATATTTTTTTATTAAAATAATTATATTATATGGATAGAAAATATAATTTACTACTTAAAACTCTTTTTGTTCTAATAAATTGTCAAAATGTACGCTCAGGCATACATTATTGATTATAATAAAGGTAGTTTTGAGTCTCTACTTATAAAATGAATTACCAGGACACCATTATGATACGTTTTACGAGTATCCATCTAACTTAAAAAACACCTAACCGATTTTTTGAAATTAAGCACAGCTAATACACTCAGACTTTGTAGTTAGCGAAACCAATTTCGGCAAAATTTCAAAAGGTTTAGTGTAAATTTCGCTAAAATCCACAATTTTCAAAAAGCGAAAATTACTGTAATTTCTGGAATAATAATCACTTGTTTTCAAGCCCTTATTTGAAGTTTAAGCCATAAAAACACGGTAATGATTGGTTTTGGTACAATTTTTTAACTCTTTTTAACATACATTAATTTTTTATAATTTTAGTTTTGTATGTTTGTTCTTGATTTTTTGCCTTTCCATGTTTTTTTCACAGGCGTATAAATTTGTAGAATCGTTCCGAAATAAGGAAAAGAAATAAGGAGATTAGCTCCAACTAAATGTGGCTTGCCTTTTCTTTAAAATCCATGAAAATTGTAAATTTGAACAAATACTTTAATTTATTTTAAAATATTGACAATAAACGAAAAACAAATTATATTTATTTGTATAAACTTGATTTTGACTGTAAAAAATACTTAAAATAAAGCACTTTACAAACAATATTTAAAGGACTTGTATTTTAAGTTTTCAATGTTTATTAGGAATAGATATAGCTACTTAAAAATTAAGAACTTATAGAAATGCTGCCAAGTTGTAGAAATTCTTGGTTTTCCTCTTTTAAATGTAAACAAAAATATTTGAAATTTTTGTAATTTAAATTTAATAAAATATTAAAAACCACAAAAGCTAACAAACGAATTATGTGTTTGTAAGTAAAGGAAGAGCAGGGCGCACAATATACTCGTAATTTCGAGTTCTGAAAAAGTCCATATACGAAAAGAGCTTTCGTACAAAAAATATAGTAAAGTTAGGTAAGTAGGTATATTCGTTTTCCTTACAAGTATTTATAGATACAAAATTATTGTGCTATGTCGCCTAAGTCGTAAATTTTCAATGCAAAATTTATAGTGAAAATGTAGTCGATATCAGAAGAAACAGCAGTAGAAGGAAAAAATATCTTATTTCAAACTAAATCAAAATTACTCTATGAAAATTTAAAAATACACAGAGAAAACAGATATATTGTAACAACCGAGTTTTTTGCCAACTGAATATGTAATTGAAATTTATGGTTTCAACTGAAATTCCGTTGTGTTACCAAATTTCATTAATCCCAAACAATAAAGTTCTGTCGTCACAATGAATCAGTTTTCTCTGTGTATGTTTCTCATAATATAATCAGTACCACATAATATTTGGGCCCACTTTTGTTCAAAAAATACAACAATATTTCAAAGATTTTACATCACAAAATTCTATAAAATAGTGTGTACACTTATTTTATTTCGAGTGTTTGAAGAAAAAGTTAATAATTTTGATTGTACTCGTATTTAAATTGAAACCACACAGGATTTATATATATAATACGAGTATTTAGCAAGATTAAAACATTCGAAACTCTACACACATACATTAGCAATATTATTTAAATTAGTTTCATCCTTGAAAGTTGGCAAATGTTTAGTTTTAATTTTGTTCTTCATACCTCTTATTTAACATTATAGAGTCCTAAATTTGCACCACCCATTGAGTTTGTTGATGATGCTGCTTTAAGCCCTCCCGATGGCTATAAAGATAATGGCTTAAAAAATACACTTGGAGGTGCTTTGAGCGGACACATCTTTGGTGCTCAACACCTACAGCAATTGCAAGTTATACAACGTTTACAACAGCAACGTGCTGCCATGTTGGCAGCTAGAAATAATTCACAAATCCCGCCTCCACCACCACCAGCAGCCGCATCGGTAAATCAACAATCATCCACAGCAGCAGTGGCAGTAGCACCATCATCATCACCAGCAGTCGTTTCAACGTCAGTTGCAAGTAACAACAGTTTAAACCAAAGTGGTACAATACAATTACAACAGCATTCGCCAGATGATGATACACAAGGTGTATGTACGGAATGTGCCGAATGTGCGGAATGTGCAGCCAAACAATTACAACAGGATGCAGGTAAAGTAATACAGAATTATAATATCCACCTACTCTCTTTTATAAGCTACAATTTACTTGGGAAAATTAAAACTAAAAAAACCTGTAAATAGGACGAAATAAAAAAACACTTAAATATATTAAGTGCATTTAATGTATAATAGAAATCAAAAAAAAAAAAAAAAAATGCGCATTAATAATGGCTAAAATATTGCAAAAGAATTGGGACACATAAACGACGATTTTATAAACATGTATTACAGCGCATATAAATCAGTGATCGGCACTCATAGCACGCAGGGGCCGAACACAATCGGCAATTTACACGTATATTACACGAATGTCAACAAATCTCACAGCTAAGAGCACAAAAAATACAATTAGTTCATTCAGTAGCACGCTAACTTTCAACAGAGCAAGTATATTCCGCTTTGTTGAAGAAATAAAGTACACCCTAAAAATTTGTTTTTTTATTAAAGTTTTTTTTTTTTATTGTAGGTATTTATTTTGTTTTTCGTTTACATTTTAAATTAAAAATGTGGAACGTTGAGTGGGAAGAATTTTTTGTATTTTCTTGAGGCAGAGAAATGAGGCAGAGTGCCTTGTATGCAATCAAAAAATTATTATTATCATTATTATGAATTATTTTTATTTTTTATAATAGAGAAAACAAAAACATGAACTATATTAATTTAATGAATACGGATATTCTCTTAACGATTACTTCATTTATTCATTCAGTCATTTACCTAGAAAGATAAAATAATTTCTTACGGTGTAAAACACCAATACATTCATATTCTCTCTTTCTGTCAACCACTGATATAAATGTTAGACACATTTTACACTGCGTATCATAACTATAGCCGCACCTGTAAAAGGTATGTATACTAGCCCAAACCGCGAAGGCAGGAAGTTGAAATTTAGTATGTAGGCTCCCCTTCGGTCGTTTTTGGAAATTCCTTCGGGGAGGGGCGAAAAGGGGGAAAAGTTCCGCTTTTACGGCCTGCACAAACCCCAATAGTTAGAAACCTTAAATTCGAAATGTGCTTTCCTTAGAGTATATGTTAACACACTGAAAAGGTACGTTTTAGAATTTTGACCAGAGACATGGTAAAAATGGAGGTTCAAAGAGCGAAAAGTTTCGCTTAAACAGCCTGCCCAAACGGCTGCACCTAGGAAGTTGAATTTTGGAATGCAGGTTCATTCTCCACTGTAGACAACAGCTAAGATGAAATTTTTGAGAGAAAAGCGAAAAGTCTTCCACAGACAGCCACCCCAAACCTTTCTAGCTAGGAAGTTGAAATTTGGTAAAAAGATTCCTGCACTGGTGTAGACATCAGATGGATTTTATAAAAATCCATTGGGGAGGGTAAAAAATAGGAAAATTCTCCCATTGACTGCCCACCAAAACCACCTTAGCTGGGATTGTTGAAATTTGTTATGTATGTTCCTCCTTTGGCGTAGACAGCCTCTCTAACGGGATTTCTGAAAATTTCTACGGGAAGGGACAATAAGAAGAAAAGCCTTACCGTTGATGGCATGCCCACAACGATTTATCTAGAAACCTGAAATTTGAAATATGTGTTACCTGGAGTATGGGCTAACTCATTGAATAGGTACATTTTAGAATTTTGGTCAGGGAAATGTTAAAAATGGGGGACTTCAGGTAAAAATCTGAGGACTCCAGGTAATAAACTGAGGACTCCGGGGCGTTAGCCCGGTCAACAATTTTCTACGCTTACAACGTAGTATTGAATATTCATTTTAAAACATTGTATCCATAATTGGCCACTGTATACCAATTTTGTTCCACGCTTTAATTTGTTGGCCTCCAAATACGGCATTTTGCTCTTTTAGGATCAAAAACTCTTTATTACTGTCGATTTAAAAAAAATTCGGAATAATATTCCATTATTTTTGTATATGTTTGATAGAAAATTACTTTTTCGTGGGTGACGTAGGTAATACTATAGTACATTCTGTGCCTCAATTTAGAACCTCGAATATATTTTTGTGCCTAAAAGAGTTAAAAATATACAATAAAAATATATCTCATTTCTAATTTCATATTAATGCTTTTAATTTCTAAAACGTGGGATTTAGGGATTCCCAGCAAAAATAAATGGAAGTGATTCTTAGGTAATAGTTTTTTCAATGATTCCAAAGTGTCATTTAGTTCTGATTTTCCTCTTCTAAAGGGTCCATTCCATGTCAAACCACACAGAATATTTGGCGAATTTCATTAAAATCGGAGATGACAATTCCGAATGCTATGCGGTTTGAGCTGGAGTTGCCCAAAAGAGTTCTTTTTCACAACTTCCAAAAATGTTAATTTGAATGAAATTTAGCTCTATTGAAAGCTATGACGGGTAACTTATTTTAAAAACAATCTAAGTTACATGTTAATCGCAGATATTTTCATATAAATTTGGTATTCATAACTTTGATTAAGACATAACTTTGGTTATTTTGAAACAAGTAATCAGGATTAAGTGATTTGTATCAATTTTGATCTTCGAATTTCGAATAAAGTAATTAAATAAATATGGCTCTGAATAAAATTTAGTGATGTTTTAAATTTTTTCTACTGATTTCACTTTAATAAAATTATGGACACGATTTTATAAAATTAGCAAAAAGGTCTACTGACATAAATTAGTAACTTTTCTGTAAAAATTTTAGATTTTTCTGTAAGTTTTACAGTACGACGATGCCTAGAAACACTTCTAAGTTTTTATAAATTTTCACTAGATTTTGCAAATGTTTTTATATAGAAAAAGACAAATGTATATTTTTTAACCATCTAATAAAAGTAGTTTTATGTCGATAGAAAACGAAAGTTTTAGTCAACAAAGTTTTCTTATTTAGTGCAGGGTGTTATATTTTGCAAATAATTCAGTTATTTCTTACCGACTGGTCGGATAGCCATGACACTTTTCATAGTCATAGCCAAATTGATTTTGAGCTGAAGTTTGGAGAAAGGCCCTCGTGGATACATTGAGTACTTTGTAATTAGATCTTAAAGTGGAACACTTTGCGCATGCGACAACTGTAAGTTTGACAATTTTTATTTACGAATCGTTTTTAAAAACGGCAATACGAAAGCCATTCACCAATCATATTGTCTAGAAGAAAAACTCGCAATAATCATCTTCGTATTGCGAAATATACCCCATTTGTTGGAAAATGTGTCCCGAAAGCAATACTTCTAAGCAATACGATAGCAATTCTTCTAGAAGATATAAGGGCGATATTGCTAAATTATCATCTGGAAGATAAGAAAAAGTATCATCAATATTGCCTATATGTCATCTAAAAGTCAAAAATAAGATATTTGCAACTAAACATCCAGAAGATAAAAAAATGTTTTTCTTTATTTTTTACAGGGAAATACACATACATAACATATATGAATTTTACAATTTCTTCATTTCGACCCATCCACACCTAAATAATCTCAAACCCAGCGATACACATGTTTTTTGTTATTTCTTCCATTGGCTAAGAAAAAATTTTTCTAATGAAACAAAAATATATTTATTGTAATTTTTTTCCATATCGCCAAAATATCTTTCTTCTGATAAAAAGAAGATATGTATGTTCAAAACACCACTTCTTTTTCTTCAAAATGTTAAATTGATGATATCGCCGTATTAACTTTTGGGTGATATTTCGTCCAAATGCTTATTGGCAATATTTAATTTTTTAATATTCATTCATATACACACATTATTGACGTGCTTTTGTTTTATGTATGTGTGAAAGATGGATACAACAATCTTTCACGGTTGTATTTTTATGTCTTGGGAGAGTTTGATTTTTCGTGTTATGTTTTCTCTGTACTACATTTAGACAAGCTGTGACTTCTACCTCTTGTTCATCTAACTGGTGTTCTCACCATAAGCGTGTTGATCAGCACAACTTCGTTAGCAAAATAAAAAAGTGGAAAATTAGTTCAAAGTTAGTTTAGTAAATTGCTGAAAAATACAACAAAAGCTTTTACTAAAAACACAATTTCAGTAAAAAGAAAATTGCTGAAAACTAGTATACTTGATATACAATTAATTTTACTAATTTTTCTACTACATTATTTTTTCTAATAGAAAGATAATATAATCAGCATATCGGAAGAATTTAAATAGTATATGAGTCAAAACACATGAACTCAATCACCATTCAGTGAAATTCATTTCAATGACGTCATGAAAATTGCAAAAAATCGTTACAATTTGACTAAAGTATCGCGAGAAAGGGTACTATAACTTTTAAACTATACGGGGCCTTATTTTTTAGGAGAGAAAGAGCACCTAAAAATGATTTGCATATCATTTTTTTTTTCACTGGAAGATTCAAAGGCCATTTTTTTTTTAAACATACTTGGGACCACGTTTTTGAGTATAACGAATAATAATAAGGTCAAGACCAATTTTGTATCTTTTACAGTTAAAAAGTTATCGTCGATGTAGTAACGATACTTTAGTAAAATTTTGAAGTTTTATTTAAATTTTTATGACGTCATATTTCGGAAACCTAAAGGGCCCATGATCTATGGGCCATGATAGTTATGGTGAATTTCATTTAAAACGGAGATGGTAAATCCGAAAGTGCCCTTTTTCTGGTTGAGTTGACATGGTTTGACTTTTATGTGATTTTAAAGAAAGATTTAATATAGAGACAAAAGTGTCTTTGTATCTTTTTCATAAAAAAGATTAATAAACCGTTGTTTGCTTTATTTTCAACTAGAAAAGCGCGCTATTTTAAGTGTGAAAAATATATTGCATTGAAATTTTCTTTATTTAAAATAATAACAGTGTACAACACTTTAGAACTTTTTCCAAAATTACGGGGTTCTGACAATGGATTCTGGTAGAGGTGACAAAACAATATAAAAAGTAAAATATGTTTGTCGGCGTTTTGAAACGTCACATCGCAATTTTAGTTTAGGGGTGTTAAAGTTTCCCCCCTTTGGCTTGTTTGTGCAGCATATCGGTATATGAAACTATGTATTCTTTATATCTGAGGTATAGGGAATGTTCAGCAACTTTGTAGAAAATATTTTTTTTTCATTATTTATTTATTGAATCTTCACCTAATTTTGTGAATTAACAATAAGTATGCAAATCTTAAAACTAAATCTTAATATTAAGTCCAGCCAGTGCCGGACAAATTTTCATTTGTTCATAAATTTATATTCATAGATATGTATGGCATCTGAAAATTTTTCCTCCATCTTAGTTGCCTTTGCCCATCATTATTCAAAAGATTCCGTGCTAGAACATTGGGATAAGTTTCCAGTTTCTTCAAGTAGTTGTTGATATATCTAGTGATTTCGTTACTAACTAAGGGTACATTGAGATCTTTATGAATGTTGTCATTCCTAACATACCAGGGGGCGTTTGTAATAATTATCAAGAGCTTGTTTTGCCTTCTCTGAATTTTTTTAATATTAGGTGATGAGGCAGTACCCCAGAGCTGAATTTCATAGCATTATATGGGTTTTATAATTGAGTAGTATACACTCTAATTAATTTCTGTTTAAATTTACCCAACTTATAGTAGGAAACTGTACTCCTACTTTAAGTTGGTTAAGTTTACTCTGTGTGCGTAAATGAAACTATTACACACATTATGCGTGAGTTGGTGAACACAAAATGCGTAAAATTACATTGAAAGTGCGTAAAAATTAAATGAAATTTTGAAATTAGAGGATAAAATTACCAAATTTGTGTGTAAAAAACACTTTTTTTTAAATGTACAAATAAAATGCGTAAAAATCTATTGTAAATGCGTAAAAATCCCCCAAAAATGCGTATACTTAGCACCTCGATGTTGAAAATTAAACTGCCCAATTTTAATTAATTATATTTAAAAATTTTATAGTGGGAAACTATTCTCCTACGATAAGTTGGGTAAATTTGCTTTGTTATGCGTAATTTGGTGCACACAATATCCGTAAGTTCACATTGCAAGTGCGAACACTATTTTTAAAAAAATTTTTTATTTGGTTTTATTTTTATCATACATAATAAAAGATAACTAATACACAATGATAACTCTACAAAACTTAACCAATTGATTGAGAATGGCCTCAATGTCAGCAGCATAAACAATTCCATAATTATTTTTCATCTATAGTATGTTTTTTACTTCGTTCCTCCTATGTATAGTGGACGCAGGAGAATAATAGGCATGTTTTGTTACTTCTATCGGCTGTATTTGGCGGTATAAGAAATTTCGTTAGTAATATGGGATGGTAATTTTAACCATAATTTTAGCATGCCTGCCTTCATCGCTTTAGACCCGTTCATATCTTGAATTTATGTAAGTATATTCCTTTTTAAATGGTTAATTAAATAATCACTTCAATTAATCTTTCCATCTGCAGCAATACAACATTAATCCCGTAGTAGTACAAGGTGGCGCAAAAGTAATCCTCCTATCAGAAAATGCTGTAAATTTTGCGATTGGCCCCTAATGTCAGTTCTGTTTTGACATTTGTGTAGTAAACACATGCGAAATACACGTTAATAAACAATGTTACGCTACACTGCTCCAGAACGCGGAATATTGGTGACTATTTATTTGAGCAATAATGAAGATGATTTTTCATCAAAAATAATCATGAGTGATGAGGCCCATTTCCATCTTAGCGGGTACGTAAATAAGCAAAATTTACGCTTCTGGGACATTGAAAATCCGCGTGTAACCCACGAAGTCACTGTATGGTGTGCTGTTTTCGCTGGAGGAGTCATCGGGTTTATGTCAACAAGCCTCAGACTCTTGCAGCTCTTAAAGACAATATCCGTCAAGGATATTGATGGAAAATGCCATAAAAAGGGCTCAAATGACAATCAACTGTGGCGGCGGTCATTTACATGACATCATATTCTCGACTTGATGTAAAAAAAATTAAAAGACCAAATAAAAATAATCCACAAGAAGAATCAAAGTTTTTCATTTTTTTTTTAATTACAGCCAAAAAACATCGGAAGGTTATTTTTGCGCCACCCTGTAGTTGTAACATTTTTATTGTATTCGGCTTCGAAATATTTTTTTAAATAAATAAATAAATGTCAATATTTTCAGTACTACTCTAATGTAGTACATTAACAAACTTTGCGAGTAAAATATTAATTTTACAAACAAACCTTTTAATTATAAACAACTTATGTCTCTTTATATCTTTACGTTGTGTGTGCATTATTGTATATGGAAATGTGTAAAGATTGATTTTGAGCATTTGGTGTTTATATTTACTCACTATGTGCTATATTACACAAAAAAAAATACCAATTTTATAGGAGTAAATTTACAAACATTTTTTAGAGTGTAGTAATAGTTTACAATCTAAGGCAATTTTAGAGTTTCTACCGATTAACCAAGAGAGTTGAATAGCCTTTAACTTTTTTTGGGTAAGTTTCGCTTTTATATGACTTTTCCATGTGAGACGACGGTCAATATGGATACCAAGATACTTTACACATTTATCTTGGGGTATGTTCCGACCATAAATCCGGATCGGCGGGCAAGTTTCTCTTTTCAAAGTAAAAGTCATATGAATTTCTGCTCTTTAACCTTAAATCTCCATCTATCTAGCCAGTCCTCCAAAACTGTTATGTGGTTCTGAAACAATCTAGATGCTATTAGCGGATCATAATGAACGCTAAGTATTGCTCTATCATCAGCGAATGTTGATGTGTGAGTGTTTTCTTTCAATGGTATGACCGAGGTGTATAATATATGCAACAGTGGACCCAATATACTACCTTGTGGGACTCCTGCTTGTATATCCTGGGGGGAGCTGATAAAACTTTTTTCCGAGAGGGTAAATTTTCTGTTTGTAATATAGCTTTCTAACAGCTTATGGGTATTTGGGGGTAACACAAGTTTAATCTTATATATTAGTCCTTCATGCCAGACTTTGTCAAATGCCTGAGATACGTCAACAAAAAGAGCAGAGCAGTATTTTTTTATCCTCGAAGGCTCTTCTAATAACGGTTACTAATCTATGAACTTGCTTAATGGTACTGTGTTTCCGCCTGAAACCTAATTGGTGAGATGGAATTAAGTAACCTTGATCCATCAGTACTGTCTGCTTTTCAATTAGTAGCTTTTCAAACAACTTAGACATATTTGACAAAAGACTGATTGGTCTATACGATTCAACCCTTGTGTGATCTTTACCTGGCTTAGGTATCATTTTAACGAGTGAAACTTTCCATTCTGGGTGATAATAATCTAGGCGCATTATAGCATTAAAAATAAATAGCATTATTCTTAATGCTACACGGGTTAGCTCCAAAAGCATCCTGTTACTGATTTTATCAATACCAGGGGCTTTTTTGGAGTTTAACCCAAAGATCGCCTTTTTGACCTCCCGAATCTCAAACGATAATGGGGGGGTAATCTGCTATGTGCTGGGGTACAAATGGTGGCAACTCTTCTATAAAATATGGTATATTTGGCGTGAATACTTTTTTTTATATTTCTACAAACAGATCTCCTTTCTCGGTATCATTTTGTATTAACACAAATATTTTTGTGCAACTACTAAAAAAGTTTGGCAATAACCACAAATTAAAAAATTTAAATTGTAATTCCAGCGTTGACCCAGCTTGATTAAAAAATTTTAATGCCGGAATTAAAAAAAGGAAAAATTTCAGAATAAAAATTAAATCAAAAATCTTTGAATTGAGTTTTTAAACGTTTTCAAAAATCTTGATAAGAATTTAGAGAACAAACTGAAAATTAAATTTTTAAAAAGTCTGGATCCATCTAGGAATTACAGTAAGTCAACGTTTCGACTTGACTTGAAAAAAACCTTTGGCCATACCAATTTTCGTTAAAAAATTTGCACAATTTTTAATAGAGTTGAATATGGGTTAAAAAATATCGTCTTTACTCCAAAATAGGTTGACGGATTTTAATGAAATTTAGAAAAACTGATTTATTTAATAGTATAGTGAAAATCTTCATAACTCATAAAGCAGCAACACTTAAATTCATGGTAAAAGTATAATTTGAGATTTATTCAACCTTTTGCGGCTCCTATTGCCTAAATTAAGCTATAAGATTGCATTTATATTAAGCGCGAATTCTAGTTTATACTGGATTTAGAGCGTTATGTAAACGCAGCCTAAAACAAAATTTAAAACGCCTTCGTTGTTGCAGTTAGTAACCACCTCCCATTTTAATTAATTTTAAGGTTAACAAAAGTACAACTTGAAATGTTTGTTGGTTAGGTTTGTTTATGAGAATTAATTCTTTGTGGATTACACTTTATAAATTTCTATCAGAGCATGCAAATTAGAAGTAACGACAAATGCATATAATAAAATATCTATGTCATAGCCCCATCCTCCCACCTTCTACCCAATGCTTTTTACTATTCACATACATACATTTAATGTCTGTTTTCAGTAGGAAAGTTGCTCCATCCATTTTCCAATTAAACTTTAGGTGACTGGCAATGATGCAATTAGTCTGGGGTGATTCTAACGACTTTTGACAATATGTTTAACACAATTGGTATATGATTAAGGTGACCATTCGTATTAACTTGTTTAGAATCTGCCACTGTTAGAAAACCCTTGTACTGATTTCTTTTTTTAATTTTTGCGGGTTTTTAAAATTTTACAAAAAATTATTTATAGAGTGGCAGATTTTTTTTCCAAACCAAGTAGTTTAAATGGAAAAAAAAATTTAAAATTTGTATATTAGAAATTGTTTCGAACAAAGAGGTGTTTCAAATGATGACTCTAAGAAGTTTCATATGAATGTATGAACATTTTGTACAGAAAACATTTTCAGAATCTTTATTGCTTTTTATACATTAATGTTTTCAAAATGTAAAAGGTATTACATCATAGCAGAATGAATTCGGGATCAACGAGTTTTCTACACAAAAACTACTTCATCCGATATAAAAAGACATCTGAATCTGAAGAAAAAAGTAGTCAAAATCTAAAGTTTTTTCTTTAGAAAAGGTTTTTTTATTACACAAGTTCACAGAGTGCTAAAGTTTTTATATAATACCTGATTATTTTTTAAAACATGGTCACCTGGCTCATGAAGTTTGTGTTTGCAAAGTGAGAAGCTTGGGACAAATTTTAATTTAGTACACCAATGATGTCAACTATTTATAAAAAATGGCTAGATCAGACCCAAAAATCGCAAAAAAAAAATTTCCTAGACTTATAAACAAAGCAAAAATTTGGCGACTTTATTACTAGATTTTAATAAATTTTTGATTTAAGGCATTAATACAAAGTACTTTTGTATAATAAATAACTGCACTTAAAATAGTTTGTAAGTTAAAATAACAGAAACTGTCATTCACAAGAAATGATATTTCATTAAAAAACCGGTTTACTTAATTTTCATTTAAATTAAATGCATTTTGTTATTTATTTTTAAATGTTGATAAAACAACTAACACATCCGTAAGAAAAAAATTATATAATCTAACTGAAAATAAATGTAAAAATTTTACCAAGTAATTCCTTAAAAATAAATTATTTTATCATTTATTCGAAATTGTTTCCCGTCTTGTATTTTTTGTTTTTTTTTAATCTACAAAACAAAATCTATGTATGCATTGCTATAAGCACTTTTTGTGTGAATGCGTTTGTTTGTGTATGTATGTGTGTTTATGAAGTTCTTGTAATTTGAAGTGAAATAATTTTGTATATAACAACCAATTTAAATAAAAAAACAAATTGAAATTTTTTTAGAATATATTTTTTTTTGAAACTGATAGCAATCAAAATTTAAATTTGTAATAACTGTTACGTACACAAATAAACCACGAATTTCCCTTTTATGGATAAATTTTTATTAAATTTTAAACAAATGAAAAAAATAAATGAAACTGAAAAAATAGGTAAATGTTAGTAAATTATTTCGAATAAATGTATAAAAAAGTTAATATAGATATTTCTTCGAAAAATAAATGTATGTTCCTTTCTTTTTAAATTGAACGGAAAACTTTTTTAATAAATCACAAACAGTAAAATACATAATATGCTGAGTGTGTAATTACACTTCCTTTTTAATAGAAAATACAAACCAACTAACATATTATTCCAATCATTAAAAACAACTAAGGAAAAGTATTGCATTTCTTAAGAATTGTTTAAAGCACTTATTTTTTATAATATATGTTTTTGTAGGTTATTTCAAAAATAAAATATTTCGTTGAGTTAAAATTCTGGTTTAGCTTATATTTGTTATTATTGATATACCTTTAGTTTGTAAATAAATACCAAAAAATTTTATGTCCATTGCAAAAAAACCTAAATACTGAAGCACCGTTTGCAAGTTTCACTTTTAATTTTAATTTAAATGTAGAATTTTTTTAAACCAGTAGTTTATCATTTAAAAATAATTACATTTTTAGGTATTTTAAATTTAGATACTTTTCCCGCCTTTTTACCTGCATATACCTTTTTTTATAACTGTCATATTTAGAAGATTCTACTGAATCTTTTGAGTATATATTATTATCTTTATAATATTTTTGAGTATAATGCAGAATTTTAAAAATGATTGATTAATAAAAAATCGATTGACTTATAGCTAGTAGGTAATTCACAATTTTTGCCGCTAGAAGCAAATTAAAATCACTAGATCCGGTGAGAAATCACCAAATAAGCAACATGCAAATACCACATAAATAATTCTCTACATACATCGTTTGCATAAACTTTTATTCATATTACAAATGCAATGTGTTTAACTTTGAACGTAAAGTGTTTTGCTTCATTATGAAACGACTAATATATCGAGGGCTTATAATCAATAGGGACAATCTACTAAGAAAATGAGGTTTTGATGACTAACGCTTCATTTGTACATATTGTTACGATTTTACCCTTTATAAAATCGTTGCTTTATTTACCTTTTAAATAAATCGAGTTCTTTCTATATTGCAAATAATAAACACCGTTTGAAATTTTTTATAGCTCTATTTATTTATAACCGTCACTAAAAATTACAGAAATACACTTTAATAGCACACTTTGCGTTTTACTTATGAACTGAACTACTGCGTCACTGAGTACCAGTATTTATATGAGTAGTCAGGTATTCTAGTTATTTCCAGTTTATTATGACACTAGAATCTTCCAGCTGTCAAAATTTGTGTAAAGAAATTTCTAGTGATAGAAATTTCTTGTAACACTGCCGCCCACTTAAGCCTGTTCGTCCCGAACAGACATAGATATTCCTTTTCCATAGTTGGCTAGTCGTTCTAGATGAACAACCTTCATTTTGGATCTTGGGCTCTGCGTCCTTCCCAATGCGTTTGTAGTTTGGGAGATAATCCTTTCTTTCGTTGCGGGTTAAACAGCAGAACCAACACGCCTTCATTAAATCCTTCAGAATTCGCTGCTCGATCGTACCTTGCCTTCATATTATCGCTCACCATTTTAATTCGATTGCGGACGAACTCATGAAGCTCGTTAAGGTCTTCTTGTTCCTGGGAAGCATTGTCTTTATCTATAGCGGCGGGCTTAACTCCAAATTCTAAATCGCCAGGCAATTTGAGTTCCATTCCAAAGATTGTTCTTACTGGTCCTTTGGCTGCGATGCATTGCGCGCAATTTGCCACCCAATTGCCTACAGCTTGCTGACAGCCCACCCAGTAAAACCGTTGTTTTAACTTCTCTATAGTTTTTGTGACACCAAGATGACCACCACTGGGACCTTCATGGAACTCCCTCAATACCTCGTTTATTTTAGATGCCGGCACCACAATTAAATTGGCCACATTTTTGCCGTCGGCACTTTCCCATGTACGGTATAACCAACCATTTAACACTTGCAGGCTATTCCACTGGGCCCAATATGCCTTCATCAGCCTCCTGTAGGCCTCCTGTTTTCTTCTTTGGCTGATATAATCTTCGCTAACATGGGGTCACTCCGTTGCGCCGCTGACCAGGCTTCACTCGGCTCGATATGCGTTTGTCGAATATCCACGATACAGTCTTTTCCTTCAGCCTTTGAACTGTGCTTGCCATGTTTCCTACCCTTGCTGTGCTCAATGGTAACCGGTTTTCTTACTTGAGCCTTGTGCTCATATCCAACATCAAGGGGTATTTCAACATTCCGCCAAATCATAACTTTTTGCCCCATATGCAGATTAATGCCGTGACTAATCATGAAATCTGCACCAATGATTACTTCGTCCACAATATCGGCAACAATAAATACATGATTGACGCTTATGTTGGAAATCGTTAGTTTTACATTCACTTTGCCATAGACAGTACCAGTTTCCCCAGTAGCTGTGCGCAGTCTCACCCCATACAATGGTTCAATTGCCTCCTTAACTAAATTGGGTCTGATGACAGACTGTGATGCTCCTGTGTCTATAGTGCAAATGTGCTTTCTGCCGTTGATATATCCGCAAGCAGTAAGACTGCTTTTTCCCTGCTGTATTCCAGATATGGAGATTGTGGGCCCTCACTTGCACAAGTTGGATCGTGCGCCGCAGTGCTAGCTCTTTTAAATTTTAACGGTGAGCCCTGGGGTAATCGGCGATCGGCCCGAAGGCTCTTCCTTGGTGCTTTGCAGTTTCGCTGAAAGTGTCCCATTTTACCGCAGTTGTAGCATTTGTCCTTCGGTTTGCCTCGCTTTTCACCTAATGCCTTCAGAACTGCCTCTTTTAGCTTTCTTAACATGGTACTTATATCTTCCTCTTTTTTAGCGGTAACTTCGAGGTTTCGCACATTAAATATTTGCGGCTTAGCCATTATTATCGCAGTCTCCTGTGACAGCGCAAATGAGACAGTTTCCGCAAAAGATGATTTTCGTGTAGCACACAACGCGTACCTTACATCAGGATCATGAATTCCCTTCACGAATGCTTCAATTTTGAATTCATCTAATAATGGATGATTTTCGCCCGGATACGACAGCTGCACCAACCGCTCAATTTCTATTGCAAAATCTTGCAAGGACTCATTTGCTTTCTGAAGTCTACCTCTAAGTTCCATTCGGTAAATTTCCTTTTTGTGTTCGCCACCATACTTTCGCTGCAGTGCCACCATTATGTCATCATAATTATTTCTGCAGGTGATTGGCACACTTTCTAGAATTTCCGCAGCGTTTCCTTTTAAGGCCAGAATCAACTCTATAGCTTTTTCTTCGATGTTCCACATACTTCTGGCAGCAACTGTCTCGAACTGGAACTTAAAAACATTAAATGGTACGCTTCCGTCAAAAGTAGGGGCCTTTGCTCAACCAGAACTTTACTGAATAATTCGTACTGGGCCCTCTTGACATTGAGAATTATTTATTTTACTTTCCAGATCTTGCAGTTTTTTCTCGACGTCATTCTCTAAGTCGGTCACTCTTTTTGAAACCTCGGAAATTTCTCTAGAAGTTTCTTGAAACTTTTCTTCCACCTTAGCTAACAATTTCTCGTTATCTGCTTTCGATGTTTCTAGCAGTTTCGTTTCCATCTTAACTAACAGTTTCTCGTTGTCTGCTCTCGATGTTTCTAGCAGTTTCATTTCCATTTTAGTTAGCAGTTTCTCGTTGTCTGCTCTCGAAGCTTCTAGCTTTTCCATCATAGCAGCTAACATTGCGCTTAACTCTATATTACCTTCTGTTTTCCGGTAATTTTTGATTTCTCATTTTAGGAATTTATCTATCTACTAAACATTTTTTATGAATGTAATATTAGCCATCTACACAAATGTTATTTGATGTTGCAAATACAAGAAAATTACAAAAGAAATTTCAAAAATCTTTCTGTCCTTTTATATTTTTTTGGTATACACACAACACAAGCACAGCGCTACAGTGTGACATAAAAAAATCGCCAAGATCGAATGAAATCGTTTAGCTACAATTTTAATCGTTCATATCTCGAAAAATAAAAGCCTTTAGGAATAACTTTTTGCGCCAGAGGTTTCGAATTACTTGCCTAGATTTTTACATCGCGTTTATCTCGAGAACTATTTGCTACAGAGAGAAAAAGAGTGCTACATTTGGCGATTTTTTAAATTTAGGCAATATTTTTCTTAATCTCGTAAATTTTTTCCAATTTTGCTGAATTTTTTAATTTTTGCGATTTTTTGAAAAATTTTGTAATTTTAGCGTTTTTTTAATTGCAGCGTTCTTTTAAATTTGAATGATTTTTTTAATTTCAACGATTTTTTAAATTTGGGCGATATTTTAAATTCTATCGATTTTCGAATTTTTAAAATTTTGGCATTTGAATTCCAAAGCATGAAGGTAATTCATCCCGTTTGGGTATTTTTAAATAAAAAAAAAGGAACATTTGCAAAAGTGAATGAAATATTCATTTAAGGCGATAAATGAATGCCTGCCATTTACTTTTTAAAGATTATTTCGTGTAAATGTGTCCTGCGGCTACGCCGTAGGTGATACATCCATCAGCTCCAAAGTTGGCGTACTTTTTCCAGCATTTCGGACGGTATTTCACGAATGGCAGCTGTAATGTTGTCTTCCAGGGCTGGAATTGTGGCTGGCTTGTCCCGAGAGACTTCACGTATCCCCATAAAAAGTAATCTAGAGGAGTCAAATCGCATGATCTTATTGGCCAATGGACTGATCTACAACGTGAGATAAATTGCTCACCAAACTCACCTCGCAATAGATTCATGGTATCGCGTGCCTTGTTGCATGTGACACCGACTTGTTAAAACTACATGTTAACCAAGTCCAACTCTTCTATTTTGTGCAAAAAAAGTCGGTAATCATCGCACGGTAACGTTGCGATTTTCATCGTTCTTGACGAAGTACATTCCAATAGTGACGCCGACCCACAAACCGCACCAAACAGTGCATCTTTCAGGGTGTATTGGCAGCTCTTGAACTATCTCTGGCTGCTCTTCACACCAAATTTTGTAATTATGTTTGTTGACGTATCCATGAAGCCAAAAATGATCTTCATTGCTGAAGACAATTTTTCACACAGCACGAATTTTGATAATAAAGTTCAATCATTTGTAAGCTTTGTTCGTTTGTTAGTCTTTTCATGGTGAAATCGCACACTTTTCTGAGTATTTTTGGTATTGACACATGTCAGGACTATTTTTTTACACTGATAAAATTTACACTGAAAAACCAAATAGCAAAAAAAAACACCCTTAACTTGGTTACTGAAAAATAAATATTTTAGTAAGCGTCACATTATCATACTTGTAGTACATGTAGTGATAACCAGGCACATTTTTTTGGAAGATAGAGGATACATTAGACTATAAGACACCAAGACGGCTTTTCGATTTTCAACTTCCTCAAATTTCCGGAGCCATTCCCGTTTAAGTTATCCCTCCCGTGGAAGGGGGTACCTTACTATTCCAACTTGTTTTTAAATTAGTCCTATTTTATGCAAGTGGCAACATAAACTGGTTTCCATGTAAAGATAGAAATTTCCATGGAAACCAATTTGTGGTACCTCTTGTCTAGTCCTACATTTTGTTTTTCTGAGATGACTCCCTTTATGGATATTTAAATATCCAATAGTCCTAAATCTGTTGATAGGAATTTAAGAAATTTAATTTTTTAGTTGTTTCTTTTTGACTTCGGTCCTTTATCTATTCTTGTTTTGATTTACCAAAATTCGTTTAGCGTAGGTCTCCTGTACTTACTTATAAACAAGTCGCATGATATTGCACTTAAAATTTTCTCTCTCATCGCTTTACCTTAAGTGCTCTACTACAATTAAGTTTATCTGACCTTGGTTGGCTATGGCATATTTATTAATAATATACATCGCACTTATTCGAGATACACTCCCTATTCCCAACTGCCCAGTCTTGATATGTTCACATATAACTTAATATTATTGCTTAATTATTTGCAGTTATATATGACCATATATGCTTTTAAGTTTTGGCATATAAATATATTTTTATATAATTATATATGACATTTTGTTACTTCAAACATTTTTTTATGGGGACGTATCGATGGTGAAATGCAGGAAGGCCCTAACCCAATTTACAATTTCTTAAGAAAAGAAAAAACCTTATAAAACCTTAAAAACTTTGTATATAAAATTTCCTTGAAATTTTTATTTAAATCATTGAGTTCAGATCTAAAAAAGATAAATGTTAATTGAATTAATTCTCAAAAAAAAATTCTTTTTGTAAATTATCGAGTTAATTCAATATGTTATAAATCAATTTATTAAATCAGATTTAAAATCAAAATTCATTAATAAATTTCATTGGAATCTTCTTTGATTGAATTGAATCAAATCATTTCAAAAAAAATTCCGTTTTAAATTTGCGATTAAAAAAAGGATTGATATGATTTGGGAATTAAAACAATATTAAAAAAACTTTAAAATTGACTTGGAAATCTCTCCTAGTTTTCGAGATATTCTCCATTTTGTAAAATGGTAATTTTTTAAAATGGACGGGCAAAACGGCCAAAATTTTTGTTTTACTAGAGTATAAATATACTATCTAGGTATCTGTTTTTATAAAACAGTTACAGGGTGACCATTTTTATAAGAACGAAATGGAATGGGAAACGTGTATTATCGGAGTGTGTTAATTTATATTATTATATAAATTGATAAATTGAATTGGCTGTTTCATAATAATTCCGTTTTGCACTATCCCTCTTAGTCTCCGGGATATTCGCCATTTTATAAAATGACAAATTTTTAAGACGGCCGGTGTCCCGAAAACTAAGCGAGATATTGCAAAACGGACAAAATTTTTGCTCAAATAGAGAATTAATATACTGCGATAATAAAAACATACCAGGTCGGGAAGACATCCCGAGGAATCTGTTTTTATAAAACAGCCACAGGCTGACCTATTTTTATACGAACTAAACAGAACGGGAAACTAAACTTGTATTATCGGAGTGTGATAATTTACATTATCATAGAACTGATAAACAAAAGTTTTATAAAAATTCATTTCGGTTCAAAATTATATGCATCGTTTTAAAAAAAATATTTTTATTCAAGAATTAAAATTATTCTTTTTTCGATTCGCGAATCAAATGAAAATTGATTTGATGCTTTGATTTAAAACTGAATTATTTTATTTGATTTATAAAAAGAATTATTTAAATCAACTTGAATCTTCTAATAAAATAATGATTGAATCATGGTAGTAAATAATTCAATCAGAAAAATGTATTCGAAAAAATCTACTATGTTATAACATATAAAGCATTAGAGTTGTCCAAAAAAACATCAAAATTTGAATTTGCAATCTCCACAATGATGCCCCTATTCCTTAATGCCTAAAAACTCTCTGTGCCAAGTTTCAACAAAATTCGTTTATATTTAGAGTTATCACAAGAATTAAACTTTTAAGAATTAGTAATTTGTTGTTAAAGTGATTTATACAAAAAATAGAGTTGTCTTTAAATTTAATTATTTTTTAAATTATACGCTATCATTTAACGAAATTTTCCAATATAGTCTTAATTAAAGTGCATAAAAGGAATATGAGATCAAAACCTAAAAAAATTCACTAACTTTTAAGTAGTTCGCGATTTTTTTTTTTAATTTATACTTTATGTATATTTTTAATCAAAACATCAAAAATTTCTGAAAAGTTGTAAATAAAAATGCTTAAAATGAGCAAATTTCTCAAATCTGATCTTAATTTTTATGAAGATTACGAATCTGCAATCAAAATTAAAAACAAATTTTGATTTGCAAATTATTCGGAGTTTTTGAAAACTCAACTTTCTTGTGATACTTTCCTAACTAAAAAGGTTGTCATCTTGTACTTTTGTAATCTACTTACCAAGGAATTTTATTAGACATAACATTGTTTTTAATTTTTGAACGTAAAATTTGTCTTTTTTAGTATCTCACTATTATTTAGCGTATTAAAATGAAATTATTAACAAAAAAAACTTGTCGCACATCAGAAGATTATCTATTAAAAATCAATTTTGCGCAGAGGCAAACATAAGCAAATTTCTTTTATAAAAATGGAACTCCGATCTTAGTTTTGATTTCATAATCGTAGGTTTGATGAGTCGGGATCTTCATAATTATATTTGATTTTTTTTTTAATTTAAAATAATAATAAGTACAACTTTGAAACGTCAATGGCGATGTGTTACCTCTAAATTAAACTTTTTTTTTAATTTCTTTGGCACACCATATTTTTCCCCAATTGGCACATTTGTAGTGTTGTGGAACTCGTGAATTCGAATTTTTTTTGGATCATAAAATAATATGTTTTATACAAAAGTTTATATAATATTATTTATAATATATTATTATATATGAGGTTCTATAGAATTAAGCATGACGATATATATAATAATATAAACCTGTATGTAGATTTATATCTTAAAGTTAATTCCAGCAACAATCATATTATTGCAGAATTTCTCCCCCACGGGAGTAAATGGCGCTTTAGAGCAGTACTTCTTAGGTTATTTGTATGTAGTTTTATCAGTCAGTCAAAACTTACATATAATTTTATCAAAATATTTTTATTTGTATAACAATATATAAAGTTAGATATAATGTTATACAATAATATTTCCAATTTAATACAATTGAATTAGAGACAAAAATCGCATAAAATTGTATCTTATTGTATTTATTTGTATAAAATTAGATCTAATTTGATGCAATGATATAGAATTATATGCTCTCATTTTTTCGAATCATATATTGGGATACACATATCTAATTTAATATAATTATATATTGCTCGGTATTAGTTATTTTTACTTGGGACAGAGACTTTGCTTCCATTCAACATATAACGGAAACTGTGCAAACCTAAAATAGCTTTCTAATTGATTGAACATTACAAATACAGTGAAGTTTTGGTTGAGCGAATTCTTAGATGAACGAATTCCTTACTTAACGAACGGTTAACATAATTATTGTTTATTGAGTTGTTCGTTATATCAGTACCCAGGGATTTGTACTTGTTGTTAGATGGAATAAGCCATAAATTATATCGTTCGTTAAACTTTTATACGCATAGTAGTATAAATTATTTACGCTTCTATGTATGCTCATTTACACAATCCCTTCGGAAAATAAAAGTTAAAGAAAACACTATGCAAGAACAGAATATATAACAGCGATTCACAATCTGAAAATTAAATTTTTGGTGCGACGACTTTAAAAATGTAAAGGACCTATGATTACAAGTATGTTAAACCAAACAGAGATTTGAAGCTCTAATCGTGGTAATAATAAGAATTAGATATTTGTGTTATATGTTTTTATTCTCCAAATAAGGCCATTTTTTTTGTTAAAACCTTATAATGACGTAAATTTCCAAACTATAACAGTATAAGACTTTCTCGTAAAACAGATTGAGATATACTAATGTATTTATAAAAAATGTATGGTTAGATATGTTTTTTTATTCTATTACATTGATTTAATATTCTCAATTTGTGAAGAATGACGTCAACCCGTGTTGCCAATGTCGGCCATGCAGAACATTTATTAATAAATAAAGAAATTTACAGCTACCTTCTATAAACTGCAAGTTCAGTAGTTACGTCCGACCAATCCCTTAAATTTTAATATTAAAAAAAAAACGACTGACAATCATTACTTAACTCACCCCTTATGAGACCAAACATATGTATAGGTACGATTAGTTAGTAAATCAGCAAGAGCATGACTTTTATTGTTATTACTATAAAAAATTAACAAAAAATTTATTGTTGATGATGACGATAGTAATGGTGATGATGAAGATCTACCAATAGCAATTGGTACGTATAGTATGTAGCTAAAAATCCTTCAACCATAATTCCGTGTGTATGTGGAGCCAAAGTAACATATAATATCAGTCAACAAGTTTATTAAAATTTAAAATAATTTATAGCTGAAGGAAAAATAAAAATGTTTTAAATTTTTTTAAATTCTCACATAATACAATCGTACTGTTTATATGTAACATAGATAAAGTGTGACGAACTCATAGGGATGACATTATTTTCTTTAGATATTTTATTTTTCAGATAAACTCAAGCCTTTTCGATTGTAAGGAGAACTGTTACTTAATTGCCGGTAGTATTAAAGATCGGAATTAATATATTCCGATATTTAAAAATTAATTCTTTTTTTTAATGATTTTTTCCTTTAAATAAAAATTGTTTTGATTTGTTTCTAACGGATGTTGTAATTTTAAATTTCAGATTTCTAGTTTAAAGGGTTTGCACTGATCTTTAAAGGATTCTTGGTTTTAATTGAAAATTCCAAAAAGTATCTTTTTAGTGGCTTAGCTCAAACTCCAAGGAACATATATTTTAAGATTTGCCAGAAAACATAAAGGTTGTTTACGACAGGTTGGTTATCACCTTATTAGGCTATAAAATTAAAAATAACCTCTGGGCACCGTGAACACCCTTTAATGTTGGTTATCTACTTATGTTTTTAAATCAGCTGTGATTACAAATATATTTTTAGTAGAATATAAAAATTTGTTTATATATATATATAACAAAACTTTCGTTTATTACAAATTATATAAATTTTGTAAATAATACATTGATTTCGTGAATTATTTTTAGTATGAAATTGTAACATCACAAAATTTTCATACTCAGCTGATGGTAATAACTTAAGAAGTTTACAAATTTCGTAAATAATACAACGAAGTCTTGTTTTTGCACAAAATTATTTTGCAATATAACAAAATATTTATATTTACATATATAAATATGTTTAGTATTTTATGATATTTCGTAAAATATAGAATTAAAATTTTCTACTGTTTACGATGTCATTTATATATATATATTACAAAATTTTTCGTAAAATTACCAAATCTTTGGAAAAATGAACAACAGTTTCTGTGTATTTTACCTATGGATTATTATGAGTGTAATTACTTGTGCTCATTTTTATTGTTTTTTATTAATAAAAACCAGATGTGAATGCCAATGCTACCAAGATTCAATATAAAATTTGACATGCCATTTGCTGAAAAGTAGCTTTTTTGTGTTGCAAGCTAGTTAAATTTGTACTATTTTCCAACACTACAAATAAGCATATAACTACATAATCTGGTATAGGTTGCACAAAGTTGGTTATTTTATTTTAATGCATTTTATTGTATTTAATCACATAACCTGATAACCAGCCTATCGTGAACAACCTTATATATTTTCAGCGGTATTCATAAAAATTATAAACAGCATTTCAAATCAATTTTAAGCAAAATTTGCTAAAATTGTATTCATAAATTTGCTAAAATTGCATTAAAATATCTTTTTTAAACCTTGTGTAAATAAACGAATTCTTAAATTGGTTCGACCCTATTTTAAACCTATTTTAATTGCTTTGTGTTTATTTTCATGTTAAACTTTTTTGCAAAAAATTGTTATTTAATCAAAAGAAGTTATTTCATAAATTTTTTATTTTATAAAAACAATATTTTTCTGAAAAACGACAAAAAAATACATAGAAACAAGTACGGTATGGTTTTTAGTAATCATTGATTTGCATCATTACGATAAATGTGACAAATAAAACCTACAGTGTTGCCATCCTCAAGTTAAAAAAACTTATTAGTTAAAATACTAATTATGAATACGAATTTTTAATAAACCTTGCTTAGGCTTAAAATGTTTTTTAACTAATATGTATTTGAAACTTGAATTAAGATTTTTTTATGAATACCTCTGTTTAAATTTATAGACGAAAAGATTTGGGTAGAACGTTAAGAAGATACATTTTCGTTTTTGCCCCTCCCCGTAAAAAAACATACCCTCCCTTCTTTGGCTGGGTGATTGAGGAGCATATTTTACGCTTTATAACCCAATTTTTAGAACTTTCTTATTGGAAATTCCGAAGAGTATACTTTAGCACATCTAAGCAGGTTAATAAAGTCTCATTTTTTTGGCACCTACCTCTAAGAGATTTAATTATGGAGAACATTTTAATAATCTCTTAAAGAAATTTCATTCAACATTCTCCAACGAGCATCCCGTAATTTCATACCTTTATCGTTGAAATTGATTAAAGCTCATTATGCTGATGCTGACCCGCTCAGAAGAATGTGTAACACATTTAAGCAATTATACAGGTTTGTAGATTTTTCACTTAATTCTAGTGTAATAAAAAATATAATTATTAATTTTCTAAACACATAGCAAAGTTATTATTATAAATAAATTCCATAGAGAAATAAATAAAAAAGAAAAAATAAATGTTCTTTTGCATTTTTAAGTGATTTTTTTTGTTGTTATTTTCCTAAACAAAAAAATTTTAACTACACATAAGAGATTACTTAAGTTTTCTGCCTTATAAAACTTCTAACAGGTACAGAAGGTTTCGGGTTTGATCCCCAGCAAAATCTTTTTAGATAAAAAATAAGTTTAAACTTCTTGAGTGTTTCTTAAAAAACGACTATCTTAACATATGTAAGCAGGTTTAAAACTGATTATTTTAGTTTTCTACCTTACAAACCTTATTACAGGTAAGAAGTCGGGGATTCTACAGGTTTTGTACACCACACCAAAAGTAAAACTAATTTAATTAATATTGTATGCGTTAAATGAAAGTGTTTCAATTAAAAAAATTACTTTTATTTGGTTATCCGCGTCTCATAATTTTGGAAAGGCGGTTTACTGTATATAAACAGTTAAACAAGTCTGACAATGCGATTTCGCAATATTTATCTAACAGGAATTTTTAATTAGGAAATTAAAATTATGACTCTTTTCATATAAGAGTCTACATAATGCAATTATAATTGACCTAGAAAATGTTTGCAATTATTATATTTTTTATATGAGTGTGTTTTTCATTTCAGAATGTAATTCACCTCAATGCCAGGAGGATTTAACTGCACCATTAGGAGTACCAGCTGTTGCTCTATTGCCAATACATACAAGTTCGCCAGAACGTCGTATGACACAAAAAGAAATTATTGCTGGCGAAGAACGTCCTCGTTATGTTTTACAGGCCCAGTATAAATCATCACCAGGTATATTTGAATTTATTATTTTGTTTTGTTTTTTCCTTTGCACTTATTGAAATGGTATTGCATTAAATATAATAATACCCTACGGGGAATTTATATGAATTGTTCCTGGACATGGGACTTTTCAAATAACTGCTTCTTTTAGGAGCGTAAGGTGACATGTTCGGGGTTAGTTCTGCAATATTTGTTAAGAGACAAAACAGACACTACACGCGTAGCTGCCAGATAACTTTTATAAAAAATCGTCATATTTCCGATTTAAAAAAAATCGTCAAATTGATTAGAAAATATCGTCAAAAAAATCGTCAGAATATAAAAACTCAAGTTTTTTAAATATTTTAACAATTCATTCTATAAAAACATAACATTTAAAAATTGCTAATGAGTTTTAATAATATTTTACATTACTTAAGTAATTTACATATAATTACTAGAATATAGTATTCTTAATAAGTAACGGTAGAACTTTTTTGTCTGTTTGTAGGCAAAAACGTAACACTTGCTTGAAAAAGATCAACACTTCGTGCACATGTATAAATTTAATTGTTATTTTTTTTAACTATCTTTCCATTGCAAAAAAAAAAACATGGATTTATTGACGAAGTTGCCGTAGCAAATTAAAAAAAATATGTGAAGGTTATCCTGCTTTAGAGCCATGCTTTGTTCTCAATTCCCTTTTTGAAGTTGCTTCTAAAGTTATGTATATTTATACGCTTACTGTTTTTTTGCTCTAAAACCGAATTTGAATAAAGCAATAAAAGAAGAATTCATATGTGTGAGAAAGAGAAATAACAAAAACATGCACGAAAAACGAAACCCTTGCTTTTTTTATTATCTCGCGGGCATTTGAACGTCGTTCGCCACCAAACAAGAATTGCACGCAATAATTGCATGCAAGAAAATCACCGTGTAAATTGGCTCTTAGTTAAATATGAAAAATCGTAATTTTTTGGAGCAAAAATCGTCAAATCGCCATTTATCATTTTTTAGACAAAAAATCGTCAAATCTGGCAGCTATGACTACACGAGATCTTATTGTATTGAAATTCTGTTAATGCAACGATCATTTATCGCATTGTTCACACTCTATTGAAGGTTTTAGGAAAACAAATAAATTGAATTGAAATGCTGGCCGAAAACATTAATGTGGTAGCTCTTTTATATTTAAGGATTTGAATGAAGCAAAAATATATAAATAGTACAGTATATCAATTGTAATAATTAACCCACTTTACACTTCGACAATTAAAATGTAATGGAAAATCATATGATTTTAATTACTTTTTTTTGGCATTTGTCACTTGCATCTTGTCCGTTTATTCATTCGTTATATGTATTAAAGTGCACCCCTCGTTTACCTTCCGTTCGGTGACAGTTAATATAAATTACCCGTAGGAAAGTTGCAAATGTTTTTCAATCATATACGTTAAAACCTCCCAATTACTGATAATTTCGGCCAAAAGAAACTTCTCCAACCGACAGTTTTCACTATTAGGATGTTTTACTGTGTTTACTTAAGTTTTTATGTACGTTTGTATATAATATGGAATTTCGCTAAAAAGCTTTTTCAAATTTGATATTTTAAAATGTTGTTTGTCGAAGATTTTTGTTAAACCTTAGACCAACACTGCAAAGTGGGGTATATTTAAAATATTTTAGCCATTTCTTGTAGGCTAGCCGCATTATCAAAAAATTTCACTAACCTATGTTAACGTAATTCCCTTAGATGAGTCGAATGGAACAATTATCCCCCCATGCTAGTTATTTTTTCCACACACCAATCCGAATTCGGCCATTCCTTTACACGAAATTAAACTTTAACAAATTTTTGATCTGAGTGCCAGCGAAATTAGAGAACGAAAAGTGGGTGCAAAAATTCCAATATGATAACACCGCTTTAAATATAGACAATACAGCAATAACTGCAAAAATCCCATTTTACAAAACCACATCCAAAATAACAAAAACAATGTGAAGAATATACACATTTTGAGTGCCTCAACCAGAGGGTGGGTCTGGTCTGTTCACACTACAATGAGTCAATAGCCTTCGTTGCTAGTGCTCGGTTAGTATATAGTTTATAATTACATATATGATTAATATGCAAAAATAAAAATAAAATAAAAAATATTTACATTTAACACTGTGTAAAATCCGGACGTATGCGATCGTTAAAGTAAAAATTTGAGCAAAAAACGGCCGAATTCGCGATGGTCTATGAAAGAATAATTATACTCGAAATTAATTTAGTTGGCTATTGGTGTGTGAAATTTGATAACAATCCGACCAGTCGGTAAGAAATTGCTGAATTATTTATAAAATATTTTAAATATTTTGTTTTATTGGATAAATATCAAACAAAGCTTTTGTTAAATATTACTAATTGTAAGCTACTTTTTTTATTGCATTGCCAACAACATTTAAAAATTCATACCTTTTCCAATTCTTTTACCTCATTGTAAATACCATGACAACAATACAATAGCTGTTTTTATGCGGCAAGCTATAAAATTTGCCAACGTTTAAAGTTAACGCTTAACGTTACTTATGCCAAATTTGTATGGGAATGACAGAAGCCAACGTTGATAGCTTCCCGCTTAAACACAGCTAATAATAATGCACGTGCGCCATATTAACATTTTGCTTAATTACAAAATAATAAAAATCTCTATTAAGTTATTGATAGTACTCGTTAAGATCCCATAAAATCATTAATAAACTTTTAATTAAAATGCTTAAAAGTAATTCTTAAAATTGCATATTTTAGAATTTAGTAGAAAATTTATTATAATGTTTTAATGTTCTTGAATATAGAAAACAAAATTTTAGAATTTCAATTTTTTTTTTTAAATAAATTTTATTTGTTTTAGAAACTGCAGGATTTAGAAAATGTTAAGGTGTTTTTCTACCTCGCAAGGAAGCTCTCCTTAGTAAGAACTCCGAATTTAATAGAATTCGGGAGACAAAATCCATAAATATTTTTTAGTGACCCAATCTTATATATAAGGGTAAACACTTAGAATTTCTTGTATGGGAATATCTCTGAAGTTAATAAAACTCAAATTTATATGTAAATAGAGTTGAAATACTCCAGAAAAATCTTCGTAGCCATATTGCCTATGATATGTATCCATTGCTGCCACCCATTCTAAATATTTAAAATATAGATAAAAATAGAGCTTCCGGAAAAGTCTGCTAAAAGCTTAAATAGCACCAATATCGAAAAAAGCCGAGTCCTCCGTAGCTTAAATCGTATGATGTATAAAATATATAAATTTTGTTGCTGAACTCCTCTAAAATTTAAGGATTTAAAAAAATAGTAAAAACTTCTAAGTAGAAAGGTGCATTTTTTATACCCTTTGAAATTTAATTAAATTCAAGACACAATAATCTACGTTGCTTTAAAATATATGAAAAAACTTAAAAAAAACATGTTTATCCCTTATTTTTTCACACCGTTATTAGCCCCCAAACTTGAGGTTGGGGCAAAAATATAAAATATACGTTGTCTCCTCAATCACATATTCGAATTTTTGTGAAACCGGAAATCTCACTTGCATGGGCGGATACATATTGAAAATAACAAAAACTGTAACTTCAAAATCATCATGACCCACTGATCTTCTACTTTTAACTTATAAGTTTTCAATCATGCATTCCAGACTATCAGAAAAAGCTAGTGAAATTATCGTCCTGAAACGTTTCTTTAAGGTATATGCATCCTTTCCATCCTAAATGTAGTAACAGTCTTTCAGATTTTAAGGCCACGTTTACAAGCTTACCGGACAACTTTGTTCTAATATAATGACTCTTAAAAATCTGTGTTCCGTCATTCAAATGTCCAATTTGGCAAGCCATAATTCCTTCCCAAGTGCTAACCTAATTAGTGCTAACTACCCTGCGGAAAAAGGACCTATTCCAGGACACGTCACATGACCGGTTCAGTGTGATAGGGACCGGTCACGGGACTGATCACTTTAACATGGGCTTGTCCTAGGAGGGGTTCAATTTCCCTCTGTGACATGTCACAGGACTGGTCTAAAAGGACATGTCGTGACTTTTAAACCGGTCATGTGATAGGTACTTTAGGAACCGGTGCTCTTTTCACCTATCGCATGACATGTTTTTGCGGAACCGGTTCAGTTTTCACCTATCCCGGGACAGGTCACAATTCCCAACTAACCCCTTTTTTCCGCAGTGTAGTCATTAATATAACCCTCGATAATATACCTACACTGCATTTTTAAATGCAACAACGATTCTGTTTGACAACGCCGTCGTGAAAGAACTATGCCAGGTTGGGACTTGCTTAGTCTGCGCCTATTACACGTTCCTGTAATAGACGAGGCACGATGAAATGTTCTTCGTGTTTCGGGTATGGGTAATATAAAATCAATTTAATTTCATCCATTCAAAGTGGTATTTTTTTTAACGATTGTAAGTAATACTTAATCATTTAAAACAGAGATTCTCAATATTTTTAAATCAGGTACATCAAATTACTATCCGATGCTGTCGCATACCATCAAGGAAAAAAAGTCCTTGGATTATTCGTTCTTTTCTATTTGTGTCTTTTTAAAAAATATATCTAAATTGACTTTGTTAGATAGCACTTTTTGCTAACATCTGCTGACACACATACAATATAGTATTGTAAATACATATGTATAGAACATATAGAACATTTCATGAGATCGAGAGATTCGAAAAATGCTTTTTAAAGTAAAGTGTGGCTTTAAATTTGGGCTATTATCTGAATGGTGTGTTTTTTTTTTAATTTAAGATGGCGAATCCATTTAGGAAAAAGTTAACGGCTTAAGCCTTGTTAACAAATTTTTAAATGAACTGCGACGCCGTATATTAAAAAATTTACAAAACTTTTCAAAGCAGAGAGAGTAACATTAGACAAATTTTAAGCCACAGTAAAACTTTTTACGTCACGCAAAAGTTTGGGAATAAAGCGTTTCCCGTTGACATGAAATATCCCATAAACATACATATATACAATCATGCTGTTACATACCAGTAGTACTTACTATATATTTTCATGTGATAAATTAATGCCATTATACATACTTCCTTACATAATTACATACAATTTATGCAGTATTTTAGCGTACACTCGTACATACCAAAGCATTTAGTTTGTGACACAAAATTAGCAGTGGATAATTAAATTACTGCACACAGAATATTGAATCTGTAAAAATAACTTAAAGATCCGTTAATTTAATATGGTTGAAAAAAATGTTTGGACTTTTTTACAACAGCAATTTAGTTAGGAAAACGGTCTGTGACAACAGAATTACCAAAAATTGAGTTGTTAAAACTGAATCATTTGGTTATAATCCATGGTTGGCAAGCAATACCTTCTCATTATAACGGCAGTTGTCTACCATGTTGAGATTAATACCGATACGAGAACTTTAAAACAGCGATTCCAAAAGTGGCATGTGTCTTCTAATATCGTGGGGTTTATTTCATAGTATTACATGTTAAATTTTTGTTTTATCTGCGAAATAATCTGAAATGATAATTTCAGAAAGACCTCTTCTTCACCACAGCATATAAACCACTGTTACCATTTAAAAGCATTAAAACTGAGATGATTCCACCAGTTTATAGTCCATCTTTGTCATATTGAAGAGTTTGTTGCTCTTTCTACTAAGTAACTTAAGCTCCGGTGTCTACCAAGGTAGGTGAATTTTCTTCGGTAGAAAGCGTTTAGGATACAAATTCAGATATGGTCTCCTAAAAGTGCCTTCAACAGATGTACTGAACCTTCCAAGTCTTTTACACTTTACAACCTTTCCACCTCTCTATCCTGGCTATTTTGCACTAGGCTGCAAAATAGCGCAGCTTATCTTCCTATATGGAACCGTTTTCTCAACTGTAATCTATATGTTAAAAAGTATCCTACAATGGCCAGAAAATTAACATTCATGTAAAAACTTTCAGTTTTTGATACCAACATATAAAATTAAATAAGTGGATAATAGATGATCTTAAAGTGACTATGACTCATGGAGAGTGATACAAATTGGCATGCAACTAGAGTAAGGACTGCTTGCTTGTGATGGATTGTTGGTTTCTTCATAGGAGAGATACATCAAAGCACCCTGCATGGAATTAAAAACACAAAGGGCAATTTGCTTCGTCTCTAGTGCCTATTCAACTCCCTTGGCAACATGATGATCCTTATCTCATCAGATTTATCCGACTGGTATGCAAATTGGAGTCCGTGAATCGACTTGCTAGTTAGGCATTTCTCCCGTATGTAATTGTCCACAACTTCTTCACCGTCTAAAGTAAAAATGACTTGAGACTTATTGGTCAAGTCGATGGATTAATAGACTGGATCTAATTAGTCTGACAAGTCTTAAGCACAAATACTTTGTATTTTTTTTTTTAACTTAGTTGATAAATAAAAAAAATTAATTTCATTCCAAAAACTTATTTAGCAAATTTTAAAAAATAACTTGTTGTAGGTCCCTATCCATATATCATTCTTGCCTAAGGAAATCATTGGAAGACGGCGCATTTGTAATTTCTAGAAATATTTGTCAGGGTAGATTCCAAACTTAATTAGAATTTCTTGTTCTCAAGAAAAAACAAGGAACAACGAAGTATATTCACAATTTGCTTTGCTTTGCCATCTTCCACAACACCACTCTGTTGTTTTTGCAGATCTAGCTAAGCAGCTACATCTTTCCATGTATATCATAATACAATAGAAAATCATATTTTTATAACTCAGTTACATTTGAAATTCGTTATTTCAAATTTATTTTTATCTGGAAAAACACTTCTTGAATTTAAGTAATTAAATGTGTTAATATCCCAAAACTTATTTAACGAATTGTGCAAATTGTTGTAGGGTGGTCTCTATCCAAATTTTAATCTTGGCTAAGGAAATCATCAAGGGACGACATATTCAAGACTGTTTCATACAAAACATTTAGAAGTAAAATAACGTGTCCAAGCTAAGCAATCCTTACCTTCGTTATCTTTATGTCCCGGAAGCAAACCAAAATTGAACGTCCTCTCCGTGCTTAATCTGTTAATGAGTTTTTATTGTTTAAAGATTTGAGAATTGCTTTAAATAGTAGATTTTTATAACATCTTTAACATTACGGAGAGCAAACTAATATTGCTTAAATCCCTCACTGGAAGATTAAAGGATATTTGAGAATTGGAAGGGCGAGGCATAAAGGTGGTAAAGAAATTGTATTGTACCCACAATAAACAATACCTGGACCTCGTTATTTAGTGCTCTTGTTTACCCAATATACTAGCATCTCCCAACTATTTAAAGTGAACTTTTTTCTTCAAGATTTGTAAGGGTCGTAAGAGTTTTAAAGTAGCTTATCTTTTAAATTAATATTACAAACGCTTACATTACTGCTTACCACTGCTATTTCTGTGCTCATTACTATATGCTCCATTATATTATGTATTTGCCACATTGCATGAGAGTAAGTAGAGACAGTCAGTATGTCAATAGTTTTTGTACTACATTCTACATTGTTTTGTGTTTGATTCTCCTTTTTGCGAACATTTGTTGTTGCTTTTTCCACATTGTACCGCATTATACCTCAACACCATCATGTATACCACAACAAATACTGTTTTTGTTGGTTTGGTTAACTTTTGTGTATGTAACTTTTCATTGCTGCTCCTCATTAATATTGCGGTCTTGCATAAAACTCGTGCTACTTAACAACACCACCAACAAATAACAATCAACAATTCCATCAATATCTAACAACCCACTCGATGAAATATCACCGATATACGCGACCCGATGGTGATAATGACAATGATGATGATGATGTAAACCAAAAATATATTGAGTTTATTTTATTATACCTTTTGTAAACAATTAATCAACCAATCAATGTGTAATGAATGTACTACGACGTATCGTACTTAACATAATCTTACTTATATGTTTATGTTTGCAAAAAATAAATACTACCACTGCACACACACACACTTATTAATACGCTACATATATGTATGTATGCGTGTGTGAGCTATTTTTTCTCGATGTGCATGTGTGTGTAATTGTTATCGATCTGTTGTTGTATTCTGAAAACATAACACCATCCACTTATCATCACTGTAACTCGTAACTCTGTATAATTCTGTAACTGTTGTTATTCATTTAATATGGTGCTGCATATTTATGTAGACAAAAATAGAAAGGATTCCAATAATAGTAAAAATAATACAAAAAATAAATTTATAACTGTACAAAAAACAAACAATCAAAGATATGTTGTTGAAACAATAACTATGACTACCACTACAGTGACAGAAAGGCGTATTGTTCGAGAGGCCTCTGAAGATTTAGCAGCTGTAAATACGGTAACCGGATCGCCTGCTAACTCGACGGCAAACTCTTGCTCAGCAGGTGTTGAGAGTGATTTATTACCACCTGCATTACCAGCCAAACCAGTAGTATCAGCTATCAACAATAATAATAACAACAACAACAACAATGATTTATCTGATACAGAAAAACCACCACCTATACCACCTAAAGAATCATCACCAACCACACAAATTAGCGGCATCTTAAAAGGTGGTAAACTTTGGAAACAGGATTCAATTTCACAGGTAATTGAAATTTCCACAAAAAAAAAAACTATTTAATTACATTTTTTGCTTTACCTTTCATTTCTGCTTCGCTCTTCTTTTTTCACCTTCTAGTCTGATGACCAAAATAACACCACCTCAGAAGATGAAGCTGGTTCTACTTCCAATGGTACCATTAAACGCTCTGTACGTTTTGTCACTGAAGATGTAAGCGCTGATGATGTTGATGGCCAACCTTCTGTCGTCGAAGAAGATAATCAAATTAACGAACTTATACCGATTAAAAAGCATTCGACACTATTTAAAAATGCTCTTCGGCCTAATTCGGCTGTGCAACAATTATTTCCTAGTACTGCTTCGCATCAGACACTTACCTCGGAGGCATTGCGTGCTTTTGATGAGTCGAAACGGGCTGGTTGTTTAGTATCGACATTACCTGGTAGTGCTGGTGATTCGGATACCTTGAGACGCAGTATGGAAAGAAATATATTAAGACGTTCATTAATAAAGTGAGTATGATTTAATCTTATTTGATTATAAATTTAAATATAAAAATGTGGATATGGGAAATCAGTTTAGCTGTTAACAAATTGTCTAGCCAATTATTTAAAGGAAATACAGTGAACAATTTTGCTTCTTTATAATTAAGTGTTGATGACATAAGTTTATATGTTTATGATATGAGCAGGATTATTCTTTTTATTTGACAATTTGTTATCTTATGTCAATTTATTTTACTTTTTTATATGTTCAATTGGCAACGCATAATTAATATTATGCTGATATTTTCATTAACTTCATTATTGCATTATGGAGAAAAATGTCTTCTAGTTTCCTAATACGTCACGTAAATATTTGCAAGATAAATCTAAAATGGCGATTCTGTATTTTCCGTTTTTGGGGCCTTGGAAATTTAAACGTCAAACTTTTGGCTTTCTAGTCGGGTCAGGTTATACTTTTCGAATTGGTAAGATTCATTCAGGAATTCCATGCCCAATAATGAAAAAAAAAAAACGAAAAACTATACAATTTTCGCAATTTTCCCAAAGTTGGAGCAAAGTTCTCTTGCCTGGAATAGGTACTATATGCTAGATAAATAAAATTATATAGATAGGTCCCGTGCTAGAAATTGCTTAAAATCGTTTTAATTTGTCAATGTCACTTAAGCTCAATACATTCAAGCTCAGATAGCACTTTTCCATGTCTACTGGGTCAAAACATGGTCCGATTTAAACAATTTTCGATAAAGGTCGTTTCTGCAGAAATACAAACTTACATATTAATTTTGATCCAATTATTGTCATATTTGCACCCAGTAGTGTGATTACAAAAGTCCTTAATTTTATATAGACAGACGAATGGTCGGACGACAAGGGATTTACCAATCGCTTCTAGAAGGCATCTACAAGGACGGTACGAAGATCAGGGTGAACAAAATACCAAATCCAGTCCTTGGTTTTTCTAGCCTTTGTTGTCTTCATAAAAGCTATAATTTAATTGTGGTGGTGGCTAGGAATCTCATGGGGGTGGCTATGTGGTTAGGGATTTGGCACTTTGTTTATCCTGATCTTTGTATTGTCCTTGGAAGCTGTACCGCAAATAACTTCTAAAAGTCTATTCTTGGAATGTAATAATCATATGATTTGTGTAGATGCGGATGCAATTTCTTTAAAAGTATACCAAGTCCATATGGTCTTGACCTCTAAGAATGTGTAGCAGATAGACCTGCTACACTGCCACTAATTATTAGGCCAATTAGAAATGCATTCGGCCAATTGGAATTGCAAATTAATGGGAATAGTGTGTAGCATAGTATTAGAAGACTCCGACTCGGTAAGATACCCTCTGCCATTGGTCGTCTACCATGCCGCATAAAATAAAAATAATGACTGACAATCAGATTTCAGGAGAGTTCCTTACAATATTGGATGAAGATTTTTGCAGCCTCGAAGCTGCGGAATTTGAAGCCCGGCCTTTGAAATGAATAGTGCCAGTTCTATTTTGCTCAAATCCACTTGCTGGCTTCTATCTTCATATCTATATAAACACTAATGCCCGCAATTTCAAGCAATAGTACTTAAATACCTACGATCAAATTATTTTGTAGATAGAATAAAACTAGAATAAATAAAATTTTAGTTAAAAACTGGTCTATGCCCATTTTTAATTTATTTAACAATCTTTTTATTTGTCTAAAAGAATGTTCCTTTTAACATTATCCAGAGTTATTTTAATAATGGGAATAGTGTGTAGCATAGTATTAGAAGACTCCGACTCGGTAAGATACCCTCTGCCATTGGTCGTCTACCATGCCGCATAAAATAAAAATAATGACTGACAATCAGATTTCAGGAGAGTTCCTTACAATATTGGATGAAGATTTTTGCAGCCTCGAAGCTGCGGAATTTGAAGCCCGGCCTTTGAAATGAATAGTGCCAGTTCTATTTTGCTCAAATCCACTTGCTGGCTTCTATCTTCATATCTATATAAACACTAATGCCCGCAATTTCAAGCAATAGTACTTAAATACCTACGATCAAATTATTTTGTAGATAGAATAAAACTAGAATAAATAAAATTTTAGTTAAAAACTGGTCTATGCCCATTTTTAATTTATTTAACAATCTTTTTATTTGTCTAAAAGAATGTTCCTTTTAACATTATCCAGAGTTATTTTACTCTTAGTTAAGGTATCGAAGTTGGTATTTAACATTGACCATAGGTGAAATTCGCTTTAAAATATCTAAATAGTTTTAAATTGACCATACTTTTAGATAAGTTAGCCGACCTTAAATTTTATTTATTTTTATTTACTATTTTAGCTTTTTAAACGAAGAAAATTTGACTGTTACGAAAACTCCGTATTTTTATTTAGTGCAATTTTTAAATAACTTGTTGAAAAAGTTGCTGTAATTATTTTGTGACTGTACCGTGTAGATCAGCGGTTCCCACTTACTTTTACTTCACGGACTTCTTGAGACATTTTCACTGGCTGACGGATCTACAAATTTTAAAATTTTTATATATAACAAAAACATTTATATCTGAAGTTTTTTTTTTAAAAAATAGTAGTAGTAAAAATACAAAAGATGAAAAAACGTTTTTATAAAAAGAATTGAAGAGATTTGCAAATAAAATTTTTGGAAGAATCTTTCAATTAAATTATCACAGAAAAATCTAAAAACTTTTGGATTTTAAAGGAATTTCTATAAAAAAAAACCCTTCCTAGTATCTGCGATTTTTTAATAGGATAAATTGTTTCTTGCGAATCTGAGAATGCTTTCTATAGGAGAAATAAAAAAAAAATAATGTGAATACACATATTAGTCAAAAAAATTGCCGGAGTCTGAAAAGTATTACCCCAACTTTTTATTAGAGTTTATTTTTAGCTACACATAGTTATTATTTCCTTTTGAAAGTCGCGCTGTGTTCATTATTTTTTAGATTTTTTAAATATAATTATGGCAACTGTCATTTGAAAATTATTTATTATTACCTTCTTGTTTTTGGAAAATTTTCTCTTCTCGGACTCCTTTGGATGCAGCCACGGACCCCCTATTTGGGAACCGTTGGTGTAGATGAACAAATACCAGTAGGTGTCTGATAGGTGTACTGATAGGTACCTATTGCTTGGAATTACAAGCATAATTTTATTAAAAGAATTATAAATGGTGTCCATATCCCATTCCGAAACATACCCCAACTGAAATTTAATTACCACGGTTAATATTGGGTTCCAAAAGAAAATTCGGTTAACACAAATAAATTTTGGTTGGAACACCCAAAAAATTCAGTAATCTAAATATGAGGTCATGAGAGGCTTCATAAAATGATTGATAAATGGTTGAATTTTAGAATTAAATATGTACATTTTGTGATCGCATTTGTTTGGTTAGATCAATGTAGCATCTACTTACATGTATGATTCTTCATTTTGACCTCTTTATATTTTCCATCAACTCAAAGTTGGAGTTTGCTGTGATTATGCAAATACTTATTGCATGTCTTCAGTATTATGTTCACATCCATTTCATTTCCACTTTTTTAGTAGAACGAGTGTTCATAATTTTTCATTCTGCTATACAGGTACAGTATAGACCAAAATGTAAATCGTTTCAACCGGTCAAAAGTGGCTCAAACAAGAAAGAAATCCATTCAAAACTCTCTATCAATTCAGAAACGTGTGGTATGTAAAATTATACCCAAGTATCTTTCAAAGTGCGACGATCATTCTCTATTATTGGGCTGCAAGTGCAATGCGTTCTGTTTTTAACCTTATTACGTGAACGACAGGCAATTTTATTTATGGTTCAAAAATTTGGATGGAGCAACCAATTGTGTCCCCTCTTTTTATTTTATTTTTCTTATGCATTCCGTTTCCCAAAATCTTTTAGGAAAAAAGCTGTTAAATCCGATATATCACTGGAAGATCGTATCAAACAATTAACTTGTGGTATTGATGAAGACAACGAAGAGTCAGCACCGGAAAATTGTGACGATGATAATAGTAAAATGGATGATAATGCTGAACTCTCACTTCGTGATAGTCCTGCAGGTGAAGAAAATCCACAAAAATTCACTGGTAATGGAAATAACAGCGACAAAAGTTTTTCGCCAAATTCTTCGGTATCAAGTTCTTCAAGTGGTTCATCTGCCTATAAGAAAATTACGGAAATTTTCAATCGTGAAAAGAAAACGCAGGAGAAAATCATGGAAATGGAAGAAAATCCTATTGTTATAATACCTCAGGTAAGTTTAGGCGAGCTTAAAGCTGAAATGATTTTAAAAAAATTGTTTAAATTTGTTTAGGAATGTCGTTGTCCTGCTGCACCCGACTTGGGGATGGGTGTTCAAGTGCCTGTTGTGCATACTCAGATTCATCGTACTCCTCCCAGGCAAACGGAACCAAAACGTCAATTCCTTTCTACTTTGGCTCCACTGACAGCATGTGTGGCTGGTAATAAAGATGATCTGTCGTCATATTACACCTTAGCTGCTGCTCATCACAATCAAGCGGCCCAAAATATTCAAGCTGCTGAATATAATATAGCTGCTATGATGGCAGGCGAACAAAATTCGACTGGTTTATTACAAGGTACTGCTGATGAGGTACGTAAAGTGGCTCCTGATGTCATTGCTGGCACCCCAGGTCAGGAGCAACAAGATGAATTGGTCGCCTTTGCCCAGCAAGAAGCTAATCGAACGGAAAAGATCAAGAAGCGTTATGGCAACGAACCCGTTAATTCCAAAGAGAACAAAGAAATTAATTCGGATGATGATGAGGGTAATGATTATGGCTTTAACAAGCGGCCTTCAGTACGAGGCATCAAACCCAAGTTCAGTTCGACTAATGAAATTTTACAACAAATGCAAGACCAACTTCAGCAGCAAATGCCTAGCGTGGCTCATTCTCAGCCCCTACCACAGGCCATGAAGAGTTACACTCTGCCAAAACAAGCAAGTTCTAGTGCCATGACTAAACAAATGTCACAACAACAGCCATCCCCTCAGAATGTCCCCCATCCCGTTGTGGCCACATCACAGCAACAGTTGCCGCAACAACAGCAAATATGCAACGCAGTTGCACCTCAGCCGGCTCAGATGCAAATGCCAGCTAATGCGGCTATAGCTCAACAGCAGACTGAGCAACGTACTTGGAGTTTTTATAGCGAAACCGGTAGCGGTGGCGAACAACAACGTCTTCCAGTGGAAAGTGCTGCGGCTGCTATGCAACAAACTTGCTATCAAACTCTACCAGCTGGTGCCATGTTTCGTCATACAATGATACACCAGCATCAACAGCACAATCAAGAGGAGGCAATGCTCTATGCCCAAAACTGTCAGGCTATGGCCACAACTATTGAACCACAAGCACATTATGGTCATTATGCACGAAGTCCTACTCGTAGACCCGAATCGCCGCCACCACTGCGCAACTATCATCAGACAATGGTGCTGATACCGTACAATGCCGAAACCTATTCACAATTTGCCGCAACCAATATGGATCCAAAAGTGGCTCATATACAACGTCAGAATATTTTGGAATACCAACAGGTAGGCGAGATGACACAAGTAAGACGAAATTTTTAATATTTTCTAAATTTAATGTTTGTTGTAATTATTGGTGATTGGTTATAAAGTAAACTTTATATTGCATCATGTATGTTGATCGACTTAAGAAATAACATTCCACGTATGATTGGAGTGTGTTTACAGTATACATATTTTTTAATTTGATGAATTTAATGAATACTAGAGCAAGTTCCTAATAATCGCTTCCAAGGGACAAAATCCCTTTAAAAAAAATATATTTTTTTGGCGTCATAACAATAAATCCGGCACTGGAATAAACATAAAACAGGATATCTTAATTCTGTCCAAAAGCAACATAAAACAAAATGTCAAACACAACATATATAAATATCTTAAATTAGGACTAATGACGCCTAGTCATTAATCCTAAAGATGTAAAGTTTGTTTCATTCAACTCTGTGTCACTCAATCCTTACTTCAAAATCGTTTGGTTTGATATTCTGTCTGATGAAGCTATCAATCTTCTGTGACTCCTTTTGTGTATTGTGGCCCATAGTAATAGATTCTCAAATGATATTTTTTTTTGGATTATTCGATTTTTTCAAGGAAACATTTTAATCCTGGCGTCTACTCCGGACAAGTTTAAATCGAAAGGATCGTAAAACTAATTCTTGAAATTTTCAATTGATTTTCCTATACACATTTTGACTTTAGATTTACCCAATCATACCTTAGATTAAGGTAACGTGATTATGATGGGAACTAGCGAACTCTGGTTGCCAGCCGAGAATGGTTGCCTTCAAAAAAAAAAAAAAGTAATGAGCCTAAAAATAGATTTTCAAAAATATTTCAGTTATTACATTTATAAATAGTGCTATACGTTATCAATGACCGGTAACTCATTACTTTATGCTTGCAAGTAATGCAAAAGGTGATGAGCTATTATTACAAGGTAATGAATGAGTACATCGCATCCATTACCAAAGTTTTGCAGGGATGGTGTACAATTTTAATAAGTACAAAAAAAGCAATAAAGGTGTCCACAAGGTGTTCTAAGAATTGTATTATTGTACCATCATATTGAAAAAACAGAGTTGTTAAAAGTTTCATTTCACTATAAGGACGATTTCTTGTGGGGTTTCGTTTTGTAAGCGCACTTCATCTATTGTTATATTTTTTAAATTAAATTTTAGCAACTGTCTTTCCAACACTTAGCACAACCCTTGTGAACAACCTAAATATTTATTAATTTTGTCTCCTCTACAAAGCATCCACATTTTATCACAATCAGTGCGAACTTTTGCGCACACCTTCCTTGTAAAAACAAATGCAAAAAATAGTCTTAAGTACCTTTTCATAAGGTCGTAAGTCGGAAGAATGGCATAGAACTTTAAATGTATATCGGCTTTCCATAAAAACAATTTTTCTTTAAATCAATTGGGTTTAAATCGCTATATTCCTAGCTAATCTAGTGTTCCTCAGTGCCATCTCACTGGAAAGTAGTCGGACTAACAAAAGTGACCTTGAATCGCAAAAAGAGGTGGATAATTTTCAAAGCCTAAAAGCTCACTAATGAATACCAATGTAAAGGTTAACAATTCAAAGTTTCCTCACAGAACGCCGGATAAAACTTCATTTATAACTTGAATCATACCATATGTTCTTCTGTTTGCGACCTTGCTAAGCTTTGTTGATCTTTTAAAGAAGTATGGATACATATGTGGCTCTTATCGTAATATTGGGTGTACTATAAGCAGTCTCGTTTTAGTTTCAAAACCACTGCAAATTTGTGATTTTTTGCAATATCCCTGTATACATTCGATTGTCTTGATAAGTTCGCTTTTTGTACCCTTTCTGTAGAAGGACCGTATCCAAGTTGTGAAGCCATGGACTTAAACCATTTGCCAAGCGCCAATTTTTTATTTATTTTATATTAGAAGTATGATTTTTTGTGAAAACACGCTAAAAATCCTTTTAACCACTATTAGGGGTACGTTTTGATAAAAAGTCAGCCCGCATATTGTATTTAGATTTTCTCCGAATATCACAGACATCATAGAGCATGCGAAATCGTGCTGACAACTGAATTTGTAACCAATCGAATGGTTTGGTCGCGGTAATCAAATTTAGCAGTAATGACAACAGAAAACTAATTGAGATTACACTTATTTAATTTTGACAACAGAATTTCGATTTCCTCAACAGCAATTCGGTAATCGCCGAAAAACTGGTTTGCTGCTACCTGCTGAACCAATCTATTGGGAACACCTTTGGTTGTCAGCACGAATTTGTTTTCTGGGTGATCGCTTAGTAGTTTCCACCCGTGAATTCCATTTAAATACTGGGTATACTCTTTATGAAGATTCTATGGGAAATTGCTTCATATAGATTTCTATTACTAACCATGCAGCAATGTTAATTTCATAGATTTCTTTCTGGATAACACTAAATTCGTTCTGATGTCAAGTAAGATCTCATCCACCCACTGAATGACAGAGATTGTAGACCAGTTTCCCACAGGAAGACCGCGATTGGCGGGATATATTCTGCATTCCTAACGGGTTGCAAACCAAAAGAATAAGTTTCGAAATATGTTTTTTTACAAGCGAAAAAAAAATTGAACCTGTTCTGATATGATTTAAATTTAAATCATTTAAAAAATGTTGCTTTTTCTTATGTCAAAAATTGTCTTCTTAAGAAGTTTGTATAATTCTTTGTGTCACATTCCTTTTAGGTTACTCAACAAACTATACGTGTTCCCATCGGTTATGCTTTGCCTGGCATGCAATTGCATGTTGTAGCAGGAAGAGGACAGGCAGCACAATATAGTGCAGCAGCTGCAGCCCAAACGCATCATCATCAACATCAACGTATTATGACACAACGGTATCAATTTGCCCAAGATGCTAATATGGCTGGTTTCAGTGAACGCGGTGTTCCCGAAGGTGCCGCCGCTGTTTCACATAGCGATTGTACAAGCAGCGGTATGATATCACCCACAACAGGACAACAAATTGCAATGCAACAGCAACAACAGCAGCAGCAACAACTTCAGCTACAACAAAATGTTCAAATTGCCCAACAACAACAGCAACAACAAGAATATTGTCAACAACAGCAACAACAGCAGCCTCAAGCTCAAAATAATATGCAATCTTCTGCAGCTCAGGGTTCGGTCTATTATGCCATGAATGTATGACCTACAGCTGATTAGTCCATGTCAACGGCGGTTATAGTCGAACGCCGCCAATGTCAACGTGTAGAGATGTCTTCGACATCAGTACAATTGAGTACGCGGTAGAGTGAGATAGCAACGTTATGTGTAACGAAAATTTAATTAGAAATAGGAACAAAAAAGAAAATTACCCACACCCACACACCTGAATGAGAGCTGCCATTATGGAATTTAGTATGTACTTATTTAACTAACACTTGAAAATTAAAAATTGTATTTAATTTGATATTGGCAATGCAAGAATGATATTTGATTTTAATATGAAATATTGAATCGAAAATGGATTCCATTTTATTATTGCAACGATGAGAAGCTTAGTAATAATATGAAAACAAAACGCACAGTTCTTATCGTTTGTATGCATATCTGTGGCCTTTTGACAAAAACAAAGAAAAAAACTTATTCTTTCAAAAGAAAAAAGATTAAGACCTTTTTCAAGAAACAATTTTTGTGAGAATTCAAACATTTTGTGTGCGAGTTTAAAAAACTTATACAAAATGAGTTCATTCTGGCCAAAATCTTCTCTTGATAAAAAAAAACAACTTAAGGCGATCTAAGTTGTTGTCAAAAGTCTACAGGTATTTAATTGGCATATTTACAGATTCTTTTCTTTTTCTTTTTCGTTTTTTTCTGTATAAAAACTTGTGTTTGTATTGAAAAATACTTACTTATTTGTAAATGACAACGAACTGAAAATACGGTAATATTATGTTTTATCCCTCCACCCATAGGAAAAATAATGGGTTTTGCTATTATACCTTTTTATTTTTTCTTAACAAACGTTAAGTTAGGCATTCATTTTATGGTAACTGAGCGAAGTAATATCGGAACAACAAGATTCAGTAAAATGGCTGGACAATGTAAAAATGCGTTCTTTCACTAGAGCAAGAGACTTCTTGAGATTTATCAGACAGAAACTTGAAAGGTCGATTAACTCAACGGAGTCAGCGCGCTCTAATGAGACTGCTCGTCACAAGCTGCTGAGAGCAGTGTAGGTATCTCCACACTCACAATATTATTCCGTTTAAAATAATCTAAAATACATATTGTATTAAATTAATCGAAAATACAATAAAAAAGATGACTACTGATTTTTCATTATATTCAACCCACTTTGTTGTTTATTTTCAATCATTGTTTAATAAGTCCATTTTCACACAGAGCAACTTTTGCTGCGTTGCGCGTTGGAGAGAGGGGAAAGAAGAGCGGTAATTGGTACGGAGTTGCTTGTTCTCGGCAATTCGTTTTGTTTTTTCATTCTGCGTTTTGTTTTTTCATTCTGCGTTTTATTTTTCATTCTTCGTTTTATTTTTTTTTTTATTAATTTTAAACCAAATTTAGACGAAAATTGCTGGAAAATTGCAGCAACAAAAGTTCCTCTGTGTTGTAAAAACAATATTATTTTGTATATGTGGAAAATTTCTTGTTATTTGTATTGACATATTTTGTATTTAGTTAAGCAAACTATTTTGATAAAAAAATGGAAAGGAATTATTTGAATTTCTATTTTCAGAAACAAAAAATATAAAATTTTGCATTTAACTCAAAATATCAACTTCTACTGAAAGTCCGTATTTTTTATAGTTTGTTTTTTGAATGACTGATTCAATTGTTAAAAAATATATTTCTATCTATCACTTGATTCTTTATTTACTTTACTTATTACTTTTTAAACAACCTAAAGTCGGGAACGGAAAATATATTGTGGGTGTAATTTAAGATATAAATGGTGGTCCAAATACAAGTATGTTTTTAAAAATTAGATAAAATAACCTAACCTTAATTTTTTTTGTATATGCTGGCTTCGCAGTTGCTCATTCTGTCAGTACAATACAATTTCCAAGACTTTGTTGACGGTTTTTGGTTCTATCTTAAGTATGGCTCGGACGACATTAGCCTTAAAGGTGTGGATTGTTTATGGATTTTTCGCATAGCATGGGTCTTTAACGGCACCCCACATGAAAAAGTCTAAAGGGGTCAAATCGCAGCTCATAGTCGGCCGATTGACATCGCAAAGGCGGCCGATAACACGATTACCGAACTTAGTACGATAAAGATCAATTCTTTGATGAGCTGTATGACATGGTGCGCCATCCTGCTGAAACTGAAGATTGTGCAAGTTCATATCTACCATTTCAGCCCATACAAAGTCCGCAATCATGCCTTTGTAGCCCACGCCGTTGACTGAAATGGCGTTTTCAGCAGCACTTACGCAAAAAATGGGCCAATGATACTCAAAATATAAATTAAATTTATATGTATATATATTTTTAGCAGGGAATGTATAAAAATTCGATACAATTTAAAAAAATATTCAACTTTTTAAATTTCTTTGAGACAAGAGGTTTCAGCGTAAAAAAATCGAATTGAAAAAATCTGTCTTCCAAACGACCGGCAGGTTTAGCGTTGAAAGTTTCCTTTGCGGTGGCAGTCGCTACATGGCTAGAACCATAAATCGCAGAATCTCCGTGCAATATTTTGTGAAACAGAATAGAAGGCATAACGTATTAGAAGCCGTTTTGGTCGTGGTGGAATGGTAAACCACCTAGAAAGGAAAATAAAAAAAAACGTTAAATTACTTTTGTTCGGCTCTTAGTGACGAATTATCTGCACATCACTGAATTTTTCCATTAAATCATAGAAGGTTTGCTAGAACTCACTTATTAAAACTTTCTATTAAATTAATGCAGGTCTTTATAAAATTTCATGCACTCAAACTTTGAAGCTTTTTCATTAAGTTAAAGCAATTTTATATTCACTTTATAAAGAAAACTTCATTAGTTTACTGACAAATTTTATTAGGTTACGTTAAAAAGAAGAAGGCCTATTTGCCCTTCATTATCATCTAAAAATGGATAAAGGACACCTAGAATCGGCATGTCGTGCGCTCTCAAAAAATAAACTACGCTATAAAAAACATTCCCATCTACCTAAAAATTGAGTATCCCTTAGGTACCCTTCAATTTTCTGAAATCAATACCCTTTAACGTCGCCGTGCCAATTCTTTACCATACTCCTTGCGAAAGCCGAAAGCATCATCGCCCTATCGATGTGCCCTACACACCGCACTCCTTCCCAATTTCGAAAGATGTTATTGTAGTGTAGAGTGGCCTGTGAGAATTCTCGTCACGTTGGCCAGTTCCCTCTTTCACAGCCTAAAGATGCTTTTTGTCCTGTTTATAGCCGGCTAACTCCACAAGACCTTTGTGATCGCGCCAAAATTATCCCCACTTCAGATCTCTTTATGCATGTTAGGGGCTCATTGTCCAAGATCTGTTTTCGTCATCCGAAAATGTCTCGGGTTTTGAAGGTTAACAGATCCATTAATCAATCCATCACTGGCAACCTCGGACTTTCGCTGCCAGAATAAGCGTTCATCACCCTCTTGCAGTTCAAAATAACTTTTGACTTCACAGACTCCACTGACAGAGTCCTAACCGCAGCCCGACTATCAGTGAGGATGAATGCATCTCCAGAATATTCAGTCACAGTTAAAAACTTCTGGAAGATAAATCCGAAACGATTTAAGACATTAACTATCACCAAAATATCCTATAAAAGCTAAATTTGTGGATATTAGGATATTTGTCTATCATAAAATTACTATTCGGAAGATAAATCTGATATATTTTAAAATATTTGAAGATATGCATAGAGAACAATTTCAATTAAAATTGAGTTAAATAACTCTTACCTCATTTTGACTGCGGTTCCTCAATATATTTATCCCAAAACTTATTTTTAATGGCGGTACTGATTCGCTGGTTCCCCGCATAAGATAAAATTGTGCATTTGTAAATTTGTTGTATATTTCCGCAATATTTCCTTAAAAATAACGATACAAAAATAAATTTTTTTAAAATATTTTCCCAAGTATCGCCGAAATATCTTCCAAATAATAAAAGTAATATACTTTTAAAATAATGCTTGAAAAATATACAGCACTCGTGTTGGTTTAATATTTTCTTGGAAGATATATTCCCAATGTTTGCAGTGCACAAGCAACTTATCATAAGGCATTCAACTTTTTTGTATGGTGAGAAACTCAGGCGTTTGGACCTTATAACAAATTTTCTATGCAAAATTGGATTAAATTTAAATTTCATGAAATCCAAGTGCCGCATTGATAAAAAAATTCTTATAACATGTCTGTAGACTTTTCACAAAGTTTTTTTTAAGAGACTAATCTGGTTAAAAATAAAACTTTTTGTCCAGTTTTTATTGTAACCAACAAGGATCTTTTGAAAAGTTCATAAGAAATTGTTTATTTTACCTAAAAAAGTTTATTGAAATTTTCTTTTGACAAAAAAACTTAAGTTGATTTAAGTAGTTTTGTAAAAAGGCCACTGATATGTATCTAAATTCAATATCTGATTATTAGCATAACTTATTCATAACAAAACACACTTACTAGTTCTTCGTTATGAATAAGACCCATAATTTTATCTATAACAAATATAGTCGAAATTAATTTGTTTCACATAAAACAGGTGCTTTAACAAAAATAGTTTAAAAATTGCTCATTAATTTCTTTGTTTTGTATTTTAACTACTAATCCAATAAAAATATTTAATTTAATTATTTATATATTTATAAATAAAATTAAAATAATTTAATTAAATTTTCTATTTCTAGAATTACTTCAATACTATTTAATTATTAACAAAATTGAATTTATTAAAATTCTGAGTTTTTATTCTTTGTTTGTTTTTACAAAAAATTTCAATGTTAAGTTTACTATTAAAATTAATTAAGTCTTATATTTTAATTAAATATCATTGAAAGAAATAAAAAAACAGTGCCAAAGTTATTTTAGTATGAAAAATAAAAAAAATAAGTTATAAACAATATATATTTTAAAAGTTTAAATTAAGAAAATAAAAAAATTGAAGAAGTTGACGAAAATGTTTTAAAATTCAAAAACTTATATGAAAATAAGCTTAAAATACAAATACTTCCACATAGGATAACACAAAAAATAAAGAACGATTTTTTGGAAAAGATTTTAAAATAAATACTGATTGATTACAGAGGAATTAATTAATAATTATTTAAATAAGTATAAATAAATGTAGAAAAACCAAATATAAACTAATAGTCTTAAAAACAAAATTATAAAAAATACACTATCAGTTAAATGGTTAAAAAATAAATAAAATTTTAAGAAAATTTATTTGAATACTCAATAATATTGAAAACCAAATACTCAAAGTTTTAACTTTGAATTGAATATAGTAATGAAGTAAATATTAAAATATTAAGTACACACACAAAAACTGTACTTTATAAATAAAAATGTGCAATTAATATAACTTGAAAAAGTAACACATTTTGAATTAAATATTTTGTGAAATAATTTAGACAACAAAGAATGGAAAACGAATTACAAACATTATAAAAAAAGAAAAAAATATCAAATATATTTTGAAAATAAATTTACCAAATATAATTGGCAATAACCTTTTGAAGCTTAAAATAGTTTTAATTATAAACAAATATAAAAATATATACAAAATATAAATTAAAATTATAAATTTTAGTAATTATTTAACATAATATATTCTTATTTGAAAAATATACATTATAAATAACACATCCGAAATATAACAGAAATTTTTCTCATTCTTGGTGTAAAATAAAATCTGTTGGGACTAACAATTTATCAGTTTGAAAGTTAGATTTTACCACATGTAATCTGTGTGTATATTATTTCAATCTCTATGTTTTAATTTTATATTCTAGAATTTATCAGGTTCGAGATCATTATCATAAATATAAATTTTATAATGTATAATTTTAACAGATTTGTAATAAAATTTCAATTTGATTTACTACTGTGTAACTAAACAAAAAATTGTTAATATCAATAGACTTGATTTTAGGCTGTATATCAGAAGTAAAGGGTGTCCCAAGAAGAACGCAATTTTTAAATCTGGCAACATTCGAAGTGTCATTGTTTGACATTTGAACAATTGTTATTGTTTGCTAGTAGAAGGTACGAGGTTAGTAAAAATGGAGCGCTACACGAATGAACAACGCATTCTCATTGTGAAATTGTTTTACCAAAATGGTGAAAGTTTTGCGGCTACAGTTCGCAAATTGCGATCAATTTGGGGTCACAATAATGCTCCAAAAGAGTCAACTGTAAAGAGATTAATGGATAAATTTGCCGAAACTGGGTCTGTTAGTGATGTAAAGACAACAACGCGCCATCGACCAGGTCGATCGACCGAAAATGTCGCAGCTGTACGTGATGATGTCGCTCAAACTCCATCCACCTCAATTCGACACCGAGCTCAGCAAATTGGTGTCTCCAAATCCACTTTGCAGCGAATTTTGACGAAAGATTTGCATCTTCATGCATACAAAGTTCAATTGACTCAGGAACTGAAGCCAGCTGACCATGGACAGCGAAGGGAGTTCGTTAATTGGGTATTGGAGAGACAACATGAAAATGCTGATTTTGCCGATAAAATCATCTTCAGTGACGAGACCCATTTTCATCTTGATGGCTTCGTCAATAGGCAGAATTGTCGCATTTGGGGTGAGGAAAATCCTCGAGTGATTCACGAGAAGCAAATGCATCCTCAACGTGTCACTGTGTGGTGTGGTTTTTGGGCTGGAGGAATCATTGGACCTTTTTTTATGAAAATGAGGCAGGTCAAGCGCAAACAGTCAATGGTGTTCGGTATCGTGAAATGATAACCAGTTTTTTCTTGCCTAGAATTGAAGAAATGAAAGTGGAGGGCATGTGGTTCCAACATGACGGCGCCACATGTCATACAGCCAGAGAAACAATTCAATTGCTGCATCAGTCATTTCCCGGTCGTGTTATTTCGCGTTTTGGAGATCAGAATTGGCCGCCTAGATCGTGCGATTTAACACCATTAGATTTTTTTCTTTGGGGTTTTTTGAAGTCGATGGTTTACGCGAATAAGCCGACGACGACTCAAGCCTTAAAAGAGGAAATTGGACGCTGCATTAATGAAATACCGCAGCATTCATGCAAAACGGTCATTGAAAATTTCATTAAAAGATCGCGTGCATGCCAGCAAAGCCGCGGCGGCCATCTGCACGATATATTGTTCCATACATAACCTCATTCTGTCTACTTTACGATATAATAAAATTTCACGATTTTTTTTTAAATATCTGTGTTTTATTTAAAATTTAAAAATTGCGTTCTTCTTGGGACACCCTTTATTTCTGTTAAAAGTGCAGAAGTATTATTTTGAATTTCTGTGTAAAATGCATGTGTTAAAACCAAATTTTCAATAAATTGCAAAAATAATACATAATTGGCGATGTTCTGAGTTTTGATCAAAAGTTAAAAAAAAAAAATTGTAATTGAAATTATCTTAAATTGAAAAACATTGGCTTACGTTCATTTATGTACTTAATGCAACTTTGTTTTTTTATATGTAGTTTGTCCTGCCAAACTCGAAATTGACAGTATTTTTTTGGCGTACAACCAATCTGTTTACAAAATAGGCAGTACGTATTTAAAAATATTTGGTTAGATTTGAACAAAGTTCGAATATGTTGAAAAGTAGAATAAACTCTCTAAAATTAATCAGTAATTAAGATAATTAGGATCAAAATTTCCATATCCCAAAAAACGTTTTAATATAATTTTTTGTTTTGTATTTTTATTGTTTCGAACTTAAATTTTAATGCAACATTTCAAAAATAGATAGTATTTACAACATTAAAAATTACAAGATTTCATACGTTTTGTTTCGCCGAAGGGGGTACATGTTTTTTTCTTAGGGGAAGCAACACTCAGAAAATGTTTTTTTTACTAATTAATGTGTTCCTTTCTTTAGAAAGGAACAGATATGGCATGGCTTTGTTAAATATGGCATGGCTTTGTTAAATATGGCATGGCTTTGTTAAGATCGGACCAATAGTTTCGACGTAATTAATTTTTGTGTCCCACTTTGCGAGATGGTTCATTTAGCCACTCTTTAACAAATCAGGAGGGTCACTCTTAACCCATATTAGGAGCACTGTTCCGTTTTCAAACCAGAATTCTTAAAAAACTATTTGCGCCGTTCTGTTGGAACCACATGTTCTCCAAACTCAATTCATCCATTTCCGATAGTTGACATAGTTTTGCATGGTTCTGTATCGCTCACCAGTTACCTACGGTGGTTTTGAGTAGATGTAATGGCTATTCGTGAATGAAAAATAAAAATTTCTAAAAGTACGTTATAAAGATAATTAAATTTTTTTAAATATCTTCGCCTGTTTGGGTGCATAGCCTGTCATAGATATAATTTTTATTGTCAATATTGTTATTCGTTGATTGAAAATCAGTCACAGTAATTGCATATTAAGTATTATGGAAGAATTGTATTTCAATTACATTGGCAGTTTCATCCTAATCACAATACTTGTTAAATCATTAAGCCAAACTTAAAAAAAATACTATTACCCAGCATAGTCTTCGTAAAGGGTTGAACCTATTACAAGTTTTACCTGGTAGAGGTAACCTTTGCTTTATTTTGAAACCTAAAGTAATGCATTCTAAATATTGTGATATATTACAACTTATTTAAAAGTTATGAAATAATCAATTACCGATACTGATATATATCACTACTTATTTAGAAGCTTTAAAATAATGTGATTAAGTAGCATACAAATAATGAGCTTTTGGTATTGCATTACATAACTACTTACAATGAGGAAGTACGATTTTATACAAGTTAATAGTATAAATTAATTGCCCCGGTAAGCTAGTTGGTAGCGTGGTAGCTTATCAGTACGAGAGTCGTGAGTTCGATTCCCATCAGAGGCTCTGGTCTGTTTACGCTACAACGAGACTTCGTTGCTAGTGCTCGGTTAGGGTATTAGGATATAATTTATAATTATATGGTTTACATAAATAAAAATAAAAAAAAATATTTAAATATGATTTATGTTTAAGTAGAATTTACTGTAAACATAAATGAGGAAAAATAAATATAATTTTTTTATTTACAAATTTTTAATTATTGGTATCCAGTGCTTTCAATATTACAAGTGAATATATAACCATTTACCACCAATCACCGCACCCTCTTATTAAAAAAATATGTTATTTGTTCAAAGCAGAGGATACTGTCGACTGTTTTTAAAGGCCGATCTAACCGGTCGACCGGGTAGACCAGTCGAGAGGTTTTTATGGTATAGACTGGTCCTGTACCTGTCATACATTTATATGCAAAAATTATCTGACATCAAATTTATAAAAAAAATATATAAATTGTAGCAAATTTCAGATTTGTTTTTTTCGAATTTTATATCTATCTATAACTACTTGTAAAGATAACGACTAGCCCTACTTACCTGAATTTTCTTTATTTTTTGTAAACAAATATAATTTAAACATCTACTTAAATTTGTATGGAATATTTATATAAAATTCGAAAAAAACAAACCTTTCCTATTATTTTATTAAATGCTAAATGTACTAAAAAACGTATATTCGGTCGTTCGTTCCACCTGTCTAGACCGAGAAGACCGTAAAAGCCGTTTGGTCGATTTTGAAACTGATCAGTCAGACCGTTCAACGTAAAACCTGGTGTTTCATTTTTTATTACCTGTTAATAGCAAGTACATTCAGGAATCAGAAATAAGGCACATCTATATAAGTGGGCAAAAACATCTAGAGGTAAAATAGTTTTATTGTCAAAAATATTTAGGTATGTATTCTGCTCTATCCAAACTGACGAAAGTGTAATTTAATTGGACACAATTGTTACTTGGTTTTAAAACTATTTTATAATACAAATCAAGATATTAAAGGCTCAACTACAATTGGTTTAATTGACTTAAGATTTGCTTTGGTATGGAAGTCACTTAAGCCAATTGTAGTTAAACCTTAAGCCAATAAAATGTTTAGCAGGGCAAACTAGTCGCATATAAGTGCGCTATAATAATGTTACGTTCTCATTTTGTTTAATTTAAAAATATTTTTCATAATTTTTTTTTCAATTTATTTAAAAAAATATAAAACAATATAGTTTTAAAATAGAACAAAATATTTGCATAATTTTAAAACAACAGCCAGTCAGTCAATAATTATTAGATTCATACATAAATACATATTTATAATAATAGTTTTAATAAATATGAATAGTATTGGAATACGAAAATTTCTACTATAAAAAATTAATAGTTTTTTCAACGCTGCATTAAAAACCAAAAATCTCTAATTTTTCCATTGTCTATTGTTTTTTGTTATTGTGTATATGTACCTACTTGTATGTCACTCACTGTATTATACAGATTTCTTTTTGTTTAAGTATCCTCTTCTGAAATCTGATGTATTACTTAGTATTTGGAAATATGATATTATATACCAAACATATTTATATACCTATATAAAAAAAAAAATAGTAAGTTCATAAAAACAAATATTTATAACACAAAATTGATGATTATTACGTATTGAATTAAAAAAAGTGTATTACGAAAAAAGAAAACAAATTACTTACTATATATAAAAAGAATCAAGAAATATTATTTATTGTAATAATTATAAAAAATATACATTATTAATAAATATATGACTGAGTAAATAACTCGTAAATATTAAAAAAAAGATATATATTACATATTATTGTTGCATTTTTATTTCACCGAAAAATTTTGTAAATAATTTTAGTAGTTTAAACTTTGCTCACATCACAGACTACCCATACAGGAAACAGCTGATTGAATCAAAATATCGACTGGAAAATGAACAAAAGGAAATGTCAAAATTGCGGAGATACGAGGGCGGATCAATAAGTCCGTGAATTTTCGAACTTCCGTCCAAGTTATATAAAATGCAACACTTCTCTCATCAAGTACCACCTGTTAATAGTATACTGTCAAATTTTGAGCAAGTTCAGTAATTTACTTTGCGTTTAACAGCTGTCCAAAACATTCAACCTCGTGTATTAAACATTATTTTTTGCGCTAAAACGTCAATCAAACCAAGGAAAAGCTTGATAAATACTATAGGGAATCTGCACCATCGATTTCAATGGTAAAAAATTGGTTTGCTGACTTTCGTTGTGGCCTTACAAGCACGGAAGTTGCCGAACGTTCTGGACGCCCAGTTGTGGTCTCTACACCCAAAAAAATTTAAAAAATTCACGATATGGTGTTAACCGATCGGAGATTGAATGTGCGATAGATTGTGGAACACATAGGCATCTCACGTGGCTCAGTGGGTTCAATTTTGAATGATTACTTGGGTATGAGAAAGTATGAGAGAGATGCTGCCGCGTTTGCCCACAATCGACCAACAGCTAAGTTTCCATGGCAAAAATCCATGAAGTAGACTACAAATTGCCCCTTATTCGCCGTATTCTCTGGATTTAGCCCCCAGTGAATATTTTCTATTTCCAAACCTAAAGAAATGGCTCGGTAGAAAGAGATTTAGCTCCAACGATAAAATTATTGATCAAACAAATGCCTATTTTATGGACCTCGAAAAATCCTATTTTTGGAAGGGATACAAAAATTGGAGAAACGTAGGACTAAGTGTATTGAGCTAAAAGAAGATTATGTTGAATTTTTTTTTTTTGCCAAAAAAACTGTGTTTCATTCAAAAAGTCGCGGACTTATTGATCCGCCATCGTACACAGAAAGGGATAGATATACAAAAAAATATGTCCTATGCAATTATATGGGGTTTATTTTTTCTATCTTATTTTCCAAATCACTGCAATGTCAAAATTACCATACGGTACGAGAATTCTTGTTTGCCATATGTTATTGGTAACCTGTCTGCGTAGTCTGATGCTCACATATATGAAATTTTAGTTATCTTGACGATCTTTGCGAAAATCCCAATATTTTTCATATAAAATTTTCATACCAATTGTATGTTAATAATCACTTTAATTTAATTATCTCTTTAAAGTCAGACGCCCAAAATTCTGTGCGTACAACGCCTCACTTACATTTCACTTTTTAACACCAACGCGAGTGTAAAAAAATCTAATTTTTTAAATCACTACGTCATTGCGTTAGACTTTTACGTTCACTTTATTTGTTAAATTAAAATAAGTTCAGTGTTACCCGTATTTATGCATATGGAATTTATGTTTGGTTTGTTACATTTATCCCTGCTATTGGCAACACCAATTTTGGCAGCTGATTGAAAATTAAATAAAGAAAAATAAATAAGAGTATGATTTTTTTCTTTTGTAATTTGTGTTAAAAATTATAAATTATAAAATTTTAAATACCCAAGGAACATTTTTACGGACTCTCCGACACGTACGGATTCATGAATCCGGCTTTAACTACACGTTTACGGACACGTAAATACGGAAACGGAACATTTACGGACCCTATAATTGAATTTTCGAAAACAATTAGTTTTGACTCCGTTTTGGAGCATCCGTTTCTGTATTGTCAAATACGGACTTCCTCGGATTTCATTAGTTTTTCTTCCGCTGCTTTCGAATTCGTTTTGGTGTCAAACGACAATAATAAAAACGTATGTGATCATTATACGGGTCGCGCGCTTAAGTTTAGTAAAAGAGATGCTCTCTTACATCTCACACCGAAAATAAATTAAAGTGATATCTATGAGGTAAATATTTATGAAATTTAGAATATGTTTTACGGTTATGTGCGAAAATTTATGCAATTTTGAAAATAAAAATATTGTCTGCCAATAGATTTTGTTAAAAAATGTGGAAATTTGATTTGTATGCTACATCATTTTGTAAACGCCATTAATCAAACCTTAATTAAAATTTTGTTTTATTTTTTCATGATATTCAATGGGACATAACTGGATAGAAAAAACTATATATTGTTATTCCAAATTAAAAAATTTAGGCATTTATATAAATCCGTTTTTTTGTTGAAAAAACGGTAGGAATACGGATCCGTAAACGGTCCGCCATTGACGGACTTTCAACGGACAACTCCGTTTTTCATCCGATATATCCGGTCCGTAAACGGTCCGTCATTGACGGACTTTTAACGGACAACTCCGTTTTTCATTCGATATATCCGGTTCGTAAACGGTCCGTCACTGACGGTATTTAAACGGATTTGAATCAGTTTTGATGTTCCTTAAAATCCGTTTTCTGGTCCGTACACGGATCCAGAAAACGATACGTAAATGGAGTTGGATTCCGTTTATGACGAACCGAAAACGTTACGTAAACGGCACGTATTGTTTGTTGGGTAGTCCTGTATAAAGAATTGTACAAAAAAAAAGAAAATAAATAAAAAATAAAAAAAAATGTACTCGTTACTTTTTCATACGAGTACCTCGTCTTCCTCGGATGATGAATAATCCCACCAGGGTATTGGAGTTACAAAACGTCAATTAGGGTACAATATTATTGTCATGGATTTACCAGATACGGAGTAAGTTGTTTATTTATATTGAGTTAATGTTAATTTGTAAAAATAGACAATGACAGCTCTTCATTAGATTTTAAAACAATTTATAAAACCTTTTCTTACATTCTTAATGAAAAAAATTACAAATTGTGTCCTTTTTTTAAATAGTTTTAAAAAATTTTCAAACCAACGTGATGATTTTGACATATCAAGTGATTAATTTTTTTTTCTTATTTGTATATATAAATAACGTAAGTAACAGCTGTTTCAACTCTATTACTTTATTTAAGTGATTTACAAAATCGTTTTGTTTTTAAATGAGTTAAGGAAATGTAAATAACAGAAAAAAATTAAAACAAATAAAATAATTAAAGTCGGTCATGCCGACTATTTGATAACCTACACCACATTAGGATTGGGGTAATATTCCGGAAAGCGGACCACATACCGGGAAGGGAATATCAATTAATATGGGATTTACGTAAAGCTTGTATACCTCGTGTACTCTATAAACTCTGTGAATGATATATTTTATGCGACCCACGGTTAGTTTGAGCGAACTTGCCATAAATTGATTATAAATTCTTTTTAAAATAAATCGAATGAGACCAATTAAAAATTCATTCGATTTGTAAAATTGTATTTTTAGAATTCAACATTGCAAAGTCAATTAGAATTAAAAATTTAACTAGGAATTGAGTTCTTTAGAAGATCTGCATACAATATACAATACAAGAAATTTTTGTTGGCGCAATTCTTGTTAATATTCTTTTAAAATTGCCCTTATGTTCACACAGAGAACATTTTTTCAGCAATTTGTGTATACATTTAGTTTAAAATTAATGGAAAACAAAACGAAGAATGAAAAAACAAAACGAATTGCCGAGTACATGCAATTCTGTACCAATTACCAATCTTATTTCCCCTGTCCTACAATCTCAAGAGTTGCGCAAAAAAAGTGGCTCTGTGTGAAATGAAAAAAAAAAAAAAAAAATTTTGTTTCCGGCTTTTTATATCGAATGAAAATTTTTGTGTCTGCGGCATTAAATGTATGCAAATAGCAACAAAATATTTTCAACAAAGAAGTAGACTGCTGTTTCAAAAGAGAAGATTTAAAAAAAAGGTGTACCATGTCATGCACCCAGATGAAAAACCCATATAAAACACAATCCGAGTCAACACATCTGCATAAATGAAATATAAAATAGGGATGTAAATGTCATATTCGAGAATTGGCATAGTGCTGAAACCATTTTATACTTGTATAGCCCTCCAAAGCACAAAATTTTACAAGCCACATATGAAATTGTTTTAAAACTCTAGGAAAAAGTTCCCGACTAAAAAATACAAAAAAGGAAATTTACTGTATTCCGCAAGAAATCTCCATTTGAATATGTTTTCATCCTATTTCCCCTGATTTGATAGAGTTTTGTGTAAACGATGCACATGTTGGGACTTACCATCCGATCATTCTCCTATCGTATTGAAAATTATTAAATTGCAAGTATAAATTGCGTAGAAGGACATTGTAAAAAGGGAATTGATAAATTTTATTTAAAATTACAAAAACTATTAGTAAAGGCCCTTTCACATTATTACACAAGTTTTCATATTTTACTTGGCACAAATATGATTTAAAGTGTGTTGAAGTTGTCTATTTGTCACACACACAACAAAAATATTAAAACTCCTCTTTCTGCTTCTAATTAGAGCTTGTAAATAATCGCGATTATAACTAAAAAATATGCCGTTAACCGCCATTGTCGACTTTGAAAAAATAAAAAGACTCAGAAATGAAAAACTTTAATTTTTTTAAAATGCCTACTTACATCAAAAAATAATAATCACCCTTATTCTAGTTGTCGTTATCAATATCGTCGTCGTTTTTGAGTCAACATCACATTGAATCGACGTCGACATCACTTCGACACCAAATTGGTATTCCAAAACAGCGTTGAAACGACGTTGACAGTTTATCGATTTAAACAAAAACCACATCTCTAAAAATTGAGTCGGCAGATTTATTTTGTTATTATTTTTGCGAAAAAATGTTTTTGTTGGAAAGAAGAGTACTCAGACAGAAATCCAATACCATTAACCTGCCGGATAACAACTGAGTAGAAAAATCAAAGTCTGTTACTTTAAAGAATGTTAATCTTCTAATTTTTTTAAAAGGTTTGAAAGTTACTTTCGGTTGAAGAAAACAGCCTTCAAAGATGTGCTGGAAACAATAGCACCTAATTTGAAAACCGGAATCAAGTCCACATTTATTTCCAAAACAATAAAGTTGGCAGCTACATTAAGATTTTTAGCCCAGGGGTCGTAGCAGCTCAGTGTTGGAAACGACTTTAACTCAGGTTTCAGCTGTTTCTGAAACTTAAGCATATTTGCCACAGCTTCCTCCAGCGGGCTCAAATAAATTGCTTGAATCTTCCGTCACCTGTAGCATTACACTCTGCTTTGTTGGCTACCATTTTTTTTTAACTTTAAATTTTAAGTCTTGCCAAACCTATAAATAAATTTTGTTATATTTTTCTAATGCACTTTATATGATCATGCTTTCTTTACCTTCTGCCATCCATCTCCTATTTTTCTCGGTGGGCCAAGTGCATTTAATATATTTAATATTTCTTCTCATTGCTCTTTAAAATTACTTGGAACAGTGCCTCTGCGAAATCCTATTGCAAGCGACGGATTTTCATCCAACTCTTTTATGAGTTTTTGAAACTGCATTTTTTCCGTTTTTTTTTCAGTCATTACTTTTCCTCAAGTCGTTACAAAAAATTGTGTCGACCAAATCAGAGTCGTTTCAATACAATATCGGCCTCACATTTTCTTACAGAATACCAAATACTTGTCGACATTTTAAAACATAAACGAATTGTTAAAACATAAACAAATTGGATTTAAGTGGATGTCATATGTTTAGACATGAGTCAGTATATGCACTTTCGATCCCTTTCTTAATTACTCAAAAAAAAAAAGTTAGTAGAAAAATTTGTAAATGGTTTTCAATCCCACTTTACCATTTTTGTACTAATTTTTAATAAAAAAAATTTTATTTAGTAAATTTTTACATTTACATATTACAAATTACAGAACTTTTACAGAATATTAACTAATTTTTGTTGTTTATTGTTGTGACGAAAATATGTAATGCCATTAATTGTCCCAGTCCTATAATATAAGAACTGTTGTACTGGCTTGTCAAATCAGAATAAATAAATAAATAAATAAATAAATAAATAAATAAATAAATAAATAAATAAATTAATTAATAAATAAATAAATAAATAAATAAATAAATAAATAAATAAATAAATAAATAAATAAATAAAATTATTTTACAAATTTTTGAAAACCGATTTGCTATAATTAGCAAAAAAAATTACTAATTTTAAAAAAGTGGATATTGAAAGAAATGCCATTTCTTATAATTAAAACTTAAACATACAAGCTTAAATTGCCTTAAAATGTTACATATATATGTTGAAAAAAGGGATCCAAAGTGAAGATGCTTTTCACAACTGGATCACACCCAAAAATAGAACATCCACCAAAAAATAGCATTAAACATTACAATCTTTTATACTTTTTAAAGGCTGAAAAAACATTTGCACCGTAACCACTATACTGTTCATAAGTTTATTCAGCAGTTCAAAATCTTTAAGCATATCTATCACAAATTCTAGAATATGCGTTGCTGGTGTTTGCCTAAATATCAATTATTAAAACTATTTTCAAAAATCTGCTGCTAAAAAGAGTCAATGCTTTTTTAAAAAATAAGTAAGAGAAAAAAAAATCTGATAATTACGAAATTCGCCAGATCGAATATTTTTTGTTCAATTTCCAGCATATTTAAAATTAAAAATACGAAGATGTAGGACATTAATTAAATATTATTTAATAAAAGTAGTAGTTAATTAAATCTTAAAATTGCAGTAAATACAATTTCCATTAGACCTGACTAAAATGGAATTAACCATTGTTTGGGAGTTTCAAACATCAGCACAAACTCATAATACCATAGTGTAGGGTATAAAAATGTATCTAAAATTAAATTCTATTTGGAACTATTAACTATTTACTCACAAATCTAAAGAATTATGAAAAATCGACTTACCAAGTAGGAATTCCTGTTTGCCAATAATGTTTACATGTAAATTGAAGTCTTCAGCTTAAAGTTGGGAAGCTTCTCTGCGTATAATCATCTGTCCACATTTCCGTAGTGAATGTTATATAATGGTTTTTTCAATTATTCTTTCTCATATTATTCTTTAAGAACCTTCGTAGAAAGGGTTTTTCTTGTTACTAATATATATTCCACTTTCTGCAATTTTTAAAATTAGAAGAATATTAATTACATATACTAAAATAAACCATATCCGTCATGGAATAACAGCCTGGGGAAGCTCAACACACTACAATAAATTACAACACTCACAAGATCAATTGTTAAAAATCCTCCGCAAATATCGTGCTTATGCAAGTGTCAATAACAATTATAATACTGCCAACACCAACACCCCACCTGACACACTTATTGGTGAAAGCTTAAATATCATCATCAATATAACTACTAATGTCAACAATACAACAACATCAAATAACACAACAAGAAATGTCGTTAACAACTATAACACACCTACGAACAATATCGCGAAAGGTCTGCATCTTCTAAACGTAAACAACATATATAACACCACATTAGCAATAGAATTCTACAATGATTCAAGATTTCTAAAGAAAATAAGTCACCATCACCAAACTCGATTGAATTCTGAAGGAAGATATCATGTCCAAAGATTTAACAACAACTATGGTAAAAGCACCCTATTTGTCGTACTGCCATACTTATTTAACAAAATACCGATTGATGTCCTAAATACAACAAACAACAACAAAAGGAAAAATATATTCAAAAACATTTTTATAAATCAGCAATGAATATTAAGAGATTTCAAATAAAATTATTAACCATATTAATTTTTACCTGCAGACAAGCCGCAATGGCTTCGCAAGGTAACTAATTTTTATGAATTAATATTTTTAAGGAAATAAAGATAAATTAAAAAATAAAACATCTTTTGTCGCAAATTGTTGCATTTCTATTTCCTTTTTAAGGCTGGAACCTTTTTTGCGTAGTGAAGGACACGTATAAAACTTCCTGTGCCTCCTTTGCACGTGTATGTCGATAATGCATTGCATGTAATACAATGTGCAAGATCCACAATGTTTTCAACAAGTTTAGTTAACTTAAATCTATTCCAGGATTCACTTTGCCAGCTGGCTTATAAAATGTATATTTACTTTTGTCCTTTTTTATATCCTATTTCTTTTGGCATTAATTTTTGTTTTAATTTTAGTTAACTTTATTCAAAATATACACGTTGTAATCAACAAAAAAAACTTTTTTTTAATATACCATGCACAAAACAAAGTATATAAACAATCCTAAAAAACAATGTTGCCAATTTTTGCTCCTGTTTTACTAAATTTAATTTAATTACTTATTTATTGGAGGCGGGTGTTATGACACCATAGGATTAAAAACGGCGTCATCTGGCAGCATTGTAAATAATATTATTGAAAAATTTACTAAATTACATTAAATGTAAAAATTTTAAAAGTAAAAAAGAAAAGTTGAAAAAATAAATAAAAATCGAAAAAATAACCACTACAAGAAAAGTAAGTTATTTTAATTTTGCCTTAGGCCCACGTGTGATTCATGTGAATTACGAAATTTCGTATCACGTGCCCACCTCTAATTTTATGGTGCAACACATTCTCCTATATTCTAAATTATTAATATTTTAATTAAAACGCTGACCACTTTTAAAAAAATTTGTTCCTTATTATAATATTAAAGGAGTTCACAAGGCGAGTTAAATTTTGCTGTATGATAAAGGTATTACAGAACCTAGATTATAATTATTTGTAAGCAGCGTTAAAAAAAACTGCACACTAATGGCGGAAAACGCGAAAACGATTCATGATGTTTCAATAAAAAAATAAAATAATCCGCTGTTTACATCATGACTATAAATTTATAAACAAAAAATATTTATTTTTGAAAAAATCAAGTTCTAAATGAAAACGTGGTTCAAAAATACATATATATTTGGTCGATTACAAATAAACATAGCGATTGTTATATATTTTACCCCTTTAGGCGCCCAAAATTGTAAGACTTTAGACACCCAGTATTTTGAATCAACTTGCTTAAGTGACGATTACGATTGTAATTGATTTGCAAGCTCTACTTTTAATATTTGTTTAGATTTATGTATTTGTGAACAGCACATTACTTGTGTGGAGACAAGTGATAACTTAAAGAAATATTTTAATAATTAAAGCTTGCCAAAAAAGAGTTTATTTATTTTTTAAATGTAACGAACTATGTTCACACTTATTATACATTTTCCATATACAACACTGAAATGTATAACACACTTGTGTGATAATGTGCACGGAGCGAAAATGTTCCAGTTTCTAATTATATACATATATATTTTTTTCTTAGTAACTAAAAGGTTTGTGTTCCCTTCTTTCTAACCTCTTTGATATCACAAAATATAAAAACGTTTGTATACTAATTTTTATTATCTAAAGGGTGATTTTTTTGCTATTTGGTTTTTATGTGTACATTTTTCCATTTGTAAAAAAAGGATTCGTGCCATGTGGCAATGCCAAAAATGCTCAGTCAGGTTTGCAATATCACCATTATGGTCCATTTATGCTCGTCATAATCGACCCACCAAACAGGCTATTTTACGCGAAGAGTGCGTACGCTATTTCGGTACGCGAAGAGTCCGTACCGGGGAGAATATTGCTGCTATATCGGCCAGTGGAGGACCACCTAGAACATTTTACGTAAGGATCTCGGTATGAAACCATACAAAATACAGCTGCCGCAAGAACTAAAGCCATGTGTCTACCACAATGTCGTTTATTTTGTGAACGGGCCTTAGGAAAGTTGGATGAAGATCCATTTTTCTATCGAAAAATTGTCTTCAGCGACGAAGCTCGATTTTGGATCCAGGGGCAGTTCAAGAGCTGCCAATGACAGATGGACTATTTGGTGCGGTGTGTGGGCCGGCGGCATCATTGGACCGTAGTTCTTGAAGCACGATGAAAATCTCAATAGAGCAAGGTGGGGTGCAATAATTACCTATTTTTTGCCCAAAATGGAGGAATTGGACTTGGTTGACATGTGATTTCAACAAGACGGTGCCAAATGCCACACGGCACGCAATACTATGAACCTATTGAGAGGCGAGTTTGGTGAGAAATTAATCTTACGTTTTGGAGGAGACCTTTGGCTGCCAAGGTCATGCTATTTGATTCTACTAGACTATTTTTTTTGTGGGAATATGTGAAATATCTAGTGTACAGGTACAATTCAGCCCCAAAAGACAACATTACAGTTGCCATTGGTGAGATACGGGCCGATATGCTAAAAAAAGTATGCCAAAACTGACCTACCTACATGAAATAATCTTAAAAAAGTAAATAGTAGGCATTCATTTATAAGCAGGCGTGGATCCAGGGAGGGGATGTTCAGTGTCATTTTTATGCTAATAGTGGGAACTGTCATCTAGTAATGAAAATTTAAATCTGCAAACATAATTAACATGGCAAAGCTTTTTGTTTGAGAACTAGCTATTCCGATGAAAATGTTTTTTTATTGGATATTTTTTTTTTAATTTGAAAATTTTTTTGTATTGTAAGACTTTTGGGTTTATTCTGTAACTACTTTAACATTTGTCACTTTCAAATATGTAACTCTGATATATTTAGCACAGGTTGAGTCACTAATATCAAAATTATATTTGGGTAAATTTTTGTATATACCTTAAGGAAAATTTAACATTATGTGACTCTCCCTATCCTAAATATGGTAGAGTTGCATATTTCGATGTGACAACTTTTCATATAGTTAATAAAAATAATATTCAAAATGATTTGGAATTTTTTTGGGAATTTTTTTTTTGATTTCGAATTAAAGAAGCAAAAAGTTAAAATTAATAGAAAAAGAGGTTTAAGGTGGAGATGGGCACGTTAGCGATGTTTGACTTCAACTCTCGTTCGATCACGAACCAAAAATTATAATCACTCTAGACAATTTTTCTCCTATTCACGCTCACTGAGTAATTAAAATTTTCGCTCACGCTCACGAAGTACTCATTCTCACAAAATACAAATTGAAAAAATATCTCGAAAAATAAAAAAAATTTATTTTATCACAAACCACTCGAAGTGTTATCCTATTAATTAGTGTGTCCAATTTGGTTAATCGTTTAACCGATTCCTCTATTATTCACTTCTATTTGGGTTAATGTCGAAACAGGTTACATATTTCATATACAATAAAATTCTTTTAAAATCATCTAAAAGTGATCTCTAAGGATATTATAACTTTTTTAAGGAACTCAAAGCAAGTCCTATATAGGCTTTTGGAAATACTATAGACAATTTTTAATTTTTGTCTTAATTCATTTAAGTTATTTTTTCATGTACTTCAAAACAAGGAATTCTGCCCTTTGTTTCATCTCCCAAGCATTTTTTTCAAAAGCGGTTCGAAACACATTATTTCTACATATTTTTTTACTAGAACCAATTCTACGAAACCCAAATGATTTCAAACAAAAATCAGATTAACTGGTTATATAGGGTCCGCCAAATAACTTTTTTTTTGAAAATGCTATAAAAAAAACTACTGAATATTTTCTCAAATTTCTTTTTTTATTTGAAAGTACAATCCTTCCGGTTAATAATGGAAAAATTTCATTCAAATGGCTGCCTCGGCTGGCCATGCAGTAGCCTACACGATCGGTTCAATTTTTAAGCACATTATCGATTGTGTGCAGCTGCATTTCACCAATGGCTTCACGAATATTGTCCTTTAAAGCGTCAATTGTCTCTGGCTTGTCGGCGTAACACTTATCTTTGACGGCACCCCACAAATAATAGTCCAACGGTGTCAAATTGCAGCTCCGAGGTGGCCAAACGACATCAGCTCTGCGGCTGATAATGCGATCTTGCAAAACATCGAGTGTAGCTTCGGCTATGTGGCACGTAGCGCCGTCCTGTTGAAATCATATGTTGCCAATATCCTCCTCTTCAATTTTTGTGAACAAAAATTCGTTCAACATGGCCCGATAACGATCGCCATTGACTGTAACGGCCACTCCTTGCTCATTTTCGAAGAAAAATGTCCCAATTATGCCATATTCCAACGATATTCGTTCAGCGGAAGGATAAAACTAATTATCTGTTAAATCAGGCATGAGCTAAGTGTTACCATTCACGAAATAAGCACTAGTTGAAAATAAGTTATTCTACAAGTCGTTTTTTGGAACTGAAAATATAGCTGTTAAATTATTGATTCATGTTCTATTTCAAATTCCTTATGTTTCAAAATTTGTCAGATTCTGAAGCTATATCATTCTTGGAATATGAGCACTTTTTGTGAACACACAAATTGGAAAAAACACAAAAAATAAAAAGAAATAATCAACAATAAAAAATCGAAAAAAATTAAAAATTAAAATAAATAAAAAAAAGAATAATTAAGGAAAATTACGACAAAAAAAGGCCTCACGAACAAAATTTGTGTACCGCTCACGTGAGTAATTTAATTTTGGCTCTCGCGTTACTATTTATAACCCCAAATAAATGTTTCGTTCACTTTTGCAAATTTGATGTTTTTTTCAATTTTCAAAACCAAAGAATTAGAAAATCACCCTTTATAAACGCAAGCAACTCTTATCAGTTATTCTTCTTTTAATTTCATAAAAAAAATCTATTAAATATCAATCAATATAATAATCAGTAGCAAAAATTTTATGCGTTTTTAAGATTTAAAAATATGTATGTGTTAAAAAATATTAAAATACAATTCTTCTTGCAAGAAGTAGCCACACACATTCTAAAAACAAGTACCTAGAAAATGTATAATCTGTGTTAGTACCGCTGATAACATTCACTTTAAACTCAATCTTGCAGAACTGATAGATGATATCAAAATGAATGGACATCGAATAATCAACAAACAAACAATAAAAACAGATTTGAATTAAAACGAGATGTTAAGTACGATTTGTTGTTAGTTTGAACAGTAAAAAAAAAGTATTAAAATAACTCAAAACTATGAGTTATTTTTTTCGAGATTTTTCAAATTCAAAACTAAGTATCAGTTAAAGTTTTGCATTCGTTCAATACGGTCATATTAATTTTTTTTATTTAAAAACAAATACGTAATCGTGTTTTGTGCTTTTCAAATAAATAATTAAATATTTTAAATAAGATGAGTTGCCCCTATGCCTCAACATTAAACGGGTGTGTATTTGTGCAAAGTAATAATCGATTTTTAATTGAAAATTCTAAATCACGTTTGCATCTGTCTTAACGATTTAATAATTATATAGAAAGGAACATGATGATAATGCTATACCCCTTAACACCGAGGTGGGTAAAATTTACGGCGAATATTTGATGTTGGATAAACTTTTAAGTGCTCAATGTATGCTGTCGAAAGAAGATAAACGTCCAGTGCATGATGAACATCTTTTTATAATTACACATCAAGGTATGTACAACACACAAATTATAAAATTCTTATTTATAATCGGTTTAGAGAAAACTCGAATAATAATTTTTTGTTCGATAAATCAATTAAAATTAAAAGACGATTAATTGATTACTCTAATTAGTTGTGCGGTTCCGTCACTTTTAAACGACAAAATTCGATAATAAACAACATTCGTTTAAAGCTGTTCCCTAATTTTTCTCAATAATAGTTGTAGTTATTAAATTATTGACTTATCTACAGAATTTTTTTTTAAATTGAAGTTAAAAATTTTTGTCGTTATGTAATAAAATTTTGAGGCAATTAAAATTAGCAACTTTTGTCGGTATCTCTTCTAAAATATTTTTAAAAAATAGAGAATAGTTTTTTCGGTAACTCAACCGACACACAGTAGGATGAAAGGCATGAAAACCGGGGATTAATTCAGAAAAGCTTTAATTAAATACATTATATTATTAAGTATTAAAATTTGAAAAAAATTAAGGCAAATTATTTTTAAATGAGTTTCAACAACTGATGCGAATGGAATGAGACTTATTGTTTTTCATTGGATGTTCATCCAAAATTCTACTTCAAGTTAGTTTGCTTTAAAAACGAAAACAGTTTGCAAATAGCTTAATTATAAATTTTAACTTCAAATTAAATTTACTTCTAGAAAATCAATGTTTTGAAATAAAATTAAAAAAATTACAATTATTTTCGGATCGAAATAAAAGTTTTTATTCGCGAATTAAAAAATAAATAAAAATAATTCGCGCAAGTTATCTTATTTTTTGATTCGCAGATTCTAAATTTTTTTTGAATGTTTGAAAATAAACCTTAAATAAATTTTTAAAGCTCTGTCTGAAACATACCTATGAATTGAAACGAACTAAGGCAATGACTGACTTTTATGACGTCGACTTATTTTAATGACGTCGATCGTTAACATGAGTTATGACTCAAAAAACTTAAATTTATGTTACACATCGCTCGACGAACCTTATATCGCATAACACAATCATTTTAATATTTATATTTGCTTAAAATCCTTCAATTTCTAGAAAGATTGTCAAACAGTTTTAAACTTTTTTTTATCGCCATATTAATCAATCCTTCATATATTGCATCGCTCCTTAATAATTACTTCAAGATCTGAACTTAACTCGTAGCTATATGAAATGCAACACTGCTCCCATCAAGTACCATCTTTTAATATACTACTGTCAAATATTGAACAAGTTTCGTCATTTACTTTACCTTTAACATCTGTTAAAAACATACAACTCGTGGCTTTTATTGAAAATGGAAAAAAGTTAATTTCGAGTGCTCATTAAACCGTCAATCAAACTAAGGAAAAGCTTGATAAATACTATGGGGGCTCTGCACCATCGATTTCAATGGTAAAAAAGTAGTCTACTGACTTTCGTTGTGGAGGTCTCTACACCCAAAACAATTGAAAAATTCACGATATGAGGTTAGCCGGTTGGAGATTGAAATGTGCGATAGATTGTGGAAGAAATAGGCATCTCACATGGCTCAGTGGTTACAATTTTGAACAATCACTTGGGTATGAGAAAGCTTTCCGCAAGATGCCTGCCGGGTTTGCTCACAATCGACCACCAACGCAATCGTGTGACAGCTTAGTTTCCATGGCAAAAATCCATGAAGAAGACTACGAATTCGCCTTATTCTCCGGATTTAGCCCCCAGTGACTATTTCCTGCTTCGAAACCTAAAGAAATGGCTCGGTGGAAAGAGATTTAGCTCGAACGATGAAATTAATGATCAAACATATGCCTATTTTATTGACCTCGAAATATCCTGCTGTGAAACGCAAAGTAGTCAGGTGGTATTGGATGGGAGCAGTGTTGCATTTCATATAACTACGAGGGAAGTTCGAAAAGTCATGGCCTTGTTGATCCGCCCTCGTATATTCATAAAAAGAAGAATTCTATTAAATATATCTTAATTTGATAATTATCCCGACTGCCTTTACGAGGAAAGTGTATTCTGTAATTTTTAAAATTTTTTTAACTTCTTGAGCTTCCTCATATAGTTGACCTATTGGCAATAAGGTTAACTTACTATTTCTGGCCCGTGAATAAAGAATTTATGTGTGATGTTGGAGGTTGATTTAAGCAAATTTTTTGGCTGTATAGTTTCTGCATTTAAAAAAAAAAAACCGTCTGGCAGTGTTGCCATCATCAGAGTTTCCAAGGCCTGTCTTCAGTTGGTCAACGATCAGTCTAGTTTTCTCTCTAAACTCTTGTAAAATCTTTAATTAATAAAAAAAAAACTGTTTTCCAGCATTTAATGATTTATTTATTTATTTGCAACTGGAGATTTTAAGTGAAAACTTGAATATTTAATTTGTTGAAAAGTATCGACAAAATTTATTTTTTTAATACACTATGTTAAGAAATTTGTCCAATCCGGTCCAATAATACTTCGAAACTTAACCTCTATTTCAAAAATATCCTATTTTTAGGATAATTTTCAAAAAATTATTGAAAATAATTTAATAAGTTTATCTAAAAAAAAATTTATTAAAGCTCAATACCTGAAATTGATGCATCCATTTGAAAAAAGTTATAATTTTACAAAAAACTTAAAAATTAAATATCTCGTCGTAAAACTGCAAACACAATTAAAAAAAAATTATTAAACTTTGAGAGAGTATAGCAAAAAAATAACCAAATTAGAACATAAGTCTTAACAGCTAATGATGATGCGTTTTAGCTTCTGTTACCCGGTACAAAAATGTATTACAAAATACTCACTTAAACTTTTGAATTAATCATCAGTTTTGACACGGTTCAACCCAATGTGCCACAATTATAGTTAGTTAACGAAATAGATAAAATCGTTCAGAAAGTTAAGAATCACACTACAGCAAAACACGCTGAAATACCTTTTTTGTATCGATATCGTTATCTTTATCTCTCAACTGATATTGTACAGTGCGTAAGTATCATATGTTCATATAACTGCAACACACACAAAAATTTACAGATATTAAATATAACAGGTCAATTGAGAAGTCCCCGGCTTGATATAATTAAATTTGACAGCTGTAGGATCAGTAGTTTGTGAACTATAGCATTTTGAGTGAAGCAACTTTTGTTATTGTGAAAAAATGGATAAAAAGGAATTTCGCGTGTTGATAAAATATTTTTTTTGAAAAGAAAAAATACAGTTGAAGCAAAAACTTGGCTTGATGACGAGTTTTCGGACACTGCCCCAGGAAAATCAACCATCAAGGATTGGTATGCTACGTTTAGACGTGGTGAAATGAGCACCGAAGACGGTGAACGCAGTGGACAGAAACATCAAAAAAATCCACAAAATGATTTCGAATGACCGTAAATTTAAATTGAATGAATAAGCAGGTACTCTAAAGATATCAACTGAACGTGTACATCATATCATTCACGAATATTTGTGTATAAGAAAGCTCTGTGCAAAGTGGGTGCCACGCGAGCTCACTTTTGACCAAAAACAACGACGAGTTGATGATTTGGTGTAGTGTTTGGAGATGTTCAAGTGTAATAAACCCGAGTTTTTCCGTCGATATGTGACAATGGATGAAACATGGCTCCATGATTTCACTCCGAAGTCCAATCGACAGTGATCCGAGTGGACTGCACGTGATGAACCAACTCCAAAGCGTGGAAAGACGCAACAGTCGGCTGGCAAGGTTATGGCGTCTGTATTTTGGGATGCGCATGGAATAATTTTCATTGAAAGAAAGTGCTGTTTCACCAAGACAATGCACAAGCCAGTGAAAACGATAGCGAAAATCCATGAATTGGGCTTCGAATTGCTTCCGCATCCACCGTATTCTCCAAATCTGGCCCCCAGCGACTATTTCCTGTTCTCAGATCTCAAAATAATGCTCTCTGGGAAGAAATTTTCATCGAATGAAGAGGTGATCGCCGAAACTGAGGCCTATTTTGAAGCAAAGGACAAATCGTACTACAAAAATGTTATCGAAAGGTTGGAGGGTTGCTATAATCAGTGTATCACTCTTGAAGGGCACTATGTTGAATAAAAAAAATGAATTTTGCCACAAAAAAAAATGTGTTACTATGGTAGGTCGGGGACTTTTCAATTGACCTGTTAAATTAAACTTATAAAATAATATGTCTTTAAAAATATCCAGTATAACAGTCTTGAACTGTTTAGTAGTACTACATTTTGAAGTAGTGAAGACAAAACAAAGTTTTTAAAAGAAAATAGTGAATTTTAATATCAGTTTTTTTAAACCGGTTTATTTTAAAGTATGTAATGTAAAAGTCTTGCAATAAAGCAGTCTTTTAAAACTTGTTTACACTATTTATAACAAATAATTTCTTGCAGCTTATGAATTATGGTTTAAACAAATAATATTTGAATTGGATTCCATACGTGAAATGTTGAACGATGAAGTAATTGAGGAAACCAAAACGTTGGAAATTCTAAAACGTCTGAATCGTATTGTGCTCATACTTAAGGTAAAATGACTTTAAACCAAATTTAATATAGCAAACTTTTCCACGAAAACAAATAATATTGTTTATTTTCAGTTGCTTGTCGATCAAGTACCCATTTTGGAAACAATGACACCATTGGATTTTATGGACTTTCGTAATTATCTTGCTCCAGCTTCTGGTTTTCAAAGTTTACAATTTCGTTTAATCGAAAATAAGTTGGGTGTAAAGACTGAACATCGTGTCAAATATAATCAAAAATATTCGGAAGCTTTCGGTTGTGATAATTCAGCCATTAATGCCATTATTGAATCGGAAGTTGAGCCCTCTCTGCTGGAATTGATAGAAAAATGGTTAGAACGTACACCGGGTTTGGAAGAGAATGGTTTTAATTTTTGGCATAAATTTCAAGTTAGTGTTGATTCGTTTTTAAACGAGCAAGTTAAAAGTGCTTTGGTAAGTTTGTTGATCGGCATATTTGAAAAAAGGGATGTTTTAATTTAAATAATTTTATACAGAGCGAAAAAGTTGAAACTGCTAAAAACTATCGTTTAATGGATATTGAAAAACGTCGTGAGGTTTATCGCAGTATATTTGATCCAGTCGTACATGATGCTTTGGTTTCTCGTGGCGATAGGCGTTTCAGTTATAAAGCTTTGCAGGGAGCCATTATGATAACATTTTATCGGGATGAACCACGTTTTAGTCAACCGCATCAATTGTTGACATTGCTCATGGATATTGATTCTTTAATTACAAAATGGAGGTGTAAGTTAAAAGAGGATTAAATATTTATTATCAATTCAAATAGAATAGTTCGATAATGACAATCTATAAGATCCCTGCGGGAAAATGAGCTATCCGAGCTATCAACGTGATCGGTTCATTGTGATAGGGACCGGTGACGGGATTTTTAACATGGGCTTGTCCTAGGGGGGAGTCAATTGCCCTCTGTGCCATGTCACAGGACTGGTCTAACAGAACATGTAACACAACTAACCCCAAAGAACATATCGCTGAACCAACACAAAAGATTATGTCGCACCTGTACCTATAAAGGGAGTCAACTTAAAATTTAAAAATTTTCAGTAGAGGCAAAAAACTGTTTTTATTTTTTTTTAAATATTTACTATAAAATTTAAAAACAATTATGTCATTGTAAAGAAATACGCACAAGAAGTATACAGCGGTAGTTGTTTTTTGCAATTTTTTAACCCTTTGACTGTCCAATGTATCACATATGATGCACAGGCGTCATGATATGTGATACACAATTTGTCTTATTTCCTTTTAAGATAATTTCATTATACCTTATATAATATAGTTAAAACAATACCGAAAATCAAATAGATAGATAATAGTAAAGAATAAAAATATCATGAATCGTGTGCGATGCATAGAACGCTTCAATAATAAATAGTTAAAAGATTGGTACACGGACCAATCATATGTGATGCAAGTCATTTTTACTAGATTATGTATGTGGACGTACGGGTCAAAGGGTTAAGTGATTATCGAAATATAACAAGTTTTTTGAGTTCAAAACTGATATGAATTGAGCTTAAACTTGGGGACAACTCAAAATATTTCCCTTTAGTTGAAAAAAATTAAAATGAATTGAGCTTCGATTTGGGGACAACTCAAAATATTTCGCTTTAGTTGATTCTAAAGAATCTACTCTTATATCACAAAAAGGAATAGAACTGTATTTTTTTTTTTGTGAAAGAATAGAGAAAGTTATGAAGGATTTTTACAGTGTGTTGGTATGACCATTGTAAATTGTTTTCTTGCAAAAAGTGAAAATTGAAAAATATTGAGTTGACTCTCTTTAGAGGTAGAAGTGCGATGTCATGACTTTTAAAACGGTGATGTGGAAGGACTTTAGGAACCGGTCCTCTTTTCACCTATCTCGTGATATGTATTTTAGAAACCGGTCCAGTTTCAATTTTCCCTTTTTTGCTGCAGGGATATTAATTGTAACCGTATATTAGTCAATTTACCACAATATGTATTTCGGTCATAGTATCAATAGACTATCAGACTGTAATGACATTACGCTCGAAATAAAGTAACAAATAAATTTTGATATTAATATATTGGAGAACTATATGATTGAAGTCATCTACGAGCGTAATAGAAATGCAGACTAACAAGGATGCTATCCCGATGGGTTCTCTCCAGTCTTAATGAATTTCGAGTGGGAAGTAGAGAAAAAAATAAGAGATAGTACTGTTTTTAGCGATTAATTGTTCAAAAAGTTATTTAAGATTTTTTAGCCAGTTAATCGAATAAAATTTTTAAATTAATCGTTTACTCGAATAAAATTTATGTAATTTAAAAAAGGGAATAAAAATGTTTTTAGTAAGCTACCCGGTCTGAATGCATTATTATAAACATAAATGTACATCTGACTTATCAAGGCTTAACTTTATAAAATTTAAACGTGAACGAAAGGCCGGCCGGTTAGGTTCATTTTGATTTGGACAAAATTATAATTCGTGACGAAGAGGACAGGAATACTAAGAATGCTTACAAACCACGATCTCAATTAACAAATTTTTTATGCATATGAATTTTTTACTCGATAAATTAACTTTTAACTCATCGGCTTTTTCCTTTAAAGCTGTGAGTTATATAACAGATATTTCCAATTAACACTATAAGACACTAAGAATGATGATGCAGGTCATAGCTGACCATGCATTCCATTCCTATAGTGTCTAATTATTTTTCTGAATACATATTCCAGATTATTACAAAAATTGTAACTTTTTTATTTGTTTGGAAAAGCAAAATTTTCATGATCTTCAATAAACTCCGATTAGTTTATAATAAGACATCTGCAATAACTCATTTGCCATTTAAAAAACCTTATTATAGAATTTAAAAGCCTTCAAATATTTTTTAATATGACATCATTTTCTCTTAAGATGAAATTAGAAGCAATTAATTTTAAATTCCATTGAACGCAAATGGATAAAACTTTTCTTTGGGTGTAGAAAATTATTTTTTTTTTCAAATAAAGATTTTAAGACTTTTACATTTTATTTTTACATACAGCAGTATTAATTTTTTGTTTTTATTAATATTTCCAATAGATAATCATGTTATTATGGTTCAGCGTATGATTGGTTCTCAACAATTGGGTACTGGTGGTTCTTCTGGTTACCAGTACTTACGTTCTACATTGAGGTAAGTCTAAACTAATGTAAGATACAATTTTTAATATATCTTAATTTTTGCATTTATTTTGTTTTGTTTAGTGATCGTTACAAAGTATTTTTGGATTTATTTAACTTATCCACATTCTTGATACCACGTGAAGCCATACCACCATTAGATGAAACTATGAGAAAAGAACTAATTAATTAATTTAATTATTAATATTTGTATTGTTTTATGTTAATTGAATACAATTTTAAAATTTAGTCTTGTTAAACTTTCTTATTTGATTCAAAATCCGTGTTATATAATATTACATCTGATCACATATGTTTAGACCGATAGTAATTATATATAGTAATTATATGTATATGATTTATATGGTAATAATATACAGTATAGTAAATATATATGATTTAAGATAGTAATTATATATGACTTAATCTAACTAGATCTGATGCCATATGAAAAGGGTCATGGAAAATTGAGTTATTTTTATATGCAAGATATATACGTATCCTTAGCCAAATACTATGCTTAATTCCATAATCTCTTGCTTCATATTTGGTACGAGATCTGATTTCAGCTCTTGAGCCATTTTCAAAAGCACCGACATAAAAATGTATATAAAAATTTAGTGTAATGAATCACCCGGTAAATAATTATTTTAAATTAAATTTTTAATTTTAAAGGATACAATAATAGTACTTATAATTAGTGTGCTCTTTTTAGGTGTACTAACAAAAAGAAAACCCAAAAGAAAATAGTCGTTATAGAGAAATAAAATTTTAACAAATCTGTTTTATTTAATACGACGATACAACATTACAATACTTAGTACACCTCGTAAACTATTTTATTATTTCATAAAATAATAGTTACTTTTTATATATAAAATTATTCATACAAGGTGTCCCAAGCGGATGGTACCAAAATTTTGCAAACGACGGAAACTGTCAATTTTGTTGTAATACTTGTAAAGTAAATAGATACGAAATGCACGTCGACAAGCTGTGGTATGTTATACTCCTCAAAAAAGTGGGATACTCGTCACTATTTTACAATAAACGAGTATCTGTCCAAAGTTATCATGAGCGACAACGATAAGTATACAAAATTTGCGCTTCTGGGACACAGAATATCCACGTATCATTTGTATCAGTCACTGCATGGTGCACCATTTACGCCAGAGGTGTCATCTAGCCTTATTTTCTCGAAGACGGCGTGGCTAACCGTGTTACTGTGACTGGTGAGTGATAGATAGAGAATCATGATACATGTTGTTTATTGCAGCAAATTAAAGAATTAGTACTGGAGGTCATGTGCTTCCAGCGGGATGGCGCAACTGCACACACAGCTCACGCGACAAAGTTTTTTTTTTGGCGATTTGCAGTGGCCAGCAAGCTCATTCGATTTAACCGTTCCAGAATATTTTTTTTGGGGTTTTCTGAAGTCGCGGTTCTTTGTGGTAATGATGGCGCCCTCTTGATATAATCACCCATTCTGATAAAAAAATAAAGATTAGTAATTCCATTTGCTGAATACGAAAAAAATAAATACAAAAAATGTTCACGAGATCTTTGTTAATATGATGAAAAATTTCATAGATTTTCGCCCGATGTTACACTTCATAAATATGATGAATATGATTCATAAAAATTTTATTAACATGATCTGGTTCGGAATTTTACTCGTACGTTATGCAATTTTGTTACCGAAGAACATTTGTAATCCACTAAACTGAAAAATATGCCTGTTTTGTCGTGTCTCTGTCAGTTTTCGAGATATTGGCCATTTTCAGAAAAAGTATTAATATAATTTTTCTATTAAATAATAAATTTTAAAACGAGGCTGTGCACAACAAAGTTTTGCGGTAGCTAATACATTAAAATTAGGGATATACCCAGCGAAAACATGGTATCAACTACTTACCAGCCTATTCACTCTCTTAATAACTTTTGTTTGCGATGTCTAAAAGCGATACACCCTTATGCACATTTAAGGCCCTTCACACCAATTTCCTGCTTTAACAAAATTATTGTCTGTTCAGTGGCAGAATTACTAATACCCAGTATAATTTTTCCTTCAGCGAAAATTTTTTTCGCCAGGCTAAAAAACCTAAACCTGTAATAAACATTATGAAAGTTGCTAATTTGTTTTAGTAAAAGGAACAATTATGACAAATTTTAGTGTCACTGACAAATATCGATGGGTTATTAACGCAATCTCGTAACTCGATTTTTTACGATATTGTGTTTTAACCAGAAAAGTAATCAATAAATACCGCCGCATAATATTTATGAAAATATTTATTAGTTTTTGTTTTATTTAACAAAATGCAAACTGGTATCTCAACTAATTAAAACGTGCCATACGCAACCTCGTATCTTAAAATAAAGGATGACCCTCAATGATGACAACCCAAAATTTGTCTTCGAGGTAGATATGTTTTCTACGAATCTTTGTTTGAAAATTAGGCACCACTTTATTCATTTTACGTTATTTTAAATTTTATTGTCCAGTCAATTCAGTTATTATTTAAAATGAGTAAACAATACTTAAATAAAACATTTTTTGTTGCAGTTGCAAAAAATAATAAATATTTCGGTAAGTAAAAAAAAATATTTATAACGTATGATTTTTTCTAAACGACATTTAATTGTAGGCATATTTTTCCGATTATGTCGTCGGAAAAGCTTACGCACTGAAATAAAACAACAACAAAAAAAAGGCCAAGAATTGCGTGCACCTTGTAACTTTGTAAAAATCATTAAAGGATTACGAATGAAAAACCATTAAAAAGAACCTTGATTACAGTTTTTTCAAAAATTATTCAGATTTGAAGTTTTTGAAATTTAGCCGGGAAATTCTGTAAAGATAAAATAATGTTAAAATTATCTTTTGATAATGAACAGAAAATTCTTCCCCGAAAATTCTTACTGTCTCAGCTCAACAAAATTATTATTTTTTGTTGCCCTGGTTGTCTCTGTGAATTTATATAACTTCCAGTATAAAGTTTACGAATATATTCATGAAATAACTAAATTGACTCTGCACAGAAAACAGATTCATTGTGACAACCGAATTTATTGCTTACTAAGTCATTTTGTTTCATCAATCAAATTTTTCGGTTGTCACAGCGAAATGTATTCCTGATAAGATTGAAATGTATTGTATTGAAATTTTGTTGTTTTAACCGAATTTCGGTCGCCACAAACAAATATGAAAAGATGTTGGAGAGCTTCAAGATCTTAGGAGCAAATATAAGTGTAAAGCAACACTTTCATCACAGTGACCTGAACAAATTTCCTGATAACCTGGGAAATTATAGTGAGGATCAGGGAGAACGATTCCACCCAGGCCTCAAAGTAATCGAGGGGAGTTATCATGGTATGTGGAACCGCCAAATCATGGTAGACTAGAGCTAGGAATTACAGAGAGATTGTCACAAAAAAAAAAAACAAAATTACAAAAGAAAATCTTATAAAAAGTGTTTCTATGAAGTGCGACAATATTTTTACTAATTCTTCTTTGTCTTTTTACTTCTCTGTAAATATACAAAATAATAAAACATAAGAATGCGTTTGTTTTATTTCTATATTTTTCTGCATTTATAGTGTAATAAGAAAATAAGGATTTAACTTAGAGAAAATAGATTCGTGCAGACAACCGAATTTGTAGCCAATCAAATGGGTGGGTTGTGGTAATCGAATTTTTCGGTTGTGACAACTAAAAATCGATTGAGACATGAGTAGTTTGACTGTGACAATAGTCAATAACAATTCGGTAGTCACAACCAAAACATTCGGTTTTTGCAACTGAAGCTTACGATAAACAACAAATTCGGTTGTCAGCACGAATCTGTTTTTTATGTAAAGAAAAACCAGAGCCAATATGCCAAAAGCTTTCATAGTTTCATAATTTGTTGATGTAAATTTACATAAAATTAATATTATTATATCATGGACAACAAAAACACGGTTGACCAGTGTAATTAATAAGCTATTAATATGTTCATGAATTCAAATAATTCAAAAAGCTTATTTTTGTGATTTTATTTAAAAATAACGCAATCACGTATATAACGTATTTCAGCAATTTTTTTTAATGCTACATTTGTCTTGAAAATTTATCCAAAGTTTAATTACTTTTTTAAATTAAAGAAAAAAAATATATTAAAAATTTTAACAAGTTTTTTATAAAACGTTTTTTGTCTCTTCTGTTAAGTAGTAGTTTTTGAGATACGAGGTTGCGTTATTAAACCCTCGTCATGTTCGGAAGATATTAACAAAATACGAGGCTTAAAACACACAATACACATAACATAAAGTTTTGTATTTCTTTATGTTTAAAAAGAATTTTAAAACAAAAATTGGAAATTTGTGGCAAATGTTTTAATAATAACTAAATTTATCTTAATATTGACAAATTTGTATTTATTAAAATGCTCTAAAGCATATTACTCTATTCGTGAGCATTCGGCATTATTTAACATGTTTAATGTTTAAATAACAAATTTTAAACAACTATTATTTTGAAATATACGAAAAATACGTAATTATTTAAAAATAATTTTTGAATCTCCAAATTTTATCTGGTTTTTTCCTTAGCAAAATTTTCAAATTTATTAGTGGGTTATTGTAATACTTTTTAACAAAATCCCGACAGAGCAGTTGATTGCTTTTCGATATATATGTGGATTTCTTCTTGGAACTCGTCCATATCCGCATTTGCGTGAAGTGCTCTCTCTTCGTATTGTGCTGACGCTAACGTTGGTTGACACCCAAGCATTCTGAAATGTTTTCGGATATTTAACAGCACTTCCAGTTGAATTTTGTTTGACTTTTCGTACAATAGATGATATTTCAGTCCCATTTAGTTTCTTTGGGCTTCCAGACTTAAGACGATTTTGTAAATTTAAAAACTTTTTATGTAACTTTTGTACATATTATTTCGATCTCTATGTTTTAATTATATATTTTAGAATTTATCAGGTTCGAGATCATAATTAAATGTTACGATGGAAAAGCAAACATTAATTTATAAATATTACTTTTTTTTCATCTTCTCTTACATTGCTTGGAAGCACAATTGTAAGGGAGAGATTTGTCGATAAGTGCTTGCATATCCGCATAGCTAAGGTATAATTTATTGAATGCGCTTATTGATAGCATATTACTTACTATCGAAAATGTCAATGTGCAACATTCATCCTATAGTTTTCAAACATTAATAAAGGCCTTTGAATGATGTTTTATTTTATGTAACAAGATTTTTTTAAATAAAAAATTCAATTTTTATTTTCGTTTTAAACATATAACTTAAAATACATGAGATCAAAATATTATTTAAAATTTAGGATCAGTTTAACATACAATAACATTAAATTGATTTTTTAATTATTAACTGTTTAAAACGAAAAAGAACAATACTTCTATTTCTTGTTATTAATAAATAAATAAATAAATAAATAAATAAATAAATAAATAAATAAATAAATAAATAAATAAGTAAATAAGTAAATAAGTAAATAAGTAAATAAATAAATAAATAAATAAATAAATAAATAAATAAATAAATAAATAAATAAATAAATTATTAAATATATAAATAAAATAAATAAATAATCGTTTTAAAATCGTTTTTAATTTGATTTAGAAATAAAATTTTTTTTAGTTGTGATGAAAAAATCTACTAAATACAATACAATTAAAATAAACAAATTCTAAAAAATAAATTAAACGTCACTCTTCCCAGCAAAAAAAGACTTTGCTAAATAATGGGGTTTAGAACGAGCAGTAACTAGTTGAAGTTTGCCTGCTAAGCTTATTATTTTAACATAGGGATGTCATTGAAGGTAGCTAGTTATCTACAACCTTACGAGTAGGGAGTAAGACAACTAGTTAATGGTAAGGCTAAAATAACTAGTTATAGGTAACGCAAAAATAACTGGTTGCAATTCATAAAGGGTGTCCCAAGAAGAACGCAATTTTTAAATTTTAAATAAAACACAGATATTTAAAAAAAAATCGTGAAACTTTATTATATCGTAAAGTAGACAGAATGAGGTTATGTATGGAACAATATATCGTGCAGATGGCCGCCGCGGCTTTGCTGGCATGCACGCGATCTTTTAATGAAATTTTCAATGACCGTTTTGCATGAATGCTGCGGTATTTCATTAATGCAGCGTCCAATTTCCTCTTTTAAGGCTTGAGTCGTCGTCGGCTTATTCGCGTAAACCATCGACTTCAAAAAACCCCAAAGAAAAAAATCTAATGGTGTTAAATCGCACGATCTAGGCGGCCAATTCTGATCTCCAAAACGCGAAATAACACGACCGGGAAATGACTGATGCAGCAATTGAATTGTTTCTCTGGCTGTATGACATGTGGCGCCGTCATGTTGGAACCACATGCCCTCCACTTTCATTTCTTCAATTCTAGGCAAGAAAAAACTGGTTATCATTTCACGATACCGAACACCATTGACTGTTTGCGCTTGACCTGCCTCATTTTCATAAAAAAAGGTCCAATGATTCCTCCAGCCCAAAAACCACACCACACAGTGACACGTTGAGGATGCATTTGCTTCTCGTGAATCACTCGAGGATTTTCCTCACCCCAAATGCGACAATTCTGCCTATTGACGAAGCCATCAAGATGAAAATGGGTCTCGTCACTGAAGATGATTTTATCGGCAAAATCAGCATTTTCATGTTGTCTCTCCAATACCCAATTAACGAACTCCCTTCGCTGTCCATGGTTAGCTGGCTTCAGTTCCTGAGTCAATTGAACTTTGTATGCATGAAGATGCAAATCTTTCGTCAAAATTCGCTGCAAAGTGGATTTGGAGACACCAATTTGCTGAGCTCGGTGTCCAATTGAGGTGGATGGAGTTTGAGCGACATCATCACGTACAGCTGCGACATTTTCGGTCGATCGACCTGGTCGATGGCGCGTTGTTGTCTTTACATCACTAACAGACCCAGTTTCGGCAAATTTATCCATTAATCTCTTTACAGTTGACTCTTTTGGAGCATTATTGTGACCCCGAATTGATCGCAATTTGCGAACTGTAGCCGCAAAACTTTCACCATTTTGGTAAAACAATTTCACAATGAGAATGCGTTGTTCATTCGTGTAGCGCTCTATTTTTACTAACCTCGTACCTTCTACTAGCAAACAATAACAATTGTTCAAATGTCAAACAACGACACTTCGAATGTTGCAAGATTTAAAAATTGCGTTCTTCTTGGGACACCCTTTATAATAAAAACTGGTGGCTTGAAGGCATTTAATAACAGGTTGCTTATAGAGGGTATAATAATATGTTACATAAGGAGTGCAAAAAAACTTATTATCAATAGGTACACAACTGATAATAAAGAAGGAAATAAATAACTACACCATTTTCAATTTAGGTGGTGTTTCCAGATGACGTTTTGCTTCACACGAACGAAAATACAATAACAAAATACATGCAATACAAAAATAAAATACATGTAGTCACTCATTCGTCTAGCGATGTACGTCTTGTGGAAACCCCATATTTATTTCAGAAAGTACCAACTATTTTCAGAAACTACAGGTTGGTTGAAAAGTTCCTGCGCTCACCAATAGATGGCACTGCTAGCTCCAAACTTTTTTTTTTTCTTAAGTTGGTATAACTGTCCTGAGAACACATGCAAAGTTACAAGTCATTCTGTCAATTCTTTCTTTGTTTACAAGCCATTTGAAGTTGACGTGTCATTGATTATTTTTAATATGGAAAAAATTGAATATCGTGCAATCATTAGATTCTTTGTTTTGAAGGGTTTAAAAGCAAAGGAAATTTATGAACAATTGTTAGAAGTGTATAAGGAGTCCTCACCTTCAAAACGAACCATTGAATTTTGGGCTGGTGAATTTAAACGTGGTCGTACCAGCCTTGAAGACGATCCACGCGAAGGACGACCAAAAACTGCAACCACAGCAGAAATCATTGAGCAGGTACATAATATGGTTAGTGAAGATCCAAGTTTGACTAAGCGTGAAATTGCTAATGCCATAGGCATCTCAGACGAACGAGTACTCCATATTTTACATAAAGAGTTACGTATGAAAAAACTGTTTGGAAAGTTAGTGCCGCACACATTAACAATTCAACAAAAACTGGATCGAAAACAAATTTCTCAGCTTAATTTGGAGCGTTTTAAGCCGAATAAAACCGACTTCTTGCGACGTTTTATAACTATGGATGAAACTTGGATCTACTACCATGATCCTAAATTGAAACAAGAACGTTTACAGTGGACTGAAGCTGGTTGTTTAGCTCCAAAGCAGGTGAAGTCGCAACGATCAGCAAAGAAGGTTATGGCATCAGTTTTTTGGGATGCAAAAGGAATTTCGTTAATTGAGTATATTCAGAGAGGTAAAACAATCAACTCTGAATATTATTGCAGCCTTTTGGATCAGCTGGATGAAAAAATTCGTGAAAAAAGACCTGGGTTTAAGAAGAAAAAATCATTTTTTATCAAAACAATGCACCTGCTCACAAAAGTGTTTTGACGATGGCTAAATTCAAAGAATTAAAGTTCGAGTTGCTTGAACATCCACCGTATTCACCAGATTTGGCTCCCAGTGACTACTATCTCTTTAGAAATCTCAAACAATTCCTTCGTGGAAAGCATTTTTCGTCGAATGAATGAGCAGCCGTAGACGGTTATTTTGCAGAGCTTCCGGAAAACCATTATAAGGATGGGATAAAATTATTGGAAGATCATTGGAACAAGTGTATTGAGCTTCTAGGAGATTATATTGAATAAAAAAATATATTTCGTAACAAAAACAGTATTCTTTCATTTCGAGCGCAGGAACTTTTCAACCAACCTGTATTTTATTACAGATATTAAGAATTTCATTTCAGAAATTAATATAATAAAAACTGAAATTAAAATAATATTTGTGAAATTAAATTGATAGCATCTGAATTGAAAATAACTTCTAAAAATAACTGATGAATCTGAAATTAAATTGAAGATTTCTTAAATTGTTATTTTCTAAAATTAAATTAATAATTTCTGCAAATAATTAATAATATCTCATGTTAATTTGGAAATGGTGTAAAACTGTTTACAAAAAATAATATGTTAAGTATTGTTTTTTCGAATTTTATAAATATAAATATTCCGAATATAAGATATGAGGAGGTCCATAACAAAACGCAACAATTCCACTATAACAATTTGTTGGATGAACTAATAATATTAATTAAAGTCAGTAGGATATATATATATTTTTCTAAGCACTTGTTGTGGTATAACAGTTTTCTTCTACTTATAAAAATCATAAATAAATTGATATATCTGCCTGTTAGTTTTTAAGTTATTTAGAAAACAAATTTGGAATTGTTGCGTTTTGATCCGATTCATAGTAATAAATTCGTTTTGATATGAATCCAATGGAAATGTTGCGTTTTGACATTAATTAGGCTTAGAGTTATGACTTTTTCATTTCAATATTATTGTAATTTTACCTTTTTGTTTTGAATATCATAAGCTTTATAGAAAAGTTAACATGTTTATTACATAAGCAATATTTATTATTCAAATTCATATTTAACATAAAACAAGTCAAAAAAGGCTTTCAATAGAAAACTGCTCGGGAGGATGCCCAATAATATGGGCGTCTTCGCGCCGTGATCGCCATTTCAACAGACAGATATATACTTTATGTGGTCTTAGACCTGTATTTCGACATGTTACAAACGGAATGACCATATATCACCATATATGTATGGTGGAGGGTATAAAAAGCAACATTGTGTTACAGTCTCTTTCCAATGTAAATATATAAGGTATCACCACAAGATGTTCTTATTAAACTGCACTGAATACACAATCTACTAAATAAAACAAAATGTATTAACAAATTTTAAAAAAATCTTACCGCATTACAGTTATTTCATTGCCATATCCTTAAATTACTTTTTACCTAACACTTTTCACTAATATTTCAAAGTTGTTTATTGCATAGATGTGGAATTGTTTCATTTTGATCTGAACTACTATATTTGTTATTGAAAAACATCATAATTATTGACATTTGGTAAATTTTGTAGCAATGACTATATAGGTTTTAATATGTAGAATAGTATTCAGTAAAAAAAATCAAAAAACTTAAAAAGTGAAATTGTTGCGTTTTGTTATGGACATCCTCATATAGTCTTGCTTAATAGTTATAGATATAGCTACTTAAAAATTAAGAATGTATAAAAATGCTGCCAAGTCTTAGAAGTTATTGGTTTTTCTCTTTTAAATGTAAACAAAAATATTTGTCATAAAAACATTTGAAATTGTTGTATTTTTAATTTAATAAAATATTAAAAATAACAAAAGCTAACAAATGAATTATGTGTTTTAAAGTAAAGGTAGAGCAGGGCAAACAATATAATTGCTCTAATTCTCGTTCAGGCGAAGTCCATATACGAAAACAGCTTTCGTACATAGGTGACTCCAAATGTTCAAATTATATTTGTTTACAAAAAATAAAGAAAAGCCAAGTAAGAAGGGATAGTCGTTTTCTTTACAAGTAGTTATAGGTACAGATATAAAATTCGAAAAAACAATCGTATTATAAATTAAATACAACATACATATGTACATATATTTTATTAAATTCACAAAAAAAAATAACGTTCAGATTAATTTATTCAAAAATTTGAATTCAAAATGGTATTGAAAAAATCCCATTTTCAAATCAAAATCATTAAAAAAGAGAAATATTTAAAATCAAAAAACTATTTTTTATAATGTTTATATTTTTTTCTATTAATTTTTTATTTGCTTTTAATTAGAATTGATTTTTGATAACCAAAAATAGATTTTAGCTGCTAAAAATAAGTAGTTAAAACACATAATTAGTAACTCATTATTTTCACTTTAGAAGTAATGCAGGTTGCAGGGGTAGGTCATTATTGGTAATGCAAAGAGCAATGAGCTGCTATTACTAAATTTTTCCTAGGTTACTACCACAATTAGCATAAATTTACTTATTACGTGCCATTTTTTTAACCGCACTTATCTTTACTGATCAGATATATGACATCAACTGATTTGCGTAATTTTGTTTTGCTATTGCATCATCCATACATTCATAAATAACCGATTTCTCTTCGAATAGTCAAATAACTTAGTAAAAGTCTGCTTTACTTTAGTGCTTCAAGCAAGGACCCTTGAAACCAGGATGAACAACCTACATTTTTTTTATCCACGCATGATGCCATGGTGCCATGATGCCATGATGCCATGATGCCAAATGACGAAACTACAAAAAGTTCTTCGGCGACACCATGAAATTCTTAGGCGATTTACAGAAACATTTAGCCATTTGCAATGGTACAACCCCAAGTACAGTAATTGTGTTGTGAATGTATACATGTTTTGTGTTTTTTGTCTCTTTCGTACTCACGTTTACCATTGTTTTGTTTGTTGTCTTAAGCAAAAAAAATCAAATATCTATTTGTTTGTTATAATAATAATTAATATTGTGTTTTTGTGGAATGTTAGGAAAAAAAATTCAAACATGTATACATTCACAACACAATCACTGTACTTGGGGTTGTACCATTGCAAGTGGCTAAATGTTTCTGTAAATCGCCTAAGAATTTCATGGTGTCGCCTAAGAATTTTTTGTAGTTTCGTCATTTGGCATCATGGCATCATGGCACCATGGCATCATGCGTGGCTAAAAAAAATGTAGTTTGTTCATCCTGGTTTCAAGTGTCCTTGCTTCAAGGAAGCAGAAAATTTTATTTTTTTATACTGAATTGTGTTTTTAGCTTTTTGTATTGCTTCTCAGTAAGCATACCAGTATGTTTAAACAGTTGCAAAATCGTTGTCTTACTCTATTGCATTATTGGAAGCATTACATACTACACTGCATTTTTTGAAACAGTACACTGCTTCCACCAGGTTTTACTGCTTCCAAATTTCGAAAATTTTTTGCTGGATAATTATGATCTCGAACCTGATAAATTCTAAAATACCCAGCAACAAAAAATGATAGTCATTATGTGACATTCTTTTGTGTTTTTTTTTGTGTTCTAAGAAACTTCCAAAAGAATTCATATGTTCATATTTCAAATGTAGTGGTTTGGATATAAACTCGAGGCATATCTTAAAAATCACTCTTTTCATTGCTTCTAAAGCATAAGTTATCGAATATTGTATATTTTCTGAATCTAAGCATTTATTCAAAATATTATTTTCTGATCATTCAAAATCAAAAATTTCAATGAGAAAATGGTTCTGATGAACTTTAATAATTTTTTTAATTGAATTATTTTTATATGCAGGTTAAAATTTATGCAGTTTTGCAATTTTTAATAAAAGCATTGAAAAAATCAAGTGAGACAGATTTTTTTAACGTTTAATTGAAACTAGCTTAGCCTTTCATTTTCATTTTCCAGGCTTTAGTAGTTATGACGAAGCAATCTTTGCATTTTTGCTTTGTGTTTTGCATTTTATTTAACACAACACCATTTAAAGTTTTAATTAAAAATTTTTTAAAATAATTTTAAAATTGTGTAAAAATTGTCCAAAAATTATTTCAATTTGTTCAAAAATATTTTAAAATTGTATAAGAATTTTTCAAAACCAGTTATTAAATTATCCTAAAATATTTAAAATTTGTCCAAAAATTCAATTTTGAAAAATTTTAGTTCACATGTAACCCTTTACCACAATTTTAAAACTTTTTGGATAATGTTAAAATATTTCTGGATTACTTTAAAACATTTTTAACCAATTTTAAAATTATTCTGAAATAAAACTGAAAATGGTGTAGTGTGTATTGTGTATAGTTTAAAAAATAAAACAAAATTAAATACATTTAACTGACCAGTCGTAAGGATTTACATTACATTGTGTAATTATTAACTCGGTTTAATATTTCAATATATTTTGTTACGCCACTTTAGTGGGCTTGAATGTTTCTTGAGAATATTTTTAATATATATTAATTCCGAGTTTATATACAAAATACATTTGATATGTCGCAGAAATTAAATAACTACACAATGTAATTTAAGTCCCCAGGTCTGGAATTAATTAATACTACTTAATGTTTTGTTAAACTAAAATATAAACTTAAAATGTAAACTTAATTTTGTAAACTATGTTATTTTTGTGATAAACACTAAGATCGCTAAAATTAATAAAAAACAATTTTTAGTAAATCATTTAAAGTGGAAAGAATCGGTATATATGTATGTAACTACAACGACAATGCGAAAGTGCTTTTTTCACTAATGCAGAAGTACATATTTATTTGTTCTAATAAAGAGTCAAAAACAATGCATAAAGTTCGCTTCTTTAATCTATTTTTTTATGCATTCTTATAGATTAAATGTTCATCGAAGCTTAAATTCTACAAAGTATATGAAAATTTTACACTCATGCATCAGAACCCAGCAAAAACATGGTTTCAACTACTTACCAGCCAATTTGTTCGCGATGTCCCAAAAGTAATGAGTGGTTATTACCTTCTCACTTACAAAATACACAATGTAATGGGTAGTCATTAGCCTCTCGCTTACGAACAGCTAAAAAATAATGAGTACCCATTACTTTTTGGACATCGCGAACAAAAGTAATTAAGCGAGTAAATAGCCTGGGAAGTAGTTGATACCACATTTTTGCTGGGAAAGTCTAATAATTGTATTGTCATTGCTTTCTTAGAGTAAAGTAAACATAGTAGTATGTAGCTATATTTAAACACTTCCATCCTTTGGCACGCCAATGTTACATTCATCGATGAAACCATCAATATAAAAGTGATGCCTTTACCATGGTAGTGATAATTTTTTGCTTATTTGGCAGCTTCCTTTTTGTTTTGTATAGATATAATAAAAGTTTTATATTATCAATTATGCATTTTACAGTTTAAGGATTCTTTCAATTATTAAACCAAGTTCATGAAATATTTTTCCTTAAGTTTATGAATATCCGGGGAGGTTTGTTTACCTATTTTCAAAATAAAGTTGGTTATGCAGAAATCTTCCGATTTCAATTTATTATGACGACATCCATAATTATAATAATTAGTTAATATTACCTAGATTGTGATAATAAAACAAATCACTAAATATAACGGTAATTTCCTATCGTTAAAATTCGTTATTATAATTGATGCACAAGTTGTACAGTTTCTTTTGACGCTAAGATTATGATTTATTAAATTTGTTGTATGATTTTTGTTATTGTTATATTGTTCTTTTATTTTATGTAAATTAAGAAAGCAAAAACAAATATAATTAAAAAACATAAATCGTAATAAATTGCAAAAAAGTTATATGTTAACAGTTAACATAATAAACCACCATGTACCCTAATAGTTGTTGCTATATGTGTACTACTTGCTAATAATTACTACATTTTAAAAGCGTACTTTTCTCTCAGTAATTAAATAACTCTGGATATTATTTCAATCAGTATATTATTAAAAGCAAAATAATGGACATATAAAATCAAGAGATATAAAACATCAAGAGCCTCTTTAGCTCAGTGGTAGAGCACTGGTCTTGTAAACCAGGGGTCGTGAGTTCAATCCTCACAGGAGGCAAACTTATTTTTGCCTTTCCCTATAAAAAGGTAAGATGTGACCTGATTTTTTACAAGTAAAGGAAGTTGAAATTTAGTATGTAGGTTCCTCCTCCAGCGTAAACATCCTTTTAGACAGGATTTCTGAAAATTCCTACGGGAAGGGGCAAAAAGCAGAAAAGCCTCCCCGTTGATAGCCTGCACACACCGATTTAGCTAGTAGCCTGAAATTTGAAATACATATGTGAAGAATTTTGTCTAGGGACGTGCGCGTTAGATCAGGCAATCCAGGGCTTCAGCCAGGGCTTTAGCCAGGGCAACATTTTTCTACGCTAACAACCTATAGGGATATGATTTAATATGCGGAATTTTCAAAAAATTTTCAAACTTAAATTAATATTGTCATATATAATTTTTTACAATATTATAATTTTTTAGAAATGCCACAAAAAAATGTTTGCCTCCTGTGAGGATTGAACTCACGACCCCTGGTTTACAAGACCAGTGCTCTACCACTGAGCTAAAGAGGCTCTTGGTTTTATATGACTCTTATATTAAAATATTCTATAAATTTCATTTTTAAAGATAAAAATATACACAAATACATCAAAAAATTCAATACGTATCTGTTATCTTCAGTTCAATAATATTACCGGAACTTTTTAATAAATAATATACAAAGTTTAAGGGCGGGTTACTTATTGAAAAAATAACTAGAGTAAATCATTGACCCAGAGAAAATTAATTTATTATTGGCCCCGCCAACATAATTTTTGTGGGAACATATTCGATTAATATAATATAATTTCGGTTAAAACAATATATTTAAATTGTATCACATATATAATTGTTTGCGACAACCAAATAATTCGGTTGCTGTAACCAAACCATTCTATCAATAATAAATTGGAATGAAACAATAAAGATGTTTTGTCTGAAACTCATAATTATAATTTACTGATACATAATTATAACTTACAATTATCACTGCACCGCACTTTATGTGCCTTTTACATTATTTTTTTAAACTGCTAAAAAAATTAATTCTTTCCCCATGTATTTCTGACGAAAGTAATTGTCAATTACGATCGTATAGACCTATTTCCGTAATAGATAAATAGGCGTTAAATTTACATTTGCCCAAAAAAAGAGATAATTTTGCCTCCTGTAAGAATTGAACTTACGACCCCTGGTTTACAAGACCAGTGCTCTGCCACTGAGCTAAGAAGGCTTTTGAGTTCATTGGTCCCTAATTTTAAAAACTTTTTTTATTTTAGAAGTAAAAATAGCAAACAAAGGTATCAATTTAAATAGCAGAATCAATATGTAGTTCAATTTTATCAGAATTAGTGCTAAAAACAAAAAACAAAGATACCAATTTATTAAGAAAAAAAAACTGATAACAATTGTTATGAAATTCTCTCACCCTATGTCAATAATAAAACGATCTATTTTAAAGAAAAACTAAATCTGAATTGAAAAATTGTATGCTTAGAATATAATAAATATGATAAAATCTATAAACAAAAACATTTTAGTTATAAATTTATCAATTAAAAAGGACGAAAAATTTCAATTTCCTATTTGCAGTAATTGAGAAAATTGCATTCTCGTTATTTTCGAATATATGCGCATCTGTTATCTTGCTTTAAATCTGTTTAAATTTTATGAGAACATGTAGTTAGTCATATTAATATACATAAGTCAGTGACTTTTTGAATGAAAAACAGTTTTTTTTTGCAAAAAAAAAAATTAATTTTCAACATAATCTCCTTTAAGATCAATGTACTTAGTACAACGTTTCTCCAATTTTTGTATCCCTTCCAAAAAATAGGCATTTGTTTGATCAATAATTTCATCGTTGGAGCTAAATTTCTTTCCACCGAGCGATTTCTTTAGGTTTGGAAGCAGGAAATAGTCACTGGAGGCTAAATCCGGAGAATATGGCGGATGAGGTACCAATTCGTAGCCCAATTCATAGAATTTTGCCATTGATCCAACTGATCATTTAAAATCGAAACCACACCGCCATATGAAATGCCTATAGCATCAACAATCTCTCGCAGAGTCGCCATAGTATTTCCTTAGTATTCCTTAGTTTGATTGACAGTTTTTTTTCGCAAAAAATAATATTTAATGAGCACTCGAAATTCAATTTTCTCAATTTTAAAAACTCCACGAGTTTGTATGTTTTAATTAGCTGTTAAACGCAAAGTAAATGACGGAACTTCCTCTAAATTTGATAGTAGTCTATTAACAGGTGGTATATGATGGGGGCAGTGTTGTATTTCATATAACTACGAGGGAAGTTTGAAAAGTCAAATACTTATTGATCCGCCCTCGTACTATACTCGCTTTTCTTTGACGGCGGTGACTCTTTACTCTCAGCATTCATCCGCCTGAAGAATTAACGATATAAAAAATACATAAAAGCGGAGAAGAAGAAGGGTAAATATTTTATTTATTGATATTTTATTTATTTATTTAGTCTATGGAAAATAACATCCTTACAGACTTTATGATAACAATAAAAAATAATGATAAAAAATACAAACATATGAGAGAGTAATAAAATTTTAAATAAACTAGAAATTGATAAAAAATATTATTTAATTATCAAGGTAAAGAATAATATCTCTTTTAATAGTATCTAAGCTCTTATAAAAATCAAAGATATGATAAAATTGATTAAATTCGATACAAATACGGCGAAAAGGATCAGAATTAGCATAATTTGTTGAAAAGTATTTAACACTAAGAAATATATAGTATCTTGATAAGCGATGTGGAATATTTATGTTGAGTTTGCTAACTAGGCAATTGGAATGTAAATCTCCATTAACCAAGTTTATTAAAAAAGTTACATTTAACATTTTACGGCGACTATAAAGTGTAGGAAGCTTTATAAGCGCAATACGGCTTTTGTAGGGAGGTAAATGCACAGTAGGATTCCAACCAAGTCCACGGAGGCAAAATATAAGGAATTGTTTCTGAACGGATTCAATAGAATTAGAGTGTACGTTGTAGAAAGGATCCGAGACAACATAACCATATTCAAGAATTGGTCTTACTAAAGTAGTAAACAGCTTTTTTGTAATGTAAGGATCAGAAAATTTTTTGCCCACACGCAAAGAAAAAACATGGTTGATACAATCACAATCGCAAACTATCATTAATGTTTGTGGTTATGATTGTGTCAAACACGTCTTAAGTAACAATATATGTTCAGATATAATATTTATAGCTAATTATTATCTCAAACATATTATTATGTTCACAAGAAAAACGCAAACGATCTTTCAAACCATGTTTCTATATTTCCCAATACCATTCAAAATGTCTATGTCAACATTTTATATGGTTCTCACAATAAAACAAATAGAAAATGTAATTTCAAAGATTTATTTTTTATTAAAAAGGTATACATATATACATTGAAATATAAATTAAATAACTGCATTTATATATGCACACGTACCTTTAATTTCTATTATGAATAAAATGTTGAACTGTTATTGAAAAAAAATCGGGGCTTATCACAAAATTCTGCGTCAAAATTTCAATGGCATTTTTAATGTTGTATGTTTTTTTGGCTGCAAGAAAGACAATGTAATTTATACGTATTTATACATGTATGAATTTAGGTATGTATTTTTCTGATTATATGTATATAAATTACTTACCTGTTTCAACGTATAATAATTTATATCATTAAATTTGCAAGGCAGCATGGCCTTTTGCTCCCCGCAATATTTTTTTATTATTTTATACTCACTCATGTTATTAACTATCGCTGGCGAACGGAAAATGAAAATTTTATTTGTTTTATAAACACACACTGTTTATTTTGACAATAAATGTTTGCTCATTTAGAGAATGTGTTTTAAGGCAAACATAATTTTTTGTAATAAACATGCAACTAATATTATGATTTTAATTGTATATTTGAAAACATATATGTTATAGCAGCAAACATTTCACATAAATTAATATTTATGGTGTAAAACACCATAAAATATTATTATGATGATTTTAAAAATGCTTAAGACAAAAAATTTTTGTTCAATTTATTCTAGGGCTATAATAAATTTATAAGGGTAAACATATTAGGCTAATATAAATAAATATGATCGTAGTGACCATTCATTAATCATGTTTTTTCTCTGCGTGGCAGCGTTTGATAAACCCCAATACACCAACTTCCTTATTAATTGTCTTAGTAATATGATTTCGGAAATCCAAACGTCTATCCAATAAAACACCAAGATCATTAAATGTTTCAACCATCTCTAGCCGCATACCATTCATCATGTACAAACCATTAACAGGAAGATATCTTGAAAACAACATGTATTTGCATTTTTTTACGTTCAAATTAGGTTCAAATTACACCATGTAGTAAAATTATTAATATCGATTTGCAATAACATTTGGTCAGTACAATTACACTTGTATTGGTCACATGTCTAATGTTGATAACAAATAATTGAATAGTGCTCAAATTAAAATGAAGCCTATTTAATAACATGATGGGAAAATCAGAGGGAAACAAACCGAAATCAAAGTCTACAGATGCCTACCACAAGCAAAAAAAAAAATAATGTCTGTATATCCGAAGTCCCAACATGCCCTGTCTGAATGGCGTTGAGTCGGCGGGACCCGTTGAACAGCTAGCTTCAGGGATGGGGAAGTACTTTTGAAAAAAAAAATTGGAAAGGACCTGAAATTAAACTATTGTAACCCCAAAAAAAACACGGATTTTGAAATCTAAATGCAAGATGATATTATTCAAAGTTGCCGGCAGCCACTGATGTTACAGCCCTGTGCTCACAACCCACCCTTACCTTTGTTCCTCTGAACACCTCATTTTAGAAGAACCCAAACTTAAAATTTACCTTTTCCCTAACCCAAGGATAAGCCTTTTAAAATTAGATTAGCACGACATTTTGCTTTAATTTAGAACATTTCATATAAATTTATTAATTTTTTTTTCCTAATATTAATTCTTAACTACAAAAAAAAATAAAAAAACAGCTGCACATTAACCCGAAATTGTAATACCTTCATATGGCCGACGGTAGGGAACTTTAAATCTTCAAAAAAAAATTATTTGGTTTTTGCTTTATTTTTGATATTCGCGAATGCGTATTGCGGGCTCTTTTTCACTAGTGGGTTTACAAATAATAATTTAAATAATTATTTTACTGAATTCAATTTTTTTTTCTAATTATTTTTATTCTTACATATTTGATCACAACAATTAAAGAAAAGGTAATTTTTGTATTAAAATGTTATCACAATTGCCCTTACGTTAATGATGAATGCGACTAAAATTTTGCTAAAATTTAAAAACTAAAATTTTGTAATTAATTTCCAAAAAAAAAAATAATTTATGTTATATTTCATATTATTGATTTTCGTAATCAAAATAAAAAAAAATCACTTTGAAAATTAATATGGAATAACAGTACAAGGGCAACTATAAAAACATCAAACACATAATTGCAATTTCGTTTTTCGGTTTAAAAAAATTTGAATTCGCTCTAGGTCAAATTCTTAACCACTGAGAAATTTTAAACCAATAAAGAAATGCAAATAATAAAAGAATATAAAATAAAGGAACACTTAATTTGCATATGATCGTAGAGGCCTCCAACGTTGATATGCAGTAGTATAGTTGTGGGTGCAGGGGTAAGCCAAGAATTTCTACTGTTGTTTTTGTTTTCTTTGACAAAAAAATATTTTTTTTTTTCCGCTTTTTGTTCATTTATATTAACCAATTTGGAACTGTAGTTTTTTTACAAGAGCTAACCCGATACACTGTGCAGTGCTTTTTTTCCTTTTTTGTAGTAATTTTACAAAATTTACCTTAAATTTAATTTTTAACTAGATTTTGCTTTTTCTTTCAATTAAAGATCTTTTTTTTTTTTTTTTTTAAATTGTGATTTTCTTCTTCTTTCTTGTGCTTCCACTAACCAACTAATTCTGTAAAAATTTTTCCTCAGATCAAAACTGGTTTCTCCGTTAGTTTCTCTTGCTGTTGCCGATCTCTATAAAAAAAAATGGAATCTTCCTGGAAAGCGCTCTTTTACTACAACCGAATCTGATGGAATGAAAAAAACTAATAAGAATTTTTTTTTGTTACTCTTAACAAGAGTATATACCATTTACCTTTTAAATCTCTGACAAAAGCAATCTTAGTGTTCCAAACCCAGAACTTTGTTGCAACGGGATTTGCAAAAAAAAAATTGTGTTTTTTTTTTCTCTGTTGCAAAATTTTTAGTGTTGGATGACTATGACCTTTATACAGTTTATATATCCAGGTATGGGCGTATAAATTAATTTATGGTACTTTTTGGTGAATTTTAAATTATTCCAAAAAAATCGATTAATTTATTAGATTTTAAATATTGTGGATGATTTTACTTAGCCATAAAAGTAGCTGACTTATGTAATATAAGAGGTAATTCCTTTAAGTTTCGGGCTTTTAGTTTTAGTAGAAGGTGATCATCAGATTACTCAAGAACACCAATCCATGTGGGAATTAAATGGTTAGAATGCCAACTATCCGCACGGTGATGTTATTCATGTGACAAATTTATAACCGGAAAGGCAGATTTACTCGTAATTTTAGGGTAACTCAAATTTTTGAGAAGCAATTCGTACATGTAGAAGGCTATTCGTTATATTTTATAATTAGTATCATTAGTATACAACGCTGTATTTAACCGAATTTGGTAAATAACTTGCGGTAGGAATTTATTTCATACAATTTGTATCATATCGTCAATTTAATATCAGCAAAACAAACTAATATTAGGAATGGACAATTTAAGAAAAACAACAAGCAATAAAAATTCAGTTGTATTGAATCATTTTTAAACAAAAGCTGCTGTCTAAAAGGGAAAAAAATAAAACGAAATTTTGCACTCTAATAGATGCTTAAAAGCCTATCAAAAAGACAAACCATAATTTAGAATACCGAGATTGTATATTACACACTATGGAACATTTTTGGGATTATTGTCTGGGGGGTGAGAAATTCCAAGTCAGGGTGATGGTACTAGGTCAGTATAGTAAAACCCTCAAAGGGTTTGGCGTTCGTATGTGTCAGTTTTTTTATGACCTTTAAAATTTTTTCCTTATCTTGATGTTTTTTCAAAAAAATTTAGAATTACAATTTCTTTAATCCGTTCATATAACGTTTTTCTTTACAATCAACAGTTTTGCCGGTAAAAATAAATTTGTGGAGAAAAAAAAATATTTTTTTGCCTAAAAATTAAATTTTTTTTTTTTTTAATTCATAAAAAATCCAAAACGGAAAAAAGGATCAAGTGTTATTAATTTCATGTAAAGTCACATAACCTATAAACAAAATGCGACATAGATCATAGAAATCGACTAACGCGTTCTGCTTTTATTTACAATTAAGTGAAGGTATCCCATTTTGACAAGAATATTGATATTTGTTTTTATTCAAAAAAGTGTCATTTATCGCCTTTTTTATAAATTTTCCCAAATAACTCCAGACTTCTGGCCATAAACTACTAAAAAAATTAAGTAAACATTTTTATAATTTTTTATTTTTATTTTATTTATTTATTTTTATTTATTTTAATAAATATTGCCTAGACTTTTTCGATGGTGGTTGTTCGGGACTAGTGGCATCGCATTCATCGCTATCATCAGTTTCTGAACCACACATAATGTCAATGTGTGACTCCACTGTTGGCCCTTCTGCATCTCCTGAAAATTCTTTATCATCAAGATCATCCTTGTCTTGCCACACAAGCTTACTCCACCAGCAAATTTCCGCAATTATTGCACTCGGCGACTTTTTGCCTCTATATCTGTAAGTTTTTGTTTTATTAAAATGAGTTTGAAAAAATAAAAAATCAGTATTACCTCATTTCAAATGGCATAGCAATTTGATGATAGCGTTCACCTTGTTCATCAGATTCGGTAGCCAATTGTTTGCTGAAGTAGTCCAGATGATGATGTAAATAATGGATTTTCAAAGACATGTGGACACCAATTTCCGAGAATGCTCTTAACATCCTTGCGACAGAAACATCGTAGTTGTTAGAACGATGCTTTCCCAACAAGCCTTCTATTACTTCTTTGATTGCCTGCCATGCATTCAATTCAGCGTCAATCAAAATATTGTTGAATGCGTCATTAATTTGTTAAGATGGAAAATCATGGGAAATGAATGTGATATTATAAATTACCTTCTTTAATTTTACTTTCGCTGAGTCTCGGGTAAATTAGTTTCAAACACAAGAAAACTTCATCTCTTTTGGCGACAGTTTTGATAAAATTCTTAACAATTCCAAGTTTAATATGCAGTGGAGGCAGCAATATCTTCTCCTTCGGCACTAGAGGCTCACGAATAATATTGGCCGTTTGTAACCTGCTGTGCTCTCTGAGTTTCCATCTGTGGCATGCATATTGGTCACCGGAAAATCGTGTGTCCCAATCGCACAAAAAGCACATATATTTTATATAGCCGCTTTGAAGACCGCAAAGCATTGCTACAACTTTTAAATCGCAGCATATGCGCCACATATGCTTGGCGTAGTTAACCATTTTTAAAATATTTTCCAGTGCATCATATGTTTCTTTCGTTTCTGTACTATAGGCGATTGGAACTGAAGGTTTTTTATTGGTCTTATGCAGTAAAACCGCCTTCAAGCTGAGTTTTGAACTGTCAATAAATAATCTCCAGTCATCTGCTTCATATTTTATTTCCATTGCGTCCATCAATTTTCCTACATCCGGGCAATATGCAGAAGTTTTTTCATCATTCACAAGGAATAAACTTTGGAGTGTTGCCTGACGACTTCGATAAGCTGTGACTTTCACACCGGGTGCCAACAAATTGTTTGATTTCAAAATGGAAGCCAGCTCTTCCGATTTATGCTGTGTTAATTCCAACTTGGCAACAAATGAATCAAGCTTATTTTGATTTATTAAAATTGGCTCATTGGATACTGATGGCTCATATGGGGGATCATCACGTGCATGATATGTCGGAGCAGTCGTAGAAGAGAAAATATCTGGGCTAGAAGCTTTTGGCACAGGAATGTGGTCCGAATGAGGCAATGGTGTTGCGGCACTTGCAACACCAACGTAATTATACGATTTTCTTATTCTTTATTCGCACATGCATAGCAATTCAATGGATTGTGACCTTCGCCAGGATTAGTCCAAGTCATTGGACGTCTTCTATTTTTCCAATCCATTAGACGGTTGTAGCAGCCTTTACACACTATATTTGGTACCCAATTTTCGTTCACTATAACATTTTGGTTGAAGTACATCTCGTATGTTTGAACAAAATCAGTACTGAAATTTCCCCTTTTTTTATGTGTTGAGACATATTGACCACAGCAGTAGCAAAAGCTATTTATATCTGGCTTGCACAGTTCCATATTCTGTTCAGTTTTGTTCACTTTTAAAAAACTGGAGAAAAATCACTTTTACTGTTCGCGTTCGTCGTGAATGACAAACATCACAGAACCAGTGTGAGAAAGAGAAGAAGTATAATGACAATGCATGTTTTATGTGAACATTACAGAACCAGTGTTGCCACATCAATATTTCTTTTTAGTACAGTAGAAAAATATGAGAGAGTTCGGCTTGTGAGTGTCAATGTTTTCTCCAAATAATGTTGTGCATATCTGGAGCAAATTTTTTAAATTCATACATTTACCTAATTGTGAATAAATGAGAAACGCGTGCATCGATTTTCATGATCTATGCCTTTTTTGCTCATGAATTATGTGACTTTACGCGAAAGTAATTAGTTTTGGCACTTTTTTCCATTTTGGATTTTTTATGAATTTTAAAAAAAAAAATATTTAAATTTTTAGGCAAAAAATACTTTTTTCCCTTCATTTTTAACTTCGAAAGTGTTGCACATATAGGAAAACGGTATAGAAACAGATTAGAGAAATTGTAATTCTTAATTTTTCTAAATTTTTTTCATCAAAATCGGACAAGTGGTTCTCGAGTTATGTTAAACTACGGTTTTGCCAAAATGTTACAACTAAGCGAAAAAACATCAAGATAAGGAACAAATTTAAAAGGTCATAAAAAAAAAAAACTGACACATACGAACGCCAAACCCTTTGAGGGTTTTACTATACTGACCTAGTACCATCACCCTGACTTGGAATTTCTCACCCCCCAGAATGGCTGTTGTACTGTGTTATTAAAGGAAAGAAGTATTTTGACATCATCTGCATACATCAAGCATTTAGAATATTGTAAAACCGATCGAAGATCATAAATAAAGAGTATAAACAAAAGCGGATCTAAATGACTGCCTTGAGGAACGCCAGATGTGACATTGATAACATTAGATTGTACAGTACGAAATTTAACACACTGTTTACGGCTTTTTAGGTAGGAACCAATCCATTTAAGAAGCGTCAAACTAAAACCAATACGGTCTAACTTATATAATAATAAATCATGGTTTACTCTATCAAAGGCTTTACTGAAATCAGTATAAACAACATCAGTTTGTTTTCCATTAACAAAGCCATCATTGACTAAAGTTGTAAGTTCCAGTAAATTGGTAATTGTTGAGCAGGATTTACGAAAACCATGTTGCTGTTGTGAAATAATAGAAGACGCTTGATATGATAATGCATCAGTTATCAATTTTTCAAATAATTTTGGAATTGAACTTAATTTAGCAATTTCTCTATAATTTGATACTACGGATTTACTTCCAGACTTAAAAATTGGAGTTATAAAGGATTTCTTCCAAACATCAGGAAAATATGCCAGTCTAATTGAATTATTATAGAGAAATGTTAGAGGAATGTATAGAAGATCAGCGCAACGTTTTAACACACAATTTGGAACTCCATCAGGCCCCGCAGCATACGACCATTTTAGTTTTAACAAGTTGCTTAAAACAGTTTGTTCATTAATAAATGAAATATTTATAGATGATTGCGGGATGATGAATGGATATTGAGAAGTGTTGTTGAATTTAGTTGTGGAGTATGTTGAAGCAAAAAAATCAGCAAACATATTACTTATAGAAATATCGTCAGATGCTTCGATGTCATCTAATTTTATTAAGGATGGAAAACCAATGCAGCGTCGTTTAGAATTAACAAACGAGTAAAAAGACTTAGGGTCGCTACATAAAAATCTTTGAAAAGTTATCAATATTTCTTCCACCTTGAAAAAAAAAATAAAAAATATGCTTTCGAAATTGTTTCCTATTAAAATGTAAACGAGAATTTATGAACTTAAACGTTAACAAATACACAGGAAGGACAACTTAATATAAATTGAATAACTAACTCCTTAATATCCTATATTCGTAATGAAGATTGCTTCGTCCAAGGTTACCGATTCGACTATTTTGGAATATTTTTTCTCGAAATGCTATTAATTTACAAATCAATGCATACGATTTCTGTTCAATTTATTAAAACAAAAATATTTAAGACAAATTTTTTTTTCGTATAAAATATATTTTTATAAGAAGATTCGTTACCAAACCGGTCTACTTATATTTCATTTAAATTAAATGACATTTGTTATTTATTTTTAAATGTCGATTAATCAACTGACACATCCGTAAGAAGCAAATGATATAATCAGTTAAAATAAATGTCAAATTTTTACCTACCAATCCTTAAAAAATAAATGTTTTTTTTCATTTATTTGAAATTATTTCCGTTTTTGTATTTTTTGTTTTTTTTTAACAATACAAAATGTATGTATGCATATGAAGCTTTAAACACTTTTTGTGTGAATGTAATTGTGTATGTAATTTAATTTAAATAAAAAAACAAATTGAAATTTTTTGAATATTTTTTTGGAATCAGACAGCAAACAACATTTAAATTTGTAATAACTGTTACGGACACAAATAAACTACAAGTTTCCGTTTTGTGGGTAAATTTTTTTTAAATTTCAAACAGATGAAAAAAATAAATGAAACTGAAAAAAGCGGTAAATGATAGTAAATTATTTCGAATAAATTTATAAAAAAGTTAATATAGATATTTCTTTCAAAAATAAATGTATGTTCCTTTATTTTTAAATGCAACGGAAAACTTTTTTATTAAACTATATATGACAAAATATAAGGTAATTTAAAAAAATTAATGTAATAAATAATTATATATGTTAATGCATACTGACATGTGTTTATTTATGAAAATATATTATTAGATTAGGCCACCTATTTTTATATCTATCTTTTTTACTCGGGTAAATTGTTTTTCACGTAAAAAAAATTTCACTCGAATATTAATAGCCTGAAATCGTAATTTAAATTGTAAAACTGAACAACTTTTTTATTTTAAAAGACACAACCACAATAAACCCAAAAACTAATTTTTTCACTAGAATAAATACTAGTCTTGTGTAGTAAATTTGTTTGAAAAGAAATTGCATTAAAATTTCGCGTAAAATTCATCATCGTGAAAATCATTTTTTTTTTTTGTATGGAATATAAAAGTTTTCTCACGTGAAACCTGAACAACTTACTGTGCTTTACATTCAAACCTTTATACCATGTACCATGTCGTGTGATTATTATTTGTATTAAAATAAATAATTTTCAATAATTACAACAATTTTCTTATCTTTTTCATAATTGTTTATTACAACATAGGGTGGATAACTACAGTAATTATTTTTCTCGTTTCAATTTGGGATAGCAAAATATTATATGTTTTATTTATAGAGTATTAAATAAATAGTTATCAGGCTTTTAATTTCCAAATTTTAAGGTAACCTTAAGTGAGTGGAATGTTGTAATTTATAAATTGGCCTCTAGGCTTTCAAATTACAAAATTTTTAATAAAAAAGGAAAAATTTGGTTTAAAATTCACATACGTCTTATTGTGTTTATAAACTTTTCCAACCCTGAGCCAGAACATACCTGGACGTATGAATAATATTTAAATGGAATTACGATATAAAATACTCATACGATATGGTGTACATTATTAAATGTACCCTAAACAACAATTGGAAAAGCTTTTTAACATACAAATAACTTTCACTATGTAAAAATTGTAAACTATATCGAATTGTATAAAAGTGTTTCTAACAGCCAACCACAACTCAAACCACCAAACATGTTGTGCTGCAGTAAATAAAACGACAATGATGCAGACAAATTTGAAAAGTGTAGAAGGAAAAACACAGAGTAAACGATGCTTTCAAATAGAAAACAAAACATCACACGATATGCAAAGAAGAAGCAAATAAAACGCACATTAAAACGAGAGAAGACAATTTTGATTTCTCTGGGTCTTTTTTAATGGGAAAACTTACCCTCACATACATTCGAAAGTTTACTTTTTGTTAGCTCATTAAAACCTCAACACACGTCAAACGTATACGTCAGTTGCAATTGAAATTTAAACCAGAAAAGTTATAGTTGTGAAGTCGTGCTGCTACTAGTTTCCTTTATTGAAAAAAATTGTGTTAAAAAAAAGAAATAATAGAAAAATAGTGTCCTGTTTTTAGTAGAATTTTTTGCTATATGATTAAAATAATTTTCAAATATTTTTAATACAAAAAGTGTTGAATTAGTTTTTAATGGTGTTTGTGAAAATTATAATAAATATTTTTGTTAATATACATGCACGTGCAATATTTGAATAACCTTGAAAATTTGCTTTTATGCTAGGAAAAAAGTAGTAAATTAAAGGAAAATATACACGAAAAAAGAAAACTCAGTTATAATAAGTTTATTTGCAGTTGTTGCAACTAACCAACCAACCAACCAAGCAACTAACAAAAAATCAATTCGTAATTTATTAAAGGTGAAGAAGTGAACCAAAAGACGGAAATATATAAAAAAAAAAAACATAATAACAAAGTACATAAGAAGACAAAAAAAACATACATACATATGTAAATTTTAAAGAAATAAAATCAACAAAATACATAATTTACTTATAGTATATTTATTAGTACTCGTATTAGTAGCAGCAGCATTAGCTTACCTTTAAAAAAATACATTCTACAAAGTGAAGGCAAACATTTCTTTATTTTTAAGGCCATATTTTGACTTTTTTATTTTGTTGTTTTTATTTTGGTTATAATAAATAAACACGAACGCTACCAGCAGCAGCAGCAGCAACAACAACAGCAAACACATTCATCTAGGCAATAAAACCTATAAAGTAGGCCTTTAATGACCACAATATATAGAGTATTTAGAAATTTTCTAAAGAGAAGGAAATCAAACATACGCACACATACACACATGTATAAAAACACTAACTTACTCATATACACATGTATGTATGCATATTCATACTCACAAAGAGTTCGGCGTTGTTAGAAGCTAAGACTTCAACCATTACGAAGGACTTCATTCAATTCATCGTATTTAATATCCATGTTGTTGAAATTCATTGTAGCAGTAAATGCAGCAGCACGTCTGTAAATTCTCGTGTAAATGTGAAAAAAAAACACACACACACATGATCCAACATGGATGGGCTCCCAAAAGATTTTAATGTTTTATTTTATAAAGACTTCTGTAGGCCATTTTCATTTCATGTTACTATATTTGTAGTTGTTTCAAGTTAAATAAATAAAAAAAAACTAACCAATTAATATGTAGGTAAATTGAGTATCATAGGATCAATATTTTATATATTAATCTGTTTTAAAATAACTATACGTATAAGTTTTAAATTCAATCTTACATATTAAACACGGATGTCGGAAAAATCAATATATTTTAGTTTAATTTGTATTTTTAAGAATGTTAAGGTTTGGTAAAAACTTTCTTAAATTTAAAATAAAGTTGTTATCCTCTTAATACGCAGCCTTTTAGCAGTGTGATTATTTTAGGCAATATTTTGAAAATTTACAATTTCTAATGAAAGGACCCAAAAAACTAACTACTCGTATTACCAGATAATGGGAAATGGAATAAGAAAACAAAGTTTATAAGTAGCATGCAGGATAGGTGAAACCTGGACCGGTTCCAAAAACACATATCACGAGATAGGTAAAAAGAGGACCGGTTCCGAAACTACCTACCACGTGACCGGTTTAAATATCATGACATGTTCTTTAGCATTGTTTCTGTAATACGTTGTTGGGGGTTAGTTGTGTGACATGTTACAGAGGGAAATTGACCCCCTCCTAGAACAAGCCCATGTTCCTTATCACGGTCTTTTTCATATAAAAAAAATCGGTCCGGTGACCGGTCCCTATCGCAATGAACCAATCACGTTACCTTTTCTGGGATAGGTCCTTACATTTTTGACAAATAACACAATAATATGGTGGTGTCATTGGGGGTATATAATTACCCAAAGCTAATGAGAATAGACTTAAATAAATACTTACTGAGAAATTACTGAAGTAAGTAGTTTTTTATAGTATTGAAATCACTGGTTAGCAATAGGGGCTGAATAAGTACACACTTGTAATGAGAAAAAGAATTCATTTTTACAAATTATAACTTCAATTACAAAATTATAAAAATAAAAAAATTCCACAATTCCTTTTTATCTCTGTTTTACCCATTTCGATGCGAGATTTAATTTTATTAAGTAGTTTTTAGGGTAATTAGGACGCGCTGATTTCAAATCTGGTCAAAAAATATTTCCATTTTCCCAAAAAAGCCTATTCGAAATTTCGAACATTGGCGCGTATCCTATACGTTAGCTTTGTATGCAAGTAAAAGATTTGGATTTATTTGCTCTTTTATTGTATAATAATAGACATTTCTAAAATAAAACTTTCTTACTTAGGGAATTAAAAAAAAATCATTTGTATTTGAAATTATAAAAAAAAATATTTAATATATCTACTTTTTTCATTTAAAAAATTAAGTTGATATTGGTGCAATGCTATTTCACATTAAAAACCCTTTAAAATCTTAAAATTTTGGCAAAATAATCTTTTACAGCAGATAATTTTCTATTTTGATGTACATATAGTTTTTCAAATTGCTGAGTGCAGATGCACATTACATTTCTTGCAATTGACAACGACGATGTCTAAGGAAACTTCAGGATTTCCTTATCTTCGACAAAAAAGAGCTTCTGTCACAAAAATTTTGAACTGTTTTGAATCATTGGTTCTTCAACTGCACCACAAAGGCCAATACCTATTATTTCCAAGTATATTGATTGCGTAGCTCTGGATTGCATTAACGTGCAAATCTACACCCACCATGCCCTTGTTAGTGTAGCATGGCTGGCTGACCATTCAAGACATATTTGCCCCGGAGTAATTACGGCATTAGTGATCGAATGAATTTGTTCGAAAACTGTTTTTTAATACAATAATACTAATAATGAAAACACCAACATTAACTTTTATTTCCAATCTAGAACCGAACTTCATTATTCCTGATTAAGAAAATTCCATTTAAATGTTTTATTTTAAGAAATAAAAAATAATTTCGATCGAAAAATAACGATCACGAAAGAGGTAATTCGACCCCAGCTCGGGGTTCCTTTTTGAGTCGATGCTTTATTCCAACGTTAGACATTGTGCAAAAGCAAGACTTGATCGGAATTTGTTGCCAACAACCAATTGTTCATCTATGGATAACATATCGTCCCAAACACCAAATTGAAGATTTTTTGTTTTTATAATAAAGGACGAAGATAAAAAATAATACAAATATAGACAAAATTATTGATATCCCAGCAAAAATAGTGCTGCCATAGAAGCAATAAAAACATCACTACTGTGGCAAAGGCATCACTGGGTTCATTGATAAATTTGTCATTGGCGTGTCATAGGACGGAATTATTCAAATATAGCTACTTACCACAACTTTTACTTTACTCTAAGGAAGCAATGACAATACAATGATATTCTTATGCATGAGTGGAAAATACTCATATTTTTTGTGGTATTTATGCTGAATGCATTCAAATAAGTTTTCAAGTTATAATATATTCTAAAATTTCATAAATCGGAATCTGCATAAATAAGACGTATTTAAAATTTTGGTGAAATTTTAACATTTAATAAAACAGTCAAAATAAATGGGCCAAAAACTATTCCAATTGTGATTGAAAATTATTTAAAAAGGTTAAAAAAAAATTTGAACCATTTTGGAAAAGAAAGCAGATGGGTTTGATAATTTTATCTTCACTATCACAATCCAAATTTTAGAGTAATCGGAGTTGTATTCTTATTAAATAACTTAATTATTGAAAATGTAAATGCCAAAAAATTATATTCAAAAAGCGAAACAGTGAAACCCATCATAAGTAAAATTTTAAACAAGAGTTTACAAAAATTATTGAAAAAATAATGAAATTTCCTGAAATAATGAAATAAAAGTTCTTGGTTTCTCATTAATATCTATCAATCTGTAAAAACTTTTATTTTGAAAATTATTTGAATTACTTCTTAAGATAAAATGTAGAATGGATAATCGCGATATAACAGATTGCTAATTTTTGTTTTATTCTTATTTAATTTCTCTTCACTCTCAAATAAATTGTTAGTGATACATAAAATAGGTACAGGATTGACTCGTTATTCGTATAAGAATAAGATTTTTTTTGCAGATTTTATGAACAAAATTAGTTTATGATAAATTAAAACATAATAAAAAAAATTTAAATAAGAAGTATTACTATGAATAGTGAAAGTATTCGAATGAAGATTATGTTTTGATTAAATCAACATCACTATTTTGAATAAATTTTTTATTTTATATATGTAGCAATTTGAGAAATTTTGTAAAAAAAAGAATAAATGAGGCAATTTCGGAAGATTTTTGTAATTTGTTGGATAAAAATGCTGGATGCTACTTATTATTAGGTGGATTACCCTTAAAAAAAGTCATTAAATAATTGCAAACACTGTTTTTATAGTTTGAAAAATGGCTTTCATTTTCCAAACTTTATTAATTGCTTATTTTACGCTTGAACCTACTTTAACAGATTAATACATCTTCAAAGGCTACGAAAGAAAAACTGATGCAAATCGGTGAAGTCCGTATTTGACAGTACAGAAACGGACACACCAAAACGGAACAAAACGTATTGTTTTAGATAATTCAATTATACGGTCCGTTAATGTTCCGTTTACATACAAGCTTTGACCGATACGTATTTACGGGCCGTAAACGTACTGTACAACCGGATTAATGAATCCGTATGTGTTGGAGAGTACGTAAAAATGATTCTTCGGAATGAAAAAGGTGATAAACAAAAATCACTGCAACTTTTTTTTTCTGGGATATTATCATATAATCTCATTAGCAAAAAATAAAACTAATTCAAATATTTTGGTGTTCTTTAATTCACTTTCACTAGTTTTTTTACTAATTGAGTTCACCAGATGGTTAGCAGGAGAAATCAATTAGTATGTGGTTTTATGTTATAAAACACTCGGCTTAGAATTATTTTTATTTAAGCGTATTTCTACCATTTTAACATTAATACAAATTATTTTTTTAATTTGAGCGGTTTTGGAATTGTTGCAATTTATTAATTTTGGCTTAATTAATGTGATTTTTTTCAAATTTTATAATTTTTCAAATTCTAGTGATTTTTTCGATTATTTTTTAATTTTTATTTACTTTTGGTTTTCTTGTATTTGTAAAAAAAAAACTTCAACTTCATTAAATTAAATTAAAACTGATGTAGTTATTTATTATCTAAAATTTAAAATCGAATAAAGAATGTTATTCCCAAAATACTAAATCGAATGAAACAAAATCGATTGAGTAAAAATCGATTGAATTCCAAACGGTTGAACTCAGTGATGTATAAACCGAATGAAGTCTTTAAAAATTAAATCGATTGCGACAAGATTATAATTCATTTTGCGCCCTGGTATGTTAATTGGTAGCGTGCTAGCTCATCAGGGGGTCGTATGTCTCTGATCTGTTTACGCTACAACGAGCAGATAGACATCGCTGCCAGTGCTCGGATAGGGTATTAGGATATAATTTGTAATTATATGATTAATATAATTTGTAATTATATGTAATTATATGATTAATAAATTTATTGCTATATAAAAATTGTAGAATGAGAATTCAATCATACCTATAATTGACTTCGGTTCAGCTTCCCTTTTGGAATCGTACAAAGATGAGTTGCGGGGTGATTGCGAGATTTAAAGCCCCTTTCAGGTAACTTAAGCATCCTAGTGTCTTTCAGGCAGACACTAGTATGACCTTTTAATCGTTTGGGGTTTGAAAATTAAAAGTGAATCAAATATTAAATTGAGGCGATAAATGAATGACTGCCATTTACTTCACGTAGATGTTGACCACGGCTACGCGGTAGGTGGTCCATCCGTGAGCTTTAATTTTGGCATACTTTTTCCAGCATTTCGGCCGCTATCTCACCAATGTCAGCTGGAAATGTGGCTTGTGCCCTGTGCACGAAAGACTTCACGTACCCCACAAAAACTAGTCTAGTGTGGTCAATAGTAGCGTCCAATGGATTGCTCCAAAACGTGAGATTTATTGACTACGAATTTACCAATAGGTTATGGTATCGCGTGATGTGTGGCATGTGGCACCCTCTTGTTGAAACCACATGTCAACCAACTCCAAGTTTTCCATTCTCGGAAAAAAAAGTCGGTTATCATCGGTACCTTCCCTGCGGGTAAAAAGGGGTCAGTTGGGAATTGGGACCTGTCTCGTGATAGGTGAAAACTGGACCGGTTCCGAAAATTCATATCACGAGATCGGTAAAAAAAGAACCGCTATCTAAAGTACCTACCACGTGACCGGTTTAAGAGTCATGACGTTGGCTCTGTTTTATGTTCTTTGGGATTAGTTGTGTGGCATGTTCTTTGAGACAAGTCCTCTGACATGTCACAGAGGGCCGGTCACTTTAACATAGGATTGTCCTAGGAGGGAGTCATCCTAGGACAATCCTATGTTAAAGTGACCGGTCCTTTTCATATAAAAAAACCGGTCCCGTGACCAGCCCCTTTCACAGTGAACCGGTTACTTGACGTAGGTCTTTTTTTATCATTTTTTAAGAAGTACGGTCAAGTGTTTGCCGCCGGACCACACACCGCACCAAACAATGCATCTTTAAGGGTATTTTGAGAGCTCTTGAACTGCCTCTGGCTGCTCTTCGCACCAAATTCGGCAATTCTGTTCGTTGACGTACTCATTGATCGAAAAATGAGCTTTGTCGCTCAAGACAATTTTTAATAGAAAAAATGGATCTTCATCCAACATTCCTAAGGCCTATTCTCCAAACAAACGACGTTATGGTACATCACCTGGCTTCAGTTCCATTAGCAGCTGTATTTTGTAAGGTTTCATAACGAGGTCCGTACGTAAAATCCTGTAGGTGGTCGTATAACTTAAGCCCTATTGACACTGGCTGAAACAGCAGCAATATTCACTTATGTTTCTTTGAAGTATATAAGAAAATTCATGAAATAAATAAATTTGTTCCCCGAAATCATGAGATTGTTTCGAGATTGTGTCGTTTGTTTTTGTTTTCTTCTCTATCATTGAACCAATTTTTAGCAAAATTTGAATTCCTAATTGGGAGACCTTTATTGTCTATTAAGTAAATAACCAAGTTCCATTAAAATCCTTGTAAATAAGAAACACAGGAAACCTTCTTTGTCAAACAATAGTTAAAGTGTTAAACCAAGCGAAAATTCGGTTGATTTTCAAGTTAGATGCCAAAAAAAATTGGAAAAATACTTAAAACGTTTATGTTAAGCATGTTTCCAAAACAAATAAACAACCCGTATCCATAATCATCTTTATGGAAAATGTGTTTTTATAATAAATTTCCTTATTTTTGTCGTTGTTGTTATCTCATCCTTTCAAACTTTCTTAACGCCCTCTTCATTGTCAGTCTACACATACGAATTGTTTTGTTTGAATGTAATTTGAACGCCAAAAAAAAAGACGTAACAGATTATCACTTTATCCGCATATTTACTGCAATTTTTTACTGAATTTATTTTCCAACATAAAATGAATTTAAAAACAAAAATAAAAAGAAGAAGAAGACACAGTCATTAAGAATCAAAAAGATGGATAGACAGACAGACAAAGACATTTTGTAATTTATCAGCTAAAATAAACGATTTCGTTTAATTCTTCTTTTGTCATCGTTGTTGTTTGTTGCTGCTGCTTCTGTAGTTGTAGTTGTTACTGTTACACAATTTAGATGTACGGTGTGGTGTATGTGTGTAGGGATGGGATGTACATATGGGTTTTTCGTTGGATGAGGAAAAAGTTTTTTTCGTGTTTTGTATACTCAGGGAAAAAGAGTTTGACCACGCGGCGAAACTTTTTATGAAGTTTTCATAAATCTGCTGGTACTGTTCATAAAATTTGATAAAGCATGTTTCACATCACCAAAATATATCAACAATATATATAATTTTTTTTTGGTAAAATATCTCAAAAACTGAATGAGTTTGGAAAAATGAGCAAAGTCTCGCAGAATACTAACATACTTCGAGAATAAAATTGGACTTAGATCGGGTGGAATTCCGAACCATTTCTTCTACAAGCTGTTTCAAAAATATTAATAAAATTTTTCCTTATATTGTAGAACCGAAATGTATACAACATAGATTATAAATGCTTGAGGTGTATAAATTTAGAATGTTTAAATCCAAACAGACAAATAATTCTTTTACCAAAAACAACCTTTTTTACTATTTCCCGGTATCTTAATAAAATATCCACATCTAACTGAACGATATTGAATGCATTCATTTTATTTGTCAGCAAGTCCATTGAGTAATTAATTCGAACTGACACAAAACTGGTCCTTTTATGTAAAATTAGACTGTCACTTTAGCTCGTGACTTTTGTCTATATTAGAAAATTCTTTCCATACTGAAATTTTAATTCTGAAATCATACAGTGTTGAAACAGCTAAATTGCTAAATTCCATGCATTCTCTCCGAATTAATGAAATTCGGATAAGTGACTGAGAAGAGAAAAATAAAAGACAGGAATTTTTTAATGACCCAATGTCAAGTTTAGGGTTCAAAAAGTGTGGTTTAGAATTATCCGGCTTTTGTATGAAAATATGCTTTCACAATTGTAAAATAGGTCACGCTGTAACAACATTTTGTTAACTGTTTAACATGACAAATATAACCTAAAAAATACATCCCTGATTTGTTCACATATCAAATTGTCAACAAGTTTAAATAAAAAAGCATTAAATAAATACAAAATTTGTTAGGATCGAAGGGATACCCTTAGCAATACTATTCTTACTAGTTTAGAAACAGAATGCGATTGACGACTTTTTTAATAGAAATTAACATTTAAAAATGCTATGTTATAAGACATAATCTAGAATGGACATCGTACGTGTTAACTCTTATGGTGAACAAATATCAAATTTATATGGGATACTCGAGTATAATTTACCATTTTGCTTTGGGCAGTTTTTATAAACAAAAAATCCTAAAAAAATAATATACGGGTAATATGAACTAAGTACTGGCGAATTAATTATTAACTCACCAATCGAATTCTCTTTAATCAAGTCCAAGATAATGCTTTTAGTCTGTCGCGGAAAGCTTAGGAAAAACTTCAGTTTTATCATTTTGGATATGGGATGTGATAGGGTGGCAGAACAACGTATACTGGTGCACTGTGACTTTCTTATTACGGACAGGGAGCTTTGAAGGGATGAGGGAATATTTGATGATACCAATAGCATTCATTTCTACACTTATAGCCCCAAACTGGACGGAAGAACTGGTTTAGCTTTATTTTGTGGAGGTCTGTGAATAGAAATGTGCTTCCACTAACATGCACAAGAGTATCTGGAATGGGGATAATGTTGGTGCGATCACATAGCTCCTGTGGGGTGACCTGGATGTTGGCTAGACAAGGAGAATGTTAAGTCTGCTAAAGAGGGAACTGGCCAACATGATGGAAAATCTCACAAGACACTGTACACTACCATCCCACCTTTATAAATGGGACAAGTAGTGACCCTGCGGTAAGTAGGTCCTACGGGGAAGACCATGAGACTCTGGTCGTTATATTCAGGTGCCTACGGGGGATGATTTGGGAAAACTAAAAGGATACCTGAGGGATACTGAGTTCTTCAGAAAGATCGAAATGTTAAAGCAAAGTTCTTGGAGATTGCACAACATGCCGATTTTCCCTAGTTGTATGTTAGCCAGTTTTGGATGATCATGAAGAGCGAATTATCCTTCCTCTTTTCAACTTAGCCTACCTTCAATGAAAATCTTAAAATAATGCGTTATTTAACAATTTTTGCTTATTTTCATATAGATATTTTAAAAAATAAAAATACTCCAAACTTACATTTTGACCAAAAACACGAAAATTCTTTTTTCTTTACACAATGTTGCGGTGTATAAATATTAATTTTGTTATAATACCATCATTTAAATACATTCATACACACATAAAACACAATTTAAAAGTGTATTTATCGTTTATTTAATCTCAATTGAAAATGTTCTTATTTTTTACAAAAGAATTCATCTTATAAAAAAAAAAAATAAACAACACACACAATCTCTGCCAAACACTTTATTATCAAAATAATACGAAATAAACTGCCCGTTAATAAACATAAACATTAGAAAGTCAAGGTAATAATATTTTCCAATTCAAAATGTCTCAACGTTTAATAAATGGTTCATTGTCAACAAAAACAACATTGTCAACATCATCACCATTGTCGTCGTCGTCGTCGTCGCCGTCATCATCTTCACCATTGTCACGAAGAGGAGCTGTGTCCAATAATTGTCATTTTAAATGCTCAAATATGCAACAAAAGGTGTTATTAGTATTTTGTTGCATATGTATAACACTAGCCGGTATGTATTTCAACATGGTTATTTATTGAATCTAACTGTTTATTTATTTAATTATTTAGTAAAATACATATATACATTTACACTCATAGAAAAAAATGGTAAAGATACTATTAAAAAATATGAAAAATCAGTAGAATCGGTTTACAAAAATAATGAATCCAGCCGCGGCAGCCACATGAATGAGATCATGTTTCATAGATAATGGAAATATTTGTTGTTTCTAATAAAGCCTTAGTTTATAAGTTTAGTTAATTTATATTAGCAGGAGGGCGTTTTCTATTGTGAATTCAATCAAAAAATAATTTATATAACTGTAAGAAAAATACTATTTAAATTGTTTTCTTGATTTTTAAAAACACTAATTGTTATAAACGCCAAAGTCACTAATTGCCAGACATATTGGAACCAAAAAATATTCCTATAACAAAATTATTTGTACTAGTTGCAATCAACACATGTGTTTCTGTTATCTCCTCCTTCTTTGCTACATAAGATAAACATAAACTGAACTATTTTCATACATATGCGTACCAGGTGTAAAACCTAAATATAAAATCTTATCTCTAGTAAAGATATTTTCTTTAAATATAAATTTCTTAAAAATTGTGTTCTTTTTTTGTACACTAAGCTTTTTACTAATTGTTCGACTAACTTTTTTCTATGAGAGTAGTACATACTAATAAGTCTATAAGTACATACATATTTGTTTTCTCGAATTTTCTTTGATTTAACAAAAACAAGTGCTAAAGGGTTTGTAAATTTTCGACTAAAAAAATTATTCTTCATCGTACGTACCTGCTTTTCTGATCGCACGTACGCGGCTTTTCTGATCTGCCAAAAACTTGCAATAGTTTCTGTTAGCGAATGATAAAGACTCTAGGATGCCGCTTTGCGGTTTTTTCTTTAGCGCTTTCAGTTGCGTTTTCGATAAAATCTTTATTTTGATAAATTTAAATTTCCAATTTTCAATAGTGTTTTTTTTTTTTCAATTTGTAGTTGAAGAAGTCTATTTTTTTAAACTTTTGACATTTTAAATCAAAAAAAAACTTAATATTATTTATATTATCTTAAAATAGCCCTTTCTAACTGTTCTGTCAATTTAATTTAGTAGACAAAGTACCCCTAAACGATCTGTAAGTTTCACTTAATTGGATTTGTTGTAAGATGACCGCTCAAACGTATAAAAAATCGCACTATATTGAGGAATTAGTAATGGACCAGTTTTCAAAAAATTCGACGTAGGGAACAAAAAAAAAATTAAATGCTTATTGCCACTCTTTTTCCATTTTTGTATCCATCTCAATTTGACCGAAAACAAAAACCCTTTGCGTTCATATATTATGTATGTACATATAAATATATTTAATTTAATTACCTTTTAGTTAAAGCAGTTAAACATATTTCTTTAATGTTATTTGTAAATTTGTCCATTTGTTTTTAGTCTTCTTTATGCTATAATTAAAGAATGCCTACGAAAAGAATTTACAATTTAGCTTCATCATCACTTTATATAATTAAAAGACAAGAACAAATGCATTTAACAAATTAATCACATAAATTATGAGATTAAAAATGTCGATAAAAAATCGTAATCCGTTTTTTGCCATTTTTTATCGAACACTATTTTATCGTTTATTTTTTTGTCAATTTAAAGCATATTAAACTGTTATTCCTGTGAAAAAAAATTCAATCGAATATTAAGAGCCTCAAATTTAAATTGTGAAAGTTAACATTTCCAGCAAAAATAAATGGAACTGATTCTTATGGAATCAATTTTTCATTGATTGCAAAGTATCATTTAGTACTGATTTTCCTCTTTCAAATCAGTTCTTTTTCACAACTTCAAAATTATGATTTTGAATACAAGCATGGTAAAACATTAACAACAGATATTTACATATAAATTTGACAGTTAGTACTATGATTAAGTACTAAACTTTAGTTATTTTGAAACAAGTTATCAGGTTTGAGTGAATTGTTTCAATTTTTCACTTACAATTTACAAATCGCATTTATCAATATAAAAAGTAAAAAATTTATTACAGTAAAACTTGCAAGAATTTCGAAGAAAGTAATTTAACAGATAAGGCCCGTTCACTGAATGTTCCGTTATAATTTATCCAACAGTTAAACTCAAACAATAGCAACAACAAGTATGTCAGTTAAATTCCCAGGTAGAATCTACCGGGACATTGGCTATGGTCCAATTACTAATGTCCTGTTAAAATTAAAATTTATTTGGGATCATCAAAAGTTCTCAATTTCCACTAAACCCTAAGAACTGTTTTAGATGCAATGAAAAAGAACCATAAAAGAAAATTTCCAGCCTATGACACGCCTATATAAAAATCATTGGTTCCGATCGAAATTATCACAACACCGGAATCAAAATCACTGCTTCTTTTTTTCATCTTTTGCTACTTTTTTTGCTCGGATTTTTTCTTAATTTATAAGACAATAAAACCACAGTCACTTTTCAACAGAAACATAATAGTCGTTTATGTACACGACTATTATGTAGGTGAAAAAGAAGTCAATCCAAATTTTATGTGAAATTTGTTATCGTAAATAGTTTTTCTTTTTCTATATTATTTTAAATATCGGAATATATTAAGAAAAATAATTAATTTTTTTATCTAAGGATTTTCCTCTTTAAATAAGTTTGTTTAACATTTTCGCAGTGGATATTTCAATTTTAAGTTTTAGATTTTAAACTCAAAGGATTTGTACATTAAAGAGCAAATTTATCTTATTCTTTTTGGTCAATAAGCCCATATTCATGGGTTTTGAGCAGGACACTAATGGAAAGATTTTTCCTTTTTAGTCCTACGAGCAAAAAATTTCTAAATATCGTGTCTCAGTGGAGGAACCAACATGTGATTAAGATGCAGTTTTGCCCTATTTATCCCAAATTTTGACACGTTTTTATTGGATACTTCAAATAAGGCCTAATACTTAATTAGACTCCGCCTGTGGGGAAATAAGGGGTTAAGGCAGAGACTATTGCCCTATTTACTCCTCCCCGTAAAAATTCTCAGAATTCCCTTAGTGGATGTCATAACGGAAATAGCAGCTCAGAAATTTCAAAATCTTATCTACAACCATTTGGGATGGGTGATTGAGAGCTCACTTTTACCTGATTTGAACCCATGCTTGCCCATGCTTTTATTGAGGATTCTCCCCGTAAAAAGTTCTTATATTCCCATCTTAGTAAACGACTAAGCCAAAGTATGGATCTTAATGCCAAACATCAAGTTCCTAACTCCAACGAAGATTTTTCCAGTTTCTAGCAAAAACTTTTTAGGCAGGTAGTCAATGTGTAGGATTTTAGCCCTTTTAATCCCCATTTTTACTAAGTTCCTGAAGAAAATTCTAAAAAATTATTTTTCAGTAAGTTAACCCATACTCCAAGCAACCCCAAATTTTTTAACGTTCAAGGCAAAATTCCAAAAATTACCTTTTCAGTGAAATAGCCCATACTCCAAAGAACACATATTTTAAATTTCGAGTTTTTAGCTAATGGGGTTTATGTAAGACATTAAGGGTAAAACTTTTTTTAAACCTTGTTGGTGAATTATTCTATACTTGATTCACCACGAAATTCCAAAAAGAACTTTGTCAGCGGATTAGATCATATTCGGTGGAACACATATTTAAATTTTCGGATTCCTAACCAAAGCGGTTTCGGCAGATTGGCGGGATGAAATTCTAAAAAGAGAGAATTTTTCCTTTATAATGCCAATATTTATCACGTCCCCAGCGAAAACTCCAAACCCTATCTAACTCACTAATACCCTATCTAGCTCACTGATACTTCAAGAAACAACATATCGCTCTCCAGTTACTTTTAATCAATCACTCTAGTATTTAGACATTCTTTAAGTTATGCTGTGCAAAATTAGATTCCAGGAACTTACTGGAAATTAACTTTAACGATTGTTTCAAGGCCATTAAAATGCAGCATTTAAAATTGTATAACTTCGAAAATTCCTCTTATGGGTCATTCCATGTCAAACCGTACAGAAAACTGTCATTTTCGGATTTGCTATCTCCGATTTTAATGAAATTTCGGTTTTCGAAATATGACGTCATGAAAATTGGCAAAAACGTCAAAATATCGAAAAAGTATCCATACGAAGTCGCCCATAACTTCTAAACTAAGCAACCTCAAATTTTTCTGTTGGTATCATTTTAAAGGTGAAAACATTACCTTCAAAATGGTTCCCAAAAAGTTTTTTTTTTGTAATTAGAGTTTTAAAGTAATTTTTTTAAGTTTAATCTTCAAAGACCCATATCTCAAACAAAGACCTTATCTCAAAGTCCGAACATTACCAAAATTTGTGAAATAGAAGATTTAACCTTTAAGTTTACTCGCCGCCAATAAAGGAAAAAGAATTAGGATTTAATTTTTCAAGTGGCAGCAGTCAAGATTACCTTTAGATAACACAAATTTCAACGGAGCGGCTGAAAAATTTCTGAAGTTAAAAATAGAAACCTACAACAATATATTAAAAATCTATCGTATGAAAATGGTAGTCATTCTCTGTGGAAGGCAACAAAAAAAATAAATCAACCAACAGATACATCCCATAAGAAAGGCAGACGAAGGCTGGGCTAGATCTAGCACTGATAAGGGAGAAATATTCGCAAATCACCTTCAAAAAGTATTCGAACCCTACAATATGGGAACAAACACAGAAAATACGTTGGCAACGATTCGAATTCGGGAAAATTCTGAATTAGTTGAAATAACAACCAGTGAAGTGAAGAAAGAGATTAATAAATTAAAGTCTAAAAAGGCGCCAGGATATGACCTTATTACAGCTGAAGTTCTAAAACAACTACCCTACAAAATGGTTGTCACACTTACAAAAATTATTAAGGCAGCTTTAAAATTACAATATGTACCCAGTTATTGGAAAGTGTCTACCATTATTATGATACTGAAACCCATTAAAAGTCCACATGAAGTTAGCTCATACCGACCGATTTCCCTCCTCCCTATAGTGTCAAAACTATTTGAAAAAATACTGCAAAAAGACTAAACAACATTCTAGAATCAAATAACACAATATCAAACCATCAATTCGGATTACGAAAAAAACACTATACAACTGAACAGCTTCATAGAATAACCGATGAAATTGAAAATGCGTTTGAAGCCAGAAAAGTATGTTCGGCTATTTTTCTTGACGTTGCCCAAGCGTTTGATAAGGTATGGCAAGCGGCGCTCTAAATTAAACTTTCGAAAGTTTTTCCAACAAGCTACTGAATTATTTCACAATCCTATATCGAAGACAGATGTTTCCAAGTCAAATATGATACTGTTTACACCACACTAAAAAACATAAATGCAGGAGTCCCTCAAGGTAGCATCCTTGGACCCTTGCTCTATCTCATTTACACTAAAGATCTTTCTATTACGGAAAATACGAAAGTTTCTACATTCGCAGATGACACTGCAATAATAGCAATTGGAAACTCTACCACCGAAATATCAAAAAACCTACAGATTGCTATAAATAAAATTTCTTTTCGGGCATCCAAATGGAAAATAAAAATTAACAATTCAAAATCAGTTCACGTAGACTTTTCAATAAACATGCAACAATATGTTCCAGTAACAATGAACAATGTAGAAATTCCGCACTCAAAAACAGTAAAATATCTTGGCATGACATTGGATTCCAAACTAACATGGGGGGATCACATCCAAAAAAAGAAAAACGAACTGGAAATTATGTATAGAAAACTGTATTGGTTAATAGGAAATTATTCTCAAATGTCAACACCAAATAAATTATTAATTTATCAACAAATTCTTAAACCAGTATGGAGTTTATGGTATCCAGTTATGGGGATGTGCAAAAAATACCCGCATAAACAAAATACAAGTTTTTCAAAATAAAATACTTCGTAATATTTTAAACGCACCATGGTATATAAGGAACCAAGATCTTCACAGCGATTTAAAAGTATCAACTATTAAAGCCGTGATACAACAACATGCCGAAAATCTAAAACGATTAGCCGACCACGTGAATCCCGAAGCTCGAATTTTGGTACAAATTTCTCATCCTAGATGACTAAGGCATAAAAAAAGTCACGATTTAGTGGGACCGAATTGTTTTTAAAGATATTTTTAGTTTAATATCTTTAAGTAATTAAATTTTGTATGTAGTAGAATCAAGCTGCTCGATAGTCTTCCTTGACTAGTTGCAGAGTAAATAAAGATAAAAAAAAATATCTCAAAATCCAATTTTTTTAAAATTCTGAAAAAAAATATATTTATGGCAAAATTTTAAGGAGGAGACTCATTTGGTTCGTAAGCAATTTGATATACACTACCCATTTACAATATTTGTGGCGGATTTCATTAAAATCGGAGATGACAAACCCGAACGCTGTGCGGTTTGACATGGAATGGCCCTCTTGCTGCCTGGTTTTTTTTTTGTCAAATATTTCCTTCGGTACCAGTTTTTTTCTTGACGACATAATAACTTTTATCGAAGAATTTACTGCCAAAGTGATCGATTTTGATTTTAAAATCTTCATCATCCATCACTAGGTTAAGGCGCTTTTTTTATAAAAGTTCTTGTGGATTTGTATTGTCTAAACTGTGTAAAATTTTGTTCGTGCTCATTCTTTACTTTTAGCTTCTAGTAGTTTTGACCTTGACTGTGCGTGTTGAGTGTTTATAAAAATGGTTTAAAATATCATGATTTCTTTTTACGCTAGGAAAACGATTTTACAGCTAGACCAATGACAATATAAATAATACAGGGGCATAACTGTTATAAGCAATATTTAAAAATCCTGAAATAATAATTCATCACGAATTTTTAAAACCTGCTCTCTGAATAATAGTTACAACTAACCAATATTTTTTGGTCTTTGACAACCATAATAGTTTTTTTGTTTTGTTTTGGCTTCCAAAACCATTACAATAGATTTTAATTTTTTTTTTGGTTTTCCGTAACCATTTCCAAAGATTTTTTTTTTTTTGGTCTTCTATAAGCATTATAAAAGATTTTAATTTTTTGTGGTCTTCTGTAACCATTATGAAAGATATTTTTTCGGTCTTCCATAACCATTATAAAAGATTTTTCTTTTTTCGGTCTTCTTGTATTCAAAGAAATTTTCATTATAAGTAACGAACTGTAAGAATAAAAATCTTTTATAATGATTATAGAAGACCAATAAGAATATAAGAATAAAAATCTTTCATAATGGTTACCAACGACCAAAAAAAAATAATTATCTTTCATATTGGTTATCAAAGACCAAAACAAAAAAAACAAGTAAAAAAGGGCTAAATTCGGCTGTGCCGAATCTTTGAAAACCCTCCACCAAAGGGGATGAAGATGATATACGTATATACTAAATTTTGCATGAACTGTAATATGAATATGTTTTGTCAATTTATGTAACGAACTTTTGTTATTTAGTTTTAGCAATGTTATTTACAGAGGTCTGCTCTGTTAGCGACTTTAACATTGTTCATTTTTACGTTAACTTAGTTATCATAGTATGTAAGACAATAAATGTAATCGAACAATAAGAAGACTTAATAACATTTTTACTTACTTAACAGAAAAAAAAAAATAGATACAGAAAAATTGTACAAATTTGTATGGAAAATTTAGAGGTACCTTCACATTTTTACTCATAACTTTTGAACCGCTAAACCGATTTTGCTCATTTTAAATACCAAACTGGTCGGGAGGATGTTCAATAATCTGGGTAAAAATAGGCACCCCCGCTTGCGTCTTCGCGTCGTGATCTTGATTTCAACAGACAGACAGACAGACAGACAGACAGACAGACGGACAGACGGACAGACAGACGGACATCGCTAAATCGACTTAAAATTGCATAAGGATCACAAATATATATACTTTATGGGGTCTTAAACCTATATTTCGACATATTACAAACGGAATGACAAACTGATATATACCCTCACCATATATGGTGGAGGGTATAAAAATAACCTTTCATAATGTTTGTGGTAGGACAACAATTTTCTGGGTAATTTATTTAAGTTATTTTTTTCAGTTATCTTTTCCATAACCTATTGCATATTTAAAAAATAATAACAGTTATTTCGGGTCCCTGAAATAATACCCTAAAGAAACGTTAGAAAACTTAAAAAGTTTCGATATTTGTAATAACAATAGCATTTAAAATTAAAAAATATAATAGCAATTAAAAACTTTGACTGTTTTCAGTTTGTTCAAAAATTTATTAAAGTTTAAAGCATTTTTGGGGAACTTGAAACATTTTTTAAAAATTGAAATGAATTTTTGGACAAATTTGAAATATTTTTGAAAAATTTAATAACCGGATTTGAAATATTTTTAGACAATTTTATAATATTTTTGGACAATTTCAAATAATTTTTACAGAATTTAAAATTTTTTTTGGAAAACTCTGAATTAAAACTGGAAATGGTGTAGTGTTGAATAAAATGCAAAACACAAAGCAACAATGCACAGATTGGGTCATCATAACTATTTAAGCCTGAAAAATGCAAATGACGGCTAAACTAGTTTCAATTAAAGGTTAAAAAATCTGTTTCACTTGATTTTTCTAAACTTTAATTAAAAATTGCAAAACTGCAAAAATTTTAAGCTGCATTTAGAAAATAATTTAATTAAAAAATTATTAAAGTTCATCAGAACCATTTTCTCATTGAAATTTGTGATGTTGAATGATCAGAAAACAATATTTTGAAAAAAAGCTTTAGATTCAGAAAATATACAATATTCGATAACTTATTTTTTAGAACCAATGCAAAATAGTGATTTTAAAGATATGCATTTAACCAAACCAAAACATTTGAAATATGAACATGCGAATTATTTTGGAAGTTCCTTAGAAGAACAACTTATAAATTTTTGAAATTATTTGAATTTTATTTTCTATTAATTTTCTGTGAATTGTAATTTAAGTAATGTCATAAATTCCTTTTTTATTTGCTGTCTTTAATTAAATGTTTTTCATAATTTATTGTTGTTTATATGTGAATTTGTTAAAATAAATTTATACAACAATCTATGTATATTAAAATTTTCATGTGTTCTGTAAGTTATTGGCGAAATTTAATTTTGTTTGGTGTATAGTGATCGCCAATCCTCAATTAAATTTGTTTTTAGTTGATTTTACTGCTGGTTTTGGTTGAGTACAACTAGATGCAATTAGTAACAGCAGTGAACTAAAAATAACGGTATTGATATTTTAGGCATAACGGTATTTCATTTATTCCGGTAACGGTGTAATAATGGCCGAACTGTTCGGCTTTGTTTGGTAGGTATTCGGTATTTTGAAGCATTATGGACAAATTTTGGTAAGGAAAAAATATTGTTGAAACGATTAGAAATGATTATGTGTGTCAAACTTGAGAAAAACTACGAAAATAAGCAACAAGTTCATTGTTCAGCACCCGAAAGTTAGGCCATTTCCAAAACTTTCTCTTTTTTCCTTTAATATAGCGCACAAAATCAGATTGAAATGGCTCCAGTGGCGTGTCCAGGGGATTTAAAAAATACTACTTTTTATTATGATTAGTATATAAACAATAAAGCTTTTATTTTGAGTAAATGTTTTCCATTTCTGCACAAATTTAAGCAGATTTCATTGAAAATTTTGTATTTTCTTTTAAAACAATAAAATTCGTGATTCAAATTTCATTAATTAAATAATCTAAGATTACTTTTATAAAATGCCAGTTATAATATTGTATTCAATTGCTCATTCAACAAATATATCTGTCCTCATATCTAGACGACGCGTACTACAGTTTTTTTTTTTTTAGAATTTTATATAAATATTTCATAAAAATTAAAGTAAATATAGACTTTTTGAGTAGTTATAGATATAGAATTTATAAAAGTGCAGCCTAGTCTTGGCTTTTTTCTTTTATATGTAAACAAAAATATTTGTCATAAAAATATTTGAAATTTTTGTAATTGTAATTTGATAAAATATTAAAAACAACAAAAGCTTACAAATGAATTATGTGTTTGTTAATAATAATTTATTAGTTTTATGTCGCGTTCCGGCGAAGTCCATGTATGAAAACTGCTAATGTACAAAGACTGTCCCAAATGTTTGAATTGTATCTGTTTAAAAAAATAAAGAAAAATCAGGTAGGTAGGTATAGACCTCTTCTTTGCAAGTAGTTATAGAGATGAAATTCGAAAAAATAAAGCTTTTTTTTATAAAAAGATAATATTTAAGTCAGTGTTGCCATAATAAAAATTTACCAAAAATGGCAATTTAAATAAAATACAAAATTAAACACAATTAACACAATTTAAATTCAAATAAAATACTAACAAAAATTCAAAAATTCGCAGTTAATACCTAAAAATATCAATTTCATTACCAAGGGCAACTAAAAAAAATATTGAAACTGAAAAAATATTTTTTTTTTTCCATATTTTACATTATTTATTGAATCTTCACTTTTAAAAACTGTGAACTAACAATAATTATCCAAATCTTAAAACTAAATATTAATTGTTGAGTTCAGCCAGTGCCAGACTAATGTTATGTGGTTCAACTGGGACCATTATTTCCCCTTATTATTAGCGGACCAGATCCGCAGTGTCCCTCCTCCTAAGACGCTGGTGGCCGTGATTATCAGTTAAGTTACGGGCTAGTATGTTGGGGTGTGTTTCCAGTTTTGTTAAATAGCGTTGACAGTGTCTAATAATTTCATCTTTGACCAGGGGTACATTCAGGTCTTTATGTATGTTGTAATTCCTAACATACCAGGGTGCGTTCGTGATCGTCCTCAAGAATTTATTTTGCATTCTCTGAATTTTCCTTATATTGGACGCAGAGGCAGTACCCCAGAGCTGAATTCCGTAGCACCATATGGGTTCCATGATCGAATTGTAAATGAGTAATTTGCAGTACAGGCCTAGTTTAGAGTTTTTGCCAGTAAGCCAAGCGAGTTGAGCAGTTTTTAGCCTCATCTGAGTTATTTTCGCATCTATATGATTTTTCCACGTGAGTCGACGGTCAAGGTGAATACCGAGATATTTCACACATGTGTGTTGGGGTATATTCAGATTATTAATTCTAATGGGTGGCCACGTCTCTTTTCTCAGTGTGAAAGTAATGTGGATACATTTCTGTTCCTTCACCTTTATTCTCCACTTATCCAACCAAGCTTCCAATTGTGAAATGTGAGTCTGTAACATTCTAGACGCTGTTTTTGAGTCATCGTGGACGCTTAAGATTGCAGTATCGTCAGCGAAAGTCGATGTGTGGGTATTAATATCTAATGGCATGTCTGAAGTATAAATGATATATAACAGAGGACCCAAAATGCTACCTTGTGGAACTCCGGCTTGTATATCTTGAGGAGAGCTGACAAAACTTTTTTCAGCAAGAGTGAATTTTCGATTTGTTATATAGCTTTTGAGAAGCTTGTGAGTATTTGTTGGTAACAAAAGTTTTATTTTAAACAGTAGACCTTCATGCCAAACCTTATCGAAAGCCTGTGAAACATCGATGATAAGGGCAGAGCAGTATTTTTTCTCCTCGAACGTTTTTCTGACAACAGTAACTAGCCTGTGGGCTTGCTCAACGGTGCTGTGTTTTCTCCTGAAGCCAAATTGGTGTGATGGAATACAGTTGTTTTGTTCCACATAAACAGTTATCTTTTCCATTAGGATTTTCTCGAACAGCTTTGACAAATTGGATAATAGGCTTATAGGCCTATACGATTCCACTTTTGTGTGATCTTTGCCTGGCTTGGGTATCATTTTAACGAGTGAAACTTTCCATTCTGGGGGATAGTATTCAAGGCGTATAAAAGCATTAAAAATAAAGAGAATTATCTGTAATGCTATACGGGGTAACTCCAAGAGCATCCTGTTACCGATTCCATCGATACCAGGAGCTTTTTTGGGGTTTAGTTCAAAAATAGCCTTTTCGACCTCTCTCATCTCAAACGTTAATCGGGTAGCTGCTCGGTGCTGGGGTAAAATCGGTGGCAACTCTGTTACAGAACTTGTTATATTTGGCGTGAATACTTTTCTTAAATGTTCTACAAACAGATCTCCTTTTTCAGTATCATTTCTAGCCCAACCTCAAAGGAGGCTTACATAAGACAGGTCTTTTTAAATTTTTCGTTGCCCGCCATAATGAGTAATCAGTTCTTGATGTTGGATCTAAATTTTCAAGATATCTGTTTAATGAAGCAGTTCTCTTATGTTCAAGTAGCTTTCTTAATTTTGTAGTGCATTCTTTCAACCGTTCCTTAAGTTGAGGAGATCTGTGCTGTTGCCACTCTCTTCGAGCTCTTCTTTTTTCATTTAAGAGTCGTTCGACATCGGCAGACAAAATAATATTTTGTCTGTGTGTCGGGGGGGGGGGGGGGGGGGGGGGGGGAGAGAGGTCGATATCTTCCGGTGTTCTTAGCGGTATGTTTTCCGAGCAATGTGTACTGATAAATTTTTTATACTTCAACCAATCTGTTGTTTTGCCTGTCAGTGCTAAGTCACCAGAGGGGGTACAATTCCTCGGGGGTTTAAAATAGTAACAACTGTAGGTGTGTGATCAGATGAGAGATCCAATAATGGTTCTACATGGACCAATTCTCTCGCAATAGACATTGTTATTCCAAAGTCTATCAGATCGGGTATTTTTCGACGATCCGTTGGCCAGTACGTGGGTTCTCCACTAGAGATCACATCTATACCCAGCTTAGAAATTGTATTAAACAAAACACGGCCCTTAGGGGTAACAAGCCACTACCCCAGAATGTATGCTTGGCATTATAGTCTCCAGCTGCCAGAAAACACGGTCCTAATGATTCGAAAAAGACTGTGTACTGATCCTCCGTTATGGAGAATCTGGGGGGAGAATAAATTGACGAAATCACTAAGTCCTTATCGAATTCTTCAAAACATATAGTAGTGGCCTGAATATAATTTTCGCAAAGATCACACATAAGAAAATGTTTTAATCTAGATTTAATGAGAATAGCTGATCCTCCACATGACCTGCCTCTTGGGTCCTTAGTATCATACATTGTGTACCCGCGAATTGAAAATGAACTTCTCAGGGTTAAATGGGTCTCAGAAATAAGCATTACGTCAATTTGCTGATTTCTGAGAAAATACTCGAGCTCTTCTTTATGTTGGCATATGCCGTTAGCATTCCAGTAACATATTTTCAAACTGTTCATGGTTTAGTTAACAAAGCTTGCATCAAAATAGACTGATTTCTCATCATCTCTTGCATTATATTACTCATTGAGTTTGTAAAGTTAGTAACAGTTTGAACCAGGGATTCAATGGATGCTTCAAGTCTGCTGAAATTTTGTATCTGGGGTTCAGATTGAGAAAGTGGAGCATTTGGATTGACTTGTGCGGCTTGTGGAGTTTTTGGGGGCTGTGGTTGTCCTCTTAGAACTTCAGAGTATGAAGCACTGTTGGTGATAATTTGTGGATATTGGGGAATATAAAATTCGGTTCTAACTGTGATTTCATTCGGGGGTTTCGGGTTCTGTTCAAATTTGAGTTTTTTAATTTTAAATATACCTCACAACCTCTGTAATTAGCAGTATGGGGGTTACCGCAATTGCTACATTCCTTTTCAGTATTTACTGTCTTTGGTTTGGTGCAGTCAGCTGTGCTATGCAGCTCACCGCAAACTACGAAAACTGCATGTAGTCTACAATAAGACCTAGTGTGACCATACTCCTGGCAGTTCGTACACTGAGTAGGTCCTCGTCGCTTATGTGGTGCTTCAACTGTAACTCTATAGTGTAGCAAGTACCTAAGTTGATAAATAGGGTGTGTCTCATTTTTCTTCAACTTGATATCGCCAGGCTCTAATTCAACTCGGAAAAGGGGTTGGAGGAGCTTATCCCGGTTTTAATATTAACAACGGACTTAACTTAAAAGCCGTTGATTTCGAGTGCCTTCTTTACTTCAAGTGGGTCATTGTATGATTCAATACCCTTAATCACTATCTGAAGACCTTTGCTGCTCTTCAACTGGTAAGTATAAAAATTTTTCTTTCTGGATTCAAGAAATGATACTAATTTTCTGAAATTGGATTCACATTGAACTTGAATCTTAGTTTCAACAATTTTGCCATTTTTTATTGGCACAATATAAAAAGAGTTTTTCCCAATAAGGCTGACTAGGGTTTTAACAAATTCATTTGAATTTTGCTCTCTTAGATAGATAGGGGGAGGTCCTTGTGGTTTAGGTATCACCGGGGCATCATTATCTTCGCTTTCCAGTATGGCAAAACGGTTTTGGGATTGAGTGACATTTATTTCACCTCTACTAAGCTTAGGATAGGGAGCTGTTTTAGCCGATTTTGGACTTCTTTTCCTCTTAACTATTTTAACATACCTGTCTAATCCAGTCTGTACCAATGGTTTGGCGGTAATGATGACTGGCAGGTCAACATTGGGTGTTGCGCCAGTTAAACTACTTACTGACGGAAAGTGAAGCATACTTTGGGGCTGTTTTAAGTTATTAGGTTGAGCCATAATATTGATATCACTGTTTAACGTAGCAGAAGATGTTGTTGGTGTTTTAATAGTCTCACTATTTGTTGATATTGTAGCTGTAGGTTTTGGTGAAGTCAAAGCAGACAGCGTTTTGTGTGTTGTTGTTAAACTAGGCACTGTATTTGTTGGTACTTTTATATTTTCATGTTCCTTTGTGTTATTGGTTTTAATTTTTTCACATGAGAGTAAAGGAGAACATGAACGGGATCTCTCAATTGTTTTTGCGGTTAAATAATTTTTGTTGTAATTGGGATCACTAATGTTTTTATTAACATTGATGTTATCTCCCTTAAGAAAAACGTAGGCATTTCTGCCATTTGCACTGAGCCTTCTCTCCTCTTGAATTATAGAGCTCATATGCTCTTTTCTTTATAAGAAAAGAAAAAAAAAATTAACAAAACAAACAAGACAAATCCCTGTTTGTTAAGGGTTTTTTATAAATGTTTTTTTTTTTTTTATTTAAATTTTAAATTGAACACGGTTTATTTGTTTTTTGTAATAAATATATTATTTTTTTAACGTCCAAGCGCTGTTGTTTTTTATATATATTTTTTAAACACTAATAAGCCGATATTTTAATAAATTCACGGACCGAATAAATAACACGTCTATCCTTCTTGACTGTCTGACAAAATATTTATTTTGTTTAGTATTTTTGAAATTCAATTGATGTTTTATAAATTAAATTTAGAGTCATTCCAAAAGTTTTTGAAACAATCTTATCGTTTTTGAAATGGTGGTCTTTTTTATTTGACTAAAAATTAGCACGTGGCTATTCCACGATCCCATGATATCTGTCCTGTTTTTTTTAAATTCAATGTATTCCTCGTAGTATCGCGGCTCTATAATGGTCACTTTGTTTAAATCGAAGATGTGTTTTTTTAATATTCGCTAATAAATAACGTTTTGCATTTTTATTTCTGTAAAGAAACCGCTTATTTTCTAAACAATTGTCTAAAACTAGAACATCTAAGCATTCAGATGAGATACGATTTGTGAAAATAATTACTTAAAAAATAAGATCAGTTTGAACAGTTTAAACATGAGCCGCTAAAAACCTTCACCTATTTTAAAAAAACCAAAACCGGAACGTGAAATATTTATGTCAAAATTGTCAGTGATATCAATAGATGACTCATTGGTATTTTTGTTAAATAGCATTTGATACTTTTTAAATTCAATTGATATTTGTTGAATTTCAAATGTGTCTTTAATTTAAAATAATATTTTTTGAATTTAAAATTTGTTAATAAATAAATAAATAAATAAATAAATAAATAAATATTCTAACTACTAACTAATTATTTATTAGTGAGTATATCCTAATAAAATAAAGGTTTATGAGCATATCAATTTAGTAATTGATATGTTGAATTCGATGCGTCCAAATGCTGAGGAGGAGTTTGTTATTATTTATATGGAGACTACTGATTCACTCTAATTTCTGTATATTTAAAATATGTAGACCCAGACAGTTTTATGGCGAAAAATCGTCCTTTTAATTTTAAGTTCAATATTTAATGTACACAGAAAAAACTAAAATCGAGTTTCAATTAAAATATTTGAAAATACATATAAAAATTTAATTAAATTTGGACCAACAATATAATGTGTTATATAAATTAATTTTGTTTGTTAAAAGTAATTGAAATTTTCAATTATTTTTATATCATATCAATTAAATTTTTATTCAAAAATCTTCAGCATTTTCAATTAAATTTTTAACTATATCAATTATAACTTTAATAAAAGTTGTAACCAAAAATCAATTAAAATTTTTAATTGATATTTAGCATCAAATCAATTCAAATTTTAATAAAATTTTCAATATTTTTTTTTATCAAATATACATATGTTTGTGTGTAACTCATCAACGCATAAAAATTTCTAAACACTTTGTACCAAATAGTTCGTAGGAGTACCATAGCACTTTTGAGTGTTGCCAAAAAAGTTTGTTCTGATGTTCCTATTTTCTAAGTTGAAATACCCAAAAACCCTTAACAAATTGTAAAATAATCAAATTTTCCTTTTTTCTAAAATGATTTTTCGAAGACTTTGTTTGCTAAAAATTAAAAGAATTCCAATTTTAACAAAATCATATCTTAATTTTTTTTTTGAAAATAGACCTTTAAAAACATGATTCTTCGATTCAATTTTCAAATCTGATCCAATTTCTAACGAATCGATTTGCAAAATTCTATTCATTGTTTGAATAATTTTCTACATTATTCAATTAATATCAAATTCAGAGTATTAATTTGATTTTTGTTGATTCTTTTCATAGAATCAATCAAATTAATTAAATTTTAACAAATCAAATAACCAAAAATCAAACAAAATCCCAAATCAAATTATTTAATCGAGTTAAAATTGAATCATTGATATGAACTGATTATAATTTATTTATAGATTCATATAATTAATAATATGAATTATCAATCTCTGCATTAAAACTAATACGTCATTAATTTAGCAGAAATTGCTTTTGATTATCGATCTGAAAAATCTATCAAAATTTAATTTGTTTAATCAATAAATTTTCAATTCTGAAGCCAAATCTGGCAACACTGATGTGTAAACACTCTGATGCATACAAACACTACATAGACTATGTTGGTTTTGTAAAATTAAATAGTGAGTGCTGGAGTATTCAAAAAACCGGCCTTTTGAAAAAACCGGTTTCGGTTTTCTTCGAAAAATCGAATTTTAAAAACCGGTTTCGCTTTCGGTTTTTGCAGAAAAACCGGTCAACCGGTTTTTTATTTTTTTTTTCAATTTGAATAAAAAGCTTATATAATTTGTTAATTGTTTTTATTACAAAAAATATATATATGTGTATATTCATTTAAATTAAATTTTTTTATTGTATTTCATTTCAACAAAAAATTTATTTAAAACCAGTATTTTTTAATATAATATCATAAAAATTAATATTATAAAACTATATTCATATCAAATGAATAGAAATCATTAAGTTTGTAAATTGGTAAAATTAGGTACGTTAGTAATTTGAACGTTAAAAACGTTTGGCATTAAATAAGTTTTTTTAATATTACATTTTAAATATGTAAAAAGAAAATCTATTTTTCAGCTCTAAAGTAATATTTTAGAAATAATATGGAATTTAAGTGTTTCGTTTTAAGACGATTTTTTTGTTTGCTTTTGATAAAGCTAGAAGTGGAAAATATTCTTTCACTAATAGTAGATGTTGGACAAATAGTCAAAAGACAATTATATAAAATTTCCAACTATTCAGTTCTTTTGTCGCATTTATCAAGATATGATGAATGATTTTGTACAGTCTCTTTTTTAGGATTTTGAATACTGTTAATTGTGTTATTTAGATCAGAAATTAAACTATTTGAATTTGGAATATCCAAAGTTAAGTTTTCATCGGAATCTATCAGACTTACATCCAAATCTTCATAACCAAACAAACGATTATAAAAGTGTTCGGAAAAAATAAAAGAGACCAAGTAACCCAGTTCGTGATGAAATTAAAAAACCGGTTAACCGAACTAAAAAGACCGGTTTTCGGTTTTTGAATACTCTAGTGAGTGCGTAATATTAAAAATATTTTAAATAAGTATTTTTTTGTTTTGTTTTTTTTTTTTTTTTTGTTTAAAAAATAATAAAGTAATAAAAGTTAAGATATACATAAATCAAAATAATATAACTTTTAACATATATGTATGTTGTTAATAGTATTTATTGTAAAGTATAATATTTTTTACACCAACTTCATTATCAATTAAAAATTAAATGGATATGATTAAACTTTTATTTGAAAATAAACAAAAATTTAGGTTTTACCAGCTTTTAACAAATCCTAGGTTCGCTACTGATTGGCTCAACAAACATTTTTTCTAGTATCAAAATTCGTTCGTGCATCTGAAAATTTCTTTTGTCCCCCTAGTTATTTGTTAATATTTGCCCACATTTTATAATTTCTCTACATAAATTGAAATAAAAAGAAAACATCTTTGAATAAAGTGCGCCATGATAGAGTTTAGTAATTAGTTTAACCACTAATAGACCAATATATTTTTTATAATTGCTTTTACCAACTTTTATGTTAACTAGGGTGGCCGCTAGTCTTAAAGACGGAAGTAGTCCTCTAAATATAGGACTAACAAAGAAAGTATCCCAATCCAAGTAGGGAGAAGGAATTCGGACATTTTTTGGGTTATTTTTTATTTGACATCATTTCGGAAACTTTCGAAATTGTATATAAAAACTTTATTTAAACAATAGATTCATCAAATCAATCAATTTAATAATAAAGTAGCAAGAAAAGTGCTTCACGACAAATTTATTAAGATCGAAAATAGCACAAATATCAATAAAATACGTCTCCGCCGAAATTTTACAAGAAATAAAATGTACATGACTTTGAAAAAGCTAAAAGTATCATAAAAGGTACCAGTAAAAAGCTCTCGAAAATCCCTTTCCAACGAGGTTTTACTAATGCAGCCTTGTATTTCAAAAACTAATACTTTTGCATGAAAAGCCTGCAAAACATCTATCATTTTGTTCAAAAATAAAAATCTTTAATAAAATTTCTGCACTAACATGATACATAAGCCACATTTCTTAAAAATTGGTTTTCACGCCATTCTATTTTTTCAGCGACGGATATGTGATAGAAGGTTTAGTTCAGCACTTATTACACACAAAAAAATAAAATTCATAATTTTTATGAAAATTGTTCATAATTTTTAACGTTCATATTATATATGAAGCTTACTTACTATTTATGAAGCGTTCCTAACTTCCCAGTGTTTTTTTTATAAATTCGATCATAGTTATTATGAATTATGTCCATAAAAAAAATCATATTTAATGTGTTCAAATTCTTAAATATTATGAAAATTTCATAATATAAAAATGTTTCTACAATTCCCTATTTTATATTATGACGACGTACATACATAATAAAAACCTGTTCATACGTTTTAAGAACGGGTTCATAATTACAAAATATGATGAAATACTTCATATTTTACAGGTTACGTTTTCCATAAATATTAAGAAGTAGTTCATAATAATTCAAATAACATAAAATGTAAGAACAGAATTTCTAAAGTAATTTCACATTGTTGTCAACTTTTGAATTTAAACAAGTAAAAAAGGGCTAAATTCGGCTGTGCCGAATCTTTGAATACCCTCCACCATAGGGGCTGAAGATGATATACGTATATACTAAATTTTGCATGAACTGTAATATGAATATGTTTTGTCAATTTAGGTAACGAACTTTTGTTATTTAGTTTAGTAATGTTATTTATTTAGTTTTAGCAATGTTATTTACAGAGGTCTGCTCTGTTAGCGACTTTAACATTGTTGATTTTTACGTTAACATAGTTATCAGAGTAACACACATATAGCTCTAAGAATGTAATTATTCTCTATGTAAAACAATAAATGTAATCGAACAATAAGAAGACTTAATAACATTTTTACTTACTTAACAGAAAAAAAATAGATACAGAAAAATTGTACAAATTTATATGGAAAATTTAGAGGTACCTTCACATTTTCACTCATAACTTTTGAACCGCTTAACCGATTTTGCTCATTTTAAATACCAAACTGCTCGGGAGGATGTTCAATAATCTGAGTAAAAATAGGCACCCCCGCTTGCGTCTTCGCGTCGTGATCGCCATTTCAACAGACAGACAGACAGACAGACAGACGGACAGACAGACAGACGGACATCGCTAAATCGACTTAAAATTGCATAAGGATCACGAATATATATACTTTATGGGGTCTTAAACCTATATTTCGACATATTACAAACGGAATGACAAACTGATATATACCCTCACCATATATGGTGGAGGGTATAAAAATACAAACGCGTAAAAAAGAACAAATATAATTTTTCCTCAAGTATGGCTAAAGATATTAAGATGAATAAAGTTTAGAAATTATAAAACTTTAGAATTTCACTATTTGCACTTTTAAAATATATAGTTTCATATTTCAAAAAATATTTATCTTCACGACTTTTTAGAATTATTGAAGGGACTGTGAGTTTAAGTGCTAACTTGCTATGGTTGTAAAATAGCATTTTGAAGTTTAAACGTTTTGCAAGTATATCACTTAAATAGCAATTCGTTAGTTTTCGCATTTCGTGAGCCGAACAGTAAAATGCAACTTCAAAAGTAATTTAGTTAGTTACACAAATTTTTAATTAAATAAAAATATAATATTTTCTAAGACAAGTCTCAAAAAAAGTAAAAAACCGTGGGTAACTTGACATATTTTTGATTTTTTGAATGTTAATATTTTTTCTGTGACAAGTTATATATTAGATGCTATTACAATACGTTGTTATTTTTCCGCTTACCCACAACGTATTCAAATTTAATAAGTTAAGCACAAAAAGCAGCAAAACGGCAACATTGAATACAGGCTTAATAAAAATATGCTGTTAGTTTTGTTATAGAAACGATGATGCTGTTTTATTTTTGTTATAATAAAAAAAAAAAAAAAAAAAATAGTGTGTTTTTTATCAAAAAAAATAAAGTGTTTGTAAATTAAATTAAATTACGAATTTTCGATTTTTAAATCCAGTATCGTTCTATGTCAGAATTTTTCATAATTTTATATAGTTTCTGACTACACGAAACAAAATTGGTATTAAAAATTTACAATCCGTTATTTATATTTTTTTATCTAATTTTAACAATGAATTTTATTTTTTTTTTGTTAATTAAAAAGTAATACTTTAAAAAATAATAATACAACTTTAGAAAAACAATACACACAGCAATTTTATTTATATTATGGATAAGTTCCTAGCATATATGAATAGGTACATAAAATTTATTTATAATATAATGAATTATTTCCTAACATTTAAGAAAAGGTACATAAAATTTCTAGTATTATATATATTTATGTACTAGTTCCTTAATATTATGATTTTGTACATTGGCAAATTTTTTAAGTACTTTTTCATAAATAGTAAGTATATCTACATATATTTTGAAGGGCACTTCATAATAAACCAGTACACAAACTTTACCAGTATTTTTTTTATCAACTGTTCATAAATATAACCAGAATTTATGAAAAAGTTCTTAAATTAGTACATTGGCAAATTTTTCATAAAATATTCATAAATAGTATGATTTTGTTTTTTGTATGTACCAGTACCAAAGCAAAGTCAGTAAAGCATCTATGTTATTATTTTCTTCAAAATATAAAATTATTAATAAAATAAATAAGCCACAAAACTTTCAAAAAATCACTCATCACTGCTTTGAAAGTACATCGTTATCATTTAGCAAAAAGTCTATGTTCACCAAACTATCATTTATATCTTCCAAAATCTTCCCTTCCGCTTTTATTTTTGTCAGAATTCTTTGCTTTGTTTAAAAGTATAGCTCTTTGATGTGGCTTATCGAGTTTTTGCGTAAAAAAGTTTTACAATAATACCAAATTCTAAAAAGTAGCTTCTGCTCTAGATTAGAAATTAATTGAAAAATAAGTACAATCCTTTCATGGGATGTTGTTACAGTGTTAGGTGGTAAAGTGAACACACTAAATCAGTCTTTAAAGTTATGTGGCTTGTCATGTTATTGCACCAAGCCCTTAATTTTTCATTTATGTCAACTTGTGACGAAATTTGGTTTGTAAATGTTGTTTTGATAGAAATCAACTAATATCGAGTATGATAAAGTTGATACTATAGTAATTTTCGTGCTACAATTACAACCTCAAAAGTAATTTGGTGCCTAGACAACACCTTTTCATTATAACGGTAATTCCAATAGTGACATGTGTCTTCTAATATCACGGGGTTTATTATATAATATTCAGGCGCGGATGATGGTGATATATCCACCACCCCCCAAACAATTACAAAAAAATAGAAGAATTAATATAACACACAACAAACTTTGCAATCTGAAATGTTTTTAAACTAATTTATTTATTTAAAATTTTAAGTGGCATATTAATGATAAAAGTGACAACTCTTAATAAGACTACGACTTAGTTGTGGGTAAATGCGTAATCTCATGCTATCATCTAGTAGTGAAATTATAAAGCAGCACATAATAGTTTCGTTCGCTTACCCAATAATTTTTACAAATTTGTACAAATTTTTACTGGATGTCGTTCGTTTACACAAATACTCAGTAAACATAAAGAAAAAGGAGAAAATAAAATGACAGTTTGGTGTTGAGAGTTCTTCTTCTTTCTGCAAATTTTTACTGGACAAATTATTGCCAGCAAGAATTTACAAGCAGAAAAAACATATGATTGAAAAAAATGTGTTTAAATTTTTGTAAATACAAAAAAAAAATGTTTTACAACTTTGTTGTTTTTTGCAAATGCAAATGCAAAGCAACAAATATTGTTAAATGAATTATAGAAAATATAAGTAAAGCTTCTAAAATGTTTCTGCTTAAGATTTTACAACAAGAATCCTCTTTTTTCAAATCAGCCAGTTATAATTTATTTTTGAATTTAGTTTTACAATCAGCTGCTAACAAACATGTAAATTATTGGAAATTTTCCGTTCGCGTACTTTTTTAGAAAGTTTGCATTTTGAGAGTAAATTTGTCTTACTCTCTGTAAGTTTGTTAGTGAGTAATTTTTATTGGACTTGACTGAGAAAAGTAAACGAATGAACTTATTATTAACATGCCAAAGCTTTTAGTTTGAGGACTTGCACTTGTTATTGACATTTATTTAAAAAAATTTAAATAAAATGGTTTGTAAATCAACTGTTTAGTATTTTTTTTATAGATTTCGAACCTTAGTTCTATAAATATAAATAGAGGTTTAAGGTAAATTTTACAAAAAATAAAACAAAACAAAACAAAAATTAAATCTTGATAGTGTAAAAACTAAAAATTATTTATAAATATGTTGGATTTTTTTATCTTAGCTTGTTACGAATCTTTTAGTTTTTGGAAATTAGAATGCAACAAAATTTGCAAAATTTTCACATTAAAAGCCTATTTCTAAGCTACATGAAAAAATTTCAATGGTTCCCCTTGTGAAATAAAAAAACAAAAACAGCAAATAAATAAGTTTCTCATCTACCAGTTGCTTTTTGGTAACAAACGGATAATTTGTTATTTCAAATTGCATCTGGTCACCTCTACTGGAATCTACCACCAGCTAATTTTGTTCCAAGTAAATATGAGTATGATGTTACCCTTTCTTTTGTTTTTCAAAAAAGAAATTATGTACATTTTCTTAGGAAATACTAATTTTAATGTAGAAATAATTCAAAGGAAAAATTGCATTATTATGTTATAAAATCTATTATAAAAACTTTTCCTTTTTATACCCTACGTGATCAGGCTAAAATGAGTTTGGACTTGTGTTAGTAACTACCAAAAATGTTACACTCATTATCAATTTCTGAGTCGATTTAACTATGCGAGTCAGTCCGTCCATAAAAAACTTTGTAATCAAAATGCAGGTCGCAAATACAGTCAAAGCTCGGTATAACGAAAATGTGATATGACGTACGACCAAATTGCTTGCATTACCTACCTTATATAACGAATATTTCTGAAAACTTATACTCGATATAACGAAAAATTGGTAAAAAAAATTAGAAAAAACGTTAAAAAAAATTTAAATTAGAAAATAATTTTGAATTTTTTTCTTTCTAAACTTTCTAGTCTAAGCGTAAACCATTATTATAGTCCTTTTTAAATTTTTAGTAATCTCAAAAATTTTAAAAATGCTAAGGATGAAGTAAAATTCTTACAAAGTTGTATTGCGATATAACGAATATTTCGGTATAACGAATGGGCCTGACAATATATCATTCGTTATACCGTTCTTTGACTGTATTAAGATATTTCAATCAAATTTGGTACATGCATGTACGTAATGACCCAAGGACAAACGTCGATAACTCAGTGGATAGAGTTCTCGGCTGGCATCCAGAGTTCCTAAACCCAAAAAAAAATGAACTAACAAGTACATGAATTAACTCACTAGAAGGAACCTTTTTAAACTAGAAACTGACATAAGTTTCGTGAAGCTAAGTAAAAAATTCATTATAAAGAAATAAAATTGAACTAAAAAAATTGAAAAATTCGAAAAATTTAGTTTAGTGCGTTGACAAAAGTGTTTTAAATTTAAAGAAATTTTTCATTATATTTAGTATACGTATATACTTTAATCAAACGTAATTTTACTAAAAAGAGGTTTATTTATTTCAAAGATTTAGTTTAGTGCGCTGACAAAAAAATTTCAATTTTAAAGAAATATTGCATTATATATAGTATATATATATATATATATATACTTTAATTAAACGTAATTTTAATAAATAGAGTTAACCATGTGCTCCCTTTTTATTATTTTCAAGTTAAAAGTACAAAAATTTAGTTTAAGAATTACTGGAAAATAACACACATTACTAACATTCAGTTCAAATATTACTTCGAGGTAAGACAAAATTACTATAAGTTAGTGTGTTTTATTAAACTCTAGTATACATATCCTTTTTTTAGTTTATTATGGCATACATTTGAACTAAATTCAAGAAAATTAAACTTCCCATTAATTCATCTTTCCAAAATTTTAAAAAATGGTACTAAGGCTAAGTGTATTTCACTAAACTTTAGGATATATTTACCTCTTTAAAGTAAACAATTAAACCAAAAAATACTATAATTGAGTTAAAATATTCCTGTAATTTAGAATATATATACTAGTCTTATGAAAATAAATATTACCAATAAGTTAAAGTAATACTCCAAAGTAATATAGTACTATTATTGAGTCTATTTATGCACCTAGGTAAAAAAAATACTAAAACTAAGTAAAAATTTTTTCATATTTCAATAAAAAATAGTTTTTGTAGATATATAAATTCATTAAATATAATAAAAGAACTGCAATTAAGTTCATATTTATTTACAATGTTGTATTATAAATACTGAAATCGTCTTCATTGTAGTTCCTTTTATTTAAATGCTGGATCTTTTTTACCCACAAGTATATAATTTTATATTAAAAAAGAAAATGCTTTTTGTTGGTAAATAAAATAAATAAAATATTCATTAACAATACTGTGTTTTAAATGCTAAATTGCATTGTAGTTATTTATTTAATTTTTGGATCTTAGGTACTCACAAAAAATATTTTTGCTATTGATATATAATTATTTACTTATCAGTAGTATTATGTATGAATTATAAACATAAATTACAAAAATTCCGGGTTTTAGGTTTCTTTTTTCGACTTCTTAAATAAATAATTATTAAATAAATAATTATTGAAACAAATAAATAATCATGTATATTTCTTTTTTATTTAAATTATAAACTCTTAATATATTTTAGATTTACATATATTACACAAGTTATAAATATTTTTTTTTTAAAATATTATCGGTATACACTATCCTTCTTGTATCATCTTATAATTTATTTCGCATAAATTATGCAAGTTTTTCTGCTTAATATTTGCATATTCAAAAAATGAAAAAAGGACTTAAAGGAGTTTTCGACCTAGTATTGTAGTATGTTATGTTGTTAAAAAAGTAATATTTTGCTACAAGAGTACTTACTCTTTCGCTAGGCAATTTGTGAATGCCGATATTATTTAGGGAAATATAATTAAAATATTTTAAAAATTTAAATATATATAATAAAATAATATTTTTTGATAACAAATTAATATATATGAATTTTATGTTTTATTAAAATTTCTGAAACATTTGTTTGGGTTTAATATAATATTTATCTTTTAATTGCATTATATGTGTGGTAGGAGATTTTACAGATTCCGCTTTTATAATAGAAAAATCCAAAAAATTTGGGTCAACCAAATAAGATATAAAATGGGTTTTATACGATATAATATTGACTTTTTGGCAAAAAAGATATAATTCTCCATTTAAAGAATATATTTCTTGTATATTAAATACTACAAAATCCGGGATATAATCAAATAATACAAATCCTCTTGTATACAATGATCCACAACGCTCAAAGCTCAAATAACAAGTCAAATTAGATAATTCTTCTTCACGTAAATGTTTAGCTAGTTCAGAATAAAATGGAGATTGCAAAGCAATATATTTGCTTTTATTTATGATAATGTCATTTTTTTCAAAATTCATTATATTTTCAGCAAATGATATACCAAATTTAATTGCGGTGGTGTTTTAACTCTTGACGTTATATTTTTTGTATAAGCTTTAAGTTGCTTATGTTTCGATTCAAAGCCAAATGTCCATAAATATTTAAAAGGTCCTGAGTGTTCTACAATTGTACAATAGTGATTAAGAAAATGGTGTTTTGGTTTTAATGTGTCGTTAAAAAGTTTTGTGTAATTTGTGTTGTGATAATCAATATTCAATTTTAAGTTTTGGATGTCTAAATTTGTGTATTCTGATAAAAGCAAAATGTCTAATAGCTCTAAATCAAAACATGATATTTATTTATGTTATTGAATATTGAAATTTCCCGTATTCCAGTATTTTGAGGATCATTTAAATTCGCATCTTGGGTGTAATTCTCCATATTTCTTAAGTTTTCATTTTCTGTACTAAATTTCGTTTCTGAAATAGCTGTTCTGCAAGTTCTACAAAAATATTTTGAAGAAAATGATCTTTAAAATCCTAATATGGTATTTAGTGCTAAATTGTCACCCACAATTAGACCTAAAGAAATGTGAATGGTTTTTTTCCATTTTTTGTCATAACATCAATTCCATTTTGTTCTAAATCATTTAGTATTTGGATAATCTTAAAAAAACATTTTTCATTCCCAAAATTTTTAACATCACAGGATTTGTATAATGCAACAATAAATATGTTTTTTTTTATTAAAATCTAGTTGTAGACACATTACTTTTCACACCCTAGTTATCACCTAGTAATCACTTAATCACCTTTAATGTAATGGGTCCATACATTACTTTGAGCCTCATCGCCTGTAAAATTTATCAATGAAATAAGGTGTAAAGTAATGCATTGGCCACTATGGCTATACATTACTTAACACATTATTTTGTAATGTGTGGGTACTTTTTCGGCAATTTCGTTTATATTTATTTATATATTTTTCGCCCTTTTCATATAAAAAGTATCAGAAACCTTCCCAGAATTTGAACAGCTTCCCTAAATTTTATCCAAATTATACTGGGTGTTGAGTATTATATAGTCGGCATGACCGACTTTAATATTTTTCTAGTTTACAGTATGAGGTTAAAAAATACATCCATTTATAGTTATAAAATAATTTACAAAAAAATAAACGGAAATGTAAAAACTAATAATTTAACCAGGTAGTTTATTAAATATTTATCATAGAATATAAATTAATTTTCTTTAGTTAAAACAATATATGGCGCATTAGTTTGGTTACTTTGATCAAATACTACAAAAAAACTAACTACATTTTTCCATATAAAAACCAAACAGTTTTATGCCTTTTAGGATTTAGATGTTTCTTACAAAATATTAAAATTCTTGAAGATATGTATGAAATTGTATGTTTTAGTCTAGTTCAAGATCATAGAAAAGTTTTCTTCAAATGAAAGATTTTTTTTTATTTTTATTTAGTAATCATTATTAGTTAACCTTCTTTGCCCTTGGAATTTAATTAATGTATTTTGTAAAAAAGGAGAGGCTATTTTTGGATTACAAATCGTAAAGCAGAAAACTGCAGCTTTCAGGTGCTTGAAAATTTTGATAAATTAAAAATGTATATAAAATTTAAAATCCAAAAACGAGAATGTTTAATGGTTCCATAAAATGCTTTTTTTTATCGATAACAGTATTTAAGCCAAAATTAAAAATTCCTCTTTTTGTAAGGGGAAAAACAGGGTCAGTTGGGAATCGGAACCAGTCTCGTGATAGGTGAAAATAGGACCAGTTCCGAAAATACATAACACGAGATAGGAGAAAGGAGGACCGGTTCCTAAAGTACATACCACGTGAACGGTTTAAAAGTCTATATCAAGTATTGGGTCTAAAATTCCCGTGATAAGTGAAAAAAGTACCGGTTCTCAAAAACTTACCACATGGTCGGTTTAAAAGCTTCTATCACGTGATAAGTTTGAAAGTACAAGTCCTGTGATATGTTCTTTGGGGTTGGTTGTGTGACATGTTTTTTCACACCAGGCCTGTGACATGTCACATAGGGCAATTGACGCCCTCCTAGGACAAGTCCATGCTAAAGTGACCGGTCCTTTTCATATAAAAAAACGGTCCCGTGACCGGTCCCGTGACGTGTCCTGGGATAGGTACTTTTCCCGCAGGAGTCTAGTAAACATCTCGAAATTTACAAAGATTTCTGTTACAAGTGAAATTACACACAAACAGCCACGTTTTTGAATAATTATCCAAGAAGAGTCAACAATTGTTATATACAAATAAAAAAATTGAAAATTGCTTACAATTTTTTTTCACGCAAACAACTTTTGATACAACTTTTTTATTTGTTAATTTTTTTTTTTAATATACTTTATACATTTTTTTTAAATATACTTTATTTTTTATAAATTTTTTTTAACAAAGTATGAAAACTGACATCTATTATATAACATTAATTTTCCTGTTGGCAGTTAACGGCTCTTTTCAGGACATTTTGCATTACGACATTGTAAAATTTTATTAAGTTGTTTATTACCTGCAGAAAACATTAAAAACTGTTGAAATAAAAAAGTTATAAAAGTTTCAAATCAGTCAGTCGAAGTTGACACAAGTCTATTACTTTTTCATTTTATATTTGTTGTGATTGTGTCTTTCTTTTTAAATATGAAAATTGTTCAGTATCTTAATTTAAATAATTATTTGAATCATTTAAAATTCATCAATAAATTAAGTTGTAAAGTAATGCATTATTCGGTAATGTGTAGTTTTGCTGGGATATGTTTATATTTAAATACTTTATGAACTACATAGCAAATTAAATGAATAGTAATTATTTGCAATCAACATACGTATTGTTTAAGAACCAAATTAAAAAAAATATTAATTAAATGCATTTTAAAATTCATCAAAAGCAGTTAAAACTTATTGATCAAGTGCAACCGCAAGCGACAGCCAGATGTTTAAACTACACAACTTCAAATTAGTATAAAGTATTTTTTAAAAGTAACTTTGCATTCAGTGTTTTATTTATAAAATGAGCTTTAGGGTAATAAAAAGGAGAATGTACTTTTTATACCAATACTCAGGCCGATTTTTTAGGATGTAGATTATCTTATAAATAAAATAATTAAAAATGTTGTTTTAACTGTTAAAAAAAATAACTAACAATTACAGTAGAAAACAAACGCAAAAATAACTGAAAAATTTTTACTTTCAAAAATTTAAAATAACTGACAACCCTACAATGCTCTTTTGTGTTCTTTTGTTTTAAATACATCGAGATTTTTTGTTTGTTATTTTTGTTAATTTTTAACTAGCCAAAAACCTTACTGTGCTTCACAGCAAAATAGCTGTTGTTTGATGATACGAGGATACCGTGACTTTTTAAATGAAACACAGTTTTTTTGCAAAAAAAAATATATTTTTCAACATACCCTCCTTTTAGCTCAATACACTTAGGCCCAATATTATAACTTGCCTTTAAGGTGCGTGTTAGTTAAAGGTAACTTTAGCTAAAGTGAGGAATAAAGTGACCTTTAACTGTTTTTGGTTATTACAATTAACCATAACCATAAATAAAATTAAGTTTTTTGAAAATATGGCATTGCCAGAGTAAAAACCGATTACTTTTGACATATTAAAATGGTTCTTTAAAATACGTAGTGCCAACGATGTACTTTTATTTATTTATTTACTTACAACAAACAAAAAATACAAACGAAAAACAAAATTTCTTCGAATTATGTAAAAGATAAAAATGTTTGTTGTAAAAAATTTACATTGTCGACGTCGAACACAGAAATAAACCAAACAGCAAAGATACGGTAAAAAAACTAAACGGCAACTACACTGCAGAGCAGAAAATGTGGCAACTTCAAATGCTTAAACCTTACGTTAAAAGTTAAAGGCAAGATGAACTTACCTTTAGCTTATCGGTCACTTTTAGGTTAAAGTTAACATCCTAACTTTAGCTATCGGCAAGTTATAATAATGATACGTTTCTTCAACTTTTGTATCCCTTCCAAAAAATAGGATTTTTCGAGGTCCATAAAATAGGCATTTGTTTGATCAATAATTTCATCGTTGGAGCTTTCTACCATGCCATTTCTTTAGGGTTTTAAATAGAAAATAGTCACTGGGGGCTAAGTCCGAAGAATATGGCGGATGAGGTACCAATTCGTAGTCCAATTCATAGAACTTTGCCATTGAGACTACGATTACGTTTATGGTCAACTGAGAGCAGACCGATTTCTTAAATCCAACTGATCATTTAAAATAGAAACCACACTGCCACTGAAATGCGTATGGCATCAACAATCTCAAGCACTTTTACTCTTCGATCGGCCAACACCATATCGTGGATTTTTTCAACATTTTCTCAATTGGCCGTCCACAACGTTCAGCGTCATTTGTAATTGTGCGACCACAACGAAGGGCAGCAAACCACTTTTTTACCATTGAAATCGATGGTGCAGAGTCCCCATTGTATTTATCAAGCTTTTCCTTGGTTTGACTGATGGTTTTTTTTTCGCAAAAAATTATGTTTAATGAGCACTCGAAATTCACTTTTTTTAATTTAAAAAAAATCCACGAGGTTGTATGTTTTGAACAGCTGTTATACGCAAAGTAAATGACGGAACTTGCTCAAAATAACTACGAGGGAAGTTCGAAAAGTCATGGACTTATTTATCCGCCCTCGTATTAAAAATGATAATATTACAATTGTCACGAAATACAGAACTTTTTCAATAGAAACGACAACTACTATTTTCTCCACAAACAAATGTCAATTATTTAATGGCCTAACATATATATTTTTTTTGTGAAATACTGTTTTGATAAAATTGGATATGAGTTATCCTATCCTTAAACTAACACAAAATATCTTCCAAAGGGCACTTACCGATTTATACGATATTTGAGAATTAATACTGAATTTATACTATGCTCGAAATCTCGTTTAAACCGGATTTTTGGTAAAAATCTAATAACCAGATTTTCCGAAAACCCAGTTTCGTAATTATTTTCACACAGCATTTGGCAATAGAATTGGGACCTATTGGAACCTAATGGGCGTTTCACACAAAAGGTCGCCATTAGTATGTGAACCAACAGCTTGTGTCATTTGATTGAAACGTAAACAACAATACTAAATATTACCTCGAACATGTCGAATTTCGTACCAGATAAAGTGTTTTTGTTGGGAGATCTTCTTTATTACAATAATATAAAGAAAAGTGCGGCCGAGGGTCATCGAATCTTAGTGGAAGTTTACAGCGAGCATGCTCTATCAAAACAATTGTGTCCAGCGATGAACAATACTTTGAATAATATATTTGTAATCACTTTTGCACAATAAATCCGTTAATTTCGAGAAAACGCTCATTATTAATTTAAGGTCCCAAAGTGTATAACAAAAATATTAAGAAAATCTGGCAAGACCTTATGCAAATTATTTAAGAACACTACGATGTGAGTTGTAATAAAATTGAAAATAAAAAAAATAACCTTAAATTTAATATGTAAGATTCGTGCTTACAACCAAATTTGTAGCCAATCGAATTATTTGGTTGTGACATTAGAAAACCAATTGAGACATGAGTAATTTGATTGTATCAACAGAATATCAGTTGCCTCAATAATAATTCGGTAGTGGCAACAAAAAAAATCGGTTACTGCAACTGAACCTTTCGATTGGTAACAAATTTAGTTCTCAGCAGTAATCTGTTTTCTGGGTGTAGAAAGCCATTAATTAAATGATGGAGTGCAAGCTTCGTCTGGAGGAGATAATGACAATAATATTAGGTTCCCCTCATAACAGACTACAATTTTTAATAAGAAAATTGTTATAAATTAAAAAAAACTATTTTCGAATACGGTCTTTTAATCAAGGTCTTTAAGATTTTCTTTTGAAAAAATTCAGAGCTATAACTTTTTTCGTTGAAGAACTTGTCTCAGAATAATCGAATTTTTCTAAAAATAAAATGAGAATCGGTGGAGCATACGTGTATCATCTGCCACTGTCGGCAAGTTAATTGAGAGAATCGGAATTCAAGTATTTCTAATTTGCTCTATACAAATATTTTTTCAAAGTATTTTTCTCTGAAAAAGAATTTTCTTTTATCAAAATTACTTTTATGTTAACGTTGTGATGTAATGGTTAGCGCGTTGGAATGTTACACAGAAGGTTGCCGGTTCGATTGCTTGCGACGGCAGCATCAATAATATGTGATTTTTCTCCTCCTCATATATATCGCAACGTCCTCCTCCAGTATTTTATTTGCACCCCACCGAAGTAAAAATAACAAAACAGGGCTATTAACTAAAAGGCAACAATTTTCACCAACTCCCTATCAACAACTGTTCTAATATTTATCATCTCGCGCAATTACAGTTTTACCATATTTAAAGTCTTTCATCTTTCACCAACTTCCATCTCTCCTCTATCCCCTTTCTAAAAAAAGCAACACATTACGAGTAATAAGTAGGAAGAGTTTCCTGAGTGTTGCTTCTCTTAAAAACAATATACTTCGAACTTATTTATTGATGATTGCATTAGCATTTCATTGATATTTATTGTAATGAAATTATATTCATTACCAGTTTTTTAAATAATGGTAATGATGTTAATTATTTGATTTCATTGATCAATGGTAATGTTTTTAAAATTCCATTGCAATTAGTAACTAATCATTTGAAAGCAAATAATTGCAATTGCAGATGAGCTTTTTCAAAATCTTTAAAATGGAGACACATTTCTGAAATCAGGAACGAAATAGAATGAAATATCGAACGAGTGAAATTGGAACACTAAGTTAGTAAAAGTTGGCAACCCTTGCGTTAAAATGTACTTTTTTACTGTGCTAAAATAGCTCCTTATAAATTGTTAAATTTTATATTAAAAACTGCATTACAATTGTTGCAAATTTGTAAACAAATAAAGTGTTTCATACGGTATTCAAATAAAGTGAAATATGTCTAAAAAAACTACACGTCGCAGTATGGCAAATAAAAAAATATTAAATTGTTTTATTTGCGAATATGAAATTAAAGAAGAATCTGATAACTTTATTGAATGTGATAAATGCGGGAAAAACTTTCACTCTCAATGTAAAAAATTGAAATCTGAAGTACAAAATTTTAAAACTTCAATAAAAATATTAAACGATTACAGAGTAAAAAATGATTGTGTTATAAGTAATTTAAAAGTTGATGATAAAGTTAATGCTATGGATGCTGTTGTAAATTTATCTAAAGATGTGGGTGTTGTTTTTGAACCAAATGCTTTTGATACTGCTTATTTTCTTAAAACAAAAAAAAAATCTGAGGATGGTAAAAAAATTGTGGTGGTAAAATTTTCTTCTAAAATGCATAAGGATCAATGGATGGCATCCAAATCTAAGTTAAAAGAAAATGAGAATACGAAGAGGTGTATGATTTTCACAGCAAGGGGACTTTAAACCTTTTCTTTTATGCAAAATCGTTAAAGTCAATTGGTTTTCAACATATTTATGCCCGGAATGGAAGAGTTTATTGCAAAAAGAGTGATCTGGGAAAGCAGCAACTGATCAGATGTGAAGACGATGTGGATCAAATGTTATTGGAAGCAACAACAAATAAACATTATAAAAGGAGATCTATGATAAACAACAGAGAAGTTGATGATGTAAATACGAGTGATGATGATGTCGATGATGGTGCTGCTTATGTTTCCCCGTAAAAAGGATATGTATTTGAAATAGTTTGTTATATATTTTTTATTTTCTTTAATTGTTATGATTAAAAATCAATATTTTAAACAATTTTCAAATTTTAAAAATTATATTTGTAAATTGAATTCTATTTTTTTTAATATAATTAGTTTTAACATTAGAAGCGTTTCGTCTATTGGAAAATTCGATCAATTTAAAGAGTTAATAGCTAGGTTACCAAAGTTACCAGATGTAATTGCAATTCAGGAAACTTGGTTTTATAATGAAATTACACAAATTTACGAAATTCCCGGTTTTACTAATGTTCACTGTTGTAGAGGGGATGGTTATGGTGGTACATCGTTATATATAAATAAAAACATTCATTATGAAGTAGATACTTGCATAAGTGAAAAATTTGTTGAACGAATAGTCGTTACTTTTTGCAATTTTAAAGTTGATCGTAAACCCTTGAAACTTATGTCTTTTTATCGTTCCCAAAAATGCAACGTAGATGATTTTATAAATATCCTTGATTCTATTTTAAGTGTTCATACACGTAATCCAATTATTGTATTTGGTGATTCAAATGTAGATTTGTTTTAAGATGCTAATTATATTGATTTGCTTGCAATGTTTCAAAATTATGATTGTGATAGTGCGCATAGTTTGATAACGAGGCCCCAAAGTAAAACAAGTATTGATCAGGTGTTCAGTAACTTTACAGATAAAATTTACGTTGATTCTATTGAATGCAATCTGTCAGATCATAATATTGTCTGCTGCAAGTTTATAAGCAATGTGATGAACATGGAATATGCGGAAATAACAAAAAAAACACTATGATTATTTAAAAGCAAGAGAAATTTTACAAAATAGTTTACCTGAGAATTATTCTTCAATTAATGCGTCAGAATTGACAAATACTTTAGTTTCGTGCATGAAAGCTGCTATAAATGATTCAACCATAGTGAGTAAATGCAAAAAACAGTTAAGGTTTGAACTTACTCCGTGGATTAACAAAAATCTTCAAGAATTAATTTTATTAAAAGAAAAAATACTAAGGAAGAGAAGGAAATCTAGAAGCAAACAGGGTTTAGATGATTTTTTGAAGCGGATAAGTAAGGTAATAAAAATTGCGACAAAGAACTGTAGAGAAAATTATTATTCGGACAGTTTATCTAAAATCGGAAATGATCCGAAGAAATCTTGGAATTTTATTAATACTACTCTGGGTCGTAAAAAAAGTAATGAAGTTCACCTAAATAATGATCAAGGGCAGAGAATTACATGTGATCAAACTAAGGTTGATTGTTTTAACAACTATTTTTTAACGGCCTTAAAGGACCTCAAGAGAGAAATTGAAATTTATCCTGGAGACAGTTGTAATTCGCTACGGACGCTTTCTCATTCACTGAATCGTTTCACCCTTGATAACATTGATATTGATGATGTAATTGGGGTAATATTAGGTATGGATATTCATAAAAGTCCAGGTTATGACAATATTTTACCAAAATTTGTCAAGGAATGTCGAGTAGAAATTGCTCCAATTTTATGCGATATTTTTAACAAAATGATAAATAATTCAGTTTATCCTGATGTTTTAAAAGTTCATAAGTTAGTACCAATACCAAAAGGAATAAATGTGAATACTGTAGATAAATATCGTCCGATTGCCGTTCTATCTTCAATTGATAAAATTTTTGAGAAAATATTGTATGATAAACTGCTATTTTACCTGGAGGAGAATAATTTTTTGTATGATTTTCAATTTGGATTTAGGCGAGGATGTGGTACCGAGGATGCTGTCCTTAATGTTGTTAAAAATGTTTGTAAGGGTCTTGATGATGGTTTTTCTGGAGTTGCTGGAATATTTTTTGATTTTACTAAGGCTTTTGACCTGGTAGATCATCAAATAATGCTACATAAGTTAAAGTGTTATGGGGTTGAGGATCGTGAACCTTTGTTGTTTTAAAGTTATTTTACAAACAGAAAGCAATATGTAAATATAAACAATTCAAAGAGTTTTGTTGGTTCGGTTGATTATGGTGTGCCGCAGGGAAGTGGACTAGGGCCGCTATTATTCTCAATATATTTAAATGATATAAAAAATCTTAACTTAAGTGGAGCTGTGTATGTTTGCTGATGATGTGTGTGTGTTATATCCATATAAGTATGATTTGGTACTCAAAACACAAATTGAAAGAGATGCTTCACTAATTTTCGAATTTGCGAGGTTGAATCGATTATTGCTCAATCCTATTAAGACCAATCTAATTCGCTTTAGACCAGTGCTGTTCAAAAATAAATATGTCGTTGTGTTAGTGAGAAAATGAGAATTGCACTGCAAGAAATGTTCAATGGGTTAATAGCAGTGTTAGTATCTGTATGAATTTATTTTTTATTGAAAATATGAAACTGTTATGTTTTGTGTAAAACAGTTTTAAAGAAATATGAATTAAACAAAAAGCAAATTTTTGAAAGGAAACTAATAAATACATTGGCGTGCCTTTTTTCATTTTATAAAAAACAAAAAGTTGTAAATTTTTTCCATTAATATTAATGATTTCATTATATTTACATATTAATAAAATATCTGTAATATGTATGGATTCATTCTATTAAAAAAATGCTATTTTTGGAAGGAAAAAAAATACAATACATTCGATCGGAATAATTGAATGAACGATCGGACTCCAATTTTTAAAAACATTTCAACTTTTATATAAAAAAAATGCGTTTTTTTATTAGGTTTATTAAAGATTTTTATAGATCTTGTATTATCATAAAATATTTTTCTTACATTGCTATTAATTTTTCTCAGTGCATTAAAGAAAAATCAGCATACATCCACCACTCGTGTTCATTCGTCGCTGTTTCAGTGACGACTAAAGGCAAGAGCGTAAGAATACATGTGAGTTGAGCAGGGGACAATTGTCCCATGCAATGAACATCACTGCTTTAGACCACATTCTTTAAGTATTAACAACAATTTTAATGTATATGTAGACGGGAAAATCGTGCATGAAACCCATTCGGTTAAGTATTTAGGAATTACTCTTCAAAGTAACTTATCGTGGGATCTGCATATAAATGATGTAAAAAGGAAGATAGCTCCAGCAATTGGAATTTTATACAAAATGAAAAACAAACTGGAAAAAAGATCAAAACCGATGATATATCAATCCTTGATTCAATCTCACTTAAATTATTTGGCCATTATATATGCTCACAATAAAAATAATACACTACTTAAATCTCTTCAATGTATGCAAAACAAAGCATTAAAAACTATATATAATTTACCGCTGTTGTATTCAACTATTCCTTTATATAAGGAAGTAAGCAAAACAATATTACCAATTTATGGGTTGCATGAATACCAAGTTTTAATGTTTGTTTTTAAATGTATAAATAATATTGGTTACCACACTATACCCTTTACGCAAAATCAAATAACTTTTAATACCCGAAACAGAACAAACTTTAGAATTCCTAGATGCAGGTTAGAAACAACCAAGCAGCGAATCGATTATATTGGTGGAATTAAATTTAATAACTTGCCACCAGCTTTAAAACAAGTAGATCGAATTTCTATTTTTAAGTCCTCTTGTAAAGAATACTTACTTAATAAAATTTAAACGCTTTTAATGTAATTTTTATTAAACTTTTATAAAATTTGTAATATATATGATAAGCTACTTTTTTTAAGATATATTTTATTTGTACAGTTATCTTTTAAATTATTTTGCCAACTTGCCTCAATAATGCCTTTATGGCGCTGAGGCCAAATTGAAATTTGTAATAATGAATTTTGTCCAAATAAAATATGCAGCTATATATGTAGTTGCAAAAAAAAAAAAAAAAAAAAAAAAAAGTACAAAATGGAGTGGAACGGGGAACGAAGTTTGTATTATTTTTAAAAATTGCATGGGGCCCCTGCCGGATCTACCTTATATATATATAATCACAGGGTAATTTTTGCTGAGCTTTCCAAAGATTTTGTCTGTTTTGCGCTATCTCGCTTAGTTTTCTAGATATTCGCCATATTGTAAAATGGCCAGTTGTTAAAATGGTCGGTATCTCGAAAACTAAGTAAGATAGGGCAATATGAGCAAAATTTTTGCCCTATTAGAGTATTAATATACTCTCTGGGATCCATTTTATAAAACAGACTACACTGAAAAAAGTATCACAAATTAGAATATTAATATATTGTGATAAAAAAGTAGGGAGTGATCCATTTTCTATAAGTAAAGCAAATCGAACATCACTTTTTTGGTAAACTCATGTTTTTTTAACAATTGTAAATACCCTGTGGGAAAAGGACCTATCCCAGGACACGTCACGTGACCGATTCATTGTGATAGAGACCGGTCACTTTAACATGGGCTTGTCCTAGGATGACCCCCTCCTTTGTGACATGTCACAGGACTAATCTAAAAGAACACGTAATGAATTTTAAACAGGTCACGTGGTAGGTACGTAAGGAACCGGTCCACTTTTCACCTATCTCGTGATATGTATTTTCGGAACCGGTCCAGTTTTCACCTATCACGAGACAGGTCCCGAATCCCAACTGACCCATTTTTCCCCGCAGGGTAGTTTTGAGGCATTAGTACAATTTCCTTAGCTTTGCTCAACTAATGCTAATGAAATTTCAATGCCAATGAAAAATTTCCACGTATGATGTTCATCAAAAATTTCGTTAATTGTGCTACAAATAATTTATGATGTGTTTCCAAACATTTCTTATTAAATTTTGTTAACAAATGGCTAAAAACTGCTAAACTTGTTTTAGTTATTTTAACCCTGCGGGAAAAGGACCTATCCCAGGACATGTCCCAATTCCGAACTGACCCCTTTTTTCCCGCAGTGCAATGTCAGCATTCGAACACCATGATGACAAAATAACATGTGTACGTAACAAATTGTACTTGTAAAGTTACCCATACACTACGCAATATTTTTGTGCCAAAATGTTTGTATGTCATATTAGTAATTTGTACAATATATTGGATAAAATTAAAAAGCATTTGTTTCTTATTGCGCAAACATGAAAAGTAAAAATATTTTGTATGACAAAAGATAACAGTTGTGCCATATTTTGTGTAAAATTTTTGTACACTTACCAGCAAAAAAAGAGAAAAAGAAGCAGTGATTTTGATTCCGGCGTTATGAAAATTTGGATCGGAACCAATCGTTTTTATATAGGGGTGTCATAGGGTGGAGATATTCTTTTATAATCCTTTTTCATTGCATCTAAAGCACTCTTCAGAGTTTAGTAAAAAATTAATTTTTAGATCTTCCCAAGTAAATTTGGAATTTAAATTTTAACAGGACATCAGTAATCGGGCATTAGTCTTTTTTTCACAGTGTTCCGGTAGGTTCTACCATTACTGCACATTCAGTAATCGGGACTTATTTGTTAAATGACTTCGAAATTCTTCCAATTTTTGTTATAATAAATTTTTTACGTTTTTTTTTTATTGATAACTTCGATTTTAGGAATTTAAAAACTGGTAAATCGTAAGTATAGTAATTAACCATAGTTATAAATGTCAAATTTATATGTAAATATATATGGTTGTTTTTAAAATAAGTTACCCGTCATAGATTTGAAAAGTGTTATTTTTATTTAAAATCACATTTTTGAAGTTGTGAAAAAGAACTGCTTTGGAAGAGGAAAATCAGTACTAAGTGATACTTTGGAATTAATGAAAAATTGATTCCTTTAGAATCACTTCCATTTATTTTTGCTGGGTTATTGCACTGTGTAGGGCAAAACGACGATTATATTTATAATAATGTTTGCAATAATATTGTGTAGTGTATGGGTACCTTAGCAGCGTAATTTAATGTTTGTATTACCCAATTTCAAGTAGTTCATATGTTATGTGAATTTACACATATTTAAAGCATTTGTTCAAACATTTGTTAATACTAACATAATACTGTTTTGACAGTCATGAAAACAAAACTTTATACAATTTCCCATTTTTAATACGAACTTTTAAAAAATTTTAACTTATTCGTTTACTTATACTTATACTTTTTTGCAACTTGACAAATTTTAAACTGAATAATAACATTTTTTATGAAATAAATTAGTCAATAAATGAATATGTACAATTTCCGAAAATGATTTTAGAAACTTTAAATATTATTTGGATAATTAAAATTCGTTAAGCTAATTTTACGCCGGTTAATACGAACTAAATTTTCTACTACTACTTTGAACCGATTTTTTCTGTATAAACATAAGACTCGTCCACGAATCTAGAGTAATAGCCTCTACAGAATAGATTTTGTTTCTTTCTCATTCGCACTTAAATTTTTTTGTATCATCCGGAGTAATTAAAAATCTGGCGCAATATTTAATCATATCCAAATTGAACTTATCTGGTTATTTATAATTATATATGATATATTCATATCTTACGGACTAAAAGAAAACGTGAAGCAAAAAATACAATATTTAATGCAGATAAATTTTGAATTATTATAATAAAATTAAAAAAAGAAACACAAAACACAAAAACTGCTCTTGATATAGAACCGTTTATAACAATATATCAAATTTGTTTGCAAATATTGTACCATATATAAGTAATATATTCAACCATATAAATTGTTTCAATATGAGAAAATATATTTAATCATATCGACGACTCCAAACTAAACATGTTGTCTTATCACATATTACTTATTTATTACATCAATACTTACTACATTTTTGAACGGAAATTTTTTAAATCTTCATTTACATGCTACGTAAATATTTGTTTATAACTCTTGAATAGATTTTGACAGTGTTTATACTTTACGCTTTAAAAAAAACAAACATTTTTAAGTCGACTTAGCTAATGTTAAGTCGACTAAACTATGTTTAGAGGCGACGATATATACATAATTATGTATATATTTTACCATATCAAAAAATATTTTTGATGAGCGACCATATATGTGTTTTATTTAACGAATAAGTATATGTGGTTCTGTATAAGCCATACAAAAATATATATATGTAGTCCTGAATAAGTAATCTATTATTATTTCATGATAATTAAAAAAAAAATTAATACATAATTATATATAGTAATGCACACCGAGATATGAATTTATATATGATAATATATTATTGCATAAGAAACATATGATTATATTTATTTTAGTACACTCCACTCTGTTGATTACTCTAGCATTGTGAATGGGCCTTAATAGAAAAAATTAGATACATTTAATGATGATAGACATAATCTGATTTTGTGAAAAAATATCTTACATATTTATACTTACATACACACATTTTCTACTTAAATTTCATAGTTCTCACTTGTGACATTTCCTTTCACTTTGTCATTGTTAAACAAGAGATAAAGCAAAAAAAAAAACAAAAGCAGCTTTAAATATTTATTAAATTTGTTATAAACCATGTATACTATGGCAGTGATAATATGTAAGATATCCAATTAAAAAACATAAACTCTTTGAATTATTTCTTTATCGTTAATCATGATTTTCAGCTACAATAGTGCTAACTTATTATAGGTGATTCGGGTAATGTGGAATACCAGTTTGCTTTTTTTACATTTCTGTCAAAATAATAATTCAAACTTTCTCAGTCAACATTAACCTCTTTACTTCACTTGATTGGGTGTTTTTTAGACAAAAATATTTTATCTCAGTATTTCGAAAAGATACATGCGAAAAATCTCAAAAACCTCAAAAGATTTAATTTACAAAATTGGAATGTGAAGTGGAATACCTTGCCAGGCATTATTATGCCATGGTTTTGGTTTGCATTAGTAGATTTTAGGAAAGAACTAATGCAAAAAAGCACGTGTATATGTACATAAATCCATACATAAAAAGTTTTTAAAAGATACGGCAATAGAATTTGTTCATTAATACAATGATTTTTTTTATTAGAATGATCCGAAAGAACGCTTTCATGAAATTAATGAAAAATGTTTCATTAACTCAAATTTAAAAATTTCATGCAGTGAATGATTTTTTCCATTTATTTTAGCATAAAAACTATGAAATTATGAATCAAATTCATCAAGTTATATACAATTTAATACAATATGATATAACAAATAATTAAAAAAATAGTCTAGAGATATCTCAAGTGGTGTACATAGAAATTTGCTTCAAATTTGTATTATTTATTAATTTTAAAAATATTTTTAATGGTGAGCCCTGCAATGCATGATATATAATTTACAGATTTTTTTCAGTTTCATTTATTTATTTCATTTGTTTAAAATTTTATAAAAATTTTCCCACGAAACGGAAACATGTGGTTTATTTGTGTCCGTAACAGTTATAACAAATTTAAATTTTGTTTGCCTCCAGTTAAAAAAAAAAATATTCAAAAAATTTCAATTTGTTTTTTATTTAAATTATTCATAAATACACATACATACACAAACACATTTATACAAAAAGCGTCTATAGCTATGTATACATACATTTTGTACAAAAAAGGAATTGGTAGGTAAAATTTTGACATTTATTTTAACTAATTACAACATTTGTTTCATACGGATGTGTCAGATGTTTAATCAACATTTAAAAATAAATAACAAAAGGCATTTTATTTAAATAAAAATTAAGTAGACCGGTTTTTAAATGAAATATCATTTCTTTTAAATGATATTTTCAGTTATTTTAACTTACAAACTATTTCAAGTGTATATATCGTATCGTTACATTTAGCCAAATATACACGTGTCCCTATTTTTCGCTCATAACTGTACATATTTTCATTCAAAAACAAAAATAAGTAATTTCGTTATTAAAAGTCGAAAACTTGAAAAAAAACGGAAATAGGTGTTTTGGGCTTCAGTCTGAATACAACTTAAACTTAATCCTATAAGTTAAATTTTTATTTCATTAGTATCCATTAAATTAATGAATTGAAAATTCTGTCAAACTTAAGAAATATACTACACGTTTGCGGTATATACCAGACAATGCTGCCACTTTCAAGTTATTCTCCTCATATAAAGGGTGTCCCAAGAAGAACGCAATTTTTAAATTTTAAATAAAACACAGATATTTAAAAAAACAATCGTGAAACTTATATCGTAAAGTAGACAGAATGAGGTTATGTATGGAACAATATATCGTGCAGATGGCCGCCGCGGCTTTGCTGGCATGCACGCGATCTTTTAATGAAATTTTCAATGACCGTTTTGCATGAATGCTGCGGTATTTCATTAATGCAGCGTCCAATTTCCTCTTTTAAGGCTTGAGTCGTCGTCGGCTTATTCGCGTAAACCATCGAGTTCAAAAACCCCAAAGAAAAAAATCTAATAGTGTTAAATCGCACGATCTAGGCGGCCAATTCTGATCTCCAAAACGCGAAATAACACGACTGGGAAATGACTGATGCAGCAATTGAATTGTTTCTCTGGCTGTATGACATGTGGCGCCGTCTTGTTGGAACCACATGCCCTCCACATTCATTTCTTCAATTCTAGGCAAGAAAAAACTGGTTATCATTTCACGATACCGAACACCATTGACTGTTTGCGCTTGACCTGCCTCATTTTCATAAAAAAAAGTCCAATGATTCCTCCAGCCCAAAAACCACACCACACAGTGACACGTTGAGGATGCATTTGCTTCTCGTGAATCACTCGAGGATTTTCCTCACCCCAAATGCGACAATTCTGCCTATTGACGAAGCCTCGTCACTGAAGATGATTTTATCGGCAAAATCAGCATTTTCATGTTGTCTCTCCAATACCCAATTAACGAACTCCCTTCGCTGTCCATGGTCAGCTGGCTTCAGTTCCTGAGTCAATTGAACTTTGTATGCATGAAGATGCAAATCTTTCGTCAAAATTCGCTGCAAAGTGGATTTGGAGACACCAATTTGCTGGTCTCGGTGTCCAATTGAGGTGGATGGAGTTTGAGCGACATCATCACGTACAGCTGCGACATTTTCGGTCGATCGACCTGGCCGATGGCGCGTTGTTGTCTTTACATCACTAACAGACCCAGTTTCGGCAAATTTATCCATTAATCTCTTTACAGTTGACTCTTTTGGAGCATTATTGTGACCCCAAATTGATCGCAATTTGCGAACTGTAGCCGCAAAACTTTCACCATTTTGGTAAAACAATTTCACAATGAGAATGCGTTGTTCATTCGTGTAGCGCTCCATTTTTACTAACCTCGTACCTTCTTCTAGCAAACAATAACAATTGTTCAAATGTCAAACAATGACACTTCGAATGTTGCCAGATTTAAAAATTGCATTCTTCTTGGGACACCCTTTACTATATGCATATGTTGCACGAAAAAGGTTCAAATACTACAAATTTTTTAGACTTACTGAGAAGTATAGTAAATTTTTTATACTTTTCGCACAACTTCATGTACTATTCAAGGCAATAACTAACATACGTATAAACATATTTTCCAAATTGTCACTTCTTTCCGAAATAAGGCGGCAGTCTACATTACCCGCATATCACATATCTCCCGAACTTACTGTAATTTATATTAATTTACTAAACTTGAAATGTACGACATGAGTTTTATGAATGATTTTCAGATGTAATCACAATATCTGTCAACAATAACAACATAAAATATACATAACAACATATTTTCTTAAATAAAAAATTAAAAATAAACGATTTTGTCGTTAATATTCAACATATTGTGTTGCCAACTTTTCTTTTTATTTGGGAGAAAATTCCAAAAAGGCAAACTTTTTGTAAAAAAAAAAATAATAAAGAACTTGACCAAAGTACAGCGCTTTAGGGAAATTTTTGGAATTTCGATGTTCTGATATTTGAAAGTCTTGTCTCGTACTTCTAATGTTCCATGATTATCAAAAACAAAATTTCACAGAATCTAAAGGTTTTCCTCGAGAAAAGGTCCACTAAATCTGAGGGTGTTTTCTCGAATAGAAAATTCCTATAGGAAAATAACCTCAAAAGAGTTTTTCCTATAAAAAACCCTTAGATCGTTTGTTTTTTCTAGACTAGATTGTTAGTTCTTTTTTATAGAAAAACTGTTAGTTTTTAAATTATTTTTCTTTATAAAATCCCTTAGATTAGAAGAACTTTTTCCTATAGGGCAACCTTTTGATCCAAAGGACTTTTTACTAGAAAAACCTACGAATTTTAAGTTTTTTCATTAGAAAATTTTTTAGATCCTGAAAAAATAGAAATCCTTTATTTTATTTTATCATTATTGCATATATATATATTTAATCTTTTTATTTTTATATCTATTTATTGTTTTATTTCTACTAATTATATTGGAAATAGTGTTTAATTCGATAGGAATTTCTAAAAAAAAATCGGTTGGGTCTACTAAATAGTTAATTCTAAATAGTTATTGCTGCAACCGAATAATGTGATAGTACATGTAACTACTTAAATTCGATTGGTGACCTATTCGGTTGGCACAACGAAACTCTGAGTGCACCAAACGAAAATGTTGAACCTTTGCTTTTTTATAAAAACTTTTTTTCTTTAATTCAGCATTTTTAAATATCGGCCAACTCTAATATACATTTAAATAAAATATACAGATGTCCTAAGACACTTATTCTGAAGAAATCCCATTAAAAAAACGATAATATGATTTCAAAAGTTGGCGGCTACAAGGTCTTAAACACTATAAATATTTTCAAATGTTTGTACATAAGGGTGCATCTTAGATTTAGAGAACAAATTATAGTCCAGAGAAAAGTGCAGATATTTCAAAAACTAAACGAGCCAATGCATGTTTTATCACTATGGAACATTTCTATCAGAACGTTTCCGGGCAATTTTTTCTTAACGCTAAAATGCACCCTAATGTATGATACATAATATACTTGCACACAATTTGTTCATATGTGTCATCTATAGATATAACAACGATTACACTTTTTACACGTACTATAAAAATAGTTTCTATGTGTAGTAGCTAGAACAAAAAAAATAGTTGATGATTGTCTTTGGTAGACACTTAAGTACATGTACTTGTAAGAAGGAAAAAAGTTACTATACATCGATAACCCAATACACAAAATAATCAGGCTTTTCGAACAATGTCAGCACAATCTGTGATTAGGGATGCCATTTGGGACTGCTCTTTTCAAAAACTGGGACTCGGCATTTAAGCATTTTAAGAATGGATTTCCGGGATGGATAGAGATTTTTCGGGATTCCGTATTTTTTCGCTATCCCCTGACTCTTTTCATTCCACTCGTAGACCATTTTTCTTGGTCAAATTTATTATTGCAAAACGGCTTGCTTATAAACATGTGAACTTGTATTAAAATTTCGGTTAAAATCATAGGTTATACAACTTTGTTCAGTGAAACAAATTGTTTTTCTTTTCGGAAAATCTCACGGTTTCCAAGATATCAGGCTTCACACTCAGAAACTAACTAAATTTTAAGAAATTTGGGAAGTCAAGTATACGCCTTTCTTAAAAACAATTGCAAACAATTTACTTAAATTAAGTAAACTTTTCTTAAAGTAAGTAAATTGCGTCTTAATTTTTTTTTATTTTTACTAAAATTTTGTATATTTTTAACTTAAATTTAGTATAAATTTGTTCTTAAATTTAGTAAAAATTATTTGTAAATTTTTCTTAAATTTTGCACGGTTAAAATCGTGGTAATTCTGAATAAACTTTATTTTTAGTTTATAAATTATATTCATGTTATGCATACCCAAAATACACACACACACCCAAATTTCGCTTATTAATATTTATTAATTTTAATTTTCATTAAGTGCTGACTTTAAGATTTATAAGTATTTCAGTTTGCATCATAAAATCTAAGTAATCAATTTAAGTTTTTTTTTTGTATATGAATTATTAAAGAAAACAATTAGAACATTTTTTTCGTTAATAGATACAAATAATTTCAATTTAAAATTTATTACTTAAATATTGTTTTTACTTAAAGTTGTATAAAATATAAACTATAAACCAGTTGAGAATTGTATACAAATGCTAAGAAAACATTTTCTTAAATTTAAGAAGTTAACATACTAGGTTTAAGTAAACTAAAATATTTAAACTAAATCTAAAGAAGTTCCATATTTAGATATTGTATGTTTATACAATTTTAAATTTCCTTATTATTTAGTTATAAATTCTTAACATTAAAGATATTTTTCTTAAAATAAATAAATTTCTTAACATTTTTAAAGAACATTTAACCTAAATAAAGAAAGAAAAATTAAGGAAAATGTGTCCATATAAATTTGCATTATTTTGAAGCATTTTTATTAATTACAAGGAAACACTCATAGCTTTTATTTTACTAAGGTATAAGCTTAATATTAGTTCATACATTTTTCTAAGTGCAAGTTTCTAAAATTATAAATTATTATTTAGAGTATAAATTTCTTAATTAAACACCGATTTTGAACTTATTAAAATGCCTTTTATCCTGTTAAGGCCCAGTATCAAATATAATAAAATTTTTAGTATATATTGAAACAAATCGCTCATATATCAAAACCAAACCAATATAAAAGTATAAATTAACCTAGCTAAAATTAAAGCCAAGACTTTAAGCTTTTATTTGATATATCATACATAGTTGTGTCTTTTTAAATGACGATATAGATCCTGAAGGTTCTACAGCGAACTTTTGCAAAAGATTTTTTACTTTTAGTATTATAATATTACTATTCATTATAATATTACTATTGTAATATTTCTGAAAATCTGTACAATTTTTTAAGAAATTTTGATTAAAACATCATTTTTAAAATCAATTGAGCGCCCCGGTAGGCTAGTTGGTAGCGTGCTAGCTTAGCAGTGCGGGTGTCGTGGGTTCGATTCCCACCAGAGGCTCTGGTCTATTTTCGCTACAACGAGCCGAAGGCCTTTGTTGCTAGTGCTCGGTTAGGGTATTAACATATAATTTGTAATTATATGATTAATAAATAAATAAAATAAATAAATAAATAAATAAAATCAATTATTTGCAGTTATTGCCTGGGTTGCACAAAGATCGTTTATTTCTTCATCATTTCAGTTTTTTTTTTAATTATATTATTAAAGTGCTCACTATTCGCTTTGTTTTCTATATTAAACTTTATTAAAAACAGTTTTCACTCAATCACGAAAAATTAAAGGAAAGTGTATGAAAAATGCGTTTTTAATTCCGTTTTTCAACATTTATAAAATATATAAAATTCATATTCTCTTGGTTTAAAGTATTAAAAGGCAACAACAAAAATTAAAATTTTTCTGCGAGACACTAGTGTTTTGTTTTTGTAAACTTTGTAATCAAACTACCGTTCATTAATAAAAAGGTGTATTAATTAAATTTGGTGCTACATGAGTTTATTTTGGCCCAAGAATAAATCCTACTGAATTTGACTGGAATCGGTCCATACTCATACCTACCTCCAATAGAAAGGTATTTTCTGAATTGGACTTAAATGCTATTTAGACACACAAATTTGGGACTATACATACGCCTATATACATATGCATATATCAATATATTTCTCCATATCAAAACATTTTTTTAAAGATATAATTATATATGGTACAATATTTTCTTAACAATATTATTTTTACAAAACCATTTCGGAACAACAAGAAATTTTTTATAAGATACAAAATATAATTATATATATTTCTATGCTAATGGTTTCGAATCCCATCCAAGAAGATAAAAGAGAATTTGGTTCGTGTTTTTTAGTGTAGTTTTTCATTGTTATTAATATTTTTTTTTTACACAACTTTCAAATTTTAACCCGTTTCGGGGCAATAATACCTAAAAATATAAGACTAATAATATAATTAGTTTATAATAATCTAGTTTTATATAGTTATATATGATCTTTCAAAAGTTTCAAAAGTGCTATAGTATGGTGCAAAACTATTAACAATTAGTAGTTTTTAAATAAAATCGTTCGCTACAAAACAGTGCACTATTTTAAAATTTTAAATTAGGCAAAAACATTGTTAAAGTGTCCACTTGAGAGAGGCTAGACAGAATTTTTTGTTTGCACTTTTATTTTTGAAAAATTGTTGTTATTGTGCGAGCGCCTATTTTGCTCCATGTAAAATAACGGTGCATAACTATAAACAATCAGCAAAAAAAGTCAAAAGTACAATCAGTAAAGATAAAACATTGATCAATTTTAATTTTTTTTATTTCGTAAAAGCTCCCTTAACACTAATGCAATGAAATATTCGATTGGGCATTGAATCAAGCAGGTCTTTCAGCAATTGCCCGTTTGAATTGTCCCATTCTCGAGAAATGGCTGATTTATGTAAGCTCACTTACACTTTCATATTGCTTATTAGCAGTATAAACGCGCGTAGTTAGAATTCCCCAAAGGTTTTCGATGGAGCTTAAATCCGGAGAGCACGCTGGCCAGTCGAGCTTTTGTATATTTTGGGCACGTAGCCAAGTCAGAGTTTGCTTACTGACATGTATGGATGCATTATCTTTTTGAAATTTCCAATTTTTACCCCGATTTTCATTAAAAAATGGGAAAAGACTACACTGCAGCACATTTATGTAGTCAGTGCTTTTCATTTTGGTCGACACGATTCGCAGTTCGAGAGCACCATCCCTTGAAAATGCGCCCCAAACCATTACTGATCCACCCCCAAAATTACTTTTTGAGAAATACTGGGGCTCCGTTCTTAGATCGCGCCAATATGAGTGGAAACCATCAGGACCATCTTATGGCTGCTTGTCAAACGGGGAGCAGGCTTAATTTTGTATGAAGCAGATGAGGAGTGTTCTTAATTAAGCGAAGAATAGTCCATTTTGTAACCTTATTGTCCACAGACGACGCCAATTGCTTGCTGCTTATAGAAGAATTGGCCGCTTTTCTTAATATTTCGCGCTCCTCACGCTTCTTTTTTCGACCTCCTCGTTTGTTTTTTTCCATAATTTGGTGGATCCAGTAGACAATTATCCACACCATATGAACTTCCTTTCGTTGTCAGCCCTTGATCTCTAAATGCAAGTATTTTACCTTGTTCGGTTTGAGTTAGATACGTACCATTCGGCATTTCGTCAGTGAATAATGAAAATAACAAAAGCTATCACTTTCAAAGCACATTGTATTAATTAATTGTCAATTACATCGTTTATTTTGCTTATTGTTTATAGTTATGCACAGTTATTTTACATGGAGCAAAATAGGCGCTCGCACAATAACAAGAATTTTTCAAAAACAAAAGTGCAAACAAAAAATACTGTCTAGCCTCTCTCAAGTGGACACTTTAACAATATTTTTGCCTAATTTAAAATTTTAAAATAGTGCACTGTTTTTTGTAGGGAACGATTTTATTTAAAAACTACTCACTGTTTATAGTTTTGCACAATACTTTATTAGTGGTGAAAATTTATATATTTTTGATTTTTTTTAAATATAATTTTAAACCGCATTTTTTCGTCGCCAGTAAGATATGTTTGTATATAAATATATGTAAATAAATACAATTATATACTAAATCATATATAATTATATAGAACCAGATAAGTACAGGTAAAAATAAGTCACATAATTTTAGTCAATATTATAATTTTTTCGCTTTTTTTCCAAAAACTAATAATTTAATATAAATCCAGAAGATATTAATAATATATTATTATATATAACACATTTCTAGTCTAATAAAGTCAGGTATTATGTGTAGCAGTGAGTGAGTTATGCGGTCGACTACAACTCTCGCAGGCCGAGATCAAATCTAACCTAAGGCATTGTTTTTTTTAGAATTTTATTTTTTTTTATTAAAATTTTTTTTGTAATTTTGTTTTAACTAATTATTATGGTTACATAAAATTTTCTTTGGACATAAGTAGATTTATGTAAAAATTTGTGCTTTCTATGATACTGGTCCTAACCCAGTAAAAAGTAATGCCTGGTTTTTATTATGTCATATGAACTGACAACAAAAACTGACTCAAATGAATTCTCGTCATTTTGTGTCATATGCGTTTTCATTACATCTCAAAAACTGACAATAAGTCGACAAAGCAGAGAGTGTCAAAGACTTATGTCAAATTTTGGTGTCAGTTGACTGACACGCCGTTTCCATTACAAAGGTCAAATATGATGAGGCGAGCGAACAGCTGATTAGAAAATATTAATTTGTGTTCAATTAAAAGTGGAAAAAATTTAAAAATGATAAAAAAGAAACAAATGGCTATAGCTAGTGCAGCGTTTTGTGTTATTACATTACCATTTCTTTCTTTATTTAAAAAATTTCCATTGCAATTAATTTTTCCAGCAAAAAAAAAAAAAAAAAATGAAAAAAAACAACAGCTTTGCGATCGTCAAACAAAAAAAAATTGACAACTTGTTGTCAATTTTATTTTAGCTAAAAAATGCTGCCATATCTGTTGACAAACTGAAATTTGACGTTTTCACTTGTCTGCCATTTTAGAAGGCAGTTCGTGTGTATAACTGACTGCAAACTCAGATAACACCATATGACAACCCGCTTTCATACAATTGCCAATAATTTGGACAAATTGACATTAAAAATGACATAGGAAAAGCATGCATAAGAATCCAAGAATGAGTTTGCAGAACAGTTTATATGACATAAGCATAGGTTCTAATTTATGTTTTAAAAACGGTTGTCTGTATAGATTTTGACCCATTTGCAATAGGTTCGTTTTGTTCAAAGTAGAACAGGTTAGAACTGGTTATATAACCACTTATAGAACTGGTTCTGGGACAGTGAAACCTTAGATTTTGACTCCTGTAAATCAATTCTAGAACATGTTCAATGGAACCGGTTGTAAAAAAACCTGTTCTAAAATGGATTTAAAGGAAACCTGTTTTAAAAAATGTTGCTGGAAAGTTCGGAATACGTATAATCTTATGAATTCGAAAATTCATTTTACCCAGTGCCTACAATTTATTTAAACTTTTATGCAAATTGGGTATAAGTTTATATAGTTTATTACATATAATATATTGTTAGACTAATTAAAAAGGACAAAACTACAAACTTTAAAAAAAAAAACGTTGTATATATTGTTTGTGTTTAATCATAAGTTTAACTAATTTCGAAAAATCATATTCTCATAAGTACTAAAAAAATGTCAGTTAGGCCGTTTTTATATTAATCTTTCAATATATGCACATTAAGGTCGTCCAAAATAAAAAAAGTTGGAATTCCCGAGCTTCACAACCCTTATGGAAAAAAACCTGCCAAAAAAGTTTTATTTAGAGGTATCACATCGCCATTGAAGTTTCAAAGTTATATTTGTTCTATTATTTTAAATAAATTAAAAACTGAAAAAAGTTAAATATAATTATTAGGATCGCGACTCATCAAATCTAAATTATTTTTGGGCATACATTACGAATATTTAATCAAAATTAAATTCAGATTCGCATATTTCGCGAAAATTTCATACAAAAAATGTTTCAAAATATTTTCGTCTGTGCAAAATATTTGCGTCTGTGCAAAATTCTTTTTTAAATGATTATCTGTCCACGGAGTGTCTTCTTATGTGAGACTGGATTTTTGTTAACAATTTAATTTTAATACGCTAAATAATAGCGATATACAAAAAAAATCAAGTTTTACGCTCAGTTACAAGGATAACTATTATATTTTCAAAAATTAAAAATAATGTCAGGTCTAATAAAAAGCCCTTGATAATTAAATAGATTGCAAAAGTACAAGAAGTTAGATTTTTCTATGTCAACGCTTTTGGATAGTTAGGAAAATACCACAAAAAATCGAATTTTGTTCAATTTTCAAAAACCGCGAATAATTTAAAAACCACAAATTTGCTTAAAATTTTGATTGGAGATTCGTAATTTTCAAAAAAATTAAGATCGGATTTGAGAAATTTACTCATACAGGGTGTCCGCCGGGAAGGTATACTACTTTGTTTTGCCGCCATTAGTCTTGACAGTTCATATTTGGCAGTCGTGAAGTAGACATGTGGCAAATTTTATTATGGAAAAATATTCGATAAGCCAACGTGTTTTAATCGTTAAAACATTTTATCAAAATCAATCATCGATTACTGTAACGATGAGAAAGTTACGTGAAATTTTTGGTAGAAACAATGTGCCAACAAAACGCACTATTTATCGTGTAGTAAATGATTTCAAAGAAAGAGGGTCTGTAGGTGATAGGCAAAAGCATGGACCACAACGTACTGCAAGATCGGCTGAAATCATTACTGCTACTCAAGGACGTGTTCAGAACAATCCATCAACCTCAATTCGACGCCGTGCTCAGGAGTATGTTCTTCAAAGAACAACTTTGGCCACAATTTTGCACAAATTGACACAAGAGCTTCTTCCACAAGACCATTTACGCCGCGTACATATACCAATAGGATGTTACAGCTCGCCCATAACTACCCCGATTTGCATGAAAAAATCATAATGAGTGACGAGGCACATTTTCATTTGAGTGGATATGTGAATAAACAGAATAATCAGTTCTGGGCAATGGAAAACCCTCAAATTATTCATCAGTCACCTTTGCATCCATTAAAAGTGACAGTCTGGTGTGCAATTTGGTCAGGAGGAATATCGTGATACGATTGAAAACTTTTTAACGCCACAACTACATGCTTTGGGCTTGATTAACATGTGGTATCAACAAGACGGTGCCAAATCGCATACAGCAAGGATTACAATGGAATTACTGCGAGACCTCTTTCCACAACAAGTTATTTCAATAAATGGTGATGTTGATTGGCCTGCACGGTCGCCTGATTTGACTGTTCCGAACTTCTTTTTGTGGAGATATCTAAAAAGTAAGGTTTATGCAAACAAACCAGAAACGCGTAAGCAACTCAAACAAAATATTCATGATGAAATTAATGAAATACCGCGTGAAATGTGTGAGAATGCAATGAAAAATTTGATCAAAAGGGCTTGCATTTGTGAGGCTAACATAGGCGGACATTTATCTGATATTGTATTCCATACATAATTGCCGACATTAAATAAAACATTTATCAATATAAGATCCATTCTCTTTCATTTAATCAAAAATTATAAACAATCAAAGTAGTATACCTACCCGGCGGACACCCTGTATAAGGCGTTAGCAAGTTGAATTTTTACTTACATCTTTTCACAAAATTTTGATACTTTGACTAAATATGTATTTTTATTTTTATATTACAAAGTATATGAACTTTTTCCACTCATGCATCAGAATACCTAATCATTGTATTATCATTGCTTCCTTAGAATAAAGTATGAGTTATGCTAGTAGCTACATTTGAATACTTGCTTCCTATGACACGCTAATGTTAAATTCATCGATGAAACCATTAGAAAAGAAGTCATGCATTTGCCATAGAAGTGATGCTTCTTTGGCAGCTTCATTTTTGCTGGGATAGCGTATTGTTTAAAAAATAATTCAATTTTAATTCAAACCTACTTTTTGTAAAAATTGCTCTTACGACAAATTACTAATTCTTAAGAGTTAACTTTTTGTGATATAAAAGAATTTCGCTGAAACTTGGCACAGAGAGTTTTTAGACATAAAGGAACATATTATAATTTTGTGATAATTATTTGTTTTGTATTGTTGAGAAACATGCTACTGTATTTTGTTGCGGGACATATTCAAATGTGATTGCTGCATTGTATTGTGAAAAACAATATTCAATTGTGTCAACCGATTTCAGTCAAAAAACCAGAATTAAATTTTTTAACTTTTGTAATTTATTTTTTCAGTTGGAAATTAACAAGCATTTTTCTCTGTGTATGGGTTTTGCTTGCATTTGTCTCCTAGTGTGCATAGTATCTTAAAGATGCTAAGTCTTTGACGTATTCTTCTATATCTCCCTCACACCGTAAATGGGGATATGTGTGGATATGGCTACTGCTATACACTCTCAGCCGTATTTATAACGAAAAGTTAGCCACAGTGTATACATCGCAGCCAACGATCTGCTTACTAGCATACCAATTAGGCTAAGCAGAGAGTTAGCATATAGTTTATTTAAATGACTTTTTATTTGTTAACAAATGGTTTGTAAATCAACTCTAAAAATTGTGATGCCTTCATGTTTTTTTTTTTCATTATTGCCAACCTTTTAACTGAATTGTCAACATCTGATAAAGATGCTAAAATTTTTATTTAAGTTTTTCTCCCAATCTGTAAAATGGTTCGTGAAGAAATAATGGAAAAACAAGAAAAAAAATTTTAAAAGATATGTAATGCTCAAGAAAACGATTAACAGCTGCCATAGTTTAAAAAATCTATTTTTCGCACACAAAACTTTTTTTTATATATTTTTCACGTTTATTTTCAAAATTACTTTGACACAAAACAGCTGTTTTAAACATTTGGTGTTTGGTGTTTAGTAGTTCATTAACATGAATTTAGCAGAGGGCATAGCAAGTGCATTATAAATAGCACGCATGTTAAATCCATGCTAATTTTTGGTTATAAATACGGCTGTCTGTATTTAAGCCAATCTGTTAAAAATGATGAATTCATAGGCGGTTTTTCTCCCAATCTGTAAAATGGTTCGTGAAGAAATAATGGAAAAACAAGAAAAAAATTTTTAAAAGATATGTAATGCTCAAGAAAACGATTAACAGCTGCCATAGTTTAAAAAAATCTATTTTTCGCACACAAAACTTTTTTTTATATATTTTTCACGTTTATTTTCAAAATTACTTTGACACAAAACAGCTGTTTTAAACATTTGGTGTTTGGTGTTTAGTAGTTCATTAACATGAATTTAGCAGAGGGCATAGCAAGTGCATTATAAATAGCACGCATGTTAAATCCATGCTAATTTTTGGTTATAAATACGGCTGTCTGTATTTAAGCCAATCTGTTAAAAATGATGAATTCATAGGCGGTCAAGTTACTCTCATGAGACATTTCAATCAATTGTGTTATTCTGCTAATGTTCTTGATAAGACATTTTTCTGGGATCTTTTGGTCACTAGGTTGGTTGTCCAGAGGACAAATTGCGAAAAAAAACTTTTGCGATCATATAATGTACTATACAGCTGCTTACCCTTTGGAAGTATTAAAAGGGTACCCCAATATATGTGTTTAGCGTTATAGTCGCCGCAAGGTAGGAAACTGTCTTCTATAGTGATAATGACATCTTAAAAGTTTTTCTATTTGTCAATGTTGTGACCTTGCACTTTCACATACAGCCTCGAATTCCCGGCCTTTAAAGAACTCCTCTCAACGATTTGCTGCCATTCGCTCTTAAATTTAAAAAAGTGCCAGCTTTTATATATGCATCTCACAAAACCACCTCTGAATATACTGCAGATGTTGTGCGAATAGATTCCTTGTAAAAGCTTAAGTTACTTGACCCACAACACTGCCTTTCAAAATAGTTGAAGAACGAAGCAAATTGCTTCCCTCCATTAACGACTAAAACAAAAAGACTTTGTTTACCAAAAATCGACCAATCTTAATATAACTCTAAATATGCTTAGTTTTCGCCTAGCTATACGACGCAATGTCATGAAAACCTATTCGCTCTTTAATTTTAGAAGATCTTTGAATGCTGTAAAAAGGGCATATCGGAAATGAATGGCTCTTCCATCGTCACAAGCTAAGAGGATACTTGAATTATGAATTATATATGTTCTTACTATACAAAACACATAAATTAAATTTTTTTTACCAAAAATCGCTGGAAAAATTTTTATTCATAACAGCCTCAAAGTAATAAATGAAAATATGCCCCAAACTTATTTTGGGTCTAATTTTCAATTGGGTGGGGTCGTTATCCAAAATCGTTTAAACAAAAATCCTGCGATTGTTCTCGCGATTGTTCTCTTGCAGCGCTTACTACAGTCCATTTCTTTGGTCCAACACTTTGGATTGAACTGCCATTTATGGAAGATGAATCTGTTGGAATCGCCTCTGTGTCGGCTATGAGAGAGACGAAACAACCATCCACATTTTGTGTAAGTGGATATTAGGAACTCTTCTCCATCTTCTGTATTAAAGTTCATTGGGAAAATAATACAGAATTTGGTTTAGTTTTATGATCCTTGGTACAAAAGATCCATATGGGTCGCAGTGCCGGCCGTGGGGCCACATATTGACTTAAGAATAACAATAATAATGGTTGATATTATACACTTTCTTACGACTATCATCAACGTGTTGCAATAGCAAACTATTTCTATTCTAATAAATACTATTAGAACTTCAAGAATATCGAAACAAACATAAACTAAAACTGTTATATAATTTCTTTTATTTATGCCACAAAATATTAATTGTCCTTTTTTCGGCATTTTTAGCAATTCTGCTTTCCTTTATCCGATTATGCGCTGAGAACAATTTTTCTTTGTAAATTTACCATTATAAAAATAATGTTGTTGTTTTTTCTTATAATTTGATGTAAAGAGTAAATTATTGTGAAATAACCCATATGTATATTTAGTACAATTAGTTTTAGTTTAAACAAAATTAATATAAGACGAACGCTTGTCCGGTTATGCTTTGGAGTCACTGTAATTACACTCCAATTACAAAAATAAACTTTTAACCCAAATTTCTGGAAAAATGCCCCAAAAGATGATAATACGCTCCAAATCGATTCCCTCCTTTCGTTGAGGTCATTTTTCATTTCACACTTTGGGGCCTACTTTCATAGCGCCATTTTAAATTCCTTAAGAGTTGTGAGCTCTGTATACAAATTTGCTGAAAATATTTTAATTTTGTCCACTGTGCACTGTCGTATGGTGGGATGGATAACTTTGCTTGCATCGTTGTGTTGTGGTCGCCTTTCAACTGCCTATCAATAAGGCATAACATCAAAATCCAAAGGGCTTTTCCAAATTCCTTAACGGTTTCTTTTTTTGTGTGATCGTTGACTTTAAGTTTAAAACTGTTGGGGCTGAAATTTCAATATTAAGAATCAGTGTCTTCCATTCCCTATCGAGATAATAGTCTATATAAACATGAATACTTTGAAAATTCTAATCAAAAATAGCCCTTATAAAAAAACACTTTGTGGAAATTCACAAAACGGCAACTTTTACAAAGCATTATAATGCATCATTGTTAAAAAAAACCAGAAAACAGAAAACTCTGTGTCAGTTAATAAGTGCGTTCATTCGTTCGTAGTGTTATTTTTTAATTCTACTGCAGTACTATTTTAACCCACAGAGTGTGTCACAAGTGTGTCAGCATTTGTCTTTTAAAAGACATACTATCTGTTTTTCGTATAATTTTTAACACACTTGCAAGTACTATTTGTACTCTAACATATTTTCGAAATTACAAGTAGGAAATACCATTAGCAAATGCATGAAGGCGATGATGAAAAAGGAGAAACTAAAGAAGTAAGTATGAATATTGAAATATTTCCTACAGACAACATCGTTTCATAATGTACATAAAGACTGATTACAAAAACTGTTTTTTTTATTATTTGGAATAGCAAATCGAAATCGTTGCTACTGGATAAGTACATATGAGATACGTATGAGTAACATTAGATTAGATAAAATATTGAATACCCAAAATTTTTGATTGATATCGTTTTTTAAGAAACTGAAATAGAAATGAAAAAATGGACAATTACGGACAATATTTTATTAAAAAATATAAGGAAACTTGCTGTTACTTCCATTTTTTGAAAACCTTTTTATCCCGCGAATCCCCAATGTGACGCATAAATTCTTAGAACATAAAAATTGGAAAGCTTTGCTTAGAATAAATTTCTTTTAAGAAAAAAAGAAAAATTTGGTATTTAGCAAAATTTGGTCTTGCAATAAAACAACTCTTTAGAGTATTGTAGTAATGACTAGGAAAACCTTTCTCATGGTATGTCTTTGTAGTAGACATATGTATGTATATTCTCATTTATACATAGAATCTGCCATATGGCTTTAGTTTGTTATTAATTATTTATTTACCAACCGACTGACTGACTGACTTACAAAGACCATAGTATAAAAAATATAAAAAGAAATGAAATGTATACAAAACGGAAGCATAACTGGATGACGACTACTGTGATGATGATGATAATGATGATGATGCTGGTAAATAGCAGCAGCCAGTAGCAATATGTATGTTAGTAGATGTTGGTGCTAGACATTAACAGCAAACAGTATTTAACCCCTTTTTAATGACTATTTAGGCTCAGTGTTCTAAATTAAGAAAAATAAACAAATACATTCTACCTTTTACGATGTCATGCTTTGTTTTTTCTCCTTTACCTCATTCCAAATTTATAAAAATTTGCTTGGCTTTTCACTAAAAATTAATATAAAAAAGTAAAGAGAAATAGCGAAAGTAAAAAAAAAACAGCTGCAGTATTTTTTAAATTCTTTACATTTTATTGCTAGCAGAGCCGTAGGTAGAGAGTGGGTGGCTAGGATTGAGTATTTCCCGAAATGTTTTGCAAAACATGCATATTTATCAAAAATACCTTTAAATTTACTACTCGATAAGTTTTTACACAGGCTTCTACTAAAATTTCTCTATAGTATTTAGGTACCCTAAACACGAATCTGAAGTCAAGCGAAAAATATTTTATTGAGTAATATTGGAGGGAAATAGTTTAAAATACTTAATTTTTTTGAAAGATTTGAATTTTAAATTAAATTACAATTTATTCGAGTATAATCAGTTGGGGAATCTTAAAGATTACTTTAAGAACCTCGGAAGGATCTCGAAAATTTAGTTTTTTCAATTGTTCTTAAAACATTTATATTTGCTTAAACAAAATAATGAATAAATAGTTTAGTCAACTTTGCAATTCTATTGAGTAAATTGGCGATTAATCGCTTAATGCAAATTAAATGTATTTCTTTAACCAATAAGAACACAAAGAGCTGCTTTTTTGCAGAAATATCAAGTTAAGTCTCTTGCATTGGTTTCTAAAGGGTTTGTTTCGGACAATTCGAAGCATCCTGAGATTTTTTAAAGAATCATGCCATATAATCTTGGGATTTTCAGAGGAATCTGACTATTCAGTGGTAGTTAGATAGTTTTCTATCTATGTGGGACATTTTGTCGATAAAGTTGATTTTTATTTTCTTTATATGACACTGTCCAGAATAAAAAAATAAAAATGCCTTAATAAACAAGAACTGTCTTCAAAAAAAAACAATAACAAATTCTTAAAAATATGGTATGAATAATTTTTGCGAAATTAACAAACAAAGTTTGATAGAACTGCCATTGTTCCCTGACTCTTTCACTACCTGGCTTAAGCTTTAAAAAATATATAAAAATCACGCATATTCCTGAAGAGCCCACACCGATAAGAATAAGGGAATTCTAAAATATTTTTGACTAACCAACTTAATTCTACTGAAAATTTTGTTAATAAATCAAATTAGAAACAAAAATCCATGTTTTCTTATAAATTTTTGCATAGAATTTGAAATGAAACTGTTTTTTAGAATACAGTTTTTGAGTTTAAAGCAATTTTATGTATATTATCATTATTTTATAACATACGTAACGTCATAGTGCTTCTTAGGAATTATACCTAGTCACTACAAACATTAGCATAAACTCATTATACCCTGTCCACAGAGAATCGCAGTCATTAAAAACGAAAATTTTTTAGAACTCGTGATGAATTGTCAATAAAAACTATCAAACATTTTGCCGCCAACAGCTGATTCCAAAAACAGCTGGTTGAAATTAAATATAAATAAAACATTCAAAAATGGATTCTGCTACATCTCTAGAAAGAGGACCATTTATGTTGAGCTTTTCTGTCATTTCTTTCCATAAAGCATTTTCTTCCTCTGGTCATTGTTGCCTGACTGCTCTTTCAATGCCCTTTAATTATATATAAAATTTTTATTTTTATAAATTTTGCAAAAAACGGTAAAACTTTATTTTTAAGTTTTTAATAAAAAACAAAAAAGTTTCTAATTCATTACTTGGTAATTATGTCACAAAAGTGAAGTCAGGGCGACATTTAATGTTTTCTTGGATAGCCCTTGGCCTTTTTAACTGATTCCAACCTTGATGGCATAGATGCGATAAGATTTAGGGTAACCGAAGGTAAAATTATATTCCACTCCTCAATAGTGGAGCTTTAAGGGTATATTTGCTTTTAATGTTGTGAGTTCTGATTTTTTTTCGAGATAATCCCACAGATGTCCAATTGGGTTTAAGTCAGGTGATTGGCGTTATATACAAAAGGGGCTGTACATTTAGGATCATTATCTTGTTAGAATACAAATGATCCTGTTAGTCCTAATTTAGCTGCACTTTGATGTAAGTTATTTTTTTAAATGTTCAAATAAACCGTCTAATCCATTGTCCCTTCGATCATCACCAGATTTCCAACACCAGATGCTGCCATACACCCCCATACCATAACCGATCCACCACCATGGTAACCGGAAGAATGCAGCTCGACGAATGGTTTGTGGTTTACAGGTTTTTTCAGTCTCTTTTTCTATTTCTGCCAGCACTTCAAAAGCGCTTTTTTTGGGATTTCCTACTATTTTTCTTGTGATAATTCGTTTCTCCCTGTCATTGAAGGTTTTGGAAGCCCAGTTCGAGTCTTATTATTAGTATTGCCTTCCGTATTACATTTATCTATAATTTTCTGTACTGTGGAACTATTTTTTTTTGATAACTTTGGCAATTTCACGTTGGCTTTTCTTGTCTTTATAAAGTTTAACAATAACACTTTTTAAATGTTGTGAAAGTTCTTTTCCACGAGAAACCATAATTCGAAATTAGAAAAATTTTTAATAAAAACGTAATTTTGGTATTGAAACGAATTTATAATCACAATCGTTCACTTGCCCCGCGATTTAAATGCGTTTAGTTGAAATGAAGGTCAAGACTTTAAAAACTGCATACTTACTTTTATGATGGGATTTTTGCTAATTCTTTAGAAATGATAACGGGATATGATAACGGTATAATTATTTTTAGGCATGTTCGTTTTTTTTTTTTTTTTGTATAAGACAATACCATATGGTATTGTAAGTGTAAAAAAACATAAATACTTCGGCATAATTTTCGAAAAAAAGTAAAGATTATTGATTATTTTTATGCTGCATACTTACTTTTGTGATATACTTTATGTTTTCTTATTGTATGTGAGGTAAAAGCAAGAATAGGAATTGCCCTGATTATATATGGTATCATATAGCATTCACAACACATTAAAAAAACTACTTTTTCGACTGCGCTTCAACCGATTAGCATGAAACTTGGTATATACATTCTCAAAATTCGTTTTTTTAATATATATGTAATTACAATTCGTTTTTGAAAAGGATAGAATCATTGCTAAAAGTTTTTCGCAAATATTTCTAGTACACTTTATATATTTTTTTTAAATTTTTGTCTACATATCGCTCAATGTATACTTACTCGTTTAAATTAGTAAAAATATTTAAGTCGGCCAATTTCATTGAAATACCGTTATATTTGCGTTTGATTATAAGGTTTACATGGAACCATCGACAAATTGAATCAGGAAGTGATTCTCAGTCGATTGGCATTTAATTAGGTGAGTGTAATTCCGATGTTTTTGGTAGTTACAAACATCAGAACAGAATCATACTTTGACCACGTAGTGGTATAGTATATAATAATGTTACAAAAAAATCATGCATACGGCCCTTACAAATACAACTGCTGCTTTATATAATATTCTAAATATTTATAAATTTTCCTTCTCCTCTTCTTTATTAAGCACAACAAAAAGTACCAACTCACTCAAATGCTTATACGGATATGTTCTTTACACTTTGTTTTTGGTTGTGATGTGATGATGATGACGACTTCTCACTCCTTTGCATTGACACCGACGTCCGGTAGTAATTTGTGTGTTATTTCTCATTTCCTTTTATACGTACGTAAACCGTTACCTTCACCGCATATATAATAATGTTTGTCTTGTTAAAACCTCTGAGCTCTACTTCTTCACAATTTCTACTTGTCTCTTAGAGATGATAAATAAAATTGTTAATTTTGTACTAAGTAGATTTTAAAAATGTACTTTTTGGATATGCATTCAATTTCAGAAAATCGGATTAATAATAAATTCGGCGTTGTGCAAACTGGCCCCAAAAATGTGACCCCAATCTTAAAATGTAATTAAGCCCAATTCTTTGAGGCAAAATTTCATAATGAAAATAAACCCCAAAAAAATAATGGAAAATGACAAATGCAAATTAAACCCAAAATGAATTTTGGGCATATATTCATTTATTAGTTTAAGACATTTATTCATTATGAAAGTATCACCAATTTGAAGAAATGAAAAATTAACCCAAATAAGATGATTTTTAATGACCCCAAAATATGTAAAACAAAGAAATATTAAAGTAATTTAATGTGATAAAATCCCACAAAACTTATAACAAATTTGTGAAAATAATTTGTTGTAGGCTGGTCTCTATCCGAATTTCATTCTTGCCTGAGGAAATCATCATCAAAAGCAAAGAAATATTGTTTATGTACAACATTGTGCGTGTTTACTAAGTGAAAGCTTGTACACACATAAAACAAATTCATACTATTTATGAATATTTTATGAAAATTTGCCAATGTACTAATTTAAGAACTTTTTCATAAACTCAGGTTGTATTTATGAACAGCTCATAAAAAAAAAAATACTGGGAAACTTTGTGTACTCGTTTATTATGAAAAGGTTCTTAAAATGTCTGTAGATGTACTTATTATTTATGAAAAAGTACTTAAAAAATTTGCCAATGTACAAAATCTTATTATTAAGAAATGAGTGCATAAATACAAATAATACTGGGAATTTAGTTAGGCAATAATTCATAATATAAATAATTTTTATGAACCTATTCATATATGCTATGAAACTCTCCATAACATAAATCAAAATGCTTTGTGTATGAATTTGAATTTAAAGTTAAAAAAAATTGTTAAAATTAGGTAAAACAAATATGAAAACAATAAAATATGATATATAATATGAAGTATTTCATAATATTTTGTAATTCTGAACCCGTTCTTAAAACATATAAACATGTTTCTATTATGTATGTCCGCCGTCATCGAATAACGCAGGGAAATTTTAGAACCATTTTTAAGTTATGAAATTTTCTTAATATTTAAGAATTAAGACATATTAAATATGATTTTTTGCTTTATGAACAAAGTTCACAATAATTATGATCGAATTTATAAAAACAACACTGGAAAGTTAGGAACAGTTCATAAATAATAAATAAGCTTCATATAGAATATGAATCTTTAAAATTATGAACAATTTTCATAAATAATTATGAATTTTATTTTTTTGTGTGTATAAAATCAATAACACCCGTTCTACAGTTGCGAGCAAAAAAGAAAAATGCAACACTGAATTATGTGATCTTTAAGTGTATCTTTGATAATAACGTTATCCAATTCACCTCGTTTTTTTAGATTTTTCTTCTCTGCAGTTATGGTAAACTAGTTTAAGTTACTATGTCTAAAAAAGTTAATTTTGTTTTGTTATTTAATGAAATAAGTTTAATTCTGTACGAGCAACAAAAAAGCAACTGCTTGTATGGGTGTACTTAAAGTAATATTTTGTAGCGTATCCATAATTGTTTATTACTGCTTGTAATCTGGAAAGCATAGAATCTACCAATGATGTGATGGTGTTAAGTGATATTTTGTGCCATTCTGACATTAAAATTGATTCCATTTCATTTTCACTGGGCGGATTTTCCTTTTTAACTTTCTGATTAAGAAGCTCCCATGGGTTCTTTATAGGGGTTGAGATCAGGAGATTGTGATGGTCAATCTAAAACATGCACATCATTGTCGCTTAGAAAGCTAAACGACTTGAGTGCTTGGGATCGTTATCATGTTGGTATACACTGTCAGGGGCCTTTTTTCGCGAAAATGGGGAAGCATGTCTTTCCAAAGTATTTCGCAATATTTATTTGCGTTCATAATCCTTTCCACTTTGAATAATGGACTGACTTCGTCACGGGAGAACGCACCTTTAAATATATGGCATATAACAAATGATTGAATTTTAAACATATCGCTTCTAACCCCACACCATAATTGTTCCTCCGCCATGTTTGACTATTGGTAAATGATATTTATGGGAATATCTTTGTTTACGTACGAAATTTATTCCATCGGAGCCAAAAAAAAAAAAAATTGTTTTCGTCACTCCACAAAACCTTAAGCCAACTGTTCACTTAACCAATAATGGTACCGTTTTGCAAAGACAAGGTGCTTTTTTTTGTTGACTGTACTAATAAGTGGTTTTTTGCCGGTCATCTAGCAAGCAAATTTGCTTCATTTATTCTACGGCGCGCAGTGTGGACTCCAATAGAGGCACCAATATATTTATTTGCGAAACTAGCAACGTCAACTGTCGGCCTTCGGGGGTCTGTTTTGATAAATTTTAACATCTGACGGTCTTGGCGCGCGCTAGTTTTTCGTGGACGACCACTACCTTCTTTGCTATACTTTTTCTTAAGTAAAATCGTGATGCAATATGGCAAACAGCGTCTGTTTTTACACTAAAGAACAGTCCAATTTCACGCATGAATTTCCTTTCCTCTATGGTTTAAATCATAGTATTGTACAAATTCTTTAATAAGCTTTTATTTGAAAAGCAATAATTAACTTACTTTTACTGTTAATTCATTACGCTGCATTTTTTTATTTCTTTTTGTTTGCCAAAATTTTTCACTTTTATAATTAAATATAAAATATTTAACTCTGTGTTATAGAAATTAAAAAAGAGAGTTGTTAATTTGTATACTTTCAAACAAAATAAAAAACAGCCAAAAGAAGAAACGAATTTGTTATGGCTAGATGCATTCGAAGATCATATGTCCCAGCGTTGCATTTTTTATACTCACAACTGTACATCAAGGACTTTGCAACATAAGCTTGCATTCGCTGCATACTTTTAGGTTTCTATCGTGACAAGACACCCAAATATTTGGTTCCCCGACGGCTTCTACTGCTTCTTCCTATGATTCCTCCTTACACGATAAATATTCCTTTTCCTAAATTATATCAGGTATGTATCTCTTCGGAGCATATACCATTCTTCATTCTTGTTAAAAATGCCGGCACAGTAATCTTTCCTTCTTTCAGCATCATTGTAGCTTACAGTATTTTATTGTGTTTTTCAATGTTGGAAGAACCAGCACTTTCACATACTGTCTTGGATTCTCGGCCTTTAAATAACTCCTCTTGTCAAATTCCTGCCACAAATTTAAAAGAAGTACCTGGTTTTTTCGATGCATCTCCCTAAAACTTCGTTGTATGCCTCCACTCCAGATGTTGTGTGAATGTACTCCTTATAAGTGCTGAAGCTATTTGGGCAAACCTAAATTAAAATATAAAAAAAAATCAGAATCAAAAGTAATTTATATTAAACAAACTAACTTAAAAAACATTTCAAAATTATTACCTTTTATGCCAATAGCACCATCTCTAATAATTGTGTTTTCCTTTTGTATGTTTATTGTCCTACTGTGGAGATTATTTTCGTTGCAGTTGTTGGTATTGTTGCTGTCATACCTTATTAAGAAATTGTGCCACAGCACGTTTTTCAAATGTTCGATTCAAACCAATTTCACGTGACGTATTTAGTTGGATTTAGAAACATGCATATTATTATATGTCTCTCTTTCTATTGTACTTCCATATTGTTGCTCATGTAACAAGTTTTTTTTTTTTTGAGTAATTCTGCGCCTTTGTCAATTACTTTATCATTGATTTAAAGAGAAATTCCACACTCTTAATAAAGTATTGCCAGATTATAACTTTTTATTTATAATAAGAATGGAAATGGAAGTAAAAGAAATACATTTTTATTTAAAATCTTTTTTTTCCAATAATAGTGGAAAAAGTTATTAGACTCCAGCCGAATTGAATTCTTTTTCTGGTCAGCTATGACCTTCGTCAACATTCTTCGCGTCTTATAGTGTATTTTTTTGTAAGTATATTTTATTTAACTCACAATTTAAAAGGAAAAAGGTAAACTCAGGTTGATTTGTAGAGATAAGATGGATATAACTAAGAACTTTTTGTGTTTTCCATAATCCCCACCTATTACAAATGTCCAATAATTGTGTGTATTCCCCATTATTACAAAAAAAAAATTATAATTTTTCTATTCAAATTGGAAAGAAAAATTTGCATGATCTCGAATTGTAAAAAGAACATATTACATTTATACAGATCAACAATAAAGAAAAACTTCAGTTGATATAATTTTTAACTAATAAATTTTTCATTTAATTTCTGCTATATTTCGTCTAAAATCAAAATATCATCATTGTGATTAATCTACACTCAGGGAAAAAGCTTCATAAATATGATAAAAAAAATAAATAGATTTTCGTCTATTGCTTCCTACAGTATTGTTCAAAACATAATCAACAAAGTTGTGATATTTTATACATTTGATTATTTTTAGAAATTCTTTTTATAAAATTTTGTAAGCGATCATGTAGAAAAAAAAAAGCACAGTTTGATTTTTAATATTAGCATCACTTAGAAACAAAAACAACAAAAATTCTTTAAATCCTAAAAAGACAATGTGCAAAACAAAAGCAACAAAAGATTTAAATAACAAAAAAGTCTTTAAAATAACAATACATTTCCTTTGCATGAGTTTTAAATTTTTTTTCCTAAATGTTGCTGATACTGATTAAGGATCTAAATCAAAGTTCAAGTTGATAAATACGGATGGTAAGTGTACAGTGCGGCAATTGCAAAATAAGTTTAAAGCATGGCAGAGGCAACGTGATAGAGTGAAGTTGCTTTTCGGCTAATGAAGTTTGACAATTCCACAAAATAATTGGGAAAATGTACCGCTGCATGTACAAAAACTGTCTTGAAATGAAAATAATTCTGCATGTTGAGTGAAATATGTCAATTCGATTGGTGTTTCAATACGATTATGACTTGAAATTCATAAGTCATTGATTGGCCGACAAACTTTAACCACATTGAAAACTTATTGGGAATTCCGTAATCGAAACGAACTCTTCAAAATTTTACAATCTGAGTGGAAACATATTCCTGAAGCCGTAATGAGTAATCTTATTGAATCGATGACACTCATATCTGCACACATTTATTTCTTAGGAAGCAGTAAGTTTAAGTTGCTTTTTATTTAATGTATTATGTTATAAATGTAAATAAATTATGAAAATAGTTTTTGTTGCAAATGTATTTTATTCTGAAATAAATGACTCATTATTTTTATGAGGTTTGTTGCTTTTGTTTTGCACAACACCGTATCTATGATGAAGCTGTTTCATAAAAATGCATAACTTACATATTAAGTAAGATTTATGAAATACTTCTTCATATTTATGAAGATGTTTCATTAATTTGAATTACAATATTTATGAAGACTTCATTAAAATGATGATGTTTTTTTAAGTTTTAATTTGTTATTTTTTTTTAATTATTTAGGTAAAAAATGCAAACTTAGTGAGAATTGCAAACAGCATTATTTTGCAAGCGAAATAATTTTAAAGATCTTTTTATTATATTTTGTATGCAATTTTCATGAGATGATGAAGATTTATGAAACATTTGTCATAAAAAGTTCATCATATTTATGGAAACTTTCCGTCAGTGTATATTTTTGCAAACCAAATTTTTTATCCAATGGAATTTGGGTTTCTTGATGTGCTACTGTTTGCATCTTCTCTTTTGGAAATTTAAACAAAACTCTTAAGAACCGAATCGATGATAGGAACCAGTTTATAAAAATAATAAAGAATTTTATAATAACTTTTAGTAAGATTTATGAAATTGTTCTTAACATTTATGAAGAAGATTCATCATCTTTATGGAGAAGTTTTTTCATATTTATGAAGAAGTTTCATAATATTTTTGAAGAACTTTCTTTATATTTATGAAGAAGTTTTATCAATATGAAGAGGGTTTTTCATTTGTTTCTTTTGTTTTGTATTACAAATACAAATAGCAGTGTTTTGTAATTTTTTTTTTTAATATTTTTATTTCTCTTTTTTTTTTGAAATGAAGATTTGTCATTAATTTTTATAAAACACTTCATCATATTATCAAAGCTTCATATACTATATGATGATTTGATGACGAAAGATTAATGAAACAGTTTCTTTAATGTGATAAAACTTTTTTCCCTAAGTGTATAGCTAAAATTTTGTAAATATAACAGTTTCTTCCAGCAACCAAGCAGATTAAATTTCGTAATAAAAATCAATATGATTTTAATTTTTTGAATATTTTCCATAATTAGCAATATAGATTTGCAATTAAAGCAAATTCTGTGTAAAAATACTTATGCAAACATTTTCTTTAAAAAAGTTTTTTTTTTGCTTTGTAATTAATATTATTTGAAAGGCATTATTAGACCGTTTTAAATTTCCATCCAACATCTATTTAATCAAGCACACAGTACAGAATATTCTATGGATCATTATTTATTTACAAAAATATATTAATCACACGCTTGTGCTAAACAGTGGTACCAGACGTGACGATTTTTTGTCATTTAGACGATTTTTTTTTGAAAGTATGTCAAATGACAATAACAATTTTTTGGTAAAAATTTCAGAAAATTTTGGAATGATTTTTAAGCAAAACTATTATAAAACAATCGCAAATTGTGCTTCAATAACCGTGTTTTTAGATATTCTGAATACTTGTCGATCCCAAGTGGAATAATATGTTCGTATTAAAATATACGTTGCGATTATTTTAATTTGATCAGCCAAATTTTTAAACAATTATTACGTCAGGGAAAGTTTCTGGATTCAGAATAATAAGCAAAAAATGTATATAAATTCTTTACCAGAATTTAAAAACAATAAATTTTTTCGAGCCGTTTTTATCTGTGACTAACCCTGCGGAAAGGTTTATTGAAATAATGACCGGTTGCGGGACCGGTTTTATTATATGAAAAGTACCGTCCATTTTAACATGGGCTTGTCCTAGGAGGGGGTAAATTGCCCTCTGTGACAAGTAACAAGATTGGTCTAAAAGAACATGTCACACAACTAACGCTAAAGAACATATAACATAACCAATGCAAAATAACATGTCATGATTTTTAAACCAGTCACGTGGAAGGACTTTAGGAACAGGTCCTCTTTTTACCTATCTCGTGATATGTGTTTTCGGAATCGGTCCAGTTTTTACTTATCACGGGTCAGGTCCTATTTCCCAACTGACCCCTCAACTACCCACTCAGAATTATAAAATTTCTGTAATAAAGTCAAGCAATTAATATGAATTGTTGCTCCAGTTTCTAAAAAAAAACAATTTGGAATGAAAAAGAAGTACAACCTAGTGTTTTTATGATATTTAACCTATGAAGATTTGTTGAAGGTTTCCCATAAAATATTAACGATTTATTTCAAAATTGTCACGATTTTTTGACCAAAAAGTCTGGCATTACTGATGCTATGAACATGTGATATATCAGTTGCGCACTTTTTTTAATTATAAAATTATCAATTATAATCTTTAAATATTCCATAATTAGTACATGTACGCTAGTAAATCTTACAAAAAAAATATATATTTCACATTATAGAGATTGCAATAATTAATTTTAAATAATAACGACATCAACTAACATATTTTGTTGTAATGTTTTGATAACATTATTGAACTTTATTTCATTATATTAGTTGATATTTGACATTAATTTAAATATAGAATTAAATTAATCTAGTTTTTACTTTAGTTTTAATTTTTGAAAATCAGAATAAACTGCCTTCAGTTGTAATGAGAAAAGTGATTTCTGTATGTTCAATGATTAATTGCTTTTTAAGATGTGTTTTCTAATGCCCCATGGCACAATGTCCCGTTAAAATTTAACTAAGAAGTAAATACAAATTATATATGGTAAACAACAAGAAATATATGGTAAACAACAAAAGAACGCTCATTTAGCAGCAATTAATGTATTGTTTCGAAGGGGGGTAAAATATATTTTCTTAAATTTTTTTTTTAAAAAGCTGGCAATTTCTAAATTTTTTTGAACTTTTTGAAGCAATTAAAACTAAATTTGCCGCTTATAAATTTAGAAACAATTTTTATTGAAATTTTCGATGACGCTGAGGCATAATTGAGGTTCTATTCCGTTAATGTGGCGAATTGTCTCTTGAATTGTTGCTGGCTTATCGACGTACAACATTTCATTCAAATAACCCCAAAGAAAATTAAATCACTTGATCTTGGCGGCCAATTGACATCGCCATCACGTGAGATAACGGCCATTGAATTTGTCGCGCAAAAGAGCCATTGTTTCGTTAGCTGTGTGGCAAGTGGCACCGTCCTGTTGAAACCACATATCGTCCAGGGTCATATCCTGAATGCCTGGCCACAATAAGTTCGTTATCATCTCGCGATAGCGAACACCATTCACGGTAAGTGCTTGGCCGACCTCATGACACACTATCGCGAACAACAGCAATGTTTTCCGCAGAACAAACTGGGCGAGCATGCACAGGTGTTTTCACAGACCCGGTTTGCTGAAATATGCCCACAATTCTCCCGTTTGTGGACACATTTGGTCGATTATGCTGACCAAAAAAAATTACGAAGTGCACGAAATGCATGTTGATTTGAACGCCGATTTTCATAATAAGCCTGAATAAATTTAACGCGTTGCTCGATTGTGTAAATTTCCATGGTTCAAATTGAATTTGAGAAATGGCAAATGAAATGCAGAAAAAAACTTGACGTTTAGGTGTGGTTCACATTCAACATCGGCCTTTAAAATTTAACCACCCTTTATATGCGTTTAATATTAAGTACATTTTGATTGTTTTTGTCTTGTAAAGCTTTTAAATGATTTTGATAAAAAAATCTATTATGCTACAAAATTCTTTTGACGCAACGTCAAAGACTCGGCTTGGTGCAATATATTATAAATTCTTTTCCACATTATCGGACCGGAAAATCTATTTGTTAGGCAAAATTTTTTACCAAAAATCGCGCGATTTTTTTTAAGAAGTTTTCATTTCGTTTTTCGTATGTTAATTTTGTTTTTCATACATTAAGAACAAATATAATTCGTAGTCTAGTTGGTAGCGTGCTAGCTTATCAGTGCGGGGATCGTGGGTTCGATTCCCACCAGAGGATCTGGTCTGTTTTCGCTACAACGAGCCGATAGCCTTTGTTGCTAGTGTTCGGTTAGGGTATTAGGATATAATTTGTAATTATATGATTAATATACCTAAATAAATAAAAAAAAATAAATAAATAAATACAAAAATAAATAAATTAATGAATAATTCTTAATAAGTTTCAAAATTGCCAAGCTCTAAAACGCAATGTCATAGAAAACCATTCGCTCTAAAATTTTATAAGATCGTTGGATGCTGCAAAAATCGCATATCGGAAATTGATGGCTTTTCCATTGTTAGCAGCAAATTTAATAAGAACAAGCTAGGAGGACACACTCATGGACGGAGAACAGAAAATTAGTTAATTCTTGAATAATTTTGAAAGGCAGTGGTCAGTGGTGCATCACTAAAATATTTGATTTATATAAAATGATTCTAATTCTTTAAAATATTTCAATTTAGGTCGGCACAAGTAACTTTAGCGTTTATAAGGAGTAGATTCGATTGTTATTGATTTCATGCAATAAAAATGCACGCAATGCTGTGCATAAACAACATTTCTTTGCTTTTGGTATCATTTTTTATTTTATCATATTAGGGTTCATTTTTCATTATATTTTTAGAGTTAATTTTAATTATCAAATTTTGCCCCAAAAAAAATTATTATTACACTTTAAGATTGGGTTCATATTTCTTGGGGCTATTTTGCCCAACGCCACCGTGAACTACATACAATTTTTAAAAATAAAAAACATCAAAGATATCATGGGATCGTGGAATAGCTATGTGCAAATTTTTACTCAAATCCAAAGACCATTTCAAAAACGATTAGATTGTTTCAAAAACTTTTGGAATGACACTAAATATAAATTATAAAGCATCAATTATAATTCAAAAACACCTAATTAATTAACTTTTAATTAATATTTTTTAATTGCGTTTGGTATTTTTAATTTTAATTGATATTTTTAAGTATCCATCGCAAATTTTTGAGTTTTATTTGTACTTTTTTTAATTTAAATTGTATTCTTTTATTTCGATATTTTTTTTATTTTAATTGTAATTTTCGGGCAACTTTGTCTAGATTAATTGGTAATTTAATTTTTTATAAAAAAGCTTTATTTTTACTTGTTTTCATAAGTATATGGTCTTCGCCGGAACCCGAAATATAGCAATTATATTGTATGGCCTGCTTTTAACAAACACATAACTTATCTGTTAGCTCTTATTATTTTTAATATTTTATCAAATTACAAATAGAAAATTTAAAATATTCTTATGACAAATATTTTTGTTTACATTTAAAAGAGAAAAGCCAAGAATTTCCAATACTTGGTAGCATTTTTATAAATTCTTACTTTTAAACTACTATAACCACTTTGAAAGTGTATTAAATATTTTCAATTTTAAATACATGTTTTTTGATATAAAAATAAACTCATAGTTCTGAAATTTTGGGGATTCCAGTTAAGACTATTTTTGAATCTCAGATTTTTAATTAAAAAAGGTAATTCAATTAGAATCAAGATTTTTTTGTTTAAAAAGAAGATATACAAATAAAAGAATTCCACTTGGGACCTGTGCGAGGTAGCTAAATAAATTCTAAACTAAATACAAATTGACAAAAGATTTTAAAATATCATTGACAAAATATTTGAACAATTTTTAAAATTTTATAGAAATTTGGACACCTGAATTTTGTTTAGATTTTATTTAGCCAGTTCACCCACATAAAATACAGCATTGTAAAACAATAAACTACATACATATATTATTTCTAACGTTTTTATTATTTCGTTGTTTTGCTGATTTTTAAACCCAATACTGAGTAATAGCAGATAAGGATAGTCGACGTGTAAATCAACCTTTAATAACTCCTTTTTTAGAAAACGTTCGAAAAAAACAAGTAAGAGCGGCTAAATTCGGCTATGCCGAATCTTATATACCCTTCACCATGGTATTCTGAAGGAGATGAATACATCGTTGGAATCTACTACCTCATAGCTCTCCACAAACAAGCGGTATCCCCATTTATTTTTTCTTAAATGTCCAAAAATTTTAATCCAAAATAATATGTCATGTAAAATCTCAAATTTATATTTTTCCATATGTTTCAGCGCTTTTCTTGTCAAATTTGGCATTTTCTAGGCAAAAAAAAGTTGGCGACATTACTATTTATTTTTTATTTATATCATTCACAATAGTTGTGAAACGTATTTAACCTACGTATTTATCTTCACACTCTTATTAAACAAAGGGATTTTACTGGAAAAATTAGAGGTAGTCCTGGTTTTTTGCTAATATCTCAGCCATTTATTAACCGATCTGTCTGATTTTTAATAGCAAACAGAAATGGATCACATGTAACAGAAATAAAAAAGAATCAAGTCCTCATCATGTCTGGGTTCTTCGGAAAACCCATTTCAACACACAGACGGACAGACGGACAGACGGACATCGTTAAATCAACTTCGCTCTTCATATGGACCCAGAATATATATACTTTATAGGGTCTAAGATCAATATTGTAGAAATTACAAACGGAATGACAAACTTATATATACCCTTCCACCTATGGTGAAGGGTATAATAAAAAGCGTTAAATGAAATAAAAAAGGCAATTCATCGGTTTTTAAAAATTTAAGTGTATTTTTGGTTGTTTTTACCCAAACAATATTACGAGTGTGTTAATAATTAATAATAGAAAAAGTATAAGTTTAGAGATTTTGTACATATTACAAGGTTCGGTAACTCAGAGAAAATTTAGAAAATTTCCCTGATTTCAAAGCATATTTTTCTAATATCTGCACAAATTTCAGCAGAATCTTGTAAAACCCAATTGGACTTGCAAAAAAATCAATTGGAAACAAAAAAAAAAATACAAGCTCTTTTGTATATATGTAAACATAGTAACAAAATTGTCTCCTAGCAAATACCAGCAGTTTTAGAATTTCGATACTAGAGATTTCCTCTAGATCGCGGAATAGATAATCTCCCAAGTAACTTGCCCTGGAGCGCACATAATATGATCCACCGTCTCTCTGTCTCCCACAACCCCATAATTATCACGCGCCAGCTTTCTCACTCTCTTGGCAAAAACCGCAGTCCAGCGTTGACCCGTCAATACCCCCCCCCCCCAGAGTTTTACAATCGCTCCTGGTTAAGGATAACAGAAGACCCGTCGTCTTAGGATCGTAAGAACTCCACATAGTCTTCGACACCTGCACGTTCAGATATTCCACCAAACTGCCTCAGATCTGCCTATTACAGTGGAGTATATGTCCCATTTTAAAGACTGGAGTGTCATTTGTTGCCTTTCTGACGCTCTCCTCATTATTTAGGTACTTTGCTTGGTATTTCAGAACAAGATTCATACCACCCAACCTAGTTGTGATCCAAGGATCTATCTTGGTCCTATTGGTCGGTCTTCTCTGGATAACCACTTAGTCCCATTCTGACCGCCCACAGGTTTATTACCCCCCGTGTAGTTTCCATCATGGAACTAACGTCATCTACATACATTGCTATCCCATCCGCTCCGTCCTTAAGCTCCTTAAAAAGTTTTTTCACAGTAGTTCACATTCACCATTCTGACGTTACCCCATTCCGTAGATATTATTCTACATACAGCTCAAGATGTTAGTTCACAACCTGTACGACAGCTTCCGATCTTGTTAAAACATCTAATATTGCATCCGTAAATAAAAGCGCCAGCAATTCAACGAAGCGCCATTTCAATAGATTTCAATGCTGTCTTTAGCATAGAAGTCCAAGATTCTCTCCAATGTATTCAAGTGAGGTTGATCGGTCCATAATCTTTGGGATACAAATGGTTGCTTCTACATGATTTCGGTACAAAAATATACAACTTTTGCCGCTTTCCAAGATACAGGCACATAATTTAACCTCAGGCAACCCCTAAAGATCTCAACCAACCGTTGCACCAGTTGATTTTTTCCGTTGCACCAGTTGATGTTTACCATACTGGTGTTGAGCCGTAAATATTCTATCCGGCATCGGTGACTAGTATGGCTGAAAAGAGTTAATAGCCCATTTCACTTTCCCATGGATAATTAACCGTTTCCCTCAGAGTCTAATCTCTATCTTCCGTACACATCGTGATCGGCAAAACCGAATTTCCCACAAGCATCTTCCGTAATCTAGTGGTTCACCTAAAATTGATGAACCTTGACTTAACTAATTTCCAAGGTCTGAAATTGATATTGTTAATGAAAAATCTGAAATAAGTCTTATATTTGATAATAATCTTAGTATAGTTTTTTTTTTTAAATGCAGTTATTGTTTTTAGAAAAAGAAAACATCGGAATTAACTACATTAAAAACACTTTGTCAGTTGAAAATCTGAATTGAAAGCAATTTATTAGTTCAAAGTCTGTTTTAAAAAGATTTTTATTATCTTAATTTAATACAATGCTAAGCAAAAAACTTTAGCTTTAATATATATATATATATATATATATATATATATATATATGTGCACAGCACATGCTACGGGGACGGTTTTTCGTTCCACAAGTTACTATGAAGACATTTTGTTACTTTGGGGACTGTCCTTAAACTTTTCGTTATTCCACTGTTTACACTGAAGACATTTTACTGGATACAGCTCATATTACGGGGTCTTTTTTGGCTGTATATACAGATGTCTTCAAAGTATGTGAAATGCATATATATATATATATATATATATATATATATATATGTGCACAGCACATGTCCTTAAACTTTTCATTATTCTACTGTGCACACTGAAGACATTTTACTGCACACAGCGCATTTAATAGGGACTTTTTAGCTGTATATACAGATGTCTTCAAAGTATGCATAATGAATATATATATATATATATATATATATATATATATATATATATATATATATATATATATATATGCACAGCACATATTGCGGGGACGGGTTTTCGTTCCACAAGTTACTATGAAGACATTTTGTTACTTTGGGGACTGTCCTTAAACTTTTCATTATTCTAGTGTTTACTCTGAAGACATTTTACTGGACACAGCGCATTTTATAGGGACTTTTTTGGCTGTATATACAGATGTCTTCAAAGTATGGGCAATGCATATATATATATATATATATATATATATATATATGCATTGCCCATACTTTGAAGACATCTGTATATACAGCCAAAAAAGTCCCTATAAAATGCGCTGTGTCCTTAAACTTTTGGCTGTCCTTAAACTTTTCGTTATTCTACTGTTTACACTGAAGACATTTTACTGGTCACAGCGCATTTTATAGGGACTTTTTTGGCTGTATATGCATATATATATATATATATATATATATATATATATATATATATATATATATATATATATATATATATATATATATATATATATATGTATTCATTGTGCATACTTTGAAGACATCTGTATATACAGCCAAAAAAGTCGCTATAATATGCGCTGTATCCAGTAAAATGTCTTCAGTGTAAACAGTAGAATAATGAAAAGTTTGCGGACAGTCCCCAAAGTAACAAAATGTCTTCATAGTAACTTGTGGAACGAAAACCCGTCCCCGCAACCCGTCCCCGCAAATTTTGTCGCAATTACTTTTAGATTCATGAAAAATTCAAAAAATCTTCTGAAGCCAGTAGAATCTGTTTGGCAAATATAATTAAGACAACAACAGGCAAAAATAAAACCGTTAAATCTACAACATGTTGTTATATTTGAATTTAATTCTAGTTAATAGCAAACCAGCACAAAATTTTGCTACAAATTTGTAGACTAAAAAGAGCACAAAGAACTAGTTATTTTATATGCAAAATATTAGTTATATTTAAGAAAAGTTTAGATTAATGCAAATATCAATATGCCCTGCAGAAATATTTGCTTAAAATATTTTAGTAAACATAATTAGTAAAAATATCTGCTGATTTCAAAAGGCTAGATTTTTTAAAAATAAATAAGATTGTTATGTGTTATTTGGTAAATGGTATTAATAGGATTTTTTATTATATACTCATATTATTTTTTATAAATTGTTTTTTATTGCAAAGAAACGTGAAAATTGTTATTATTAAATTACAGGTTGGTTGAAAAGTTCCTGCGCTCGAAATGAAAGAATACTGTTTTGTTACGAAATATATTTGTTTATTCAATATAATCTCCTAGAAGCTCAATACACTTGTTCCAATGATCTTCCAATAATTTTATCCCATCCTTATAATGGTTTTCCGGAAGCTCTGCAAAATAACCGTCTACGGCTGCTATGGCCTCTTCATTCGACGAAAAATGCTTTCCACGAAGGAATTGTTTGAGATTTCTGAAGAGATAGTAGTCACTGGGAGCCAAATCTGGTGAATACGGTGGATTCGCAATTCGTACTTTAATTTTTTGAATTTAGCCATCGTCAAAACACTTTTGTGAGCAGGTGCATTGTCTTGATTGATTTTTTTCTTCTTTAAACCAGGTCTTTTCTCACGAATTTTTTCATCCAGCTGATCCAAAAGGCTGCAATAATATTCAGAGTTGATTGTTTTACCTCTCTGAATATAATCAATCAACAAAATTCTTGTTTCAATTTAGGATCATGGTGGTAGGTCCAAGTCTCATCCATAGTTATAAAACGACGTAAGAAGTTGGTTTTATTCGGCTTAAAACGCTCCAAATTACGCTGAGACATTTGTTTTCGATCCAGTTTTTGTTGAATTGTTAATGTGTGCGGCACTAACTTTCCAAACAGTTTTTTCATACGTAATTCTTCATGTAAAATATGGAGTACTCGTTCGTCTGAGATGCTTATGGCATTAGCAATTTCACGCTTAGTCAAACTTGGATCTTCACTAACCATATTATGTACCTGCTCAATGATTTCTGCTGTGGTTGCAGTTTTTGGTCGTCCTTCGCGTGGATCGTCTTCAAGGCTGGTACGACCACGTTTAAATTCACCAGCCCAAAATTCAATGGTTCGTTTTGAAGGTTCCTCACCTTATACACTTCTAACAATTGTTCATAAATTTCCTTTGCTTTTAAACCCTTCAAAACAAAGAATCTAATGACTGCACGATATTCAATTTTTTGCATATTAAAAAAAATCAATGACACGTCAACTTCAAATGGCTTGTAAACAAAGAAAGAATTGACAGAATGACTTGCAACTTTGCATGTGTTCTCAGGACAGTTATACCAACTTGAGAAAAAAAAAAGTTTGGAGCTAGCAGTGCCATCTCTTGGTGAGCGCAGGAACTTTTCAACCAACCTGTATAGAGAATAAAAATTGAAAAAAAATCCACAGAATACTTAGAATTTTTAGTAGCAGCAACACAAGCCTCTTCAGTATCCACTTTGTCATTGGATAGTTTAAGAATTAAAGTTCATAACAAAAACTGTAAAAACATAGAGGATAAATATAAATTGTTAAATTTCGTTAATGTTAGTCCAATTATTTGTTGTTTTCGGGTTTGTTAATTTGTTTCCAAACACTCAATATAAAATAAAAAACCATCAAAGCGTGAATCCTGAAGAGGGTTGTGTTGCAGCAACCGAAAATACTTAGTATTCTATCGTGCTAGCTCTGTGTAATTTTTTTCAATTTTTATTCTTTAAATTATAGACTATAATTTACTAATAAAAATTTTTATATTTCTTTGCAATAAAAAACAATTTATAAAAAAGAATATCATTATATGATCCAAAATCTTATTAATACCATTCATTTAATAAATAAGATTTTAGCGGAGTAAATTGTTATTTCCAATTAATTAACATTAAACTCAAATGTAATTTAAAATTTATAGATTCAATAGATTCCTTCTTACTAATATTAGGCAAACAGATTCTGCTAATCTCAGTAGTTTTCCAGGCTTCTTTTATTCGCAGATATTTTTTACAAACTTTTTCTATGAGTGTACTAAGCTATTAAACTTAATACCATGACCTTAAAAATATTACTAACTACAATTTCTTAATTCTAGCGTGTCTGGAGGAAGACTGTATTGATTTTCAAGGTAATTCCGTAAATCACGGCATGCTTTATGTACCAGGCCCAGGTGTTTGCAGTTTATGTGTGTGTTACCATTCAGAGCCATTGTGGTGTAAAGCAATTTACTGTGATCCCCCCTATGTAAGTAAAGTAATCATTTTGCCTACTCACACACTCCTTGATAAAATACAAATATGTACTAAAATTGTAGTTTTGCTACATGTTTTTGACATTGACACTTAAATGTTTACGTGTATACTTCATATTACTATTATTTTCATTTGTTATTTTCATGAACAAACCAATTCAATTGTGCATATTTACGTATAGTTTTGTAAAAACTTTAGAGTTGGAGAGAGATGTTGTGAATTTGAATGTCTAGATCCACCGGGTGAAGATAATAAATATCAGGTGAGTTGTGTAATTTGATTGACATATATACAGTATCGGCCAAAACATATTGGTAAGGAATATCATGTGTATTCCTTTGAGTGGAATTTAACAAATAACGCCCATATGTACATCTTATAGCCTCTTATAGGTAGATATCATCCGAGTTTTAATAAAATACAATAAAAACCGGTTAAGACGAACACCAAAGAAATATAAATATTAGTTCATTATAAGCCTCGTTCATATTAAATTGATACGAACTAACTATTAACTAATACCGATTTAAAATTGAATTACTATTTACAAAATATTTCTTTTATTAGGTTTTCTTAAATAATCTTTTTTAAAAACATTTAACGAAAAAGTTCAGATTGATCAGTTGAAAGGTTCCATAACATAACATACTGTAAAATAAAAAACTCATGTGCCTATCAGCGCTAGGGTTATTTTAGTGTGCATTTTGGTTGCAACAATTAATAAATTCAATATTTAGTTGTATCAACGGATTCAGTCGTAGAAACTGAATTTCAGTTGGAAACTGACATATTTTCATTGTGTGTACGGGGTGGTCCAATTGTCTCGCTGGGTATCTGAAAACCCACACGTCATTATCGAAAAGCCAATATATCCACAGATTGTGTCATTTTAGTATTGATTTTGAAGTGGTGGCATCATTGGCTTATTTTTTCAAAAAAGCTGCCATTTCATTCAACGGCGAGCGCTGCACAGCCATGATTACGTAGTTTTTATGGGCTGAAATAGAAGATATGAACTTGAATAATGTTTGGTTTTAGCAGGATGGCGCACAATGTCACACTACAGATAAAAGTATTCGAGGTGATTCCTTTCCGTTTGGTTTGCGACAGCAACAGACAGACTGGAGCAACGTGGTGGTAACGTTTTTTGTTGGAATTTAGAAAACAATCAAGTTATGTGGATAGAGCAGGAAGTAGTTTAAAAGTTGTTTAGTAACACTAAGGCGACATATTAAAGTTCTAGTTTTACAACCCGATAGCATAGGGTACTGGTTAATAAACAAGCAGAGTCCGGATTACATCCGTGAGTGCCAAATGAATAACATCCCCTCGGAAGGTGCCTGGAAAGCACTAACGCAGAGCTTTTTCAAATATTCTGATTTACAATCAGGAACCCAGGAGTGCAGGGATAACATCAAATTAAAACGGATAACATTCGTAACGGATCCGGACAAGTCGAGGTATAGATAATCAGAAGTATCAGGTAACCAGTAGTCAAGTCACACGAAGCATCAGTGTTACAAGGCGGAGTCGAAAGAGAATTGTACACTAAAAGTGTGTTAATCGAATAATAAATTGAAATAAGATTTGTAAAACAAATCAAGATAAAAGGCATTCTCATTGGTTCCTAATTATAAATTTCAATGCCTGGAACCCCGGAGTAGCTGAGTCACCTCAGGTTCAAACCAGGGGTAACCGGAGGTTCTGTACAGTTTAATTTAACAACTCAGATGAAAAACTATATACGAATTTAATGTTTCCCACTGTTAGTAAATTGATTATCCGAACAATGAGCTTTATTCCATCTATTCAGAGACATCTGTAGGGCAATTCTCTAACTTTCTCTACGATTTCATCGATTTCGTTAACTTATGAAATTTGTCGGTTGAGTTACCGATAAAGCTTTTCTGTATTTTTTGAAATTATTCACAACAAAAGTTCTGTTCTGAACTTCCCTCGTAGTTATATAAAATGCAACACTGCTCCCATCAAGTACCACCTGTTAATAGACTAATGCATTATTCACAATGCTGCAGTAATCTAGAGTGGATTTTACCAGATGACAGACCAGAGATGACATAATACAAAAAATATGTAAGTGCGAATGAGAAAGAAACACATTTCACTCTGCAGAGTAGAGTACCCTAAATCTGGGTTAAGTCTAAAAGTTTTATATACTAACAGGCCGACTTGCCATTTTTAGGAAGTAATTCCGAATCTGGCACGAAAACTAATCTTTCAACACAATTTATTTGATTGTGTTGTTTTTCCTATTAGATTTTACATTGCAAAGTACCTGTATGTTCATTATGCTTATAAGTTTACATTTCATCTCTCGAGTAGAAAATGTGGTCCTACCTGTAGCGCTGATCCTCATAATTTTTTTCATCTTTCTCTTACATTTATTGAAAAAAAAAAAATATATATATAAATTGTTGGAAAGTTTGTATTATAAATGGAAAATTAGAAATTTAAACGTTGGCGAAGTACTGTCGAAACAATGAATAAGGTGATTTTGAGATAATAACATGAAACAGAAAATTTGCATAAGTGAATGAAATATTTATTTGGGGCAATAAATGAATGCCTGCCATTTACATTTTAAAGATTATTTCAATTAAATGTTTCCCACGGCTACGCCGTAGGTGGTCTGGCTTGTCCCTGCACAAGAGACTTTACGTATCCACCTAAAAATAGTCCAGTGGTGTAAAATCGCATTAACTTGGCGGTCAATAGACTGCTTCAAAGCGTGATATTAATTGCTTACCAAACTCGCCTCTCAAGAGGTTCATGGTATCGGGTGCCGTGTGGCACATGGCTCTGTGTTCTTGAAACAATAGTCAACAAAATCCAATTCTTTCACTTTTGAGCAAAAAAAAGTCGGTAATCATCGCACGGTACCTTGCTCCATTGAAGAAGTACGGTCCAATGATGTCGCCGGCCCACAAACCGCACCAAACAGTGCATCATTTAGGGTGTATTGGCAGCCCTTGAAATGCCTCTGACTGCTCTTCACACCAAATTCGGCAATTCTGATTGTTGACGTACCCATTGAGCCAAGAATGCGCTCCGTCGCTGAAGACAATATTTCGATAGAAACACATTTCGCACACAGCACGAATTTTAATAATAAAATACAATTATTTGCAAGCGTTGTTCATTTGTTAAGTCTATTTATGGTGAAATTGTAAACCTTTCTGAGCATTTTGGCTTTGCCACATGTCACGAATTTAGTGTATATTTTTCAGTGTATAGCAAAACAATCACGCTTTACTTGCAAAGCACATTTTATAGTACTTTATTTTTTACCATCGGCAATTTATTGCTGGGTGGATAATAAATTTTATCTGAAACTGTTTTTGGTTATTTAAATTTCTCATAAATTTATTATTTTGAGGCAATTTTTGAGTTATGCAAAAAAAAGAGGATCTTCGTTATATTATTATTTTTTTGTCACTTTACTTTTGTACGAAATTAGAATAAAAAGTATTTTATTAAAAATGGGATGTGTTTAAAGTACACAACAGTTGACTCACCCATTTTTAATTTTCCGATAAAAGTTAGCAAAATTTGAAATAAAAATTTACAATACCCAAATTTGCAATAAATTTTGATTGAAACTTGAATAAAGATGGAACTTTTCAAATGTTAATTTAATTCAATTTCGCTTAATATATCTGGGCCTTTTGTTTTTAAATTACACTCAAAGAAATATACATAGTATTTCTCTTCAAAAAGTTTTGGCCTACACTTTATACACAATGCAAAAGATTTGATAGATAATAATAATATATAAGCGACAGGCGACAACATATTTTATTTATAGCTAGTCGACTCAATTATTTGCTTACTTTATTATTAACATATAATTAAAGCCATGATTTTTTTTGCAATATTTTTTAACAGGAACGTATGCGTAAAAGAGCTGAGATATTAGCGGGCAACAGTACGGCCTCACCGACTCTTAGTCCATTAGCTGTTTCAACATTAATGCTAACATTTTTAGGCAACTCATATCTTAACTTATAACTTGAGCCAAATCATTTCAAATTATATTATTGTTAAATTAGATAAATTAAATTAAAATAAATTAGGACCAGTTTTTTAGTATTACAAAAGTAGATGAAACTTAGATTAACTCTTCAATTCAATTGAAACTGCAAATAATTAACAAAACAAAAACAAACTCAATTTAACTAAAGAACTGGACCTTATTGTAAAAAAAAAAACAACAAAAAAATAAATTAAAATAAAATAAAATAACGAACAATTAAAATGTTATGATGATTAACAAAATTTCTCTTAAAAAATCGAAATGTTATTAATGAAATTCATTACAAATCCTTACAATTAGTGATAGTTAACTTTTAATTAGCACACTTTTTTATATATAAAAAATCTAAATAAAATTTTTAAAATTTCAATTATAATAACGAAAGAAAAAAAATATTTAAAAATATAATAAATTTAAAACGAACAAAAACATAAAAATTATTACAACAAACAATTAATAAAATCAAATGTAACCAATTTATGATAATGATAATAATTTTAATTGTAGACTAATTAATAAATACAGAGAAAAATTTTTAAAATTTATTTAAAACTAAAAAGAAAATAAAGCAAAAATAATTTAAAATTATTCTATTAGACTCTAATGCTAACAAAATGCAATATGTGAAAAATTTTTAAACGTAGATCTATAAGTTAATTATGTAATATTGTTTAATTTTATTTATTAGGAAAATTCATAGTTAGTCTCTTTCACCCATTATTCAAAATTCTGAAAATTATCCCTCTGAAACTGACGTGGTAGTCTAACAGACACCAATAAACACTACTGTTTAACATTAGTCGTTGTTTTGAATTTAAAAAAATATTATTCAACCTACACCCTTAAACAATAAAAAATGATAAATATAAGCCTTTGAAATGGTTTCTGGTTCTCTACCACGTCAGTGGAATTCTGAAAATATGTCACGTCAGTCGCAGAGGGTTATTTAACGTTGCAATTGAAATCTCTCTCCTGCAAAATTATGAACGTTAACACTTTTACTCTTTGAAAAAGCGCTATTTCGATTGAACAACCACAGATTTTGGTAAACGAACCAATACCAAGAAAAATAACAAAAAATTATTTTTAATAAATTATAAAAATAAAACAATTTTGCAAGTTGCCACACTTTATGCAACGCAGTGTTGTATTCTGAAAAAGTCTCCACAATTCCGAGATCCTTCATATTTATTAAATATTTTTAATTGTTTTAAAAAATATTAGATATTATTATTTTATATGGCAATTCTGAAACAAACTATTCAATCATTTTAATAATTGATCTACAAGAGAAACCAAAGTCGCCATAGTGTGGAGTATTGCCAACTAAAAGTAGCATACCACTCGTTATATTACATATAAAATACATTGGGAAAATTATCGACTAGTAACACTTTTCCCTTAAAACCAAATAGATTTCACTTGTTGATCTACTCTCTTTGTAATTTTAATACGGAGCCATATTGTTTCCAATTCAATGTTATCGACTATAAAAAGTTAGTGTACTTTAGTACACTGTAATTTAACAGAACTCGCATTTTCTTATGTTCGATCTTAAGAAAAAATCTGTTTAAACAGTTTCCCAGTTAAAAATAGGTAAATGTACAAACTAATAAATCTACAAAATAATAACACTGGGACTTAAAAATGGATTACGCAAAACAAAATCAATTTAAAATATTTAGAAAGAGAGAAATCATTATGAGACTAACTATAAAACCCTTTTATATTTACACTTTATATTATTGTTTAATATCATGTTAATCCTTTCAATACTCAAAATACATATGTCTGTAATTAAACATAAATTGCTTCAAATTTTTAGACTAATTATTAATTTAAACAGATTTTATTTTACACCGAAAATCTAAAGCAATTTCTGTTTCATTACATATATAACTTTTTTCAGTTTACTTATAACATTATGTAATATATTGATTATAAAATACTGAAGTACCTTTAAGAAGTGAATTTAAGTGATTTTTTAGTTACTTTAATAAATCCCCAAATTTTAAATATAAATAAATTATAAAAACTATATCAATAATATGTAATATGTGTGACAATTTTAAAATAACATGATCGATGATATGAACTGTATTGGTTTGACACTGTATATCTATAGGGTGACCATTAATTGCTGACCTAAATTGCATAATCTTTAAAAACCCTAATTTTAGGATGAAGCATAAATTTATTTTAGTTTAAAAATAACCATTTTTTTAATGAAAACTCTTCGAGATTTGTTTTTGCATACAAAAAACAACTAAAATTTTAAAAAGAAAAGTTTACCTAATTGGAATCGTGTTGGCCCTTTGACTAAGGACTAGTTTCCAAATAGAAATTTGTTCTGAATATTATTTGATCACAGTTAGCTGTTAAGCTAGAATTATTCATACGTAGACGTAACGTGGCGAATCAGCTGATTAAATTATAGGAAACACACACAAGCACGGCCGAATTTGTTAAATTTTAATTTTATTTCCGTAGAAAAAGTTTATTTAAAAAAAAAGTGGAAAATACTAATAAAAATTTAAAATATAAACAATACCCAATAAACATTTTTGCTAGAATTAAAGCTAAAACCAAGTGTCATTCAAGTCATGTTTTTCAATTTCAAGCCTTTATTTATACTTTAATTATACTTTAATTACACTTTAATTCGATAGCATATTCCAGCAAAATGGACACTGGAATTCAAGTCGAACATTAAAGTGAGAATATACTTTAATTCAAGCCTTCAATCACAGTTCAATTCAAGTTAAAACAAAATAATAACAACAATTGTTTTCAAGCCCTAACTTCAAATTTAAACAAAGCCTTTCTGAAATAAGAAAAAAGATAATATAACGACAGAGTTTAGCTCCAAAAAAATGTGGCTTACCTTTTCGTTAAAATCCATGGAGGAAATTCAGATCTTATAAAAATTTACACAGGAAAATTAAAATTACAAATATTTTAATTTTATTTTAAAATATTGATAATAAACGAAAAATATGAAACAAATTATTTTTATTTCTATGAACTTGATTTTGATTGTAAAAAACACTTAAAATAAAGCACAATACAAATAATATTTAAAGCACTTGAATTTTCAACTTTTCAATGTTTATTGGGTATAAAATGATAAGTATTGATAAAAATTTATAAAAATTGTGTTAAATAATGAATAACATTAAAAATTAGAAGTGTGGATCGTTTATCTTTAAGTACACAGATTTTGCTTCGTCCCGTTACGTGTGGATACGTTACGTCTACGAATGGCCAATCGAAACTTTATCGGATTTAATCAAAATTTACGGAATTAAGGAATCTAACTTTATATTATAATATTTTATCGCAATCCGTCAACAGTAAAAAATATTTTATCTTAATAATAGAATTATTTACAAAAACCACATTACCCTTAAAATCCACAGATATACATATAATCACTGTATATGCTAACAATAATTGTTATTTTTAATCCCTGAAATAAACATAATGATATCTTGAAGTAAATAGCTAGTTCTTAATAATTTATTAAGTACACCTTAGAGATTCAAAACAACAATTAATGCAGTTAATTAAAAAAAAATAATAGAATGCAGGGACATTTTGCCAACTTTCCCAAATCGTGCGATAATAAAATTTATGTTGCTATGTTTTACCAGAAACTCTTTACTTTCACGCAGAGAAAAAACATGGTTTAGAAAATCATATTCGAAAAGCTTCCTATTTTTTTGAGATTATGATTGTGCCAACCATATTCGTACTATAATATAGTTATCATACTATGATAATAAGATAACCATAATTTTACCATAATATGGTCCGTACAGTTATATTATGATTCTTTAAATTTATGAATATATATTTAAGAAAAGTTTTTCCTAAAGAAAAAATTTAATACTAAGGAGTTTTTTGATTCTATGGACTTTTTTTATGAAAAATACTTCAAAAACAATTTTAAAGGACTTTTGTAATAAAAAAATCTATGTTTTTTTATGGAATTTTTCTTATAGAAAAGTTCATTGATTCTAAGGACAGTTTTAAAATTTATTTTTAAATAGCCCTTAGAGTCTGAGAATTTTTCTTTTACAAATCTCGTTAGAATCTAAAAATATTTCATCTAGAAAAAGTCTATGCATTTTTCATGATAAAAAGTTCTCAGAATCTTATAGTTTTTTGTTCAAAGAAAGGCCTTAGAGTCTATGTTTTTTTTAAGAATACATATATAAACTCTTTTCTAAGAAAGAGTTTGCGTTAAGGAAAAGTCCATAGAATCAAAATATTATTAGAAAAAATTCTAGAAATCTAATATTTCGTGTAAGAAACCTTTTTGTACAAAATAACATCTGGGACCTGTCCTGTGTTAGGTGGTAACAGATCCGGTTCCGGTTTGGGTCTGAAAGTACATGATCCGTACTAGGTGAAAACAGCACCGGTTTAAAAGCCTTTATCACGTGATGAGTTCGAAATCACGAGCCCTGTGATATGTTCTTTAGGGTTAGTAGTGTGACATGTTCTTTTATACCAGTCCTGCGATATGTCACAAAAGGCAATTAACCCCCTCCTAGGACAAGCCCATGTTAAAAAAATCGGTCCCGTGACCAATGAACCCTTAACGTGACGTAGCCCGGAATAGGGGTTTCCACAAGAAAGTTATTATTTTACAAGAAATGAATTAAAAAACATATTTTTTTTTTAAATTATAATTGTGTTTATTGAAAAGAATTAAAAAATATAAAATCTTTATATAATATTTTTCACAATGAATTTATTAGTGTTAATTATTAGGTTATATGTAAAAGACATTATCAAGAATTAAACCTCCAGGTGAAAATGATCATATATTATAATTTTTACATGGGTGGCTGAACTGATACAATTTTTTTATGATAATAAGACAGTATTATGGTAGCGATCATATTGATGGTTGGAACCTAATTATAAACCAATTACTTGATTGTGGCAATAATACCCGAATGCATCAGAGTAATATAGTAGCAGTTATCATGTTTTATCACTGCGTGTTCAAATAATACTAATATTATTTAAAAAGGTATTTAAAAAGTGTAAAACAGAAATATAATTTTGCGTTAGTGGTTGGCTTTTGTGAACATTCACCAGATGGCCTGTGGAGCTTCAAAGAGTTGTTGCATTCATGGCGAAAATACACTAAAACGATTTCTATATGAAATGGGTTTAGTAGTAAATTAGAAGTTCTATTTTAATATATATTGATTTTTGCACTTTTGTAGGAAGTATTATTACAGTTTTATTATTTTTTTTAATATGGTATAGATTTATGGATTAAAAAGAAACAGATATCTTAAATAACTCATTCCAGTTCATTTATTTCAATCATAAGTCTTGATTTTTCTGCATAAATTATTATTTTTTTTTTTTTTTTGTGAAATTGTATCCAGTTCTTTTGGTGTGTCCCTAGCTTGGGACAGTTTTGCTGGTCAGGGTTTTGCCTTTAACATGCAAATGAATAAACATGGAAGTGAATAAAAAAAAACATTATAAAAATTAAAAGTTAAATATCGTCAGCTGGTTTAACCCATATGCCAAATAGTCATTATAGAGAAAAGACGAAAGAAGTTAAAATTTTTCATTTCTGTATGCAAAATTTGGAGACAGATCAAAGGTATACTGGATATCTCAGCGATGATACAAAATGTCGAGAAACGGATTTGGGAATCAGCAAGAGTATATTAACTTCATATATAATCCATTCCTAATGATCGGTGAGTCAAATCAATAGTAAACCAACGATATTATTTAGGTATTGAATAATAAAAAATAATTTTTGAAAAACAATAATTGGTAACAAAATGACAGAGCTTCGCGAAAAGGGGCGAATTATCCCACCTCTTCCCTACATTAATAATAATCCATGCATAAATAAATGAAAAAATAAATGTCAAAATAAAAAATGTAAAATAAACGATAAATGGTTCATTTTACGAAAATTTTTGCTATTTTGACATTAATCTCGTATTTTTATGAATGGATTATTATGAGTGTAGTCACTAACAAACTTTTTGTATTGTGGTATTTGTAATTTATTTATGATATTTGTATAAAATTTTCGCACTATTAATGTGATTGTTTTCAATTTAGTTTTAAAAAAACTTTTAATAAAGGGATTTAAAAGTTATGTCAATTATATTAGCTGTATTATACCCTTTACTATATCCGTTAATTCATATGAAAAACTCGAAGAAGACAAACATGTGTTCGGATCAGTGTTACCAGCACCTCGTTTCTGTATTTCTCGCATCGATAAAGTTTTTGCAAAAACGCAACCCTGTTCTGCTTTCTATAGGGTGAGTCACAGGCAATTAAATATATATTAATCTAAAAAAGATAATAAGGCACTGTATTCTTGTTATTTCTCTAATATGAAATTTTACAAAATTAAATGTGCCACAGCTTTAAAAGTTAGAAGTTCGAAAAATATTTCCAGTAAACTTTATTATCTATTGTATAAAATAGGTTGACAATAAATTTCTCGATGCGAAAACATCTCGCATCAGATACAGAAACGGGGTGCAGACCATGATTATGTGGTCAACAGCAAAGCCGAAGAAATCATTACATATAAACTGGTAAAATGATAATTAGGAGGGCAATGAAGTACATGTATTTAAAATCGTCGTTTATGTACATAACATATTCATTAAAAATTTTAAAATATGCATTTATTATTGATTTTCTCCAAGCTTTCAATACGAGGGCGGACCGATAAGTCCGTGGCTTTTCGAACTTCCCTCGTAGTTATATGAAATGCAGCACTGCTCCGATCAATTTTGACCGATCACTTGGGTATGAGAAAGCTTTCTGCAAGATGGCTGCCGCGTTTGCTCACAATCGATCACCAACGGAATCGTGTGACAGCTTAGTTTCCATGGCATAAATCCATGAAGTAGACTACGAATTGCCCCCTCAATCACCTTTTTCTCCGGATTTAGACCCCCGTGGCTACTTCCTATTTCCAAAGCTGTACAAATAGCTCAGTGGAAGAGATTTAGCTCCAACGATGAAATTATTGATCAAGCAAATGCCTATTTTATGGACCTCGAAAAATCCTGCTGTTAAACGCAAAGTAAATGACGGAACTTGCTCAAAATTTTACATTAGTCTTATAACTGATGGTACTTGATGGGAGCAGTGTTGTATATCATATAACTACGAGGGAAGTTCGAAAAGTCACGGACTTATTGATCCGCCCTCGTATTAGCAAAACTTTCATTGAAATGTGCATTTAGAGTAAAATAATAAAAAATCTGCATTTATTTAATTAACGTAGTTCTCCAGCTAACGACAACAAAATTGTATTTACATAAACTTCCGAGCCCCAATAATTAAACATAAAAACGATTTTCAATCATATTTTTCTTTTCAAAAACCCTACGATTTTTGGATCATTTGTATACTTTGTAGATATATCCAGATTCTGTAGTGGGATTCCGTATTTTTTACCGAGAAAATTCGGTGGTTACATTGTCAAAATTTAAAAATTAAATTGTATTTAAAAAAATCGTTACCTTAACCACAGAAATTTTTTAGAAATTCAAGTTTACGATTTCCAAATTAAAATTTCAAATTAACAACTGTTGTCGGTATCTCTTGTCAATAATAAAAAAAATACAGAATATCTTTTTCGGTAACTCATCCGACAATTATCGTTAGTTAACAATAATGGTAAAATCGTTAAAAAAAAGTTAGAGAATTGCTCTACTGATTACTTTTACCTGTAAAATATCCCTTATTTAGAGTTTTTTCTCTTATTTTTGAATACTTTAAGTAAAAAACATTTTTTTTTTTGTTTAAAAAATAGTCATTATTTTGTCTGTCATTAGTAAAAATTTCTAAAAATTTAACAGGACAAGTAACAAACAATTAAAGCATGCACTGATAAAATCAATGCAAATGGTCACCCTATTCTAGAGATTCGATAAAAAATAATTTCATTTCAAATTATCAAAACGGCACTTGTTTGTAAATTCAAAGTGTTTAGTAAACACCAAAAACTGATGATTTCGCAAACCGTAAAAGATATTTACACTTATAAAAAAATGTACAAACAGTTGAAAATTCCACTAATGTAACTGAATGAATTATAGGTATTTCAGCCTGGAAAATTTTCAGCGAAGATTTTCTAAATTTATTTAAGCTAAATTTTTTACTGCTACTCAGAGAAAACAGATTCATTGTGATAACCAAATTTCTCGACAACCAATTTATTTAGTTGTCTCAACCAAATGTGTTCCTGATACAATTGAAATATATGGTTTTAACCTAAATTTTGTTGTAATAATCAAATTTCAATCGATAGAAACAAATAATGGGTGATTTTTTTGCTATTTGGCTTTTCAGTATAAATTTTTTGAGTGTAAAAAACATAGTCGTAACATGTGGTGTTATTTTTTATAATTGTTCAAATGTTTTTTGGGTTAAGTTTACTTTGTACTTTTTTAAATTTTTTATTCTAAATTTCTTTTAAAATTTTTGTTTTAATGTATTTCCAATTGTTTGAAAACTTTTGTAAAATAGATACGAAAAATTCTCGTAAGTTTTTATTTTTTTTTTTTTACAAAATTGTAATCATTTTTATTTTAATATTCTTTTAGTGAATAAAGCTATTTGTTCAATAATCGTTAAGTTTTCATCATATGGCGTGCCAAAAATTCTCAGTAAGGTTTGCCATTTCTCAATGAAACAAACTAACAAACGAACAACGCTTGCTAATCATTTTTGGTTCAATGGGTACGTCAACAGAGTTGCCGATTTTGGTGCCAAGAGCAGCCAGAGGCAGTTCAAGAGCTGCCAGTTCACCATGTATGGTGCGATTTGTGGTCCGGCAGCATCATTGGACCGTACTTCTGCAAGAACGATGAAAATCGAAAAATTAAATAATTGGACTTCATTGAGATGTGATTTCAAAAAGACGGTGCCACATGCCCCACGGCACACGATACCATGAACCTAGTGGCGAGTTTGTAGCGGTCCATTGGTCGCCAAGATCATGCGATTTGACCCTACTAGACTATTTGTTGTGGGGATACGTGAAGTCTTTCGTGTAGAGGGACAAACCAGCCACAATTCCAGCCTTGGAAAACCACATTACATCTGTCATTCATGAGATACCGGCCGAAATGCCAAGATTTGAGCTTACCGATGGACCAGCATAGCCGCGGGCAACATTTACAAAAAAAAATAATCTTTAAAAGGCATTCAAAGTAAATATTTAATTTAGTTTTGCAAATTCTCCTTTTTTTAATTTTCAAAACCCAAACGGTTAAAAAATCAACAAATATTTCGGTGGGTCAAACTAAGCCATTCGGTTGGAAAGAAATTCGTTTTTCGCAATGAATCTGTTTTCTCTGTGTAAGTCCATATACAGTTTTAGTTAAATTAAGTAAGAATTTTTAGCTAAATTAACCCTTTCGGAACTACTGAGACAATACGTCACATAACAGTAGAAGTCAGTGTGCATACGCTGATAATGTATTTCCTGCTCCCGCTGTGTTGTTTCGAGTATAATCCAGTTGTCAAGGATTACACCTAGATATTTCACCGTTTCGGAAACACTAATAAATGGTTTTGCCAAGGAAACGGGGCTCGTCATAACTACACAGAGAAAACAGATTTTTTGCCAACCGAATGTTTTGGTTGGAGACACCGATATATTTCTTTGTAGCATCAGAAAATCGGTCAATATAACTGAAATCCGATTAATAAAACAGAATTTCGGTTAAAACAAAAAATTTCAATTTGTTCAAGAATACATTTGGTTTCCACAACCAAATAATTCAGTTGCTGCAGCCATATCGTTCAGTTGGCAAGAAACTCGGTTGTCACAATGAATCTGCTTTATGTGTGTACTGATACTCGTCATGCGAATGAAAAGACATATCTAAGTTGTGTTGTATCGTTATTCGAGTGCTTCTGAAGATCACCTAATCAGATGTTTAGGATATGTCCACATAAAATACAAAATTTATTAAAAAAAACTTAGAACAATTTTTGCCAATTTATTGGCAAACATTTTGTGAATTTTGTCGTCGCATTCTAACTATTTGGTACACAGTACAAGAATGATGATCTTGATACAGAGATCTTGCAGAAAAATCGTAATTCCGAATTATATTTATCAATTATTTATGACCAAGAATCAAAAACGACTATCCGAACTGTCGAGTTTTTCTTATTTTTAATTTATACTAAAAGCGCTGATTTGTTGATATGTTATTTGATATAGAATGGTTTCTTATTATTTGGCCAAAATTAGATTAAAGCACTTTTCTTTTAAAAAAAATTTAACTCGGTAACGGTTACTGCTGAATCCAAAATCTTATTGGAATAATCATAAAAATTATTATTTAATTGTCACTATTATGTAAAGATTTTATTATAACAACAATACGTTTCAATTTAAGTAATTACACATACATAAATATAATTTTAACAATATAATTACTTATTGTTAGATAAATTTTTTACTTAAAAAACAAAACCATTAATATAAATATAAATAAATTCAAATAAAAATTCGTTCTCAAGTGATACATACTTTAATAAAAAAAAGAGAAATATATACATATTTACATACACAAATCATATAAATACATACATATACAGATACATATATCATATACATAAAAATATTAAAGAAATGTACAATATTTTATCTTAATCTGAATTTTTTATTTTAATGTTTTGAATTTTTCATAAACGAGAATAAAAGTTAAAGTCGGTCATGCCGACTTTAAAATACCCTACATCAGTCTGGTTGAAAGTCAACTAGAGTTTGGATCCGAAATTTTAATGGGATAAAAGGACTTGTGTCCATAGATGCCTATAAATGTGTATAAAATTCAAAACTCATAAGTTTTCATTTTGCCTGATTTATGAATTGGAGGCATACGACTTGGTTACGGCTTCTCAATTTGGGCGTTACATAAGCTCCAATTGGACATTGAATTTGGCGGAAAAATCCTATTTTCTGACGTGTCGCATTTTCATCTTGACGGCTATGTCAACAAACAAAATTTGAAGCATCGGGACACTAGGTCTAAGCATGGAACGATTCTAAATAAAATTATTTAGCTTTGTCCTTCGGTTAATATGAGTCAGTGTACTAAAATATCAGAGTAGCTTATTTTGGTGGACCATTATATGGGCGCTAGATCTAAGCATGCACAGATTTGAACCAAAATCAATAGGTCAAAGGTTGGTCTAGAGGCAGATACACAAGCTTAGTATTGGTATCAAACGAAAATTCAAAATTTTTGTAAATTAAACATTTTTATTTCTAAAACTTCGTTTCATACCAAAACAAAGTTTAAGTCAATTGTTGTTGGGGCTTAGGTCCATTATTTTTTGATGTTACAAACATCAGCACACATGGTAGTGTGGGGTATAATTGTTGCAATATAAATATTTTCCCGAACCAAATGATTAATAAGAGTATGAAGAGTTGAAGTTCATTAGAAAATTTAACATTGAAAAATTACTTAGATTCTATTGACAAATATTGGAGAAACAGATATTTGTTGGCCAAGTTTTCAGAAAAATTTTAAAACAGCTTACTTAAGCGCTCGAGCGCAGTCAATGGAGGTCTCACCTTTCGAATATCTTTTCAAGAGAAATAAATATAATTTTTAAATGGAATATGGTTCATATTAATTCTAATTTCAATGTAAAAATTTGATTATAAATGGGATTCAAAGAGCTAAGTTTTCTAATTATGTTAGACTAATTGTAATAGTCTGAAATGAATGTAATAGTGAAATGAAAACTGAGTTTAACTAATCATACTGTTTTCCAGTTATAATTTTGCTGAATTTATTATGAAAAGTTATACATTTCTAATACAAATAAGCTTAACAAGCACTGCCCAGCAAAATCTTGGGAAATAGCTCGAGTCCAGGTTTGGAGACCAGATTTGTAATCAATGGAAAAAATCTATAAAAATCAATTTTTAAAAAGCAAATAAAAATTACTAAAATTTCAATGCGAACAAAAAATGCTCAAAACTGAACGAAAACCTCATGTTTTTGACCTTTGACGACCAACGAGATGCATATGTCCCAAATTGTATCCGCACCCTTAAGAAATGGAATGAGCCAATTCCAAATATATCGATGTTTCTGTAAACTTAATGGAATGGACAATGTCCTGCCAAAATTTTGGTCCCCTATAGAATAAAATATATGTTTTTAGCAATTTGGAGCCCTAATACCATACTGATCAAAGTCGTTAGTATTGTGTGAAAGCTACAACTGTCCTCTGTCGATACAAGCCACATTTAGGAAAATCGGTTAGAAAATGGGCCAAATATTACAAAACTAAAAATGGGACATATATCAACAATTGATCGTCAAAGGATTAATTTAAATATTTAAAAAAAATTACAAACGAATTAAAGATTTGCATTCACAGCACTTTATGCCAGTTAAATAATAATTAGTTATTGGTAACCAATTATTCATATGGGTACACGTAAGATATTATTCTTAATTTTTTCGTAAGTTTGCACTTAAGCATAACATCTTTCCTTTTGGGGAAATGCCTAAAAAAAGGTAGAATTATAATATAAAGGGTGTTACTAGACTTATTATTTGGTAAGGTGTGTTTTGTTGGGTATTTCATCCTTTCATACAAGATATTCCTCCAAAATTTCAATCTTGAAGTATGAAATATGTTATGTTCATTAAAAATTTCTTAATTTCATTAAAATGTTTTTTTTATTCATCTGAAACATGAAAATAGAAATATAATATTTACATTAAATTTTAATAAAAAATAATATTTTTTTTGAAAAATAAAAAAAAAATAATAATATACGGGCACATATGAAAAGTACTCTTATGTGACCATATATGGACATTCATATATGTCTGTCCATATATGAGCATAAACGGCCATATTCCATCAAATTTCGGATCCGAGCATATATGAAATAATATATGAACCCATATACATATATGTGGCCATATATGACCATGTATGAATGAACATTTTCACCTGGGTTGTTTACATTTATTTTTTCACAAGGTGATACCATATGTTGCAAATATTCATACTTTTTTGTTTTGCAAAATACTGGAAAAACACAGCGTTGTATCACTGTAACTGGTTTTAAAATCTAGTTATAAAACTGGATTTTTCGAAAATGTGGTTAAGAACTTGGATTTCCTTGTTTGGGAATCTGGTTTAAATCCAATTATACAACCGTCTTGAGGGAAAATCCAGTTTGAACTAGATTTAGGGTATAATGTAAATGCAATATTTGTGATAAATCATAAATTTATATATCAATATCAGAGTTTTGACTCAAAATATAGTTTAAATTAAATAATATTATATAAATTCTCCCGATTAGTGTCTCTGAAGACAATTCTTAAAACTAAAATTTCCAAACAAAATTAACACAGACAAAACTAAACAAATAAAATAAACAAATTGTTTCAAAAACTTTGCAAAGGACCAGATATTGAAGAAAATTCAATTAAATTAAAACCAACACAACAAATTATTGAATGAATAATTATTAAACACAAATAATTGGAGTACAACGGCTGTGAATAATTAAAATGTTTGCTTTAAATAAATAATTTAAAATTAATTAAATTGGCCAAAAGTAATTAGTCAATTTCATGTATATACATAAAAAATATAACAAAAATCTCATATAAAAACAATTAAAAAAAAAAACAAATTTTCGTCCAAATTTCACTTGTAGCATATTACAAAAAAAAAAATAATAAAAAACTGAAATATATAATTTTTGTATATAAAAAACGAAATTAGAAAAAAATTCATTTGAAATAAAAAAAATATTTTTTATCATTCCAATCGTATGAAAACCAAAAATAAAACAAAATAATATAAATTTACTATATGCTTTCAAAAAACCAAAGCAACATTTCAAAAACAAAAGCCTAGTTGAAAAATTAAATTTCTTTTTTAATTATAAAATAATAGTTAAGGTTACAAAAACAACAAATAGATCACAAAATCTTTTAAGAACCAATAAAACAAATACAATTTTCACAATATAGCGCTCTAAATAAAATGTGTTTTAATCCAAGGACCATTGTCAAAAAAAAGGTTTGTAATAATTTCCCAATTTAGTTTAAGACCGAAATTATATTATTTGACAATAAAAGTGTCTGTCCATTTCGCCTATCTAGTAGATCAATTATGTATGTGGAATAAACTCCCCGCAAAGGTCTTCCTTACGAATTACAATGTAGATCCAGCCAGTAAAAATATTGGTTGGAATTCGATTAACAACATTAAATTTAATTTGTTGGGACGGTATTTTATTTTATTTAATTATTATTATTTTTTTTTTTTTTTGATAGGTAATTCAATAAATCAATATTTAGTGAATTTACCAAAAAATTGGAACGCTAAGACTGGGTTTTTGGAAGTTCCTACGGAGAGCGGCAAAAAAGTGGAAAATCTCCTCTTCGACGGCAAGCCAAAACCACGGGCGCTAGGAAGTTGAAATTTGGTACATTCTTCCTTAAGCGGTGACTTCCACCCAGATGAATTTTTGAAAAATCCTACGGGAAATGGCAAAAAGGGGAAGGTCTTCCCCTTTACGGCCTATCCAATCCTCTGGGCCTAAGAAATTGAAGTTTGATGTGAAGGTTCCCCCTCCGGCATAGACATCAGCTAAGACGGGATTTTTGGAAAATCGTAATGGGAGAGGCATGCGTTCCTCCCCTGGCGTATACAGGTGGTAGTTTTTTTGCCGCTGGAGTTAGGAAGTAAAATTTTGGTGTGAAGGTTTCCCCTCCCTTGTGGACATCAACTAAGTCAAGATTTTTTGAAAAGCCCCAGGAAAGAGCCAAAAAAGTGGAAGATTCTCCCTCTTGAAGACCTGTCAAAGCCGCTAAAGCCAGAAATTTGCGATCTGGAACATAAGTTCGTCCAAAAGGGGGATACCTTTTGGACGAACTTATATTTTTTATATTTTTGACGGCCTCCCCAAACCTCTGGAACTAGGAATTCAAAATTTGGTATTAAGGTGCCTTATGACGTGATAAAAATGCTGTTCAAAAGGAGAAAAGAAAGTTAAAATTTATTGTGATATTTGCCCCTCCGGAAAAGACATTATCTAAGAAGCGATTTTTGGAGGTGATATTGTGGTCCATTCTTAAATGCCAAAGTTCAACCTTTCCAATAAAACCAGAAATTTGAAAAAAAAAATCAGCACTTGTTTTATAGCCGATTTGAAATGGCCCACCCTGTATGTTTAAACAGTGTGAATGGGAATGAAGAGAGATACATTTTTTTTGTTGTTACCTAATTTTTAATTATTTATTTATTTTATTTATTAATCATATAATTACAAATTATATGTTAATACCCTAACCGAGCACTAGCAACAAAGGCCTTCGGCTCGTTGTAGCGAAAACAGACCAGAGCCTCTGGTGGGAATTGAACCCACGACCCCCGCACTGATAAGCTAGCACGCTGCCAACTAGCCTACCGGGGCGCTCAATTTTTAATTAAAGCTATTTTTTGTTTATGTCCTTGTGATTAAGAAAACTACGTGAAAATTTGCCACGTTCAAATATGTAACTTAGATATATTTAACACAGGCTGAGTCACTAATATCAAAATTATATTTAGGTAAATTTTTGTACATACCTTTAGGAAAATTTAACATTATGTGAATCTTCCTATCCTAAATATTCACTCAGAAAAAAAGTTTGTAGAAAAATTTGTAAACGGTTTTCAATCCCACTTTACTATTTTTGTACTGATTTTTAGTAAAAAAAATATTATTTAGCAAACCTTTTTACTATTTACATTTTACAAATTACAGAGTTTTTACAGAATATTTACAAATTTTTGTTGCTAAATTCAGAAATCATTTTACAAATTTTTGAAACCCGATTTGCTAAAATTAGCAAAAACAAGTAAAAAGGCTTAAATTCGGCTGTGCCGAATGTTTTAATACCCTCCACCAATATTCTCTATTGTTTTTGATACAAATAATGTAAAAAACCTTTGAAGTAAAATTATGGAGGTGAAAAAATTTTTTGAAGTGAAAATCTTTTTTTGGATGCAGAAACGAATTTTTTTACGTGAAAAAATTTTAAGGTGAAAAAATTTTTTTAGGTGAAAAACATTTTTTGTGGTGAAAAAACATGTTAGTGGTGAAAAAAATTTTTTGAGGTGGAAAATATTTGAGGTGTACAAAATATTATTAATTTCTAAGCGATTGGTGAAAAAATCTAAAAAAATATATTATATACCAGTCGCTACTATGAAATTGTACTAAAATACACCAATTTGTATGAAAGATTTAGAGGTATCTTTACATTTTCACCCATAACTTTTTAACCGCTGGACCGATTTTGCTCATTTTCAATACCAAACTTACACCTTCAAACTTAAATTGCCTTAAAATGTTACATAGATTAAAAAAGGAATCGGAAGTGAATATACCGACAAAAAGTATACTAAAATTTAATATCGGATACTAATTTTTCTACTAATTTGATTGTACTACACGTCAGCAGACATGTGTTGCTAAGATTATCAAAAAATACCGCTGGGCTCAAATTAGCTACATTCCTGTCTTCTTAGCAATCACACCCGTGGTTAAGATGTTTTCCTAAAAGGCACAATGATGATACTAAAATTAAAAAAAAAAAACAAACAAAAATTTTCTATTTATATAAAAACAAAAAATTTCAAAACTCTGTTTAAGAATTTTAGTTCACAAGTAGAATTTTCTTCTAGGCTTAAGTAGGCAAGGGTCTAATCATAATTTGTTGCATATCGAATGTATAATAAGAATTTAAAAATTTTTTTTACAACCATTTATTTTCATATTTTCACTCATTTTAAAACATTTAAAAAGGAGTAACACCAATGAAAAAAATAATTAAACTGAAGTTTGGAAGAAAAGATTTTTAAATATTTTGTAAATTTTGTCTAAATTGTGCTTAAATCTTTATCACAGAAGTACTTTTTTACTAATTTTGTATTTCTTCTCGAATGATAAAATATGAAAAATAAATTTATATAAATTAAGAATTACTGGTATCAAAATATTCTGTTTTATACGAAAGTTTAAGTACTTTAACCAGAACGTTTTCTATTTAAAACAGTCTTTCCTCTGATCCTTTGTCTTCACCGGAGAGAGCAATATTTATATCCAATGAATCCAATGGATCGTTGAAAAACTTAAAAAAAAACTTTCCCTACAAATAAAAAATTACATAAGCTCTTATTTGTAATGAGTTTAAAATCATTACTGGCAACAACTTGTTTCATTCCCGTAAGTGAGCAATGAAATACATACTAATAAGTAATGACTTATTTTACTCCTGTGACATACTCATGTTAAAATAATCAGCCTGATTGAGGTTGGCGGCGCATATAAAATGATATTTTTTATTTTGAAATTTACAAATAAATAGAACTATCCCAAAAAATCGATTACATTTTAGAAGACATATAAGGTGAACTCGCTTGTAATTTTTTTCATTTGACCAAAGTGTAAGTACTTTATTCCATTTCCCATTTCCTGGTTATAGCAAGTTTTGCTAGGTATATTTGTTTTTTTTACAATACAAACATTTGGAAGATATCATCCAAAGGCGATTAAAAGCAATATCTTCCTTTTATCATTTAAAAGAAAAACATTAAAGCAATATTTTGTTTACATTTTCTTTTTATCAGTTTGAGGATTGGCGATATCACACCATGACGATGCCGCTCACGTAGTAAAAAACGTTCTCTTGGTTTTATATGGGCAGATTACAAAGGTTCGGCATCTTTTCTAATTGTTTTTTTTTTGCAATTTCTTTGCGATTTCAATTGATTTTCTTTACAAATCCAATTAGTTTTAGCAGATTTCCCAATTCAATTTGAAGAAAGGTTTAAAAATCAGGGAAATTTGATAAAATTTTTGGAGAAATCAGGGAAAATTGCTTAATTTTACCCTGTTTTCTCTCAGCTTCCGAATCTTTGTATTCCGTATAAAATTTTATTTGGCCGCTGCGTTGCAATCTCTATACTATTCTTACTCTATGGCGATATATAACAAAAAATCAATACTTTAATTTATTTTTTTTGTCATTTGTAAAAAAAATTTTATCGCAAAAGTATAGATTTTTTCATCTATGTAGGAGATTTTTAATATCTTTGAAGGATTTTTAAGCAATATTGGGAAATATCTGTCAACAATAAAAGAATACGTAAATAAATGTTAATTTTTAATTAGCGGGATATTTGAGTAACCAAAATAACTTGGGCAGTTACAACAAACAAACCAGCAATTACAAAATATAATTTTATTTATGTGATTAAAGGTTGGCTATAATAACTAAACATAGGGAATACCTAATATCAGGGATTTAAAAAAGGAATCACGATTGTGATATCATTCCAAAAATAAACTATTATTTTTTCTTTTAACTTCACATACGTGGAAAAAGTAAAAGTATTTTCTTACATGCAAAAGATCGCATGGATAAAAAAAAATTCAAAAACACTCCAGTTGCTGAATACATTTCGATATCATCTGAGACCATTTTTTTACCGTAATTTTCTTACTGTTTTTGTTATTATTATTTTTGTACATATCTTTTTTTCAGGTTCTCTTTATTTCCTGAGATTCATTCTTTTATTATAACAAATGTATATTATGTTATTATTTTATTTATTCTCTCAATTGAAATAAAATAAGAAAGCATCTTTAGGGTGATAAAATAGCGATACATTTTTTTGTTTTCCAGATGATTACTTGGCGATATTAGTTTTCTCCCGAACGATTATTCTCAATATCGCCGATTTAACTTTCGTGTTATTTGGAAGCATCGCTTCCAAAGGGGAATCCTCGGCAATAACAAAACGATTATTGCCGCAATTAGTTTTTCCTTCCAGGTGATAAGATTTCGAAACAATTTCGTGTCGCAATTTTTGCAGGGAAAAAAACCAATTTAAATTCATAAGTTTTTGTGGTGTATTGAGTAGAAACGAAGCCATAGGTTATGTTAGGTAGATGTGGTAGCCTGCCAATCAGATTCACTTAGACTATAAAGTTCCTTGTAATACTAAGGAAGCTAGTAAAAATTATATCACAAGCTTCCCCCGTCGAACCATCCCGATTGCCTGAAAAAGCCTCTAAGTCGGCCGATATCGATATCAGCCAAATCACCCAGACCCTCAAAGAAATATGAGCCGAAATGCAGTCCCCTCCTGCGAGCCAGGGCAGGACAAGTGCAGAGAAGGTGCCCCACAGACTGCTCCTCCTTTCGTGACCACAGCTTCTGCAAAAGTCACTAGCCGCAACCCTCAACCTAACTGCGTGCCATCATGACGGACACAAGTAGAGATATATCTGGAATAAATACAACCACGGACAGAGGCCCACCTATCTCTTGCCAACCCATAAGCACTCTCCCGCAGCCGAAGCTTGCAAGTGGCCAGAGGCATGCCCACAGATTCCATTTCGTGTGGAATGTGTAAGGTAGTCCCCAGTCTTGCAAACTCGTCTGCCCTACAGTCCCCTGATAAAAAAAAACGAATTCCGAATTTCTGAGTTCAAATCCTATCATCCCATTAAAAATATTATAAATGTTTGTTTATGGCACTGTAGAGACGAACCCGAATAGCCAGGCAGACACAAAGGCTGTTCAACATCCACATGTCGTCTCTCTTTTCACTGTATGGTATCAAAATTCCAATTCAAAAACTAAAAATTGTGAAAAATATCATCCCACAAGAACACTAAAAACGTGTGAAAAAATATTAGAAAAAGTCGTGAAAGAACTATTGGAAAAATATACGGTATTTAAAAACCTTATATCAAAATACCAATCTGGCAGTAAATTATGGTCTAAATCGATGGAAAACATAGAGAATGGCTGTTGATAAAAGGGGTAAATCGCAATGAATGTGGGTGTTATGCATGCATAAATGTTACAGCCGATATTAACAGAAGAAAAAGTGGTTCTATATCTTACACTGCAACAACATATGCTCAATTTCTGCTGCTACATTCTAATGAAGATATCTCCTCATGATTTTATTCCGTCAAAACCTGTGGAGTGGCTGACGGTTGGTACATCCGTCAAACACCACGACAAGCAAACCAAGACATTCTCCTGGCAAAAGATTTAAAACCAGCTTGTATATTGGCATTAGATGTACAATCAATAGCCAACGTCGATTTACGACCTTTTTCAGATATATTAAGAATAATTCTCAATACAACCGTGGCTTGGTTTTAACAATTCAAAATGAATATAATCCTCAAAACTGCCGATTATTCATTGATTCGTACAAAAGTAGCTTAATAGCAGTTTTGCTAGATGCCACTAATTTAAAAAGTTATATTCCGATAGCACTAAGCACAAATACTAAAGAGACACACGCATCAATGAAAAAATAATGGAATTTATTAAATATGAAGACTACAAGTGGAAAATATGCGCAGATTTAAAATTTGTGGCTGTTTTAAGAGCCATGCCAGACCAGACAATACACGGGATTGGCCTTCACGTGACGAAATCAGATTGCGAAGAAATAATATTATTGGATTTCCACTTGTGCCGCTAGAAGAGATTTTGCTTACTCAAACTGGGAATTGTAAAAAATTTTATAAAAGCATTGAACCCAGAAGGGAATGCATTTACCGAATTGCGGCGAAGTTTTCCACAGTTAATTGACAAATTATATTTTATATCATTTATTTTACAGGAATACTTAATGGACCGGACATGCGTCGTCTAATAAAGCACCGACAATTTGAAGTTGCTTGAATGATATCGAGCTATTGGCCTGGAACTGTGTGTAATCAGTAATTGAAAATGTTTTAGAAAATCATCGATCTAAAAATTAGCGAATTTTGATTGAAAATATGCTAACCGTATTTCAAAAATGAAATGTCAGAATTTCATTGAAAGTATATTTTTTGCATTGTCATACAAAAAAATTTTATGAACAATCATGCCATTTTTATCGTCTGTTGTTAATCGGTATTCCCATTGTCAATATTGACTACTATCGATAACTGTAAACATATCTTTTGTATTCTGTAAGCAAATTTGACGACGACGTTGCTTTGAATTGACTGTAATTTTGTCGTTAATGGCTTTGCCGTCGTTTTGAATTTTTTTAAGTGTTTTTTTACAAAATAAAATAAAAAGGGGAATAAGAAAATAAAAGTAACAAACTCAAGCCAATTCGAAAAATTGGTGGAAGAAATGCAATAAAAAATTCCCCACTTGCAAGATTTTGCAGGGGCACTGCTCCAAATAATTTTAAGAAACAGTGGAAAAATTTTTCCAAAGTGCCAGCCAGGTATTATGGCCACCAGCATTATATCGTTCTTGTAATACTCCTTTTGCATGACCGACGTTTCAAGTTAATGAATCCTGACAAGAACCTGCGTACCGCGAATCCAAAAAAATGTTTTCATTTTGTGATCACAAATCAATGATGATGTTAAATATTTATGAATAAATACAGCAAAATATTTCAAAATTATATTTGTATTATTAAAAAAAAATTATTTGGGTTCCATCCACACCAGAGAACTGCAACTGCTGATTGCAAAACGCTCATACGCAATCAACACAAGAATAAATATGTGTTTGTGTTCAAACGCTGCATATACTCCAACACACATATTTCTTGATGATTTTAAATCAATCAAACGACGTGCAAATTGTTGTGTCACTGATTTATAATCATCCGTCATTGTTATACCAATATTTTGATGTAGAATAAATCAGAAAAAACAACAAACAACGTGTATAAATGGTATATGTATATTAGGGTGGGTCTAAAGTACGTTTTTTTAGAATTTTTATTAGTAATACCAAAAATATTGTTCTTTGTGATTTTTTTTTTAATTTCAGGCTTGCCCAATCCGGTTAAAGTTAAATATTGCCTAATTTTTCAATTAAAATAGATGAAAAAAAATTTAGGCAATATTTAAATTTTTCCGGATTAGGCAAGCCTGAGATATCGACCTAAATTTTTTTTCCAAAAAAAAATATTTTTATTTTACAAAGAAGAATATTTTTGGTATTGTATTACTAACAAAAATTCGAAAAAGCGGATTTAAGTCCCACCCTAATGTACACAATATCATTTATGAAATGTGTTTCTATTTTGGTTTAATTATGAATACACACATGCGCGTTGTTTTTTCTGATTTATTCAACGCTGACTTTTTGTTGAGTGATTATATTTGCATAAAACATAATCGACAGATGATTCAAACTGATCCGAATTACGCGTTCAGTAGCATGATAATGATTTTATTCCACAGTGAATTTTGTTAAAATGTGAATAAGAATTTTTGTGTATGATTAAATCAAGAAAAAAGTTGATTTTGCAGTTCTCTGATCCACACATCCAATTACACCAGGAAAATTCGTTTTTTCGAAAAAATTAAGTTTGGCTTCAGTTTTTTCAACCTCTGTCTTTTCAAACTTTATCATTTGTAGACAAAGTGTCATTTCCAAAGCATATAGAGTCTCAGACATAATTTTCGAAACGACTGGTTGTGATAGTCCCAATCCACTATAGATAATTTGATACATTTTTTTGGCCAAATTTCATATTTCGCACATTTGAAAATCAAGCTTTTGTTGTCGCAGTTTAATTAAGAATACTTCAAAGCATTTAGAAGTAAATTTTGTTTTTGTAAAAAACCAAAAACTGCTAATCAGCTGACTCTCAAAGTCATTGTTTAAAAACAATTTAAGTGGAACGTGCTTCATGTGATTTTTTGATGACTTTACAAGGCAATATTTCCTAATAAAAAAACGCTTGAAAAATAAAGTTAGATATGCAAAACAATAGTAATGGTAAGTGGTAAATAAATAAATAATCATTTTAGAAATAAAATAATTTATTGCTTAAAAAAATTCATTCTTTTGGCCTAACCTCAGTTTTCAAAAAAATAAAAATTCTTATCCAACTTTGGATAAGCTTTTAAAAAAAGCTTAATATTTTTTTAATGCTGGAATAAATAAAGTTTTGTTAAGTATTTAATTTTGAGTTTATTTCATTAATTTCATGCTGCGATTTTTTGCGTTTTTTTATATATGCCATTTTTTGTAGGCAACCCCTACTTGGCTCATAGCGAACTTGCTGAGGTTTGGTTCTAAGAAAGAAAAAAAGGAGAGAAAGAAACTGCTGAAGTATATACTTAGGAAAATAGGTGATGGCGAAACGGTGAGTGAAGAAGTGATTGTTCTTAAACGAAAGATCACAAATTTTTGTCGTTATTTGTCTCAGAAATGGCAAAATTCACAAAGAAAACGTGTTGTGTTTGAGACGAAAAATTCAGAATGGTTAAATGCCAAAAAAAAAATGGAAAGAAAAGCGAACGTTCGAAAAGAAGGGATGCTGATGAACTCTCAAAATCAGTACAACATGAAAGGGAGCTGTGTGTTCGCGCAGCAACAAAATCTGCTCGAAAGCAAAAGCAGCTAGACTTAACATTGGTTCTCAAAAAACTCTAGCTAGCCCAACAAGGCCCTCTAAATTGAGGAAAATATCAGAGTGCGACGAAGAATCCAGTCAGATTTACGACAGAAAAGGCACTATCCTTTATATTGGAAATCCAAAGGCCTTTATGAAAATCGCAAACTTTGAGAGTGAAACATTTTATGCGAAAGAAGGTAACCTAAAATACGGATTAAGTCCTTTGCATTGTTGGATTCGTGTTTTTGAGTTCATATTGCACACAGGCTACAAGTGCGAAATAAAGAAGTGGCAAGTTAGAAAAGAAGAGAAAGGTCGTATGGAAAAAAAGAAAAATTCAGAATTTGTAAACAAGCCAAAAACGGGAGGATTTAGCAGAAAGAATGATGGAAACACTGCAGTTAATTAACTATCTTTTTTACTAACTAATTTTTTTGAGTGTAGGGTTAATATTTTTTTTAGATCTTCCCAAATCATTAAATAAGGGCCCTCTTACTCCAAAACGTCTTTTTTTTTTGCAGTTCGAAAAACTTTCCAGACTGACAGTTATTAGTTTTGGCCAAAAAATTGGCATATTTTACCCATAGTGCAATCGTTGAAATCCGAAACTTAGCTGGTACTATACCTAAGTGACGCTTTGTACAGCAGAAAATAGCTTTCAAAGCTTTAAAAGAAATAATGAAATGCATTTTTTGCAAATAGAGGACTTTGAATTTAACACCTACTTTTAATCCGATAATTTAAAGATGTTAGATATCTGCTGAGAAATCTCCTTTGCACTATTATATTATTTGATTTCTTCATTATTCGATTTAGAATTATAATCGAGAAGAAAAAACATTTTATTTTAATACATATGTATATGTATGTGTATTTATTTTTTCTAAACAAAATTTTTTCAACGAAAATTGTAAACAAAATAAATCAGCTGACGCAAATATTAGATATGTCTCGTCTTAAAGACTGCTTTTTATGCTGAACAACATCTTTGTGAAACGCGTGGAAGTTATTGAAAACGTGAAACATGTATTTACATTGGCAACATCTGCCGTTTATTAAGTTGTCAAAAAAATAAAAGAAAAAGACGCATATTTTTTGTTAAAAATAAAAAATGGATTTAGAGAAAGCATTAATCATTGGAGAAGTTGTTGCTTTGCAAGAACAAACCCGAATTTTAATGCAGTACATTGCAATATTAAAGGTTATTCTGGAAGAAGATGATGATGAAGAAGAATTTTTGTGCCGATCATTTTCCTTTGTTGAATAATTTTTTTTTGTTTATTTTCTGCAATGTCAGTTTGCTAGTGATGGCACAAAGAAAATCGATTTTTTTGTCACTTTTTTAGTGATGACACTTAAAATAACGAAAGATGTAAGATGGAACAAAATGAGAAAGGGTCATCTTTTGTAGATGTAGAAAGATGTACAATTTTTGGCCTGTATAATTCTTATGGGAGGATGTTAACATCTTTGCAAATTGATGAAAGATGTAGCTCAGAGGAAAAAGGCTATTAGGGAATACCAAATTGGTGTTGACGTTGAGTTAAAGTGATGTTGACTCAAAATTGACGACGATTTTGTCGACGCCAAATAGAATAAGGGTGCATGCTTAAACGATAAACTTGAAATGTTTTATTGTTAAATTTCGATTTTTTTTCAATTATGTTTGTCATTAGTACAATGCAAGCTTATGTAGCAAGCTAAATTTATTAAAGAGCTAGAAAAATGGTTAGCGCCATTGGATTTGGCGTACTTAATTTAGTTTAACCCACACAGTGTGATTCTTAGAGCAGTTGTTAGCCGACATCTGATGAAGAGTTGGCGGAATTGTTGAAGCTTTTTAGTTCAAAGCCCTCTCATATTATTTTTATTTCGGTGGTGTTAAGTGATATGGGAACACCGAAGGAGGACGTTGCGATATGTAAGAAATAAAAACTCATACATATTATTTTTCTAAATTGATGTTGCCATCTCTGGGATAGATCCCGCAACTGTGTTACAATCCATTACACTATAACCGACTTCAAGAACCCGGTTTTCAGTTTATTCGAACTCGAAAGTTCTGGCCCTGTGTGCAATGTAATTAAAGAATTTTTTTTTTTTTACATTATTTTAAACACTTTTCAGTGAATTTATTATTATTTAATATTATTCATTATTAATATAATAAAAAAAACTATGATGCTAAAGTTAAGAAAAATCAAAACTATCATTAAATCTAAAATGTCATATAATAAAAACATAATTTATAAATTGCATAACTTATTTAAATTTAAAACAAATAAAAATTATATAAAAAGAGACAAACTGAAAATAAACATTTAAAATTATCTTCTAGACATTTGTAAGTTTTAGAAAATTAAAATAAATACATAAAAAATTAAAATAAATTGAAAATTTTATATTCATACAAATGCTAAATCACTGTTTCATTTAGATAGTTTTAAGTTTCTTGTGATCTTTTTTTTATTTTTTTTCTTGTTTGATAGCACATACATTTAAAATATATAATAGTTATCAACTATTGATTTAGTTATGGTTAATTTTAGCTTATTTTAATTATTTACAATAGAAAAAGGTATGTTTTACACCATTTGCAATTAAAAAAAAAAAAAATTCATACTTGAAAATATTTAAATCTATAATAGAGACAATTCTTAATAACTTAAAAAATTCTAAAGAATGGGTCTGATTGCGGTTGGCCTTGACGATATCGACTGTTGGGCGTTTTTAGTAAAAATTAGTTTAAAAAAACAATTTTTGTAAAAATGTACAAGCGAGTTCGCAATATATTGCAATAGATTTTTCGGGAGTTAAATTTATTTTAAAATTTCAAAATCAAAAATATCATTATACGAGCGCGGATCAATAAGTCCGTGACTTTTCGAACTTCCCTCGTAGTTATATGAAATGCAACACTGCCCCCATCAAGAACCACCTGTCAAATTTTGAGCAAGTTCCGCCATTTACTTTGCGTTTAACAGCAGGATTTTTCGAGGTCCATAAAATAGGCATTTGTTTGATCAATAATTTCATCGTTGGAGCTAAATCTCTTTCCGCCGAGCCATTTTTTTAGGTTTGGAAATAGGAAATAGTCACTGGGGGCTAAGTCCGGAGAATAGGATGAATGAGGGGCAATTCGTAGTCTACTTCATGGATTTATGCCCTGGAAACTAAGCTGTCACACGATTCCGTTGTGAGCAAACGCGGCAGCCATCTTGCGGAAAGCATTCTCATACCCAAGTGATCGTTCAAAATTAAAACCACTGAGCCACGTGAGATGCCTATATCTATCGCACATTCAATCTCCGATCGGCAAACACCATATCGTGAATTTTTTCATTGTTTTGGGTGTAGAGACCTCAACTGGGCGTCCAAAACGTTCGGCACCTTCCGTACTTGTAAGGCCAGAACGACAGTCAATAAACCACTTTTTTACCATTGAAGTCGATGGTGCAGAGTCCCCATAGTATTTATAAAGCTTTTCCTTGGTTTGATTGACGATTTTTTTTGCAAAAAATAATGTTTAATGAGCACTCGAAATTCACTTTTTTCCATTTTTAAAAAAAGCTGTTTAACGCAAAATAAATGACGGAACTTGCTCAAAATTTGACAGTAGTCTATTAAAAGGTGGCGCTTGATGGGAGCAGTGTTGCATTTCATATAACTACGAGGGAAGTTCGAAAAGTCACGGACTTATTGATCCGCCCTCGTATATGCAAACATATTCTATGACATCGACAACGCAAGCGCAATCAGGCTGAATATACGAATTTCCTAATTGAAAATTTCAAAACGAAAATTGAATTTTTTGTTCTGAAAGGAAAATGTTTTATTTATTTTATTTTTTAACATTTTTTTATCCCAAAACATCAGTTTACTCCGTTAATTGATAAAATTTTTAAAACAATTTAGATTTTCATTTAAGATATTATTAAATTTATTTAAAATTGCATTAAAAATCACAATTCAATTTAAATTTATTTAATTCTTAGTAAAAATGTTATCTTGGAATAAAAATGGCCCTTATGAAATCGAGATTACATTAATTATTTTTTTATGTTTAACTTCAAATAACTGAACAAGAGGTTGTCTTTTAAATTCTATTATAAATGATGTAGCTTTTCAGCATATTTAAGTCAATATTTTATTTACGTAGGTTTCAAAATTTGCTTGTATAATACAGCCTTTCTTCTTTTTCCTTTTGTTAATAGGGATCCGAAGTATTTACAGTTTTTTAGAGATATTTATTTTTTGATGTCCAAACCATGTTATTACTAGTTGGCATTATTACCATCTAAGGAGGGATTATTGGCAGCATTTAATGCTGCAGCCATAGATTCAACTTTAGCTACAATCTTAAGAGCCGGTCCCAATTTCATACCCATAGCATTAACCAAATGATTTTCTTTCAGCAACAATAAGGCTTGACCGTCTATTTCTTGTTGCTCAAAATCATCAACATAATCACTGCCACCCGGTAGATTCTTAATAAATTCACAAACATCTGATACAGTCCAATTGTTCATTTGAGGTTGTTGTTCCACAAATGCGGCTGGAGCTGCCACTGCAGCTGCTCCTATTGCCATTGAAGCAACATCATTAATTAGTGTGGACGACGATGATGACGATGATGTCGTCGTGGTGGATAAGGATGTTGTTGTTAAAGAAGAAGTAAGTTGTTGCTGTTGCAGAGATAATTGAGGTTGTTGTACCATTGGCAGAGTTTGCATTAATGTTCCATTATCTGTTTGCATTCGTTCAACCGTCGTACCTTGTGCCCCCGAAGCCATAGGTGATGTTATTTGATTATTTGTATCCATATTATTGCTATTATTAACATTATTCATATTCGACTCATTTGCATTGTTCAGAGCAGCATTGGCTGCTGCTGTTGTCTCAGATTGTTGCAGGGACTGCGATGCTTGTTCGCCAATTGAGGCCTTGGCCAAACGCGCACAAGCTGGCGAACAAAAACGCTTCTTTTTTAATTTAGTTTTGTGTTCTGGTTTGCCACATTGTTCACATGCTACCATATCAGGTGGTAAGGGACTGGAAGATATGTTATTGCTGGTATTGTTTGTGGTATCATCCAAAGTTTGTCTTTTTTCTGTAAAAATAGTAAAGAAATTGGTTGATTAGTTTTTTTTTTTGAAGGTTAGTCCGAGGAACCAAAATCGGAAAAATTAAAAGTGGGCATATTCGGTTTATTGCTAATTTTCTGAGTATCAACTTTCATAAGTAACTGAAAAATAAATTTTGTTTTCTATTTTTATAACAAAAGATGAAAACATCTCGAAAATTTACAGAATTTTAAAGTTTGGTGCGAAGGAACAATGCTCAAATCAATGAAATAATTACTTTTTTGAATTGGTAAATTGGTATTTTGGAATTTGTAAATGTATTAGCAGAGGACTCATAATTGTGGATATAAACGTAAATAGTGTAAACATTGGTTCTTTGAATCAGTTATAAAATTATTACATTTATAAGTACTCGTATATATATATATATGTATATAGAAATATTTTCTATAATAGTTAATAGTTCTTGCTTGAATTCGGCCGGTTACAAGTAGAAGTTTATTATTGAAATCTTATTGTAAAATTAAAAAAAAAATCTTCAATTTAAAAACAAAATTCTAAAACATTTTCTATGAAACAACTTTTACATTTGCTGACATTTTTCAAAAAAAAAAAAAACAATTCTGTTCACCAATTGAGGCCTTGGCCTCAACACCAGATAGATCACTGAAGTCATGGAAGTACAACGATCCGAGTGAAAGCATCCTAATACGTTCCGCCACCGCCGGACATAAGTCATGCGCAGCGTCACCCAACCACCATGCCTGCCTTCCTATAAGACAGTGGGTCGATATTACTGCCGCTTTGTCCGAATTACCTTAGATAGTAAAAAAGGTCTGGTATCTGGAAAGTCGCGATTTGTTTGTGTCATTTGTATTGTGCCTTCCTATAAGACAGTGGGTCGATATTACTGCCGCTTTGTCCGAATTACCTTAGATAGTAAAAAAGGTCTGGTATCTGGAAAGTCGCGATTTGTTTGTGTCATTTGTATTGTGTCTGAACTCTAAAGATAAACAAATGAAAAATGGATCACTTTCTAATCCTACGCTCAAAAAAATAAGTTAGTAGAAAAATAAGTAAAAGGGATTGTATATCAAGTATACTAGTTTTCAGAAATTTATATTTTTGCTAAAATTGTGTTTTCAGCAAAAACTTTAGTTATATTTTTACAGCAACAAATTAACTTTGAACTACTTTTTTTTTTTTTTGCTTACAAAATTGTGCTGATCAACACATTTATAGGACAACAAACATATATACTGGACAACAGACAGATATACAAGTGGTAGATATCGCAGCTTGTCAGACAAAAAATAACACTAAAATACAACTTTTCCAAGACATATAAAAATGCAACGGTGTAGAGTTTCTGTATATGGCTTCCATACATAATTGTACCAACTCCGATTTGTTAATGTGGTTGTTTATGATTTATTAAATAAAATAAAAATAATTTTATAAGTCTTCTAAATCGAATTAACATATGAAACAACAACAAATTCGATTTATAAGACGCAACAAAATTTTTTTGCATATGCCTATATGTCTAAGTAATATGTTTATAAATAGTGAAAATAAAACAAATATGCAGCATTACAGTGGTCCAAAAAAATATCAAAGTTTGAATTTGCAATCACCACAATGTTGTCCCTATTGCTTAATGTCTAAAAACTCTCTTTGCCAAGTTTCAAATGAATTTGTTTATATATAGAGGTACCTCAATAATTTAGATTTTAAGAATAAGTAACTTCTAAATAGTTCGCGATTTTTTTATAATTATACATAAAAGTACATATTTTAGTAAAAATATCAAAATTTTGTGAAAAGATGTAAGTAAAAATTCAACATGCTAACGCCTTATATGAGTAAATTTCTCAAATATGATGTTAATTTTTATGAAAATTACGAATCTGCAATCAATATTTTAAACAAATTTGTGTTTTTTAAATTATCCGCGGTTTTTGAAAATTGAACAAAATTCGATTTTTTGTGGTATTTTCCAAACTATCTAAAAAAGTTGTCATCGAAAAATCCTTTTGCAATTTACTTACCAAGGGCTTTTATTAGACATGACATTGTTTTTAAGTTTTTAAAGGATAGTAGTTATCCTTACAACTGAATAGAAAATTTGATTTATTTTACTTTTTCGTTATTATTTAGCGTATTAAAGCTAAATTGTTAACAAAAATTCTGTCTCACATGAAAAGACATTCCGTGGACATATAATCACTCAAGAAAGAATTTTGCGCAAATATAAAAAAAGGGTGATTTTGTAACCATTTGGGGTTTGAAAATTAAAAGTGAATGAAATATTTATTTGGGCCATTTACTTTTTAAAGATTATGTTATTTCATGTAAATTTTGCCCGCATCTACGCCGTAGGTAGTCCATCCCCAAACATGGAAGACAGAAAAAATGTTCTTTTTTTCCAACAACGCACGAGAAAGTGCTCTTTTGCCGGAAATATTAATTTTTTTATAAACTCTGCAAACAAATACAAAATTGAAAATTATGAATCTATATTTTGTAGCATTCAAATGGTATGAACTCTGCCTTTTAATTGCCAATTACCTTTTAAAGTTTATTTCATGTAAATGTTGCATCCGTGAGCTCGTTTTGGCATACTTTTTCCAGCATTTCTGCCGGTATCTCACAAATGGCAGCTGTAATGTTGTATACCCACAAAAAACATCTAGTGGGATCAAATCGCATGATCTTGGCGACCAATCTACTGCTCCAAAACGTAAGATTAATTGCTCACCTAACTCGCCTGTTTATAGGTTCATGATATCGCGTTCCATGTGGCGGTTTTAATCATTCTTAAAAGAGTATAGTGTATATTTTAGGGTGCATTGGCAGCTCTTGAACTGCCTCTGGCAAAAGATTCGTCAATTCTGTTTGTTGACGTACCCATTGAGCCAAAAGTAAGCTTCGTCGCTGAAGAAAATTTTTCGATAGAAACACATTTCTATTTATGGTGAAATGGCAAATCTTACCGAGCATTTTTGGAAATACCATATTTTACGATTTTTTTTTTTTAACACTTAAAAACCAAATAGCAAAAAAATCACCCTGTATAAGAAAATTTCTTTATGAAAATCGAACATTTTTTAAATGAAATTTTCGCGAAATTCACGACTACGAACTTAATTTTAATTTTATATTCGCGATGTATGCCCAAAAATATATTAGATTTGTTGAATCGCGATCCTTATAATTATATTTAATTTTTATCAATTTTCAATTTATTTAAAATAATAGAACCAATACAATTTTGAAACTTTAACCATATTTTTTCCACTTTGTTTTGACCACCTTAAAGCAGCATGTAAGTAATTGAGATAATTTTATTTATAATTATTGATATACAGTAGTGGTCAAAACATTTGGAACTGAGATCGCATTTTAACTTTTGATTGATTAATTTTCTCCAAATCACATTTCGTTACTAAGATTTTTTTTTCATGTCATCATACATTGTTTTTGTTAAAAATATACAAAAAAAAAACAAATTCCATTAAAGTAAAACAACAAAAAATTAATTTTAAAAGATGTATTCAAAGTGCAGCTGTTCAAAACACTAACAAATGCTAGAAAATAACGGTAATCGCATTCCTTTTATTAATTCGTGATTTAGATCTTTGCATTTTATTACAAAACTCATCATAATTATTTTGCTATAAGAAGAACGTTCTATGGTCCGATTAGTCCAAATTCAACCTCCGGGGTTCAGATAGAAGAGCCTACATTCGACGATCACTAGGCGAAAAGTTTAATCCCAGATACACAACCGCCACAGTGAATCACGGAGGTGGAAACATGGTGTTGGGGTGTTTTTCGAGAAATGGGATAGTTCCAATTCACCGGATTACTAATACAATGACGGTCACAATATATAGAGAGCTTTTAAGCTCAGTTATCCTTCAATATGCTGAATGGGAAATGCCACTTTCTTGGACATTGCAGCAAGATAACAACCCTAATCATAGGGCAGGGGTTGTAAAAGTATGGTTGGAGGAAAATAATATTAGTGTCATGTCGTGGCCGCCATAATCTCCCGATCTCAACCCGATTAAGAGCATGTGGATGATTGAAAAACGAATAATTGGTAATAAAGTATTCCGAAATGGTGATGAACTTTTCGCCGAGTTGGAAAAGCAGTGGAATGAAATTCTCGAAGATTATATTAAAAAGCTGATAGCCTTAATGGCTAAAAGATGTTCTGAAATAATAAAAACTAACGGCTATGCTACAAAAAACTGAATATTGAAATCAATTTTGCAACAACTGAATTTAATAAAAAACGTATGCTGAAAGTCTTTGTTAAAAAAAATAAAGAATAAGGCAAAATGTGATTTCAGTTGCAAATGTTTTGAACACCACCAATGTATTTATTTAGATTTTCAATTAAATCATGTCGGCAATGCGGATGTCTGGATATTTTTATATATTATCAAAATTTTTAAAATTATTTTCAGAATCACATAAAAAAAACAATGCCTAGGACTTACTTTTAAGCAAATAAATTAACTAAAATATAATTTTTCTACAAATTTTTAGTTTTTTTTTCGGTCTACTAATACTCGCTAATTTTCATAAAGACGATTTTGCTGACATTGGAAATTTTTCTGCAAGCACCTTCCTGAATAAAATTTTGCTGACTTCGAGTGTTCGAAATCTGATTCACTTTCCAAAACTATAAATAATTCAGAAATTTAGATGTGGAATAATAAAGTTAGCATACCAAGGCAACTTAAAGTATACCAAGCCGATTTTAAGCAATTTCTTTAAAGGGACCTATGTTATTTTATTCATTATGCAGATAGTGCCTATCTTTTTAGTGTGCTAATGTCGTAATATGATACAAACACGGAAAACAAGAGATGGCAACAAATGTAAAACTGTCAGCAAGGAAAATCAGGAGCGGTCAATGTGGTGAATAAATAACGGCATGTCTTTATGTAGTTGTCACTGAAAGTTCGAGCATTGGTCAGAAAGTTGTCATCACCACTAAAATACTTAAAAAACCCGCTAAAAATAATTTTTGCGTTTTTTTATCTTCCCCTTTTTCCTGTACTAATTTATTATTTCCCACAAAGACGCTGCTGACATTGTCTTCCAGACACAATTGCCAGCTGGGCACCCAATTAAAATCATTAAACTTACGTGGTAATTCATGCCCATCATCCTTATCTGAATAACGTTTTCGTGTCACCGGAAAAGGTTCATTAGCTTCTTGTATTATAAAACCATCAATAACGTGTGTTAAAACATTTGGTTTAATCATAGCTTTAGGTAAATCCTTTTCCACCTTAACAGTTGTTGCGCCTGGTGTAGATTTAGGTGGTGGACCACTAGATGATTTACTGCTAGTCAAAGTAGTGGAAGGCTGTGCCGCAGTAGTGGCAGTAGTAGTAGAAGTATTCGAACTATTTGTAGTGGAAGTAGTAAATGTACTCGACGTGGTGGTGGCAATGCATGAAGCAGTTGATATAGATGTGGTGCAGGTGGTATTGGATGATGTAGTGGTAATAACTGGCGCACTAGTAGTTGATTCATCTGGTGAGGAAGATTGTACCGAGGAAATTTGAGCTAAAGATTGTTCAACTAATTCAGTGGTATTCGAATTGTTGGAAGATTTTTGAGTTTTTGTAGGTGATGGTGATGATAATGATGATGTATTACTTTCGGCTATTTGTGGGCTAGAACTGGCTGTGGTAGTGGTGATCGATGCTATCGTATTGGATTGTTTAGTCATAGAGGGTTCATTGGCTGTTTCGGTAGTATCCATTGGTTGCACTGTTTGTTGGGGAGTTTCTGTAGGATTAGTATTGGGAATGGTAGGAGAATGTTGTGGTTGTTGTTGCACATTATTTGCTGTTGTACAAGCCTCAGTTGTTTTATTGTTATCACTAATTTTTGTGGGAGTTTCTTTAGTGGTCTGTTCGGAATTTACGGCAATTGGTGTTGAGGGTGTCGATGTTGTATTGACATGAATTTGGGCTGGTGATGGTGTGTTGGGAGCACTAGAAACGGTTTTCAATTGTTCAATAGCAGTTTTTGTGGGAGTTGATGGTAGTGAAGTAACATTAGATTGTGAGGTATTATTACCAATGGGAGAAGACATAGAGACAGTTGTAGTCAAAGAAGACGAACCCGAGAGGTTACCACCGGCTGCGGCATTCATCATGGATGCCATTGCCAAAATAGGATTTTGTGCTGGGGATGAGGGTGGCGGCATAACTGTTTGATGTTGTTGTTGCTGCTGCTGCTGCTGTTGTTGTTGTTGCTGCTGCTGTTGTTGTTGCTGCTGTTGTTGAGCAACCGCTACCAATTGTTGAGCCTGCTGCTGTTGCAATTGTTGTTGTTGTTGCTGTTGTTGTTGTTGCTGCTGCGAGGCCGCAATTGTGGCTGCTATTAATTGTTGCTGTTGCAGTTGTTGAGCTGTAGCCTGATTTAAACCCACTGTGCTGGTTACCAATGGACCAGTTTGATTGGAAATTGTTACCACTGATGTCGTTGGCAGTGAGTTTGATGTTTTTGTTTGATACGCAACATGTTGCTGCAATGCTTGCGATGTTGCAATTGAAGCTGGTGTAGAGGAGGAAACTGAAAATGGTACAGCTGTAATTTGCTGTTGCAATTGTTGTTGCTGTGGTTGTTGTTGTTGCTGCTGCTGTTGTTGTTGCTGTGGTGATTGTTGCACAACAATTTGATGTATAATATTTTGCGGTTGTTGCTGTTGATCACGTTGTTGTTGTTGCTGCTGCTGCTGATGTTGTTGTTGTTGCAATTGTTGTTGCTGTTGCAATAATTGTAGTTGTTGCTGCTGTTGAGCTGTTATAAATCCTTGTGGACCAACTTGCAACTGTATTTGTGCTTGTTGCTGTTGTTGCCCCACTTGCTGTTGTTGTTGCTGCTGTTGTTGTTGTTGAGCGGCTACCGCAGCTTGTTGCTGTAATTGTTGTTGCTGCTGTTGATGTACCGCGGCTTGCTGCTGTTGCTGATGTTGTAATTGTATCTGAGCAATTTGTTGTTGTATCAATTGTTGTTGCAAGAACACTTGTTGTTGCTGTTGTTGTTTTTGTATTTGTTGCAACTGCAATTGTTGTTGCTGCTGTTGTTGCTGCTGTTTATCTACAGCTTGCTGTAGAGTTTGGCCGTTCTGAATGGTGATTGGAGTGCCAGCGCTCATAACAACCATCCTGAGGTAAAATGAAAAATCAGAGATTATAAATAATTAAAATATTTTAAAATGAAAGTTTAGAAAATGCACTTGATATAATCTTAAGTTTTATTATAATCCAAATTAAGGTTCAGATGTCAAACTAATTAAAGTTCAAATCAAGAAATAACCTTCAACTAACTCAATCATATGTATGTCATTGTTAAAGTCCGATTCTGGGATCTATAATAGTGAGTTTATATGTAAATTTGATAGTTTACATTTGGAAAATATTGTTGTTGTTTTTTTATAACTGTTACTCAAATTGAGGATTTTTTTAATAGATGGTCTTATTAAAAAATCTAGACTTAAAATTATGTCTGTTTTGAATCCAAAGCAATCCCTCATTGCACCTTTTTAGAATGCAACTACTAAATTTTAATCGTAATCTAAGATAAATATAAAACTTTTAAAGTAAAAACTTGGGCTAAATTCAAGGAATTCAAAACTAGGCCAAATCATTGGTTTTATTATACTACAAATATTGATTGATGCCAAATTGTATTTAAATCCAAAGTTTGTATTAAACGTAAGTAAAATACGAGTTTAAATCTTGGCTCAATTACGAATATTTGAATGGTCCAATTATAGACTTAATAAAAAAGAGTAACTATAATTCAAACTTAAGCAGAATTGTCAGTCTTATCCCTATCAAAACTCAACCATTGGACTTATTATTATAAATATCCAGATTTGGCCTTAGTACAAATTGAGGCTTAATCGCAAATCTACTCTCAATTCTACTCAAGTATTTAAAGTCCATCAAAACTATAGTAAGAAAGGTCTTATTAACACATTATTTTTTTGAAAATCCATTACTCACTTATTTCCCGCTGAAGTAACAACTTGATGCATTGTCGGTTGGCCCTGTTGTTGCTGCTGGTGTTGTTGCTGTGCTGCTACAGCAGCTGTAATTTGTTGCTGAAGACCAGCCACTGTAGTAGCTTTTGCTACCTGTTGTTGCTGCTGCTGTTGTTGTTGAATAGTTTGAGGTTCAGCTTTCATTGCTGGCAAAGCTGGACGTACGGCCTGCTGTTTAGTGCGCATTTTTTGTTTTAGCAAACTTTGATTTTGTGCTGTTTGTGTGGAAACGGAAGAGGCAGGACGTATTTGAGCACCTCCAGATTGTGGTAAAATTTGCGTTTGACCACGTTGCTGATTAGCAGCAGCTACTGCAGCAGCAGTTTGTTGTTGAAGATGGGCCTGGACTATAGCTTGCTGTTGTTGTTGCTGTTGAACATTAGTAACTTGTTGCTGTTGTTGTACTTGAAGCTGAGTGGGTTGCTGCTGAACAACCTGTTGGTTATGAGTTTGTCCCGACTGTTGTTGCTGTTGTTTAGCTTGCAACTGCTCCAACTGGGTACGCTGTTTAGTTGGTGCTTGGGCAACATTACATTGCAGTGTTATTTCTATGAAGAAAAAAAAAAATAGTTCAAGTTTTGTGAAAGTGCTATTATAACCAGCAGCTAGTTCTAATTTAGTGCATGTCGAATCTGGCCTTTTTTACAAAATATCTTTTTGTGCATAGTAATCAGTAGTAAATGCATACAAATTAGGTTATCAAAGTTATCAAATTAAAGGTAAAAAGGAGATATATTTTAATGTGTATAATATATGTTGAATCATGCCTTATATTTCGTGATATTTTACAAAATGTCACACTTTGGATATTTTTATATTTTTATTAAAGAAGTTGTGCATCCTTCGACATATTTAAAACACATTTTTTTAGTACACTCCACCCTGCGTGGATTTCTCCAGCATTGTAACAAATATTTGCAGCGGTATTCACAAAAATTTTAAACAGCATTTCAAATCAATTTTAAGCACAATTTGCTAAAATTGTATTCATAAACTAATTTTAGCTTAAAATACCTTTTTTAAACCTTGTGTAAATAAACGAATTTTAAAATTGGTTCGACCCTATTTTAAACCTATTTTAAAATGACATTTTTGCTTTGTGTTTATTTTCATGTTAAACATTTTTGCAAAAAATTGTCATTTAATCAAAAGCAGTTATTTCTTTTTGTTTAATAAATAACACTATGGAACATTTTTGGGATTATTGTCTGGGGGGTGAGAAATTCCAAGTCAGGGTGATGGTACTAGGTCAGTATAGTAAAACCCTCAAAGGGTTTGGCGTTCGTATGTGTCAGTTTTTTTTATGAACTTTTAAATTTTTTACTTATCTTGATGTTTTTTCGCTTAGTTGTAACATTTTGGCAAAAACGTAGTTTAACATAACTCGAGAACCACTTGTCCGATTTTGCTAAAACAAACTCAAAAAAATTTAGAATTACAATTTCTTTAATCCGTTCATATAACGTTTTTCTTTATAATCAACAATTTTGCCGGTAAAAATAAATTTGTGGAGAAAAAAAATATTTTTTTGCCTAAAAATTAATTTTTTTTTTTTAAATTCATAAAAAATCCAAAACGGAAAAAAGGATCAAGTCTTATTTATTTCATGTAAAGTCACATAACCTATAAACAAAATGCGACATAGATCATAGAAATCGATTAACGCGTTCTGCTTTTATTTACAATTAAGTGAAGGTATCCCATTTTGACAAGAATATTGATATTTGTTTTTATTCAAAAAAGTGTCATTTATCGCCTTTTTTATAAATTTTCCCCAATAACTCCAGACTTCTGGCCATAAACTACTAAAAAAATTAAGTAAACATTTTTATAATTTTTTATTTTTATTTTATTTATTTTTATTTATTTTAATAAATATTGCCTAGACTTTTTCGATGGTGGTTGTTCGGGACTAGTGGCATCGCATTCATCGCTATCATCAGTTTCTGAACCACACATAATGTCAATGTGTGACTCCACTGTTGGCCCTTCTGCATCTCCTGAAAATTCTTTATCAACAAGATCATCCTTGTCTTGCCACACAAGCTTACTCCACCAGCAAATTTCCGCAATTATTGCACTCGGCGACTTTTTGCCGCTATATCTGTATGTTTTTGTTTTATTAAAATGAGTTTGAAAAAATAAAAAATCAGTATTACCTCATTTCAAATGGCATAGCAACTTGATGATAGCGTTCACCTTGTTCATCAGATTCGGTAGCCAATTGTTTGCTGAAGTAGTCCAGATGATGATGTAAATAATGGATTTTCAAGGACATGTGGACACCAATTTCCGAGAATGCTCTTAACATCCTTGCGACAGAAACATCGTAGTTGTTAGAACGATGCTTTCCCAACAAGCCTTCTATTACTTCTTTGATTGCCTGCCATGCATTCAATTCAGCGTCAATCAAAATATTGTTGACTGCGTCACTTTTAATCAGCTTTCGTATATCTGGACCATTTACTACGCCTGATTGGAAAAAATTAATTTGTTAAGATGGAAAATCATGGGAAATGAATGTGATATTATATTTTACCTTCTTTAATTTTACTTTCGCTGAGTCTCGGGTAAATTAGTTTCAAACACAAGAAAACTTCATCTCTTTTGGCGACAGTTTTGATAAAATTCTTAACAATTCCAAGTTTAATATGCAGTGGAGGCAGCAATATCTTCTCCTTCGGCACTAGAGGCTCACGAATAATATTGGCCGTTTGTAACCTGCTGTGCTCTCTGAGTTTCCATCCGTGGCATGCATATTGGTCATCGGAAAATCGTGTGTCCCAATCGCACAAAAAGCACATATATTTTATATAGCCACTTTGAAGACCGCAAAGCATTGCTACAACTTTTAAATCGCAGCATATGCGCCACATATGTTTGGCGTAGTTAACCATTTTTAAAATATTTTCCAGTGCATCATATGTTTCTTTCGTTTCTGTACTATAGGCGATTGAAACTGAAGGTTTTTTATTGGTCTTATGCAGTAAAACCGCCTTAAAGCTGAGTTTTGAACTGTCAATAAATAATCTCCAGTCATCTGCCTCATATTTTATTTCCATTGCGTCCATTAATTTTCCTACATCCGGGCAATATGCAGTTTTTTCATCATTCACAAGGAATAAACTTTGGAGTGTTGCCTGACGACTTCGATAAGCTGTGACTTTCACACCGGGTGCCAACAAATTGTTTGATTTCAAAATGGAAGCCAGCTCTTCCGATTTATGCTGTGTTAATTCCAACTTGGCAACAATTGAATCAAGCTTATTTTGATTTATTAAAATTGGCTCATTGGATACTGATGGCTCATATGGGGGATCATCACGTGCATGATATGTCGGAGCAGTCGTAGAAGACAAAATATCTGGGCTAGAAGCTTTTGGCACAGGAATGTGGTCCGAATGAGGCAATGGTGTTGCGGCACTTGCAACACCAACGTAATTATACGATTTTCTTATCCTTTATTCGCACATGCATAGCAATTCAATGGATTGTGACCTTCGCCAGGATTAGTCCAAGTCATTGGACGTCTTCTATTTTTCCAATCCATTAGACGGTTGTAGCAGCTTTTACACACTATATTTGGTACCCAATTTTCGTTCACTATAACATTTTGGTTGAAGTACATCTCGTATGTTTGAACAAAATCAGTACTGAAATTTCCCCTTTTTTTATGTGTTGAGACATATTGACCACAGCAGTAGCAAAAGCTATTTATATCTGGCTTGCACAGTTCCATATTCTGTTCAGTTTTGTTCACTTTTAAAAAACTGGAGAAAAATCACTTTTACTGTTCGCGTTCGTCGGCACTTGTTGAATGACAAAAATCACAGAACCAGTGTGAGAAAGAGAAGAAGTATAATGACAATGCATGTTTTATGTGAACATTACAGAACCAGTGTTGCCACATCAATATTTCTCTTTTAGTACAGTAGAAAAATATGAGAGAGTTTGGCTTGTGAGTGTCAATGTTTTCTCCAAATAATGTTGTGCATATCAGGAGCAAATTTTTGAAATTCATACATTTACCTAATTGTGAATAAATGAGAAACGCGTGCATCGATTTTCATGACCTATGCCTTTTTTTGCTCATGAGTTATGTGACTTTACGCGAAAGTAATTAGTTTTGGCACTTTTTTCCATTTTGGATTTTTTATGAATTTAAAAAAAAAGAAATATTTAAATTTTTAGGCAAAAAATACTTTTTTCCCTTCATACATTTATTTTTAACTTCGAAAGTGTTGCACGTATAGGAAAACGGTATAGAAACATATTAGAGAAATTGTAATTCTTAATTTTTCTAAATTTGTTTCATCAAAATCGGACAAGTGGTTCTCGAGTTATGTTAAACTACGTTTTTGCCAAAATGTTACAACTAAGCGAAAAAACATCAAGATAAGGAACAAATTTAAAAGGTCATAAAAAACTGACACATACGAACGCCAAACCCTTTGAGGGTTTTACTATACTGACCTAGTACCATCACCCTGACTTGGAATTTCTCACCCCCCAGATTCGCTGTTGTACTGTGTAATAGACATTCTTTTGATCAAAAGAATTGTAAAAATCATTTTTATTTGAAATTTTTGATATTTTGAATTGTACTTTGTTAATAATAGAAACTATTGCCCAAATGAAAAAAATTCGTCAGACGAAAGTTTACAAAAAGAGGAGCGACCCGTTTTCAATAACGGATAAAGAATTTAAGCAAAAATAATATTTTTTGACATTATTTATTGAAAGTAAACTAGTGATGTGTTGTTTAATCAAAACAAAGAAAATAAAACCGGTGATTTGAATACTTTTTTATTTACAATAAAATTATTATCAATGTAACACTTTTATTGGGCATTTTGTTTTACTTTTTTTAATTAATAAACAAGGTTTCATATTTTTTTTTTATTTTATAAAAACAACATTTTTCTGAAAAACGACAAAAGAAAAATACATAAAAACGAGTACCGTATGGTTTAGTAATCATTGATTTGCATCATTACGATAAATGTGACAAATAAAGCCTACAGTGTTGCCATCCTCAGATTAAAAAAACTTTTTAGTTAAAATACTGATTTTGAATACGAATTTTTAATAAACTTTTTTTAGGCTTAAAATGTTTTTTAACTAATATGTATTTGAAACTTGAATTAAGATTTTTTTATGAATACCGCTGTTGAAATATAATATAATATATTAAAAATAATTAAGTTGTTCTGGAAACAGAGTTGTTAAAATTTAATTTTTAAAAAATACGACAATAGACGATAGTACGATACAACACTTGAACCTATGTTCAGTGTGCAATTTTTAGGTGTACTAACAAAAAGTAAGCCCACCATAAAATCGTCGATATAGTGAAATAAAAATTTTGGCAACTCTGCCTTTGAATACGACGATACAATAATACAATACTTAGTACACTTTTTGAACTCCTTAAATGTAATACTACTAAATGGTTGTGCTATTGGCGTAAACAGTACTGGCAAAGTACTTTCCGGAAGCTACTATCAAAACAATGGTTTTACAAACAAAACAGTGTCGTTCTACTACAATATTAGTTGTAGCTTTGGTTATTTATTACAGAGTGGGTTTTACAAGAAAAAAAGTGGTTTGACAGTACTATTTTATTTCCTACCGTCCACCATATATAGTTATAAACGGAATCCAACTGCGGTTACGTACCGCTTTCTGGATCCGTAAACGTACCAGAAAACGCATTTTAAGGAACATCGAAACTTGTGGCGTAAAAACCGGTGTTGATTCCGTTGAAAGCCAGTCATTGAAGGATCGGTTACGGACCGTTGTGTCGTGTAAATGACTCAGTTTTCAGAACGCCGTATCCGGTCAGTATCCGTTTCCTTTCTTAGAATTAAAAACGGCCTTGGTCCTATTATTTTTTTTTAGATTTCTTAAAACAAAAAAATAATAAACAACAGAAATAAAACATATGAAGAAAGCAATTACCATCCATTACCACGTTTTAATTTTCGCCTTTTATAAAGTTTAATACCTGATAAAAAATAAAAAAACAAATTAGTTTATGTTCAGCTGATAATGTAAAAAGCACTTTTCGATTAGTCGCGTAAAAGTACTTGAAGTCACTAGTTCTGCCCCTTAGTTTGTATTCATGCAATTTTAAATTTAAGAGAAGGGTTGCGCGATTTTAGATATATATTCTATTCTATTTGGCCGCATGTTTATATTTTTCTAAAAGCAATAAACAACACCGTTTTATGGTGAAAAACGGTGAAGTCCGTTTTAACGGCACGGAAACGGTTACAGCGGAGTCAAAACGTAGTGTTTTCGAAAAACAATTATGCGGATAATTGTTTTACCAACGTAAACGTGTCACAAAATCCGTGATAATTCTGTATGTGTTGGAGAGTTCGCAAAAATGTTTCTTATAAAGTTAAATAACTTTCTTGAATTTACATTGTGCATTTATTAAATGGGTTTTGCTTTCTTTACTACTAATACATAAGTTTACTTAGCAATTGATCAATTCAGAATCCCTGTTCTCAACGTCAGAATGCCGCCAATTATATGCATATTTTGGCAATCCAGAGCTGATTAACATATTTTGTACAAAGAACTACATACTTTTATAATTAACAGTGTTTTCAAATCAACGTAATAAAAGCGCGTATATAAAAATCTTTACTGTTAAATAAAATTAAAAAACACAGAAAAAGTTCACATCTCCACATTGGGGAAAAAATAACCAATTTTGGTTAAAAATAATTAAAAACGGCAAAACTGTTCACCGCAAACAATTTTTTTCACCTCAAAATTTTTTCCTACCACAAAATTTGTTCTCAAATCCAAAATAAAGTTTTTCACCTCAAACAATTTTGTTTATCTGCACAATTTCACTTCTACAGTTTTTTACATTATTTGTATCAAAAACAGTAGAGAACATTTTTTAAGAACATTGGAGGAGGGTATTCAAAGATTCGTCACAGCCGAATCTAAGGCTTTTTTAATTGTTTTTCAGATGTGGGCAAAATCAATAGTCGGAATCCAAGCGTTGTGCTCTTGTTATCATAATCTCATATGGATGAATATTATAGCAAACGGCTATAACGTTCCGGCTGTAAACGTTTATTTATTTTTTTTTAAGTCGTTATTTTTTGAACATTTGGCAGTTTCAGACTGAAAAGTATTGACAAAGCACATTTTCCAAAGCATAGCAAATAAATACGTTTTCCAATGGTTTATTTTTACTACCATTGTAAAAAAAAATTCTGCGAAAAATAAGCATTTAAAATTTTATCGTTTTCATTATTTGTTAGAAGTTGTATTTTTGTCTTCATGATAAAACAAAATAAAAATAAATATAAATTTGTAAATTATTTTTTTTAATAAAAGAAATAAAATTGTTTTATAACAATAATTTTTAGCAAAATATGTAGAATATGTAGAAATACAGGGTGCGCCATCTTTAATGTCGGTATTTGAATATTGATAAACTTAAAAAATAACCCATTTCCAAAAGTGTGATATTTGAATTTAATTTGGTTCATTTCAATTAATTTGGACTACTTTATAAATATAATATCAATGAAATGGGCGTCTCTATTGACCACGGTATTTCGAGCGGTATAGCGATGATTTCGGTAGCGAGAGGGTAACGACCACCCATTACTTTGTGTTTTTTTGTAAGTGAGAATGTAATGACCACTCATTACTTTTGGGACATCGTGAGCAAAAGTAATTAAGCGAGTAAATAGGCAGGTAGGTAGTTGAACCCCTGTTTGTGATTTGCAATGTGACATGGTGTACAATTTATGTGAAATTATTTACCTTCCAGACCATTTTCAGACAGTTTAGGGCAGACATAATGATATCGCCTTTCAAGGAAAATGGTGCAATGATCGTTTTGGGGCACGATACGACTTATTTTGGGTTCTCGGCAACATTCTCTCTTGCCACTTCAACCAGTTCATTAGAGCGTCTTGGACCATTTCCCGTGCTGAACAAAATTCGACACTAAACAACGCATAGTGTTGTTAGACGGTGTTTCATAGGCACGATATTTTCTGCAATATTGCAATATGCACCAATAACACAACTAAACGACTATTTTCAACGTACAAAGTCACTATTTCGGCACGTTGCACAATGTTTTGTACCCATATAACGAGTGGACAAAAATAGAAAGAGTTGTCGTAGGTTACAGAAATTTGGTTTTACTTTGAGTAAATTAGAAGATTAACGAAATTTTAGGAAAACTGGTGGAAATACACGCCTACCTCTCATATATCCTAAAGTTTAAAAATGTAATATCATCTTTATATTTTGTCAGAACATAACGAAAATTGTTAATGTTATTAAAAAAAGTTATTAACGACTCTCATATATCTTTTTTTTTTAATGATATAAAAACCTGTAAAAGTTGATCGATTGCATTCAAACTTATCAAATTAATTTAAATAAACATAACAAACATGAATACTAAAATTAGTTTAAATCGTTTTTGTAATTAAAAATTCCTTAGTATATCATTTTTTTTTTATAAGTCTTCCTAATTCCTGAAAATATTTTTAATAAAATATAAAAAAAAAATCATAATATATATATATATTATATATATATATATATATATATATATATATATATATACGTATTTACATGAACTGCCGACGCCGAGTAATAGCATAAAAGTATTTAAAAAGCTCTGCTTTAGAAGCCTCTTAACATTGTATCCTGTAGCAAATGGCCGAACTAGTTTTAAAATTAATCTAGTTTCTAAAATAATCATTTTGAACCAGTTGTGTACTACTTTAACAGTATCGATTAAGGAATTTTTCAAAATTTAAATAAAAGTTTTAAAATTCTTTATTTTTAATAATAAAATCTAAATTTGCAAATAAAAACTTAATTGTTTGTATTGTGAATTGAATTGGCGCCCTATGCTCCAGTGGAAGTAAGAGGAATATATATATATAATAAAATTGGTGCTAAAGGGTTACTCGAGTTTCGTAAATATATAATTAGTATCAGTTTGGCTACATGTTTCTCTTCCCAAAACAATAATTTTGAATTAGATCTGTATTGGTTTCATATACATTATGTAGAGATTGTTTTAAAACTCATTTTGCTTTTAAGCTCGTATTTAAATTGAATATTTGTTTTTGTTTAAATTTGATGTTAATAATATAGTCTGAGGTTACAAATATACACAAACAAATTTTACGTGACTAGAAACGATAAACATAAAATATGTTATCTTTTAGTAAATGAACCTAATTATCGCAAGAAGAGGAAAGTATCGGCCCCATCTACGTTAACCGACTGGTACAGTATTATTGCCAAAAAAAAAGTCACTTCAAATCTAGTTCAGCGAGTAGCACATTAGTATCAGTTTTGCTCCTTATTTTTCGTCGTTACATTATAATTTGCAATATAGTTCTACAACTAGTTTAAAAGTGGGAGTTTGGGACACTTGTGTCCATCCCTATGACATCTGCATGGTAAATTCGCCAGTTGTTTGTACGGAGAGGCGGTAGAACTTGTACTGTAACTGGTTCTGTACTAGTATTTTTTGCTACTGGGCTATGGACTGAATATATATATCAACCTGTAACATAAACCTTCTATGTGTAACTGTGAGATCTCCTTTTTAAGAGAGATAATGAGAGATTCTAAGATCCTGAAATTGTTCTTGGACTTAAAAAAGATTTGTATAAATTTAAAATTTTGACAGTAATTTATACACTAAAATTCGGGTCACCTCCCTCCTGGCTCAAGGTAGGTTTTTTCCAAGGTTGATATATTTTTATATTCGCTAAAGGGTTAATATAAAAGTTAATTTGCTTCCAAAGGGTCAAAAAAAAAACTTACGATTTGGTTGTTGAGCCTGCAGTGTTTGTCCAGTTGGTTGTTGTATATACACACCCTGTGTGCCATCTGGTTGGGTGCCACGTATTATAATAGGATTTTGTGTCAACTGTTGCAAACCATTCGGCCAAAATGGTACACTTTGTACCCAAGGAGCAGCATTTATTTGCAAAGGCTGTGGCTGGCCAGTAGCCTGTTGAATTGGACTTATTATTTGAGTAGTACCAGTAGGCATTCCTGTGGATTGAGCATTAACTTGGACACACTGTTGGGTAGCCTGTTGTTGTTGTTGCTGCTGCTGTTGAGCAGCTGTCACAGCACCAGATTGTACAGAGTTTGTGGTGGTGGTTACTTTTTGTACCACTTTTTGTTGCAGACCTTTTTGTGAATCTACTGTTCCTTTTTGCTGCTGCTGCTGCTGCTGTTGTTGTGCATTCGCTGCGGCCGTCATGGCTTGTAAAATATTTTGTTGCTGCTGTTGTGGAGATTGAGAGATTACATTGACTGGTGAGAATAGTAATGTTTGTGGTGATTGACTGGATGGTATGGCATATGTGGTGCCACTAGGAAAGCCAGCATTACCACCGATCGACATTTGTTTAGTATTTTGTGTAGTGGCAATCATTTGCGGAGCACCTCCTTGAAATGGCTTACTAGCAGCTATAACTTGTATGGGTTGTTGTCCTATACCTGATTGTATAAGATTACCGGGTACCAACATATGTGGATATAAGAAACCAGTGGACGGTTGCATTAGCTGGACCGTACGACCCTGTGTCCAATCACCAGCTGCCGTAACTTGCCCCGTAGCTGTGGCCAATTGCATGGGGGACATGGTACTGATTGTGGTAGAATGTTGTTGCTGCATGGCAGCTACAGCACCAGCGCTAGTGGGTGTATGTTGCGTGGCCGGACTATTTTGCCCCGCTCCACCATTTGCATCGGCTGCCGCTTGGGCCAATTGCATTTGCATCTGTTGCAATTGACCCTGAGTGGCGGCATCTAGGAGACCAGTATGCTTAATTTCAGCAGTGGTTCCACCATGTCCAGTTAAGGTATGTTGTTGATTAGGAAATTCTTGTTTAACTTGAATGGCCGCAAATGGCGAACCATGTTGCAGTTGATGCAATTGCTGTAACTGTTGCAACTGTTCCGGAGATATTTGTAGTGGCACCGTATTAGGTGCCACCTGTTGTGCTGGACTCTGTGACTTCTCCAGCGTGAAGCTATTTCCAGATGAACTATATAAAGTTGTCAAGTGGGAGGGGGTCGATGATGAAGGCGAAGACGAAGTTACTTTTGTAGTTTTTTTAGAGTGTGTTTGGTGGGTGTTGTGATGATGATGTTGAATATGATAAATGGGTGGTGGAGTTGAAGACGCAGCAGATGATGATGATGATGCAAAATCGTACTTTTCGTCAAATGTTATACCGGCTTTTTGTGCTAAAGTTTCTAAACACTTAAGAGGGCGTTCGTTTCCACTTGAACCACCACTAGTGGAAGAAATAGTATGTCCGTTTGATTTTTGGGTTTCGTTTGAGATTAAAGTGGCAGAAGTAACTTTTGAATTTGTTATTGAAGAGTTGTGGCTGTCGTTTCTGCTACTGTTACCGTTTGTAATGGGGGTTATTGTTGTATTTGGTGGTAAAAGTTGGTATTGTTGCTGCTGCTGTTGTTGTTTTTGCTCTACCAAGTGTGTTTGTTCACCATTGACTTTAGTTATCCTTATATTGGAATTATCCTTTAAGGGTTGTGTTGGCAGGTATGCGGTATTTGCAGTTGTATTTTCACTTTCTCTTGTGGCCGTATTTCTAAAATAAAAAGAACACAAAATAAATGTGTTAAAAAGAATGTAAGTTCATTGCGGTTTTATAAATTTTTGTATGCATAACACAATTTGTTTTAACATTCTATATAACGTAAAGAACTAGTTGATATTAGGAAATGTAGGCATAGTTGGAAAATAATTTTATTGTACCTTGAAATCCATTCACCTACCTCCTGCAGAGTATAAATTGGTTATACATATTTAATCCAATCTTTAATCAAATCGGGGAAACGTTAAATACTTTGAAACAATATATTATATTTCACTTTTTTAACAACAAATAAAATTTGTCAAATTTCTAAAATGACTGATATTAAGTATTACCAGATGTCTTCTTTTCAGAAAAGTTGGGAAAAAAATTTCCAGATTTATATACGGACATCTTTAAGAGGAAATTTACCATTTAGTTTGGTGATAACACTTGGACTCGGGAAGATTTATGGTTTCCGAAAATAGGTTTTTAAAAAAATGTATATTTTGGTCATAACTATTTTCAGCAAATGTATTCTACTAAAGATTTTCGATCTTTGGATATATAAGACGTATCCATAGGTCATATTATATCTCAAAATTTTAGTTTTTATAAAAATTTTGATGTTTTTAGCCCATTTATGGAGTATTTAATTACGGTGTTACCGTTCTAAAGATATAAATTAATCTATTTTGTGCCACGCCCAATTCGCGGACCCCGCCACATTTGGTCAGATATTGTGTATTGATAACCAAGATGCTTGATGAAAACTTTTCCTCTTTCCGTTCAAAAAAAAGTCTTAAGAAAATCAAAAAAAGGTGGTAAAAAAATATAAAAATAAAAAATTGTACAAAAAAGTTAAATAGACGGGGCTTGATTGCGCGACTAAAAGAAAAAAAGTATTTGTGACAAAGCGCTTAGACCACTGAGCCATTGAAGGACATAAGCAAACGTCGTTAATAGAAGTAAATAAAGAGTTTTCGTTTAAAACAGATTTGTTTAGGTTTTATTTAAATGACAAACCTTTGTATGGATTTGCTGTTTGTCTATAAAAGGGGAAGAGGTGAAAGACAAAAAGTTCAACAAATAAAATAAAAACAACAACAATCACGATCATAATGCTAATAAGTGTTGTCATATTTTTTTTCAAAAATCTTTTTGGTTCTAAAAAAGGCTTTTTTCGACCAAAAAAATATTTTTTTACAAATCGTTAAACGAGTTCACTAGAACTGCACGTGTTTTGTTTCTACAAAAACGTTTAATTTAGCTGGCAAATTTGCATTTGGGATTTTATTTCGCTTTTTTATTAAAAAATATTTTTAATTTCTTTAGCTTAATTTTAAAAATTTGAAGAAAAATAGTTTATAAATTTTTTTTTTTATAAATTATTATAAGTTATGACCTAAAATAGTTGCACTCAAAAATAAATTAAGTATAAAATTTTCCTAGTATATGAGAAATAAAATGGTTTAAAAATCTTTTTATAAATACTTTTAAATCGGAGCAAAAAAATAGAAATAAAAACGTTTGTATTTTGTTTGTATCAGAGGGTTTTTATAAAAATTTTGATGTTTTTAGCCTATTTATGGACTATTTAATTATTAATTTAAAATTTTATTTAATTAATTATTTAATGTTAAAAAAAAGTCTTAAGAAAATATAAAAAAAAAATTGTACAAAAAAAAAAGTTGAATTGATGGGAGTAGGTATCGAACCCGCGCCTTAGAGAAAAAAAAGTATTTATGACATAGCGTTTAGACAACTGAGCTATTGAAGCTCATGCAAAATCATCGTTAATAGAGGTATATAAAAAATTTTCGTTCATTAGAGATTTGTTTGGTTTTTATTTAAATGACAAATCCTTGTATGTGTTTGTTGTTTGTGTATAAAAGGTGACGAGGTTAAAAAAAAGAATTTCAACAAATGGATGTATTTGTTACGCGTAATATTCAACATACATATAAAAACAAAGGGATTTTACGGAAAAAATTAGAGGTAGTCCTGGTTTTTTGCTATTATCTCAGCCATTTATTAACCGATCTGTCTGATTTTTAATAGCAAACATATATAACAATCAAGTCCTCATTATGTCTGGGGTCTTCGGAAAACCCATTTCAACACACAGACGGACATCGTTAAATCAACTTCGCTCTTCGTAAGGACCCAGAATATATATACTTTATAGGGTCTAAGATCAATATTGTAAAAATTAAAAACGGAATGACAAACTTATATATACCCTACCCTTACACCTGTGGTGAAGGGTATAAAAATAAAAATCTGTTAAAAAAAATTAGTTTAGAAGTTATTTTTTATAGAAATATTATCAATTTGCGAATTTTATAACATTTTTGAATTTACAACTGGCTTCTAAGTAAAAATCATTTTAATAAAAAAAGGACGCTAGATTTTCGGCTAATATATTCCGAAAATTTGTCATGCACGAGGCAAATAAAACCGGTAGATCTGACGAGAAAATCGCGAAATCTTTTTTCGTTGCGAAAATACTGAATAGGGGTACAGCAGGGATGGAAATATGATTTTCTGTTATTGTACCAACCAAACAAATTTTATTTTTTCGATCCTTACGGTACCAAAATTTTTTCGCTTTTTTTTGAGCAATTTTATCGTATTGGGTCAGATTTGCTTAGACACTAAAAAGACTTAAAAAAAATTTAAATTGACGGGGTGAAACAAAATTTATTTAACCTTTTCAGGATTTGCTATTAAAAAATTTAAAGGCATTTAATAGCTTTTTAACAATAATACACTTTTTTTGTTTTAAGAGGTAATTTAAAATCAGATGTTCAATGTTGCCACTTCCGAATATTTTAGTACAATGTGTATGCAAACATTTGATGTGACACCAATTTAGAGCCGGTTCAACTTAAAACTGACTATTTTTTACTATAGTAGCTAAATAAATAAAAACAGGTTTTTAATTTAAAGTTGCTTTTAAAAAAAGTTGACTATGTTATGTTGTTTTATCTAGTTGTGTTGAAAATTTTAAAAAATTTCAAATTGAACTAAATGAGCCGTTGTAGTACCACGGTACCAACCAAGTTAAAAATGTACCAAAAAAAAGTACAATTGTACCATGTTTTCCATCCCTGGGGTACAGAGTTCCTAAAACATTTGTGACACAAATATGTAAAAAATTCGACGTTTCAGTGCATACAATTTACATGAATCTGCACAACTGAAAGGTATTTCTCAATTACAAATATTTTTGTTTTAATATCGATATATGAATGTTTTACAACCGTTTAAGTATTTTTTGGATGCCGTTTTAATGTAAAATAAAAACAGGTTAACAGTTTTTTTTATGAAACTCGAAAGCTTTTCGAATAAACCGAACACCAGTTTTTTTTTTAAAAGGACGGTGTGTTTAATATTATACTTTTAACAAATAAAATGTGCTATAAAGCGTTTGCATATTTTTTTATAAATTTTTCTGCGGCTAAATATAGCAAAAAATATGCTAACATGGCGGCACTACTATTTTTTACTATACCATTTCAACGCTGTATCTCGAGTACAAACAAACCACACGCATAAATCTATCGTTTGTGTGCTCCATAAAACACATCTAATTAAATCCCCGACCGCAGCAAATCAGTGCCCAAATTCTATAAGACGATTGTCGTCCACTTTCGAAGTTGAAATTCTATCGGTTTAAAGATGTTCCCTACCAAACTGTTGAATTATAAGAGTCAATTTACACGATGAAATTGATTGCATGCTTTTTTCTCAATTCCCTTTTTAAAGGTTTTTTTCAAAGTTATATCTTTTTATACGGTGATTTTTTTGCTTCACATTTTCCCTTTTTTCTTTCTAAAACCGAATGTGAATGAAGAAACAAAAGAATACAAAATATGTACGAAAAACGAAAACCGTGATTATTTTGTTACTCCGATTGCTTCCCTATCCCGTTCGCCACCAAACAAGAATTGCAGGCAAAAGTCAGCGTATAAATTGGATCAAAGATTGAAAATTACTGTCTTTTACTAAATTTGTAACAACAGTTTAAAATTTTTATGTAATATGGAAGATATTTATCTTTCAAAGTGCACAAAAATCGTCTTATAGAATCTGGGCACATCTTATAGACTTTGAAGGAACTAATTATTTTTTTGAATACATTTTATAAATTTAAATTTAATTTTTTTATTCCAAGAATGGATTCATTAAAAAGAACAAAACTGGAATTCATGTAAATTAAATCAAAAGCTGTGTTTACGCGGGAAGCGGTTGGCTTCTGTTATTCCCATAAAAATTTTACAAAAGGAACGTTAAGCGTTAACACTAAACGTTGGCTTATGTCAAATTTATACGGGAATGACATAAGCCAACTTTGTTAGCTTGCCGCATAAACACAGCTGAAGTACCAACGTGCCGTGAAGTAGTCAAAGGGGTGATGCACATTTTTAAAAGTTAAAAATTCCTTTACAAATTTTTTTTACATCAGATATCATCACCCAATTTTCAGATTATATTATATTTTTTATTCAACTCTGATATGCAATTGAAACTAGATTCAATTCGCAGTTTATTTGCGCACCCCTTACACAATCAAAAAATAGTACACAAAGTACGCCCAAAATAAAATTATATAGGATTTCCGCTATGACCGAAATCTCGTTTAAATCGGATTTTGGCGAAGATCTAGTTCATAACTGGGTTTAAAACCAGATTACCCACCCAAAGAAATACAGCTTCATTACCAAATTTTTGGAAAATCTATTTTCATAATTATGTTCGCACAGCATTCAGCAGAAGTATGTATGAAAATAATGTGTAAGTCTGGCATCACCTTATGCAAAAAAATGTAAACAAATAAAAATTTTAACAGCGGTATTCATAAAAATTTTAAACAGTATTTCAAACCAATTTTAAGCAAAATTTTCAAAAATTGTATTCATAAACGAATTTTAGCTTAAAATACCTTTTTTAAACCTTGTTTAAATAAACGAATTTTAAAATTGGTTCGACCATATTTTAAACCTATTTTAAGATGACATTCTTGCTTTGTGTTTATTTCCATTTAAAACATTTTTGCAAAAAATTGTCATTTAAACAAAAGAAGTTATTTGTTTTTGTTTAATAAATAATGGACCCTCTATATTTGATGAAAAGAATTGGTAAGAACCATTTTTATATGCAAAATTTGATATTTTTAATTGTATTTTGTTTATAATAGTAACTATTGCCCAAATTTCAAACAATCGTCAGACGAAAATTTATAAAAATTCAATTCCGGATAAAAAATTTAAGCAAAAATAATAATATTTTTGGATATTATTTATTGTGTTTTATAGTGATGTGTTGTTTAATCAAAACAAAGAAAATAAAACCGGATTTGAATACTTTTTTATCTACAATAAAATCATTATCTATGTAACACCTTTATTGGGCATTTTGTTTTGACTCTTTTTCTTTTTTTAGTTAATAAACAATTTTTCATAAATTTTTTGTTTTGTAAAAACAATATTTTTCTGAAAAACGACAAAAAAAATAGATAGAAACGAGTACCGTATGGTTTAGTAATCATTGATTTGCATCATTACGATTAATATGACAAATAAAAAAATACAGTGTTGCCATTTTCAAGTTAAAAAATCATTAAATCGTTTATTAGTTAAAATACTGATTATGAATACGAATTTTTAATAAACCTTTTTTAGACTTAAAATGTTTTTTAACTGAAATGCATTTGAAACTTGAATTAAGATTTTTTTATGAATACCGCTGTAATTATTTATGAAAACTTTACAACATGAGTTGTATATCCAAAAAAATTGCTTTCTTAATTGAAAGTAAAATCAAATGCAGCACCCAGTTTCTTTTTTTTTACCGGCAAACAACATTGGAATAGTGCCGGGTGGAACTCCCATGAACTAAGTGAAAAAACTTACTTCCAAATGGTCATCCTTTGTTAAAAAAAAACTTTTTTAAGCTTAATATATTAACATTGTGATGATAAAAAATCAAGGTAATAAATTTTGCACTCCGCCATTAAATAATTGGGTTTTTAGAAACATATTAAGTTCTAGGTTATTATTTTGGTTTCTTCTTTTTACAATATGTTGCAAATCGAAATCCAGTTTAGCTGTCATAGAAACTGGATTTAACTTGATTTCCAACGAGATTTCGGTGTAGTGTTGATTCAGCATTAGAGTTGCATTGAAATCTAAAGCATTTAAAAATAACTAATCATGTGATATGCGCGGAAAAACACTAGTAATAGACAAAATTGAATAAATCGCAACATACCCTTAACAACCTTACGGACCTTCACTGATTCAAAGAATAACATTTAGCGAATGAATTAATTAATCAATGTTAAAATACGAAAAATACATGCAAAACAATAACAACAAAAATAAATTGTTCCTCAAATAATTGTATGTCTCGTGTAGAAATTAAGTTAATGAAATTGATCTCCTGATTAGAAAGACGGCACAAAGTAATATTTCCGTATTGTATATGATGTTAAAGGCTTTTTAAACTGAGTAACATCTTTGTGAAACGCATGGAAGATGTTGAAAACGTAAAACATTAATTTACATTGGCAACATCTTTCATCTATTCAGCTGTCAAAAAAATAAAAGAAAAAGACGCATAATTTTTGTTAAAAATAAAAAATATTAAAAATGGATTTAGGAAAAGTATTAATCATTGGAGTAGTTGTTGCTTTGCAAGAACAAACCCGAATTTTAATGGAGTACCTTGAAATATTGAAGGCCATTCTGGAAGGAGATTACGAAGAAGAATAAATTTGTTTTGTTTATTTTCTGCAATGTAAGTTTGCTAGTGGTCACAAAGAAAATCAATTTTTTTTGCCATTTTTTTAGTGATGACACTTAAAATAACGAAAGAAGTAATATGGAACTAAATGAGAAAGGATCATCTTTCGCAGATGTTAACATCTTTGCAAATTGATGAAAGATGTAGGTCAGTGGAAAAAGCTTATTATAGAAATTCTACTCATCAATTTCCATTTACTCGTAGAAACATAAATTCCCATATGCCATCCATGAAATGTAAAAACAGTTGCTATTAATGGCTACTCTTCACCGTAACTAAAAGTGAAGTAGTGATTCTTTCAGCTGCAGCAGTAGTAAAAACCACAACATTGCCATCTGGCAACAAATATTTACAACTAATAATACGTCTAGCAAATCCTACAATCTAGAAGGCTGTCGCATATTCTAGTGAATTTCACCACCCATATAAATACGAATTCGAATGCTAATAATTTGTGATTAAATTGTGCTATGGAAGTAAATAAAGTCTCTTGTTTACTTGTTTTAAGATTTTTGTGTAAATAGAGAATAGCTATAGAAAATTTTAACTGTATTTATTATTTGCAGTGTAAAAAGAACTAGATTTATTTAAAGAGGAATAAATCAACGATTTAAAAAAGTAAAATCGAAACAATTGGTGTCAGAAGTGGGATTGCAATATAATAAGACGTCATAGAAGAGTTTAAAGTGGAACAGCTCAAAAAGGAGTTAAGTAAATTGGCGCTACCGACAGTGAAAAATAAGGTGGAACTGCAAATGAAGCTAATAGAGAAAGCGGCGTGGCAGTGACCTATGAATTTGACAAAAAAGAAGAAATTGAGGTTTGTATCTGTACAACAGAAGGTAATACGGAGTTAAGACCTCGAGAAATTTTTTACTAAGATAGACAACGAGAAATTGTTAACTAAGATGGAAATGAACGAGTAATTGCTAGCTGCTAGGGCCCAGTACGAATTATTTCGGAAACATCTGGTAGAGCAAAGGCCCCAACTTTCGATGGAAGCATACCATTTATTGTATTCAAGTTCCAGTTCGAAACAATTGCTGCCAAAAATGTTTGGAACAGCGAAGAAAAATCTATAAAATTGATTCCGGCCTTTAAAGAATATGCAGCAGAAATTCTATAAAGTGGTCCAATCACAAACGGAAATTGAGCGGTTGGTGCAGCTGACGTATCCGTATCAAAATTGAAGCGTTTGTGAGTGGAATTCGTAACTCTGATGTAAGATACGTGGTGTGTGTTACACAAAAATCGCCTTTTCAGAAAATGTCTCATTCGCGCAAACGAGGGCCCTACAATCTCTACATCAGTAATACAGCAGGGCAATCTTACTACTTATAGATACCGACGAAAGCGTATTTTTACAATAGACATAAGAGCATTACAGTCCGTCATCAATCCTGATTTAGTTAAAGAGGCAATTGAACCATTATACGGGGTGAGACTGCGCACTGGTAAAGTGAATGTGAAACTAACGATTGCCAATATAAGAGTCCATCGTATATTTATTGTGGACGAAGTAATTATTTCATGATTAGTAACGGCATTAATCTGCATATGGTGCAAAAAGTAATGATTTGGCAGAATGTTGAAATACCGTTTTACGTTGGGTATGAATTCAATGCTCAAGTAAGAAAGCTGGTTACAATCGTGCGCAGTAAGGGTAGAAAGTATGGTAAGCATTATTCAAGGACTGAGGAACATTCGGATATCGATTCGAGTGGAACCTGGTCAGCGGCACAACGGGATGACCCTATATTGTCGAAAATTATATCAGCCAAAGAAGAAACCAAGAGGCACAGACTACACAGACAGAAACCGACTGATTGAATCAAAATGGAGACTACAATATGAGTTAAAGGAAATGTCAAAATTGCGGTTATACACAGAAAGCGATAGATATAGAAACAAATATGTACCATTTTGGAAATCACTGCAAGGTCAAAAAACCATTCGGTTCAAAAATTCTTGTTTGAAATATGTCATTTGTAACCTGTCTGTTTAGTCTGTGCCAGGAGGCTTACTCGTGAGCAAGTATTAGCTGAAAGTCCCTAATGAAGGCATATTGGGTCCAGTGGAATAGCTGTTGCATTTCCCTTACCTTAACGTACCGGAAGTAACCATTGTGTCCGTCTAGCTCACCGACGTCAAGGGGGGTAAGACCTGTTACTTCCGGCAGAGGGCCGAACAATAAAATTTCTAAATTCACTCTTACACCTATGTAATTAAATTTCAATACTAACAAACAAAACAACAAAAAATTAACACTCAAAATTACAAATAAAATAAACACTCCTAATAATAAAAAAACTAACATTAACAGCATTTTCATTCTGGATACGGATAGACAAAAAACAGACCCTAACAGTAAATATAATACAGATTTACATGGAAATAAAAAGCTCTTAATATATTCCTTATAGCTGCCCACCCTTACATGGTAATCAACACTAAAAATTCACAAGATTTCCCCACAAACAGCAAACCGGTCACCCTACATACACTTACATTAACACACCATCATAAAGCTTTTAACCTGACATCATCTTACTTAATGTTCAGCCAAAAGAAAACATTTCAATTCAAGAAACAATCTTACAAAAGGTTTATTTCATAAAGCTTATCAATAATAATAAAAAAAGTAATAAAAAACCTTATCCTAAACATAAAAAAAACTATCTCTCAAATCGTTGGCCAACAAAAAAAAAAAACAAAATCCCGAATGGTTGCCCTAATTGAGAGAGCTCTCTAAAACAGGTTACCTTTTATTATTAATTCCCCGTATATCGGACTATACTGGAAACGTGAGTTTTGGGCTCACACAAAACAAAATAATAAAAAAAACTTATATACTAAAGACTAACAAACAAAAAAAATGTATTATATAAAAAAAAACTAATGCAAATCGGTTTAGACGATCGTATGTTTAGATTCTATTTAAAACTTGTATCCGTACTCTAAATTTTTTAAAATGCTCCGTAAATTTTCCATAAACTCACCAAAGTACTGGTTACACAAAAAAAACACTGGGGTACCTGATACAAATTTTTGGTAAGCTGCACTTGAGCCAAAAAGGATTATTTCTCTTCCAAATTCCACCTCAAATCCAAAAGAAATTATATCACTCGGTGGATTACAGCGAAACGGATCACTTAAGTGCCGCTACTTCCGTCAATAAAAAAAAAAACTGTAGTCCTGGGATAATAATACCAAAAACGGCCGCTACGGTCTGGTGAATCCAGATGTAGAAGTTCCTTGGTCACCTGACCCCAAACATCCCCGCTCACAAACTGAGTCGCCATTTCTCACAAAATCATCATATCTGTCATTCTTCCCATTTTTATTTCACTACTTTGTATTTCTTCTCTTAACCGTTTCGAATCAGCTGTTTATTGTCAAATGTGAAGTTAACAACCTGACACCAACATCCGCTACATAGCCTACAGGTGTTAAACGGTTCCTTATACCGTACATGGGATAGTGCCGACGGCAAAATTGTGACCAATGTAATTGTAGTACTGTCATCATCATGACGGTTCTAGTTAAACCAACGGTCGAGAGATTTAAACGCACTTTAGAGGAGTACCTACACATCAGAAGGCCTGGGACAAACACATTCCCGAATTTCTGCTGGCACGCCGATCGGCCATTCACGACTCCACCTCCCGGACACCTGCAAAATTAATCTTCGGGACGGAACTCAAATTTCCTTGTGATTAAGAATTTTCTACTAAGCCCACTGCAACAGATAAAGAAAACTTCAACTCTTCCCGGGAACAAGAAGACCTCAACGATCTTCATAAGTTTGTGCGCAATCGAATTAAAATGGTCAGCGCGAAGATGAAACGAAGTACGATCGAGCAGTGAATTCCGAAGGATTTAATGAGGGCCATCTAGTTCTGCTTTTTTACCCGCAACGAAAGAAAGGATTATCTCCCATACTAAAAATACATTGGGACGGATCCTACCGGGTGATTAAAAGGTCAAATAATGTGTTTTATAGAATAGACAAATATCAGAGTCTAAGATGCCTTTAGTCGTCACTGAAACAGCGACGAATGAACACGTGTGGCGGATGTATGCTGATTTTACTTTAATGCACTGAAAAAAATTAATAGCAATGTACGAAAAATATTTTAATAATACAAGATCTATAAAAATCTTTAATAAACCTAATAAAAAAACGCATTTTTTAATACAAAAATTTGAGTCCGATCGTTCATTCATTTATTCCGATCGAATGTATTGTATTTTTTTTCCTTCCAAAAATAGCATTTTTTTAATAGAATATTTATAATTTTTATCAGGCTCAAGATCATAATTTTTAATGTTACTAACGAATAGTGAACACTAATTTATTTTATTAAATGGAAAAAATTGTAAGGATCAGCGCTAGAAGGAGTGCACACTTTCGACCCGAACGACCAGGTCATCTTCAGCCTCCTTCTGAACCACCCAACACAAATAACTCATGGTTTTGAACAGGCATTTATATCACACACTCTAAGGAAAATGACAATGTGAAATTAAATTTTTCATTAGTGAATGATTACCCTTCCAATGAGCTTTTTTCCATCTATTTATAGAATACCCTTTGGCAATCATCCTCGATTCTCGAAGCACAAATAGACAGGGTTGCCATTCCAATTGCTAATGTTTCCATTTCTGGGAACGAATTGGGAATCTGGCATACTAATATTTTTCACGTCACAACATATTTAAGTGTTGTTTGTTATATTAGATTATAAATTACATCGTGCCCTATGTTTTTATATGTAAATTTTGTACATTATTTGATCTATCTGTTTTAATTATATATTTATAATTTTTATCAGGCTCAAGATCATAATTTTTAATGTTACTAACGAATAGTAAACACTAATTTATTTTATTAAATGGAAAAAATTGTAAGGATCAGCGCTAGAGGGAGTGCACACTTTCGACCCGAACGACCAGGTCATCTTCAGCCTCCTTCTGAACCACCCAACACAAATAACTCATGGTTTTGAACAGGCATTTATATCACACACTCTAAGGAAAATGACAATGTGAAATTAAATTTTTCATTAGTGAATGATTACCCGTACAAATGAGCTTTTTTCCATCTATTTATAGAATACCCTTTGGCAATCATCCTCGATTCTCGAAGCACAAATTGACAGGGTTGCCATTCCAGATATTTTATTAATATGTAAATATAATGAAATCATTAATATTGTTGGAAACATTTACAACTTTTTGTTTTTTATAAAATGAAAAAAGGCACCCTAATGTATATACATATGTATTTATTATTTTCCTTTCAAAAATTTTTGTTTAATTCATATTTCTTTAAAACTGTTTTACACAAAACATAACAGTCTCATATTTTATATAAAAAATAAATTCATACAGATACTAACACTGCTATTAACCCATTGAACATTTCTTACAGTGCAATTCTCATTTTCTCACCAACACAACTACATCTTTATTTTTGAACAGCACTGATCTAGAACGACTAGCTCACTACGGAAAGGGGAGACTAAGACTGTTCGGGACGAAGTCTGTGGGCGGCGGTGTTACGGAAATTCCATTCATCAATTTCCATCTAACTTGCTGAAAGATAAATTCCCATACACCAGCCCTGAGATGTGAAACAATTGCGAGCAATGACAACTCTTCACTATCACATGGAGCAGAATATTATATCGTGGTAATATGTGACTGCATTAACAGCAATGTTTAGAACCCACTCGATACAGCATTACCTTCCATCACTTTTACCACTCTCTAGTAATTCTCACCAGCATACCTAGGGTGCTGGGGGTTGTCTGTAATATAACAGCAACGCGATAAGAATATTAATTGGTAATTCAGACAACATTAAATGAGTAAATAAAGACCCTTGTGTACTTGTGTCCAGATTTTATTTGCAATATAAAAAGGACTAGATTTATTCAAAGGAAATAAATCAATAATCATAAAAGGTAAAATCGTATCAATATATTTTGTTGTGTACAACAACCATCTTATTGTATCGGGTTGTTAAGCATAGTAAATTGTATTGTAGAACGATCTTTTTTTTTTTTTTTTTTAATTTTAGCAATTTTTTAAAATTTTAGTGATTTATAAATTTTAGCTATTTTTTTAAATTTTGGCTATTTTGTTTTCTTTATTTATAATTTTATTTATTTTTAATTGTAGTTACGAGGGCGGATCAATAAGTCCGTGACTTTTTGAATGAAACACAGTTTTTTTTGCAAAAACAAAAATATTTGTCAATATAATCTCCTTTTAGCTCAATACACTTAGTCCAACGTTTCTCCAATTTTTGTATCCCTTCTAAAAAATACGATTTTTCGAGGTCCATAAAATAGGAATTTGTTTGATCAATAATTTCATCGTTGGAGCTAAATCTCTTTCCACCGAGCCATTTCTTTAGGTTTGGAAATAGGAAATTGTCACTGGGGGCTAAATCAGGAGAATATGGCTGATGAGGTACCAATTCGTAGCCCAATCCATGGAATTTTGACATTGAGACTACACACGTGTGCACCCGTGCATTATGGTGAATTGAGAGCAAGCGAGGCACCCATCTTGCAGAGCTTTCTTAAATCCAACTGATCATTTAAAATCGAAACCACACTGCCATATGAAATGACTAGGCACCAACAATCTCACGCACTTTTACTCTTCGATCGGCCAACACCATATTGTTGATTTCTTCAACATTTTCCGGTGTCCAATGTGCGACCACAACGAAAGTCAGTAAACCACTTTTTTACCATTGAAATCGATTGTGCAGAGTCCCCATAGTATTTATCAAGCTTTTCCTTGGTTTGATTGACGGTTTTTTCTTCAAAAAAAATAATGTTTAATGAGCTTTCGAAATTCACTTTTTTCCATTTAAAAAAAACACGAGATTGTTGTATGTTTTGAACGTAATGTAAATGACGGGAGCAGTGTTGCATTTCATATAACTACGAGGAAAGTTGGAAGTCATGGACTTATTGGCCCGCCCTCGTAGGAAGTCCATTGAACAATAAATATATTACGAAAGCTGTTTTCGTATATGAACTTCGCGGGAAAGTGAAATAGAGCATTAATATTGTGTGCCCTGCTCTACCTAATTTTTCTAATTTAGTGTCGGAATCAATTATATATTTATATATTTAGTAAATGTTGGAAAACCATTAAAAAAAATAATAATATTAATGTAATAGCAACCGAATCTGAATTAAGTCAAAAACTTTTAATTGAATATCAATTGAATAAATACACAATTAATACCAGCTTAACTTTTGTATAATGGGCGTAATAACACTGAAATTGAGAATATATCTGAAAAACATAATGATCTAGAAATTGAAAAAGAAAAGAAAAATGAAAGCCCTAAAAGAAAACAAAGATAAAACAGACCGTTGAATGGCATTGCTTGAAAACTCTATTAAGAGAAAAACCGTTATTATAAGAGTTATTGAATCCCAAACATCAGTTTATAAAGCTTTTAAAAATCATTTTAAAGAAAAACGTAAGATAAATAATGTTTTAACCATTTTTACATATCCCTTGGCATGGAAAACAGCTCTGGTTATTCCCATCCCTAATGCCAGCAATAAATACCTACCAGTGCTCAGATACCTACCGTGTAGACGAACAAAAACCAATAGACATCTAAGCATTGCTTGAAATTACGGGTATAAGGCACGCATTGTGCCTATTTCCATACTCCCTGCTTTATCAAAAGTCGTTGAACAATTTTTAAGAGATCAGTTGATCAACTCAACTCCCCTTAGGATTTATGAATCACAATATGCTTTTCGTAAGGGTTTTAATACTACATCTCTGCTTCTTAGACTTACTGATTTCATAAGGTCAAATATTAATGAGGATAAGTTAAGTATTTTGGTTCTATGGATCTCTCAAAAGCTTTTAATTATAGTGATTTTACGGGAATAATTAAGAAGCTTAAGAACAAATATAAATTTTCGAAGTCTGCTTGTAGGCTTTTATTGCCCTACTTGATTAATAGGTTTCAATTTGGAATGGTTAATGGTGTGGAATTAGAGAAACTTCCTCTTATTTCTGGAGCACTTGATAGTTAGCTTTCATTTAAATCCTAAATTGATGCATTAACAGATAAAGATTGGGGCTCCCTGCGTAGGATTTACCGTATTGAAATTTTCCTTACGTATTACACAAAGTTGGGAAAACGCTTTTTTGATGTCCCAAGTCCTCTGTGGCCTTCAAGTAGTATCTGGAAACTACACTCAGAATATTATGTAGTTAACTGTTTGTAGTTTAATAAAAAAGTTTTCCGTTTCATTTAAAAATAAAGGAACATACATTTATTTTTCAAAGAAATATCTATATTAACTTTTTTATACATTTATTCGAAATGATTTACTATCATTTAACGATTTTTTTCAGTTTCATTTATTTTTTTCATTTGTTTGAAATTTAATAAAAATTTACCCACAAAACGGAAACTTGTGGTTTATTTGTGTCCGTAACAGTTATTACAAATTTAAATTTTGTTTGCTGTCTGTTTCAAAAAAAAATATTCAAAAAATTTCAATGTGTTGTTTTATTTAAATTGGTTGTATATATACAAAATTTTTCAATACAATATACAAACATATTCATACAAAAGGTGTTTATAGCTTCATATGCATACATACATTTTGTATTGTACGAGTATATTAAAAAAAAAAAATTACAAAAACGGAAATAATTTTAAATAAATGAAAAAAACATTTATTTTTTAAGGATTGGTAGGTAAAATTTTGACATTTATTTTAACTGATTATATCATTTGTTTCTTACGGATGTGTCAGTTGATTAATCAACATTTAAAAATAACAAATGGTTTTTAAATGAAATATCATTTCTTTTAAATGATATTTTCAGTTATTTTAACTTACAAACTTTTTTAAGTGTATTGATATGAATCTTAAGAGACAGTGAATATTAATGTTCGGTTTGTACATAATGTTAAACGTAGAGAGATCATAGTTCAAGTTGTGTTAAGCGTTTTCAAGGATGTTCTTTTGAAAATTTTATTAAATATCGTAATTCGATTGTTTCATAGGGTAATAAAGGTGGTAGACCAAATTATATATGTAGAGCAGTTTTGATCCCTTTTTTTTTGGTAGAAATATTCACTTTGATTCTCCTAGAATTTAAAAGGTCTTTCGTTACTAGAATTACTCGTTGTTGGAAGATCTTGCCTTACTCATTGCGAATTTACTCGCGGTCTAATAATGTTTTCCGTTAAAAGTTTTTAGCATATTTTTCTAGTTTAAATTCTTAATTGAAGTAATATGTGATGCTTGGTTGCGTTACCTCTAATTGGACCTTTCTACTCTTGCTTTTTCGAATTATTTTAACATATGCTTTTTAATACATTATGGCTGGGGAGCCAGTAAGATTGGAATTGGGAATAAACTTTATTAATCTGTATTATTGAGTTACTCTTTGTATCACATAACTTAGGTGTTATTATTATTACTGTGTAATATACAAATACTCAGTAAGGAGAGAGTAGTCACAGTTTAATGCAAGAGAACTTACTGGTTTTTACTGACTAAATTTTTAAAAGTAAGAATATGTAAGAAATATAATTGAAATACATAGAATTTGTTCAAACATATTAAATGTTTTTTTATAAAAGTAAAAAAATATGTAAATTTAAGCCTATTTACGATGGAAGAAGTAAGATGGAAGTCCGGAATGTTCGTGGAGAACACTTCACATCTAATTTCAGTTTTTTATTCATATTTTCTATATTGACCAGTTGAATTTTTTGTTTTGTTTGGTATTTACTATCAGATGTTTTAACTATCTTACTAATTCTTAAAAATTTTCTGTTTTCAGTTTTTGACGGACCAAAACGGTACGTAAACGAAACGTATGGCTTGTTGGGATGTATGTATTTTACAAAAAAAAAATCATACTTATATTTTACTAGAATAATTGTAAAAATTACTTGAAACTTATGTAGTTGTTTAATTAAATAACACTTAGTTAATGTTCCCCATTTTTTCTGTGTGTATCTTTTTTAATTGACTGCAGACACAAACATGTTTGATTCTGTTGTGCAGATCAGAGTACATTAGCTGTGTTAATGTGGCAAACTATCAACGTTGGCTTATGACATTCCCATAGCTCGTATCCTCCCCGAAGTCAGATTAAATTCCAACCGCATTGCATCCGTCATTAACGAAATCCAACTCCTTTTACGTACTGAAGTGTGAGAACAAGTAAGAACGTTAATTTAATATAAACTAAATTGTGTATAAATTTGTTTCATTCTAACACCAAATAAAAACGAATTTTTGACGATTGTATTTGTAAGCATAATTTGCCAGAATTTCAAATCTCTTGTCGAGTCTGTATAGTTTGTACTCACATGTTGAAACGAGTTTACACTCACGTTATATCTTGATAAAGAGGTGTAAAGCGGCCAATACACTATCAACCATGCTGTACAGCATGGCTTGATGACTCCGTGTATTTGTTTTTGTAATGGCCATCAAACAACGCTATATATTATCAAATAACGCACATGTTGTACAACATGCTTGATAGTTTATGGGCCGCTTAACCCATCTCATCCCTTGAGTATTTTTGAAAAACTTCCGCCATGCACAAAAAAGTAAAGAAAAACATAGCTAAACAACTATTCGAAAAAACCTCAGACATATTACTATGGTGTCTGGCAAAAAAATAGGAAAAACACCCCCACAATAATTTTTAAAATAAGGTTTTTACACAACCCCTTGTAAATCCAAAGCACACTTTTTGTCCTAATACAATAGTGGCAAACTTGTAAACAATTTCGATTCGTATAAATTACCATATTTACGTTTCGCAGTCATATTACATTCTGTAAGAGGGAAATTATGGCACAGATGTAAAAAGAATGTCTACTTATTATGAATACAGAATTATATAATCTTGTACCCTGCAAATAGCACCTCATTCGGTTGATATTAAAGAAATAAGGGTTGAAATTTTGTGCAATAGCACGAATAAAGCCACCAAAAAAGGTGAATTTTTAAGGAAGAAACTACTAAAAATTTTTGGTAGAAAATTAAAGGGTTGTGTATTCGACGTTTTTGTTAAAGATATTTTTTATAAATTGAACAGAACCATTTTTTTGTAAATTAACAAAGAGAATTTGTATCAAATGAACAGTTTTTAAAAAAAATAATAATACAATGTGAAAAATTAAAATATGAAAATACTAAACAATCAAACGGTTTACAGGTGCGCATACTAACCCATCAAAATTTCAAAATACTGTAGTTTTTTCTACAACTATCTTTAATGTTTTCTCCTTTATGTCAAATTTGTCTATTAGTGTGTAAGTATATTTCATATTCAAGACCCGCCTCCTGGAAAACGATAGAAGCGCCCCCGTGCACCTCGAATTCAAAGCAACCCAAATGTTATCCACTTTTTTAAAATGTTAAAAAACGTTACAATAAATGTTTGTTGAGAACTTATCTCCTAACCATTTCATTTCAATTCGTGTTTTATTTACGCACCCCTTATACGATCAACAAAATGGTAAACAAAAGTCAATGTGCGTGTGAAAAGGTTTTAGGGCTGTATATGAATTAAAAATATATGTATACAAAAATACTTAACTATAATCTGTTCCTATCATGCTCCTTCCTATGATAGGATCAGATTATTATTTGGAAACACTAATTGTAATAATTGCAGCATACTTATCCCCAACACAGATTTTTTTAACAAATATTTCCAAAATTTATGAGTTAAATCTTAAATTTAATTGAATTTAAATTCAGACTTTTTTAGTAGATTTCAATTTAAAATGTATATATTTTACAACATTTTTCTAAATATATAAAACAATAATATGAATAATTAAAAAACTAAAGGCATTCGGAAAGAAATTTGTGGAAAAGAAAAATGCGCAAGCATAGGATTAATGTGTTATAATTAAAACACATAAAACTATACAGACGGGGTACCAATGATATATGCATGTCAAACAAGAATTCTCGAACCGTATGGTTATTTTTACATTGCAGTGATTTGCAAAACGAGATAGAATAAATAAACTGCTTATAAATTGTATCGTACATATTAGGTGTGTTTGACGTACGTTACCGTGGGTGCCCGCGGTAACCCAATCCTACCAGAAAGCATTTCTTGTAACAAAAATTGGGTAAATGAGAGCCAGAACTTTCCCGTAATTTTTGTTTGGGAAAAATTGTAAAACTGTCAAATCATCAACTGCTGCTAATAAATCAGCTGTTTTGCAATTGTAAAAAAAATAGAGTTAAATAAAAAATTTACTAAAAAGAACTTTTTCTTCTTAATAATGAAAAATACATTTGGAAATGTAATTAGTTATTAGCCATTTCAAATATATTTATTAATTTAGCTCTTTTTAATATGAATAAATTTGACGTTTATTTTTGGGTATAAAATGTGGTTTTGTGCGTTCGCAGTAGTTTGGTAATTTTTATGGTTTTGTGGGAGAATTTATTGCTTACTCTCATTTTACATATTTTTTCGTATATCTATCACTTTCTGTTTATTACTACAATCTTGACATCTCCTATTGTTTATTTTTTAGTCGACATTTTGATTCAATCAGCTATTTGCTGTCTGCGTAGTCAGTGATGTACGCATGCAGTGGTGGCCATTAGGTTAGCATAGTATATGTAAATTAAGAAAACTATTTACCCCATTAAGCCAAGCCGGGTTTACGATACACAACAAGTTATAGGATCTGTCAAAAAACGTGTCAGATAGCCGAAATCCAATAGTGTAAACACATTTTGTTTGATACGAACATAAAATCCGATTACAAATTTTGACAGTAAGGTTGATTTCTTTGTTTTTAAAAATATTTCATAAAGTTATGAGAATAAAATGGTATCAGTATTGCATTTTTTACGAACAAAGAAAAACGAAAAACAAAACAGCTGTGAAGCACACTGGCGTTAAAAGACAATTGAACAACAAACAAAAACAGCTATTTTGAACTAATCGCATAAAATTTGCAACTGAAAGTTTAAACCCATTTTATAGGTTTTTTAATTCGATTGTCCTTAGGTAAAATCAGTGTTGTCTATTACGTTGCATGCAATTATTGCGTGCAATTTCTGTTTGTTGGCGAACGGGGTAGAGAAGCAAGCGGGGTAACAAAAAAGTCACGGTTTTCGTTTTTCGTGCATGTTTTTGTTATCTCTCTTTCACACTCATATGTACTCTCCTTTTGTTGCTTCATTCACACACATTAAGTTTTCGTGCAATTAAAGTCACCGTATAGATATAACGTTGGAAGCAACTTTGAAAAGGAAATTAAGAAAATTGCACGCAATCAATTAGATCGTATAAATTGGCTCTTACTTATATATACTTTAAAAGATTGATGTGTTTTGACAAACACGCCATTATACAATGCATCATGTTTGACAAAAAATCAAAGAATTTTGTTTTCATCCAACATGTTTGTCAATCCATCAAACACTATCAAACTCATACAGCCGACAAGCATGCTTTAGTCGCATTATTCTCCTTTTGTGCGCCTAAAAGTAGGTCCCTACTATTGTTTTGATTTACATTCGTTTTTATGGTAATGCAAAAAACAAGAATTTTTATATGCAAATTGGAGGCAACAAAACAATAATAAATTTTTATTTTTTTTTCTATGCAAAATTTGATGTATATGCAAAACAGCGGGTGAGCTAAGTCGATGATGGATACTTTAGAGCAATGAGAAAGAGAATAATTACAATATATATAATAATTAACTTAATTTTTTCAAAAATGGTCAGTGTGTCAAACCAAAAATAAGTTAACGAGCTATTAAACAATATTTGCATCTACCGTTGACATTTTGGGTCAGCTCGAATCTCTGTAGTCATATCACTTTGATTAAACTACTGTATATATGTATAAAATCTTATCGTGCAAAGCACAGACTTCACAGACAGGAAACAGCTGATTGAACCATAATGGCGATTAGAAAAAGAGTAACACGAAATGTCAAAATTGTAGTGATACACAGAAAGGAATAGATGTACAAAAAAACTGCCCAAGCCCCATTTCACACAGAGGCTTTATGCCCACACAGAGAAATTTTTTTCGACAATTTTCGTATACATTTTGTATAAAATGAATGAAAAACAAAACACAGAATGCAAAAACAAAACGAATTACCGAGAACAAGCAACTCCGTACCAATTACCGCTCTTCTTTCCCCTCTCATTCACAAACTCAATAGTTGTCCACCAAAAGTTGCTCTGTGCGAAATGGGACTAAGCAACTTATTGAAGACTTTCTGACTTGAATACTTACTACACTTAGTTGCAAACATTTGCAAAAACTGTTTCCCTTCTTATATTTCTTAAATATATGGATTTTTTTCAACAAGTAAATCTGTATTTATTTTTTTTTTATTTTAAAGAAACAAATGAAAATATTAATAAAAAAAGGAAATAAAAATGCAACAGTGCGTGCTTAAAAGCCAGGGTTGGCAGGCAATACCGCTAAAATACCGTTATCGATTTAATACCCTTTCAAATGAAATAACTTCACCGAATTAATAGAAAATAGCGTTACCCTTATCCATAACCGCATTCGTTTCGGTTACCAGCTATGATAAAAACAATAACATATTTGAGATTTTATAATTCGAACGGTATTATTTTACTCCTCAGAATCAGAAGAATATAAGGCCAAAAGCATTAAAAAATATTGATGTGTAACCCTTGTATTCCTAGGTGAAATCTGTTGACATTTGTCATGCTGAAATTCAAGAAATTGTAGACGTTTTTCATATCCTGATTAATATTCCTCTACCATGCAGATGTTAAGTTAAAAATTAAGTCCTGGTAATTTTCTAACAATTAATGATTGTATGTCTTTTCTATTAAAATTTGTGTTAAGTGTAGAGGTTGCTGCGAATTCCTGGCGGCAAAATCCGCATGTTCATTTCCCCTTATATGACTGTGTCCCGGAACCCAATCCAGAACAATGCTTGGGAATTTCGCAGCTAAAATGTTACTAATGTTAGAAGTGTAATAACAAATATTTAAAACATTTTGTACTGCTTGTATTGCGGACAGAGAGTCTGAGCATATTGCAAATTTTCCATTTTTGTTCCTCACGTGTAAAATCGCTTCATAAATTGCTATTGACTCCGCAGAAAATATGGAGCTGTGGGTTGGTAAGTTTGAATTTCGAATAGTTGAATTCCCTATTGTTTTGGATCCATCAGTGTATAAAAATTTGAAAACCTTTAGTGTATCCTTGATAGTAGCAAACTTTGTTTTAAATATTGATATATAGTGGTGGATTTTGATAGTTCGTGCAGAGATATGTCGATGGACCTAGGATCTAATGACCCAGGCGGGAGTTGTTTTATCCTGTTTTTGCAATTTTGTATTGCCCTGATGTAATTTTAGGATTTTTTTTTAGAAGATTTCACTTCTTTCGTTATCTGTTTAGGTGGTGTTGGTTGTTATATAATAAAATGCGAAAAGCTTCGTCGTAAGAATTTCTCTTTGTGTGTTTAATCCTCTAATGTTAGCTTCGAACAACAAATTAGGAGCTAAACCATATAGTGGGAGACCATAATACATGATCTTTAAAATAAAGGAATTGTAAGCTATATTAGTAAGAGCGTTTTTTTTAGCTTTTTTCAATAAGCTTGCTTTAATTTTTCTTTTTTAAATAATTTTTAAAATTTGATCTTCTAAAAAACTACAATTATGTTGTATCATTTTTAGTGTTGTTATTTAACTTCACCAAGGAGAGGAGCTTGTTCCCAGAGGAATAAGTCCGGGATAGTAAAGCCGGGATATCTGGCTGGCCAAAATAAATCAGCGAAACGCGAGCTTACACGCTTTGGGAAACAATCCTCCAAAGTATGTACGTATTGTGTGGCGTGCAGAATGACAGTATGAAATCATCCCCTTCTTAATTGAGTTCCAAAATCACGCGTTTTTGAGGCATATAGCAAATCAATGTTATTCATCTCACGTGTCTACTTTACGAATATCAAAACCAAACTGACATACGATGCTATTTTAAAATATGACAGCACTTTCCAATAGTGATACTTATTGCCCTACCTTGTAGCGTTCATCTCCAAATAATAATTTTAACTAACTGCAAAGTTTGATCAACAGAGAACCACATTAAAATAAAAGCTACAATGTGAAATTTTTTTCAAATAAACTCTGCAATAATACAATAGAACGTGGTATGTACTTGAATTTTAAATTCTACGTATAAAAAACAAATATTTTACATCTCAATGCAGAAAAAACACACACGAACAAATGCATTATATGAATATTAGTATTGAATTGAATAACGAATTAAAAATAATTGACATGGAAAAAGGAGATATTAATGAAATAGCAAATCGAAAATAAACGGGTATATTTCAAAATACAGTGGCTCACAGTTTATTTCGTGTGAGGAACATTTCTTCCTTTGTTGTGCTTTTTTTAGTGGATTCTATGAATACCAATTTATCGATACCTACTGACAATATGCATCCCAAATCCATACATGTACGCATCCATGTTTTACGCTGCCACGTAATTTTTTTGTTTGGAGCTCAGTATATGGTTGACCTCATCATCTGATGCTGACATATTTAATTCGCTCTCATCAGCAAAAAATTACTGTGTTCCAGAAAAAAATCTTTGTTTTCATGATCTTTTGCAAAATATATGCGGACTTTTTGATTTTACTTATTAATAAACGGATTGTTTTTGCTGTTCGCCCATGAAAATTAGCATCTGTAAGTACTCTGCGTACAGTTTCTGGATGATATTTTTTTCCAAGAAACATTTCAACATCCCTGTCCACAGCTGGATCTTCTTTAATCTTTCGCAAAATCCACCTCTAAAAGCTTTTTGGGCCTTTCTTCCTTTGTTGTGCTCACGATTTTCTCAAACAAAACGCTAAATAATATACTGAACCGTAGATGAAAAATTTCAGAAATTTGTTTTTGTGTTTTCCCACTTTGGAAGTGTTCAATAACTATTTATTTTATTTATTTATTTATTAATCATATAATTACAAATTATATGTTAATACCCTAACCGAGCACTAGCAACAAAGGCCTTCGGCTCGTTGTAGCGACAGACCAGAGCCTCTGGTGGGAATTGAACCCACGACCCCCGCACTGATAAGCTAGCACGCTACCAACTAGCCTACCGGGGCGCTCAACTATTCAATAACTACCTCGCATTTTCTATTGACTGATTTTAATGCTTTTGCATAAACGCACTCTTTGTGATATTATTGTTTATGATTTGATATACCGCTAGCTTTTTGAATCGATAACTTCAAAAAAGATAAGAATAAAAATCATCACCCGAAATAAGCTGTGACATGAGAATTATGCGTTTGTGTAGTTTTTTTCAGTAAATCGTTCAATGTTTGTATTTGTGTAAATTTGTGTGGTGTTTTATATTGAAGACTTAATTATCTACAACACTGCATCATTTATTTGTAGCGTTCAGAATAAAATATACCACTTTAATGTTTGGTTTTTCAAAAACGTTAATCATACGAAATAAGCTGTGAGTAACTGTACATTAAAATTAAAAATGATGGCTGCACGTTAAAAATATCACACTTACAAGAAAAAAATTAAGTCATAAATTGTAACAAAAAATTGAAATGAAAAAACTCAAGTTTTAAAAAAATCACAAAATTTTTCGAGGTATGTATTACCAAAAACAGGCAGTCGTCATTAAAAGAGAGAATAAACTTCAAAATTTATATGGCAGTCTTTTTTGCAGTGTATACACCCAAAGGAAAAAGAAATGTACTTCTGAAAACAACAACAATAAAAACATAAAATGTAAACAGAAACGAAAAGGGAAGATAAAAGTTGAATAACAAATAAATGAAAAAACTATCAGAAACCATTGCAAGAAGTCTGAAAAACATGAAGTTACAAGTAGAAATTTTCTTTACAGCAATGTTTACAATAATAACAATAAATCCAAAAGAGCGGCAGAATGTCGTATAAACTGAAAGTAACAAAAAAGACCAGACAGCGACTTGCTTGTCACAATCAATTTGGTACAAGGTCCAAGAGAGGGTGTAACAGTAAACATAACAACAAAAAAGTATTGCAACATACATTATAATTTCCTCTCATTTGTATTTTAAACAATGCGCCAGTTTTTGTCTTAGTTCCCATTACTAACACTATAGTATGTTCCCTTTAGAAATAAAAGAAAAAAAAATCATACAATATAAAAATGAAAATAACAAATTCACAAGACAACCATCATCATCATCAATAACAGCAGCACGAAACAAAATTTTTGAAAAACTGTTAATACATCCACTACATTCAGAAACTCTGTAGAAACCATTTACGAAGGCAGGCATAACCATAACGAAGACTACATGGATTGCAGTATTCAAAACTCAATACCGAGCAAAATAGCGAAATGGAAATACAACAACAAATCACAAATGTTATTAACCCAACAATAAAAAATAATTAATCCCCTCTCTTTAGGAACAGGGTAAAAATAAAAAAAACCTAAGTGAGTATACCATTTCATAAAAGTATTGTGTGTTATTTGTATGCTTGCTTGCACATTTTAATTTTAGCTTCTTAGGTTACTCTATACTACATGTGGTGGTCGTCATTGTTTTCTTTTCAGCCATAGTTGTTTTTTTATTATTCATTTTCAAGTTTTATCGTTCTACATATTTGTGTAAATGTTGAATTGTGTGTAGAGCCGGGTAGTGGGTTTAAGTGCGCGCGCATTTTTTGACATTTTATCGATTAATTTTACATACAGATTTTTTTCCTCGAAGGTAAGAAAGACATACAATAACGTAGCTTGGCATACTCCAAATTAGAATGGGAGAACAATATTGCGGAAAGTTTCTCATAGGCAATAAAAGTGATAAAGATGGAGTTTTGTCAGCTTTACTCAAATCAGAAAAAGGGTTGCCAAATAATAACATTTTCAAAGTAAAATTGTAGTCAATTGTTTGGTCAGTGAATTAATTCCCAAAATATAAATTTAATTAAAAAAAATAATCGTAATAATATACAAAAGAGGTCCCAAAAGTAGACTGCCTAAAATCAAAGTGGGCGTGAAAAAGAAGTTGGATCGCATATGAATTAAAAATACACAAAAACAGTTTAATCTGTGGCTATCATGGAAAGGTGATAGGCCCTAAGTATAGATAACTTGATAATTTTACGGTCTATTTTTTGGACAAAATCCAAATAATAATTTTGAACAAACTGTTACGTCATGGTTAAACACCAGATCAGTCGGTTTTAATAAAAAATATTTAAACTTAACTTAAACTTTTTTAAATACTATTTTTTTATTTACAAATATTAATCATATAATTACAAATTATATCCTAATAACCTAAACGAGCACTAGCAACGAAGGCTATTTTCTTGTTGAACGTAAATAAACTGGTGGGAATCGAACCACCATCCTCGCACTGATAAGCTGGCATGCTACCAACTAGCCTACCAGCGTGTTCATACTAATAAATTCATAAACACTTTATATCATTAAAATCTGTTCCATAAACCTCCTATAACTTTATAAAGTGTTTATGAATTAACACTTCAAAATATAACGTACACTATTCATTCTCTGGACGTTATGTACAAAAATATTCAGCCCATGGACATTGCCCTCAAAGTCAAAATTGTGGTAGTGTTTCTGGGGTTTATATCCGGACACTTTTCTGCAATGTATTCAAGTTTTTTATTATAATCATAAGAAAATCATGTCAGTTGTAAACTACTAGCCAAATTTATGGTTTATTTATGACATCATATAGACTGACGATATTTCAAAATGATGCCACAACAACATTACTATGAATTAATACCCAATTTAGTTGTTTTTTTAAATATGCATTGTTGCAGTGTTTTTCTTTTTGTTACTAAAATTAACAGTATTTAAGCCATAAGTAAAACGTTATGCATAACAGCTGTATCGAATTACCTTCACACTTAAAAACATAAACCAAGATTTTGGCAACTCTGCATAACCCTCTAAATGAATCTGCAAATTTTGTTGTTTGACGTCTGCCTAAAATTTCTTTTGTAATTTAATCTTTTGCTTTTGGATATTTTGCAATGTTTATAATTTTCCTGAAAAATGGAAAGACAAAACAAAAAACAACCACCGTCATTGAAACAACATTATGTATATGAAATACACACATATTCCCAAACATAGAATAGATATTGAAGAGAGAGCAGTACCATTGGACTATAAGAAATAAAAATACTTGCTGTTAACTTTAAGTTTGAGTGCGCAAAGGCAATACTTTAAATCCATGGCAATACAAAGTTGGTAACATTGACCAAAAGAACTGAAAAAAAATTACAAAATACATAAACAGCCAACAACTTTATGGCAGAAGCAGCAGTTGTCAACACAGCGGGAAACTGGTTTTGTGATAAATGTGCATTTTGGGAATATAAAAGACAGCAACATGTCTGTCTAACTATCTTTCACGTACCTTTGTTCGCATTTGTAAAGTAAGAAGAAGATAATTAAAAAGCAATACTAACAATGCTGTCGTTTTAGCGTTTTTTCTGAAAGTTATAAGATTACTGACGATGGCATTTGGTACACAATACCAAAAAGTGCTCTCTGCGTCATAATATACTCAAGGCTAACTTGGGGGTTACACGTTCAATTTTTGGATTTCAATTTCTTTCAATTTGCAATACACTCACAGTTTTTTACTAACACAATCACACTTTTTGAAATTGAAAACTGGATGGTATTCTATTTCTCATTCAATCCGTAAAGCAATTTTAACAGCAGATCACAATTCTTGTAAACAAATTTTCATATTTTGTTCTACAAATACTCTGCCACAGTAAAACAATTTGTACTTTTTTCCTTGATAAAGGCGTTTTGGAAACGAAATTGTATTCAAATTGCGTGCAGCCTACGTCACAACTTCAAATTTAAGAAATTTTGACATACAGTATGTGTAAAAAATTTCAATTTAATAATGAGCTTTTTCTACATTGTCTGCAAAAAAGGATCGTAAATACCCTGTATATTTTACGTTAGTCAGAAAGGAAAGAATTTTATCTCGATTTCCAAAATTATTCCATCACCCAAAAAATATTTTAAAAAATACAACTTCAAAACTATTTTGTGGAAGCTAATAAATATTGCATGTATTTTTTTTTCTTTTATCGGAGAGTAAATAATTGAGACTCGGCATCAACAACATTGAAATTCTGTATATGGATAATTTAAATACATTGGAATGATCTTTAATAAATTCTTTAAATTCAACTAACATGCTCGCATAGTTCCAGAAATATCAAATAGAATACTGAGTTAATTCTTAAGAATTCTCTATAATAAGAATTTACCTGTGAAAACTAACAATTTACTATATAAAACGAATGAAAGAGAAATAGGGAAACATTTTGAATCCTTTTGTAGGCAGTATTGAAATACTTTGGACTTAATGTTTGTGACAAATTTAGAAGATTTATAACAAGGAATATTTTTCACGAAAACAGATTTATCTCTGATATTTACGAACATCAGAAGCACTCTAGTAGGACAAATGTTAGTTATTTATCCCCCATTGAGTGAAACTGCACCATTCTTCGATTTGTCCACCTCTTTGAGACAATTTTTTTTTTCTCAAACAGTCAACAAACAAACAGAACCAGCCGACCCTCATTAAATCCTTCAGAATTTGCTGCCCTATCGTACCTCGCCTTCATCTTATCGCTATTTTAATTCGATTGCGCACAAACTCATGAAGTTCGTAAGGTCTTCTTGTTCCCAGGAAACGTTGTCGCTGTCTTTATATATAGCGGCGTGCTTAACACCAAATTCTAAATTGCCAGGCAATTTTAGTTCCGTACCAAAGATTGTTCTTGCAGGTGTCCGGGAGGAAGAGTCGTGAGCTGTCGATTTGTTCTACTAAAATTGTTCACGACTTCTTCTTACTGGTCCTTTGGTTGCGATGCATTGCGCGCAATTTTCTATCCAATCGCCTACAACTTGTGAACGGCCGACCCAGTAAAACCGTTGTTTTAACTTCTATATGATTTTTGTGACACCAAGATGACCACCACTGGAACCGTCATGGAACTCCTTCAATACCTGGTTTATCCTAGATGCCGTCACCACAATTTAGTTTTAGCTCTGCCGTCTGCACTTTCTCATAAACGGTATTAGCAATGGCCTATCACCTGTAGGCTATTCCACTGGGCCCAATATGCCTTCATTAGTGGACTTTCATCTGATATCTGCTGGCGGGTAGGCCTCCTGTTTTATCCCCATATGCATATTAACGCCGTAACTACAAATCATGCAATCTGCATCAATAATTACTTCGTCCACAATATCGGCAACAATACATACGTGATTGATGCTTATTTTGGAAATCGTTAGTTTCACATTCACTTTGCCATAGACAGCACCAGTCTACCAGTAGCTGTGCGCAGTCTCACCCCATATAAGGGTTCAATTGCCACGTTAACTAAATCGGGCCTTATGACAAACTGTGATGCTTCTCTGTCTATAGTAAAAATGTGCTTTATGCCGTTGATATATCCGCAAGCAGTAAGATTTCTTTTCTCCTATTGTATTACGGATATGAAGATTGTTGGGCCCTCGTTTGTAGGTGCTCGATCGTGTCCCGCAGTGCTAACTCTTTTTAGTTTGAACGGTGACTCCTGTGCTAATCGATAAACGAACCGGAGGCTTTTTCTTTGTGCTTGGCAGTTTCGCGGCCTTGACTGTCTTCCTCCCTGACGCCCGCATAACTGCCTCTTTTAGCTCAGTGAGCACCTCGTTGAACCCATCTGCTAACATGATGCTTATACCTTTTTCATCAATTACTCCGAGGTTTCGCACATTAAATAAAGTAATTAGCAATTACTTTCGCAATCTCTTGGGCCAGCGTGAATGAGACAGTTTCAGCGAAAGTCGATTTCTGCGTAGCGCACACCGCATGTCTAACATCAGAATCACGAATTTTCCATTGACAAATTTTGAATTGATCCAAGAATGGATGATTTTTGCATGGATGAGTCAGCTGCACCAACCGCTCAATCTCTGTCGCAAGATCTTGTAACGACTTGTTTGCTTTCTTCAGTCCTTATCTTAGTTCCATTTGGTATATTTCCTTTTTGTGTTCGCCACCATACTTTCGTTCCAGTGCCACTTCAATGTCATCATAATTATTTCGGCACACTTTCTAGAATTTCTGCAGCGTCCGTCTCCTTTTAAGGCCAGAATCAACTCTATAGCATTTTCTTTGTTATTCCAACTGTCTCTAACTGGAACTTTAAAACATTAAACGGTATGGTGCCATCAAAAGTAGGGGTATTTGCTCAACCAGAACTTTCCGAAGTAATTCGTGAAATTTCTCTTCTATCTTAGCTAACAGTTTCTCGCTGGCCGCTCTCGAAGTTTTCAACAGTTTCGTTTCCTTAATCTCCTCCTATTTCATGACTGCTTATTATTTTGCAATCCCACTTCTGACACCAATTATTACGATTTTACGCTTTCTAAAAATTGTTGATTTATTTAGCTTTTCAATTTCTTTCTATATTGCAAATAATAAACACAGTGAACTTACTTATAGCACTATTTATTTTTAAGTGGCATTAAAATTACAGAAAAACACTTTAATAGCACACTTTATTTACACGATTTAAATAGACTAAACGTTAGCCACACTATTTCTTAACACAGCTGTCAAAGATGATATTTCTAGTAACAGAAATTTCTGTAACAATATTATATTTTGCCAAAAAGGTGTGTTAGTAACTCAAACAATTTTCATAATTTTTCATACGGAATTAAAAAATTTTAAGGCTGAATCTCTGCTCTATGGAGATGTTTTTGTTACATTTCTTGCAGTTTCTCTTTATCGCTAGTTATAGGGTTTTATAATTGATAATGGTATTAACTCTGTTTGTAACAAAAAACTTCATTTTTAAATCACTTCTTCAATACTCCCTATACATTTGCATATACGATGATGAAATTATTTCGTTTCAATACTACATTTAGACTCAGCAAAAACTATTACCTGGTTTTAGTACAAATCTAGTTTTTGCGTTTTGACAAGTTAAAACCAGCAAGAGCTAAAAACAAGGAATTTTTTGCTCAGTCTAAATAGGTGTGGTATAAATGTCAAGATAAAGTTATCTCAGCTGTTATTACTGCTGAGAAGATTAATGCCACAAACTACACAGACAGGTTACCAATGACATGTGTCAAACAAGAATTCTCGAACCGTATGGTTATTTTGACATTGCAGTGATTTGCAAAATGAGATAGAAAACGTAAACTCCATATAAATTGTATGGCATATATTTTATTGTATATCCCTTTCTGTGTATCATTGCGATTTTGACATTTCCTTTTACTCATTTTCTAGCCGCCGTTTTGATTCAATCAGCTGTTTCCTGTCTGGGTAGTTTGTGTCCAACACATTAATCTTCAAGATAAACCAGAGTTACTCGTTATTTTATTTTTTATAAAATACGTTGGAAAAAAGCAACTATTATTAACACATTATCCCTCGAAAGCTAATTGGTTTCCCCTGTTAGTCTACTTTTTTTGTGTTGGAATACAAACTAAACAGAATCGACAAAATCTGGCAAATTTTGTACTCTGGTATTGGAATTAAAAAAATATAAACACACAATATTGTTTATATTAAATATAATTAGTAATATTGGCGAAGGACTGATTTTAATGGCGTAAACCAAAACAATAACAAAACTGACGTTTTCAAAATCAATGGAAGCAGGTATAAATAGCTGAAATTTTCTATAAATATATTGAATTAATTGGCATCATTTAAGTCTTTTTAAAAACATTATAAATAAAGCGATTTTAACCCTAAATTAAAATTTCGATCAACATTGTTTGAATTGAATAAAAATTTTAATACTATTCACTTGTTTTTTTTTTTTTTTCAAAACAAAATATAGTGTGAATTCAAGTCGTAAGTGCGAGTATCACTCCTTAGTAATTCCTCCATGATAAGTAACCAATTTTGTACAATCCAATATCCATTGATGAATTAATTTCGATTTAAAAGAAAATATGACATTATCTCAGCTGTTTACATTTAAAACTGGTGTTAGCGATTTTTTTCAAGATACCTCTTTTCTGCTGTTAGCAACATAGAAAAACAAAAATGTTTTCAAAAAAATAATACCCAAAGTTTGCTGGATAAATTCCTGACTTTTTTTTCGTTATTTTTTATTTCTACTTTTTTTATATTATATTTGCTCTAATGGCAAAGGTTTAGCTTTGTATCGTAGTAGAGTGAAGCGTATTGTAGCAAAGAAGGGAAGAGTATGACGAACAAGCTAAACAAAATATGTAATCACAAAACCCTGAATTGTACTCAACACATTATACTTTTCTTGTCGTTCAGTGCAAGGTAGATTGAACGTCATAAACGAACAAAGCAGACATCAGCAGCCAGGCGGCTAAAATAGAGAACCATAAAAATTCATATTACGAACACAAGAGACCACCAAATAAAGCAAGCAAAGAAAAATTACATATATTTTGAAAGTGTTTTTGCATGTAAGAAACAATTTTGACAATTTTGAATGCAAGGTAACAATTTTTTTTCGATGTAACATGATAATTTATAATGATTATTATATGTATTTTACTCTTTTTAATTATTAAGTCATAACAATTTATCATAGTTGAATTAGTGTAATTTAAAGATTATTTTTAAAGATATTAATAATGAAACAATGGTTTTCAGTGTTGCAAACACTTTATATAGGTACCAGTAGGCATTAAAATTTGGATTTTATAAAAGTCAGGCGAAATATTGTTACACATGGTCTAATAGAATTAAGTCCGTTGGAGTTCTTTTCTCAGTCTAGTTCAGTAAGAATAACACTACCCATTTACAATATTTGTGGCGAATTTCACTAAAATCGGAGATGACAAATCTGAATGCTATGCGGTTTGACATGGAATGACCCAATTGCTCTGTAAAAACAATTTTTCTCAGTAAAGCCAAATGTACTCTCAATACGTATTTTTTTTTAAAGTATGCGGACGGAAATTTTGCAATAATTTACAAGTTGGTTAAACAGCTGATTGTAATACCAAATGCAGAAATAAATTATAACTGGGTGTAGAAATAGTGGATTCTTGATGTAAAATATTAAGCAGAAACATTTTAGCAGGCTTTCTTAGCTTTTCCGTAATTAATTTTACAATATTTTTTGCTTAGCATTGCATGCAACAACGTAAAATATTTTTATTTGTATTTAAAAAAATCAATCATCTAAAAATAAAGCATAAGGGCTTAAACATTAGTTTAAGACATGGGCTTTGTTAAAAATAAAAAAATATACATACACAGTATGTGGCATACTTGTAAGTATACATACAGTGTATCACAAAAGTAAGTATGCAGCAATATTTCAAATTGAAAAATTGAGATTTGAAATAAAAACACTTAAGAAAAATAATAAAAAAAAACAAAAAAGTTTCTAATTCAATACTTGGTAATAATGATAGAATTAAAAAAATGGTTCGAATTAATGTCACAAAAATCGGCACTATGATTGAATCTATGAAGTCAGGCGGACATTATATTATATTTTCTTGGATAGCCCTTGGCCTTTTTAACTGATTCCAACCTTGATGGCATAGATGCGATAAGATTTTGGGTAACCAAAGGTATAATTTTATTTCACTCCTTAGTAGTGCAGCTTTAAGGGTATCTTTGCTTGTAATATTGAGTTCTGATTTTTTTTCGAGATAATCCCATAGATGTTCAATTGGGTTTAAGTCAGGCGATTGGAGGGTAGTTTGTAATTGTTTTGGCGGTCTATACAAAGGCCATTCTCTAACAATATGGGCTGTACATTTATTATCATTATCTTGTTAGAATACAAATGATCCTGTTAGTCCCAATTTAAACCGTCCAATTCATTGTTCCTTCGATCATCACCGATTTCCAGCACCATATGCTGAAATACACCCCCATACCATAACCCATCCACCACCATGTTATACTGTCGCAGCCATATTTTTTGGATCGATCTCAGTGTTCACTTTTCTCCACACTTTTTGTTACCCATCTGAGCCAAAAATATTATATTTACTGTCGTCGGAAAAAATAACTGATTTCCAGAAATTTTCATCTTTAGCTTTGTACTCCTTTACGAAGTCCAACCGTTTTCTTCTATTGGTGCTGTTCGCAAATGATTGTTTGCGCATGTTACGGCCATGGTAACCGGAAGAATGCAGCCCCGACGAATGGTTTGTGGGTTACAGGTTTTTTTAGTCTCTTTTTCGCCAGTACTTTTGGATCGCTCTTCTTGGGATTTGCTACTATTTTTCTTGTGATAATTCGTTTCTCCCTGTCATTAAAGGTTTTTGGAGGCCGAGTTCGAGTCTTCTTATTAGTATTGTCCTCCGTATAATATTTTTCTATAATTTTCTGTACTGTGGAACTACTTTTATTAATAACTTTGGTAATTTCACGTTGGCTTTTCTTTCCTTTATAAAATTTAACAATAACACTTTCTAAAAACGCAATTTGATATTGAGTCGAATTTATAATCACAACCTTTCACTTTTTCCGCGATTTATATGCGCTTAGTTGAAATGAAGGCCAAAACTTTGAAAACTGCATACTTACTTTTGTCATTTGATTTTTGATAATTCTTTTGAATAGATAACGGGATATTATAACGGTATAATTATATTATGACAATACCATATGTTTTTGTAAGTGTAAAAAAACGTAAATACTTCGGCATATTTTTCGAAAAAAGAGATTTTTGATTTTTTTATGCTGCATACTTACTTTTGTGACTCTGTATACAAATTTACTTGTGTACTACGATCATACTGAACGCCAAAGTTCAAGTTTTCGACTTATTAATTAGATAACATTTTTAAAAATGTTTTTTTTTTGTATTTAACAACTACTATGAAAGTGGTCTTGCAAGGGAAGGTGAATCTTAGATCTTATGAAACTTGAATAGGTTGAGGAGACAGAACATGGAGACATATTAAATTAGGGGTTTAGGTAAAAATCGTATCTTTAAGATATTTCGGTGATAAGCCGAACATGTTTTAAAATTATTTCAACTAGAAAAATTTTAACTTTTCATACATTTTAATAACACATTTTATGCCAGATGTGAGTAAGATTGCTGAACTAATTTATAATGCATGCACGTTAGTTAACTGCGTACTCAAGTCTCAAAGGAATCGTTTTGTTTGCTTCCCATTCCATTTCCCATTCAAATGAATTTATGTTTATTAATTAAATCATTTTCATTAGAGTTTATTGTATTTAAATTACATATATTATAAGTATCTTTATGTAAAATTATGAAATTAATATATAAAACAATTAAAATTGGGATATTTTTTACTTTTAGAAAAAATTAATACTAAAAGTGTATGTTGAATCTCACAAAAATCTCTATATGATGAAATGCGACTCTGTATGTAAAAGTAGTGCGCTTGCTGCACATGACAAAAAATAACAAAAGCACAATATAAAAGAGAAGGAGAATTAAAATCAGATGATGAAGAGCAATAAGAGAGAGATTATAATAACAAATATGTATACGTAGAAACAACATATACAAAAAGTAAAGTAAGAAAAAGAAGAACATGTTAAAAAAGAGAAATAAAATAACTACAAAAAAATATAGTGTACATTGAAAGATATAAAAAGCAAAAGTAAAACTAAAGACAATATAGTGTAAACATAAAAAAGTTAAAAAAATTAACATAAATGAAAGAAAAAAATACCTTCTTGGATAAACTTTTAAAGCACGACGATCCATCGTTTAAAATAAAATCGAATTTAAACGAAACGAAATTATTAATGCATGCAACATCATAGTTTTTGCTGTTTTTACCAATTGTTTGCCTCACACTTTTAATTTAAAATACAACCAATGTTTAAAAGAAATTTTGTTTAAAAAATGTTTGAAATACAACAACAAAATTAAGGGCAATTAATTAAAAATACAATACTAAATGCTGCTGCTAAATGTGTATATATGTAGTTGTATGCATAAAGGTGGTGTTTTAAAGAAATTTTCTTTATATTTTTGTAATTTTTTAAGGCAAACAATTTTGTTGTTTTTTACAAATTAAATATTAAAATTTTTTATAACAGAAAACAAAGAAATTAAGGTGAAGCACCTGTATGGTTGGTTTTTTTGTTAATTATCATTGACAAAAAAAGATGGTCACGACAAGCTGCACTTATGTAAACTTAATAAAGATGCATGTAAACTTTTCCATGTCACTCACAATTTTTTTTTTAAATTAATTTTAAATTCCATTAAATAGCCATTTTATTCATATTTTTATATATAAATTACTTGATTAATTTATTATTAAATTATTTTCTCTCTTTTATAACATTTCTTTTAATCACATACACAAAAACGCATTGCAAACGTTTGCTTTTTATAAGGAAACCGAAACAACCAAACTCTATAGCTATCAAACACGAACTAAAAGACAACGTTATATGGAATTTGAAACAAATTCAATATAGTATTCTCTCATAAACAGGTTTTTCCATGTTCGTTTTTACTCTCTCTTTTTTTGTTCGCTCTTCTTTCACTCTTTGTTTTAAAAATTCTGTATAACAAAATACAAGTTAGAATAGTACCTTGCTATTATAATCTATCTCTTTCTTTTGTATTGTCTCAGATTTTCCTATGCCTGCTTCTCTACTTTACTCCCCTACCTAAAACTCATACTAATACCAGTTTTTTTCGATACGGGATGATTATCACCAATGTTTTTAGTGAAAATTAAAAATAGCTTCGTGTACAAAAAATATAGCAAATGTAGTGGTGGTGGTGTATTAGCGTTGTATTACTGTTCGTTTTTCATCGCTGTACTGTTGGTGGTGGCAGTTGTGTAAGCAGTCAAGTTGATAGTTTTTGTACAAACGAAAGAAAAAATGCCATAAAATTTTGTTTGCTTTTTTTTGTTCACATCATCAACAGCAGCTGTCATACTTTCAGACTACTAATCAACCACATTTTGTAGACCCTTTTTTGTTAGCTTATTTCTTGTGACTCTCTTTACACATTGCCCTCCATCCCTCTTCTTTCATAAAGACCATTGTTTAAAAAGATTTCATATTGTTGATAAAGTTTCTTTCATCTTTTATTTATTTTGTACATATGTCTGTATGAGTGCGTTTCCATTTAACATTGCTGTTGTATGTTGTCTTTTTTTAAATTGAATTTTAACATGCGCACTTAATACAGTGTAAGTTTTTTTTATCATATCATGCACGACGAAATGTTCAATTCATTTTTTTTTCTTCACAGTCATCCATACGATTTTTTAAACGATCCATATAACAAAGTCAACGTTTCAAATTAAAAATGATTGCTTGTCCGTAGCATTTGTTGCTGCTTCGTGTAAGTTTATTAGTAATGATGACCACTTTATTTAAAAGTGGTGGTTTTGTTAAAACCTACTCTTTAGATACTTAACATTTTTGTTGAGACAAATACTATTTCTTACTCTAAGTCCTGAGTGTTCGGTGATTTGTGCGCCTAGGACCAAACCGTCTTCAGAATAGCGTAAACAAATTTATTAATTTTTTAGGGGTGGGGAATGTCAAAGAATTCATTATTATTTTTGAGAAAGTGACAAGTGAAAAAAATTTAAAATATTTTATTTATTGCGACTTTGCAACAACAAACACGAGGAAATATAGTTACAAGTATAGTGGCAGACTGCTTCGTAGGAATAGGCACGTAATTTTTTTCTTTTCTTTTTAATTTAAACATATTTCTACTTATTTTAAAAATGCGAAAACCCATATTTCTAGGCCTAGATTAGGCTTATTTTAAAGGAATAATTTAACATTCTTTCCAATTTCGGAGTTCAGTTTTGGGGACTTACTTGCGATATAGGCTGAAGTTCCTTCCCTCGCCGGTAAGCATGAGGTTGTTCTAGCATCTGCCTACCTTCCCGGTGATGCATACGATGCACCAATTGCGGAAGTTTCGGCTTTGTGCAGTATTGCCAGAAGAGAAATCTTTTTTTTTTTGATGCTGTGCTGCGACACAAACGCTCATGATACGATGTAAGATAGAAGTGATGTCAACAAAAGTGGCGAGTACCTTCTTAAATTAATATCAATGGATGTTTCTAGGGAACTTTCTATGTTTGACTATCGGCGTATAGTTTTTGACGTTGTCGGTGCTTTAGATAAGGATCAGAGGGTCAATTCTCGTTCTGTGATAATGTGAAATGAAAAAAAACTTTTCATTTTCGTTTTCATAAGCATTTTTCACTCGAACTTTTCACAAATACATAAATTGCGATTCTCGTATGTATTATGAAAAAAATGTTTCATTCGCACTGTACCCATGAAAATTTTGTAACTGTGTTATCCAAAATTTAAAGCAAATGTCAAAACAGAGAAAAACTTAAACAAAAGAGAATTAAGTTCGTAAAATTTACTTTAAATAATTATATAAAAATATCTGGATTAATTGTATTATTGGATATTACTCAAAGAATTCCGGATGAACAAAGGTAAGACAATGATGTTACAAGCATTTCATTGCAGTAAATAATTTAATAACTTATAGGAATTTTTTGAGAGTGCTGAGACGCATACTTCGTGCTGACCACAATGCATTCGAGATGACAACCGACAAGCACTTCATGGATTAATATCGGCTTACTTTAAGTGAACTATATTTGGTGCGCGTATGAAGTCTAATATTACTTAAAGAAAAAAAAAATTTCATAAAGAATATAAATAAACTATAAATAAATATGCCATACTTTTGCCATTTTTCACTGTCCTTTTGGGTCCCACTAAAACTGTTAAGGCTCGCCGCTAATTCGTTACACTTTTCGTCTCTAAATTTGGCACCATCTGCAGTTACAAATCTGTAAATATGGGATTAATAAGTGTGATTATGTTTATTAAGCTACTTACTTATCGTTTGCAATGTCCACATGCTTTTCTTAATAATTAATTAAATACTCCTTTTGGCTTTCGCTGGCACGCTTTCCTCTTACAGTCTTCTCCATGTTTATTTCACTTATAAATAGTCTGTGTAAACAATTTTTTCATATGAAAATATTTTGACAGTTGTTTGCACTGTTACACAAAACAAGAATCGCCAGTGCTGTGCAATCGTGAAAAAATCTTGTTTCGTTCCACTTTTTTTTCATATGAAAACGTTTTGATATTTCTTTACATTTTTTCACAGAACGCGAATCAAAAGTACTATGAAAACGTGAAAAAACTTTTCATTTCACCGTTTCACAGAACGAGAATTGACCCTCAGGTCTATCGGAAATCCAGGAAGACGAACGGTGTTCTAGAGAAGCCCAAGCGGAAAGCTATAAGATTATTCAACGTGGCACAAGAAATTAGTGAGTGGGTCACCTACAAGACTGCGATCACTGCGACCCATTTGGCGCAACTACTGCGAGAGAATTGATAATGGTTGTAGATCAGTCTGACGACTACGTCTTTTTTCTTTTTTAATACTTTAATCTAGCTTATAACTAAACTTACACTATCGTACAGTGCATAATACACGTTTCACTGTCAGTTGTTGTTTGGATATTTAGATTCATAATAAAGTATGAATCTCGTGATACATGCAAAATATATGGTAACGACGAAAGATCAAACACACTATTATCGGCATAGATGGGCGATATGTAGGTTCTCTTGCTTTAAATCACAGGGGCCGCTAGAGTTATTTGTTCCTAAAGACAATGGCTAATACGTCATATGGCACGAGCGAACTTATTGTATCTTGGGATTACTCTGCATAGAACCTTTTCCTTGAACCAGTATCTGGCTTTCGTAACAGGTCATTATATGCCCTATGTCTTGGGGTTTAAGCCTTCTGAGACAAATAGTGGCCCAAGGTGGGTCAAACCCAGACAAAAAGTACGCTGAACAGGGTCTATCTTTTAGCATGTGTGGGTATAACTGTTGAGGGCAAGGCGTGTGCGACAAACGCCATTGGTGTATCACCACTATATATCTCGGTAACTGAGGATGTCTGTATGGGTGTTTGGCGTCTCCAGGAGATTGGTGAAATTAAGCGAGGTCACCTGCGTTTTCATGTGACGATAGCGGTTTTGCACATAGTCGACCTACTGGCCAGGTCACGGATAAAATGTTACCAAAGAATTTTTATTAATTGGAGTTATGATGTAATCATTTTCGACCTGGGTATATGGACCATATCTCGTTCACTGACTGATCGAAATACGGGTGCGGCAGTCTGTGTACCCGATTTTCAACGTCCCCTTCTATAGGCTGGTACCCGTCCATATTTCAAGTGGGGATTTCCGCCATGAATATTTGTGCGTCGGAGTGTCTGAGAAGAGGCACAGTCACGCGGCATTCAGGGCATTATTGTCCTATGGCGTGTCTTATAGACTTATTCTGAACTGCATTGAGTCTCTCAATAAATTCGGTGGATGCAAAAAGCAAATACTTAGCTAGGTTCCTGGGCACGAAGACAACGAACGGGATGACCGTTTGGCCAACTGTGGGTCCTGCCGGGGATATCAGAGAAAAATTAGGGATGTGGAGGTAACCCAAGTTCATCTAGTAAAAGCTACAGGAGAAGTCTTTTCCTGGAGAGAAAGGACCTAAGGACCTTATTGTGATTTTTTACTGGACAGTACAATCTTAGGTACCATCTAGGGACTACGGGTCTGTCTGATAAGGACACTTGTAGATTCTGCGAATTCAATGTTGAGATGGCGGAATATGTATACACTGTTCTTTGCGCTAAAAAATTTGAATTCCTTGGCGGATACACATGAATGTGTTCTGTAAAAAATTCAGGGTTTCCTAATTGTACATAGGAAGCGCTTGCAAGCGGTTCTTAAACACCCGTCCACCACTAATCGAGGAAAACCAAAAAAGCGCAAGCAAAAACATAAGAATTCGAGACCCAGCACTTCCAATTTGCCATTGAGTCTTTACTTACAGTTTGTTTGGGTCAGTGAGGTTTCCAAACGCCATTTCTAGACATAAGCAATCTCTATTGGCAAATGTCTACTGAGCAATTGAATGTAGTTGAGTCCCAAAGCTTTGAGGAGATTATGGCAAAGATGGAAGCTGAATCGGATCAATAGATGCTTTCTTTTGATGGAGCGGATTGGTTTAATAAAGTCAAGCTCATCAAGTGTTGAGACGGGTGAAAAGAGAGGTTGCTAAGCTCAAGGGCCTGTGGAAAGATGCACAACTTAAGATTGTGGATTGGTCTACCATGCCAGCAGTTCCTAAGGCCAAAAGTAAGATCCCGCGCTTTGTACAGCCGGAAGTCACCCACCGCCTATTAGAAAGAGAAAATCTTAGCATTCCCACTAGAGTCTGGAAGATTTTGCATGTCGATAAGAGCAATAAAAGTGGTCAAAATCATATGCTACAGTTCAGGAAGGAAGCTAAAGACTTATTGTATTCGCAATATGGTAAAATGCCTAGGGGCGAAGAGAGTTTCTCAGATTGAAAAAACGGTATCCGAAGGATTCGAACCATAACACGTTAGGGGCTGAAGAAATGGAGCGGAATTTGCAGGTAGCCACCACTGTTGGACTTGTTTTGGATGACACAGCTATGGGAGATGAACATATGTGGGAGATCTTAGTTGATGATGCTGAAGACCTTGGAATTAAATCTCCATCATAGTAAAATAGCTTCTGTCAAACTCCTTATGCTAGAGTAGGGTAGCTACGAAATGGCGTTAATTCAGGAAACATGGATCTCCACGGAATCAGGTATCTTGGTTAAGGCCGCGCGCCCGTAACACATACTTCTTAAAAGTCGTAAGTATAATCCGATCTGCTATACTTATTAGAAAAAACGTATGCTCACATATTCTTTCTAATTACAGCAACGATGAACTCACAGTGGTTGCAATAGATGATGGAAAACTTGATACGATACTCTTTTGATCCTTTTATATGGCTCACAATTTGGAAGCAACTCTAATCTGAACTTTAGAGACTTGTCGATGAAACTTGTGACAGGTTACAAACTACAAATAGACCGAAGTACATAGCTCGTGGTTCGAAAAAGTCTTTGATTTGACACTATTTACTGGTAATAAAATGGTGGTAGATATATGGAATGTGGTGAGCGCCCCGGTAGGCTAGCTGGTAGCGTGCTAGCCCATCAGTGCCGGGGTCGTGGGTTCAATTCCCACCAGAGGCAAAAGTTAAACCAATTTTTTGTAAACCAAGGCCTGTCCCGTTGGCATGGCGTTCAAAAATTGAAATAAAGTTACAGGATTTAGTTCAAAAAAGGCGTGTTGGTACACGTGGACAATGCCGAGTGGGGAACACCTTTAATACCTATTAATAAACCAAATGGTTAGATCCGTATTTGCGGTGATTAGAAATCTACCATTAATAAATATTTAGAAGATGTGAAATACCCATTACCATTAATTGATGAGTTATTTGCTTCCCTTAGGGGAGAGGTTTTTACAAAATTAGATCTTTCTAACGCGTCTAACCAATTGTTGGACGAAAGTTCACAACTGTTATTTGCATGGAGTATATTCAAAATGACTTGTTTACCGTTTGGAGTGAAGCCTGCAGCGGCTATTTTTCAGAAAACCATTAAAGATGTTTTACGTGGTATTCCACATGTTGTCAATTACTTGGGTGATGTTATCATCACAGGTCGTACTCTTGACGGTCATGTCAAAACTATTGAGCAAGTATTAACTAAGTTGGAATCAGTGGGGTTGCGACTTAATAGTGCTAAATGTGAGTTTTTCAAAGATAAAATATCTTATTTGGGCTTTAACATTGATCGCGAGGGGTTAAGCATGAATAAGGACCGCATTTCTTCAGTTCTGGAAGCTCCAGTTCCTAAAAATGTGTCTGAAGTTAGGGCATTTGTGGGGATGTTAAACTATTATTCCAAATTTATTCCAAGTTTTGCCCATAAATTGGCACCTCTTTATAAACTTTTACGAAAAGATGTTGAATTTAAATGGTCAAAATTGTGTCAAAATGCTTTTGAGTCGTTGAAAGAGGTGACGTCAGATGAAATATTGGTTTATTTTAACCCTAGATTGCCCATATTGCTTTCAACGGATGCTTCTAATTTCGTGGTGGCTGGAATTTTATCCCATATGTGCCCAGATGGGTAAAAAAAACCCATAGCTTTTGTTTCTCGTGCTCTTACACGAACCGAAATGAATTATAGTACTATACAAAAAGAATCGTTAGCTATTGTTTTTAGCGTAATAAAACTTAAGCAATATTTGCTCGGTATTCATTTTACATTAGAATCGGATCATAAACCGCTTTTAGTAATTTTTGGTGAAAATAAAGGGTTGCCTGTAATGGCAGCAGCTCGTATCCAAAGATGGGCTTTTATTTTATCTGGTTTCAACTATACCGTGTGTTTTGTAAAAGGTACCGAAAATTCGGCAGATCATTTATCTCGATTTCCTCAACGGAAAGTAGTCGAGAATAGTGAAGACTTTGGTTTTATAACTTATATCAGCGGCGATAATAAGCTTAATCTTAATTTTAAAGATATTTCCCATTTTGTCGAAATTAAAAGAGGCGATTCAGGTTGGCAAAATTGGATTGTTAAAGGGCGATGAATTTGTCCTTTTATTAATCGAAAGGATGAGCTTTCAGTGGAATACGACTGTATTCTATGGGGCTATAGAGTGGCTGTTCCAGGAAAATTGCGTAGTAAAGTCTTACAGCAATTTAATTTTTCTCATTTTGGGATAGTAAAAACTAAATCTTTAGCTCGTTCGTACGTGTGGTGGCCTAAAATAGACCACGATATTGAAACATTAGTGTCTAATTGTGTTTCATGTAAGATAAGCCAACCAAGTCCTGAAAAGGTCCATTGATTCCATGGGTACCGACAAATTCAGCTTGGTCCAGAGTGCATATCGATTTTGCGGGTCCTATTAAGGATTTTCATTTTCTTATAATTACTGATTCGTACTCGAAATGGGTCGAAGTTTTTAAACAAAAAATATTACGTCAAATTTTACTATCGTCAAATTAAGTGAAGTTTTTAGTAGGTTTGGTTTAGCAGATATAATTGTAAGTGATAACGGACGGCAATTTACTTCTGAAGAATTTAAACAATTTATGAAAGCAAATAATATTAAGCATAGTTTGATTGCTCCTGGTCATCCGGCGACCAACCGTCAAGCTGAAAATTTTGTCCTTTAGTAAAAGATAAAATTGTAGAGAGTCAGCTGTCTAACATCAAGAATCATAAAGGAGCACGAAAAATTAATTTTGACGTCGGTAAAAATGTGTTTGTTCGTGAATATTCAAATCCGAATAAAGATTATTGGCAAGAGGCTACGGTTAAGGAACGTTTAGGTCCGCAGTCTTATCATTGTACTTTAGCTCGCAATAACAGAATAATTTAAAGACACGTCAATCAAATGATTTGAGGTACACAAAATGAAAATGAGAAGGCGGATGTTAACGAGCCAGCAGTGCCTAGTGCTTCTATTGAGTAGAGTTCATCAGATCCTGACAAAAAAGGCTTTTGAAGAGGGCGATGGACAGCAGAATGTTACTCCGAATAAAAAAGAAACTATATCTCGAAATTTAAGGCGTTTGCAACGTCCTAATTACAAAGAGTAACTTTCAATATTATATTATTTTTTTTATTTTGAAAATAAAATATCTTTATATGTAAATTTTCGTAACAATGTATAAAAACAAAACCAAAATTATATTTGGTATATAATATACAAATTTTGAATTTTATGAACTATGAATTTTATAAGTATTATAATTAAGTTAGTATTATTAAACTTGAGAGAGGAGTTGTAGTATTACGCTAAAGTATACAACTGATAAAAGTTGTATATGCTAAAGTGTACAACTGATAAAAGATGATATGTCAAATTAGTTGTTAAGATAATATTAATGTAGATGAATAATAAATAAATCACTTGTTTTTTAACCACCAAACACGATACATTGCAATAAATAAAATATTTAAATGGATGGAATGTGCTCTCGCAACTTTCCTTCTTTATTGACTGCAATATCCATATTAGAGCAGACCTGATCGTAAATACGCGTCATTAATGGATCACGGGAGGTAGATTCTGCTATAGACGATATGGTAACGAGTGTTGTAAGCTTTTACAACCTCGCCCCTGATCCGCTATAAAGATAATTATCTGAAGATATCTGTATGTAGAGTTTGCAACGTTTTTATTTATTTACTATTATACTTATAAGAAAATTAATCGTATTAGTATAAAGATAAAGGACAGCGATGCTCTTAAGTTCAATATTTTTCGTTAATTTTAAATTGAGTTATAAAGGTAACAATTTTTTTAATTAGAAAATTTTTTTATTAGTTGAGAAAATTTTTTATTTCTAAAGATATTGTTTTTAAATTTATTAATGTTGGGACAGTTAGAAAAGAGGTGATCAATGCTTATTAGGTTAAATCCACAGAAAGGACGCTGGTTTGGTAAGTTCGTGGCCATTATATGAACATTGGAGATTCTAGTGTGACCTAGTCTTATTATTTTCATTTGGTTTCTTCTCGGTAGTAGATTGTGGTTTATATTTTTGAACAGTTTGTAGGCGTTACTTTTGTTGGGGTTAATTTTCCCGCACTAGTCAGTGGTTGTGTTCCAATTGTCGTTAAATTTTGTCTTAAAAACGTTTTTTTTTTTATAAATTTGTTTATATCGTTAGAAAATAGATTCGGTGTAGTTATAAGAAGAGCAGTTACAGCTGCTTTTGCAGTTCCATCCTCCGCCTCATTGCCTTTTATTCCAGATAAGTTTAGTGTCAGGTTGTCTTTCAATAATATAATGTCTAATCATGTTTGGATAAAATTGATTTCTTATGGCATCTTGTGCTGACTTCGGGCAAAACTCAATTAATCAATGTTTTGTGGTTGTCTACATTGCTAAAGCTAGTGCCATTGGCACCTTTAGAGCCATCAGCGTATATGAATTCGTCGTCGTTAAGCTTGTATTGAATTTCCTGAAATATTTTTTGAGGATTTTTTTAGTCCATTGAGTGATGTGTTAATTGTAATTGGGTTAATGTGCCAGTTAGGAAATTTATTAGGATATTGTTGCTTGATGTTGTATGGTATGTTAAAGTAATCGTATAATTGTACTACGCGAGTAAGTGTTGCTGGTATTTTGTGGGATTATTTTTGATTTATAGATTTTTTTAAAATATTGGACAGTGGAAAACGGTCGCTAAACAATAGATTTAAATAGTTTAGTTGTCACGATATTGTTTGATCGGCATAACATTTGCTTCAAATAATATGTTTCCAATTGTAGTCGTCCTAAAGGCTCCTAGGAACAGTAGTATGGTAGAATTCAATATTGTTTTTATTTTATTTACATTGCTCTTAGGAGAAAACTCATATTAATAGATACCTTAGTTAGTTTTGGAGATAATGATCAAATTGGGATGCTATGTTACAACCAAACTTTCTTGACGGGAGGCAATTAAAGATATTTAATCTTTTGGAAAGTGTAGAGTGAAGGTAAGTCATGCGTGAATTCCAAGTGTTTTAAGTTCATTGATTGCTTCAATTGAAGTATTACCATCATGTAAATTAGGGTTTCAACTTTGTTTTCTACATATATGTTGACGTTTACTAGGGTGCGCTTTATTTTGCAACTTGCGAAATTCGACCGTAACTCCCTCCAGAAATGTTCCTCTTAGCGAAAAACTATATCTTGCAAAAAATTAGACTGATCGAATGTCAGGAAGGCGTGGCTCAAACGCCCCAAAAATATGTGAAATTTGACAAATATTAATTTTGCGCTACGCCTATGCCACAAACTGAAATATTTTAAGATTATTCATGATATAAAACTTTACGCTAAATACGAATCTGTTAATAAAATTATCATAGCCTGTCAACTTTTTGCGTGATGTTATTTTTCATAAAAAGATACATTTTTGAAGGCTTCCAATAGTATACAAAATTACATTAGGAAATGTAACTAAGTGAAAACATTTTTTGTAATATTCAGATTTTCACAGTTGGTTCCAATCAAAATAAAATAATTACATAAGAAACTATGAAATTGATCATTATTACCATTTAATGAAGCTTATTAGTTGTCCCATAAAATTCTATCTAATTATCGTGGTACTTTTTTTGGTTCGTAATTCCCAGAGCTAAAATCTCTTGTTTACAAAGTAAACAAAAACAGCAGTTTTCTGAAGTAAAAGTTTTATTTACACAATAAATCATTTATGTTTATTAAAGTGAAAAAAAGAATAAAGAGAATATTAAAGCAAATATTAAAGAAATAAATAAAGTTAAAAAAATAAAAGAAAAAATTAATACAAGAGGACGAGAAAAGTTATATCTGCTCGATTATGACGAAATTCAATAAATCGGTGCTAAATTACCATCCAATGCCCAAGTTTTGCGTGTATTATTTTACAATATGCCAAAGTATAGCAAGTGCTCTCCTTGTCGAGAATAAAGCACGAACTCCAATTAGAGCTTTTGACAAATGTCTCATAAAAGTTGAGAGTTTATACTTTGAATTGAGGAAATTGCAGAAAAATTGCAAACGCTAATATTAATACAGAAAAAATAAGAGAAAGTTTTCTTAGACAAATTTGATGATTTGCTTGACGTTGCTAATGCCAATGCTCTAGATATGATTAATATCGAGGAAGGTAAGATATTTTTATTGAATCAAATAAAAAATGGAAGACCTGGTGCAATGATGGGTAGTGATTTCGTCGTAACAAAAAGAGAAGAAAGAAAAACACTTCGACGAGAAAAAGAACGTCGCATGAGTGAGAAATATGCATCCGCTTGGAAAGGTATGTAACAGAATTACTGTGGGTTATTAAGTTCCCAGCAAAACATTGGTAAACACTCGAAAAAGTTTATCACTTACTAAATAAAATTAAACTTTTTAACCACTAATGATGTATTACCCATTACCATGTCATTACCAGTAAGTATATATCATTACCCTGGTAGCTGGTTTATACATTTTAAAAAATGCAAAACCAGTTAACAGGTTACGGGTCTTTCCATTCAACAAAAAAACGAAGTCAACATAATTTTATTGTACCAAAACTAATACGAATTCTTATAGCAACTGCTGAAGCTTTAAAACACGACGTAAATGGTTTAGTAATGAAGAAAACTTTTATTTGTCGATGCAAACAGGACAAAAACTTCGGGATACACTGTTTAATAGATTAAGAGATGGTTGTAGTAAAATTAATAAACATAACTTTAAGCCTAGTGTTAAAAATCAGCAAGTGAAAAATGTACTTGGCGATATAACAGAGATAACGGAGTTTGTAGAAAAAAAGTCTTAAAGAAAATCAACCAAGGGACTATTACAAGGAACTTCTCCAATTAGCAGTAGTTTTTCTTGGAGTAACGGTTTACTTTTCGGATGCTGGGAGCCTTTCATCATGCCCGATAGATGTCCAAGGCAATATATTGCTTGAAAATATTTATATTTCGGGACGATTTCATTTTGACTGACTGTGAAAAAAATGGTATAAGAGACATTTGTATTTTTGGATATAGGCTATTGTTGCCGCAAGAGCTCCTAAAATAGATTTAACTTTATTAAAAACATTATATGCTTACAATTTAATTGATGAAAATATAAGTGGAGAATTACTACGCAAATTTTGCAATCATTTATGGTATTTATCACCAGAGTCTGCAGCTCTGGCTTTTTTTCGATGATAAAATTTCTTATGCATCGAAAAAACTTATGGTAGCGGGTTTAAATCAATCTAATTATAGTGACAATAACAAATTGACAATTCTTCCCCATCAAATTAGCCAGTACGCCGATAAAAACATTGAGGATTTTACTTCGCAAAACGCATTAAACTTTTTTAAAAGATTTTCTATTTCAACGAAATTTCTAAAGAAAGATCCTAAGGAATGGAGAAATGACATCTGTTATAATATTGGTTTGGACATAGTAAGTAAATTGAAAGTTGTTAATGACTCAGCAGAACGGGGAGTAAAGCTCATGGAAGACTATTATCAAGTGTTGACACGAGACGAAGAAGAGATGCAATTGATAATGCAAATTGTGGCAGATTGTAGGAAAAAATATCCTGATACAACCAATGCAGGTCTTTTAAATTGATGTACATAAATATAAATATTAAACACTTATTTTAATTAGTGAACATTTTATGTAGACATAGATTTGAAAATAAGAAATAAACTTCAAAATTGTAATGTTAATCATAATAACATAATAAAACAAGTAATAAATAATCTTAAAATAATATTTAAATTAGTAGAAACTAATTTTAATTTTTATATGAAAATTTTAAAATTCAAGGAAGTTCTTTTGTCAAAAATAAACGTAATAATTTTTGTGCAAAGTAATATAAAGTGAAACATTTTAATAATTAATAGCGACTCTTAAATAACTGATAGCGACCCTTGAAGGAAGATAATTTTTAAAGTGTTCGTAATGGAAGGTTTTACTGTAGTATAAATTATTTTGTATTATGTTTGTAAATATGTGCATGTTTTTAATGCTTACATACAGTTGAATCGTTGTTTTGTTTGCCTTATTACCTTTTAAAAAGTATTCAAAAATCATTTTTTTTTTGTTCAAATAAAAGTTGAACTCGAAAAGTTAAAGTGTTATGAAAATTTAACTGGCAGATTTTGATTCAGCGAAAAATTCTACATTAAAATATTTGAGTATGTTGCATAGGTGTAGCTCAAAATTAACATTTTTGCAAATTTTCTACAAATTTTACATATCTTAGCAACTTTAGGGCGTTTGAGCCACGTCTTCTAATTTTATCCAAGATGTGTTTTTACACTAATAGGAACCTTCCTAGGGGGAGTTATGGTCTAAATCTCCTAAAAAATTTTGACCCATATAACGAAGGCGCACCCTAATGTTTACATTTGTTTATAGATAGCTGTGCTCCTGAGGAAGTGCACCAGCTTGTAATATCTGAGAACAAATCGTTTAAGTGAATGTCTTGGTTTTTGATTTCGTTAAGTTTTTTTTTTAAGTTTTTATTTATTATAACAAAGCCTAGTCTATTGTGCAATGATATAATGTTAGGATGTTTGTTGTACGCTATCAAGAAAAGATTAGGATCGGTGAAGCCTAGGGAATGCCACTCTCTAAAGGTTTAGTCTTTGAGTAGTATGAGTTATATCTTTCCAATATTTTTCTTTGGTTAAGTAGTTATTTATATAATTATATATTTTTGGCTTATTTGCCATTTCTCGAGTTGATTTAGAATTGTATGGATTCCTAATTTGTCAAAAGCTTTGACAAAGTCTAATGAGATTATCGATAAATAATTTTTGTTTCGTAAAGTTTGACTGAATTTAAAATCTAAAAGCTATTATTTTATCTAGAACTTTTGAGCAGCATGGATTAAGAGAAATGGGTCTGTAAGACTGTATTTTGGTTTTGTCACTATTTGGGGTAAGTATTGGTACACTCTAATTAATTTCTGTTAAAATTTACCCAACTTATAGTAGGAAACTGTACTCCTACTATAAGTTGATAAATTTAGTCTGTGTGCGTAAATTTATGAACACAAAATAAAATTTTTATTCAACAAAATAATACTAATTTTAGGCATAATGTGTTTAATTGTAAAAACATAGGCTCATAATCATAGTTAAAATAAAGTATACTTTAAGAGTTCTAAAGTCGACTTTACTTAAAAGTATACTTTAGGCATATTATAGACAAGTAAAAGTATACTTTAATCGCTAAAGTCTGCTTTAAAATTAAAACTAGCTGAAGTTGACTCGTATCAATTTAACAACACACAACAGCTGTTTTCCGCCTAGGAAAATTTTTGTGAAAAAAAATGTTTGAATTATAAATTATTAAAAGGTAAATTATATCAATAAATACGCTATTTTGCATAACATTTATTAAGTTCATAAGTTTTAATTAATAAAAATACACTTTTCTATCCTTTTTTATAAAGCTTTTCCTTTTTACATTTTGCAATTGCAAATATTTTAATTACACACTTTTAATTTTTTTCGGCAAATATAAAATCAGCTGATCAATGTTGCCACCTGCTTCTTTTTTAGTACAAAATGTATGCGGGCATTTGGTACATTTGATGTGATACCCATTTAGAGCCGGTTCAACTTAAAACTGGCTTTAATTCTGACTATAATAGCAAAATAGATATTAACAAGTTTTTAAAATAGTGTATAAAAATACGCAAAAATGTTTTACGCATTTGGTGTTTAATTTCTGTATCTAGAAATATCTTCACGCGAATTGTGACAGCTGGAAATACCTGACTACTCATATAAATACGGGTACTTGGTGACACAGTAGTTCAGTTTATAATAAAACGCTAAAGTGTTAAGAACTAAAGTTTAGTCTATTACGTCTATAACGTTTAGTCTATTTACATCGTGTGAATAAAGTGTGCTATTTAAGTGTTTTTATGTAATTTTTAGTTATAAATAATTTCAAACATTGTTTATTATTTGCTTATTATTTGCAATATACAAAGAACTCAATTTATATTATATTCCTTATTGAGCCAAAGTTCCTTTATTTATAAAAAATTTAATTATAAATCTTTATTTATCCCAATATTTCGTCACCACATTGGGTGACTTCTTCAGGGGAAATTGTCTTTTTATAATTAATAAATTAAAATTATAAACTGAAAACTTATATATAACAATTTTTTTTTAAAAAGGCGGTAAATCAAAAATTATTTTTTGTCAATATTAAAAAATAAAAATATCACAGAAAACAAAAATAACAATATTTGACATTCTTAAAAAGATAACTGAAAGCTCTAAATATAATGTAAAAGATTCCTTACATTTTAGAGAAAAGATACAAAATTTAAAGATACAAAACGATGAAAAATTAATTTCACTTGATGTTGTATCTTTATTTCCGAGTATACCAATTGATATAGCTTTGGATATTATCGCAGAAAAGTGGGATGTTATAAAGGATTATACAGAAATTGAAAGGAACCTTTTTATACGTATTCTAAAATTTTGTATAATAGCCAACAGATATTTTAAATATGATAATAAAATATATTTACAACAACAAGGACTTCCAATGGGATCTCCAGCTTCACCAATTATAGCTGATATTGTAATGGAAAAATTATTGGATTCTTGTATAGAAAAATTAAATGTGAAACCAAAAATCATCACAAAATATGTTGATGATTTATTTTGCATTATTTCGAATGATTCAATTAATGATATTTTAGCAACTTTTAACTCATTTTATGACAATATAAAATTTACGATTGAGAAAGAATGTAATTCTAAAATTCCTTATTTAGATACATTGATAATAAGAAAGGGTGAGAGTTTATTAATAGATTGGTATCAGAGACCAACAGCTTCTGGAAGAGTTATTAACTATTTTTCTAAACACCTGAAAAGAATCATATTTAATACGGCTAAGAATTTAATTGAAAGGATATTAGTTTCATAAAACTAATATAGAAAAGATTAAAAATATTTTGTTAAATAATAATTACCCAATTCAATTAATCTGTAGATTGATAAGACAATGTAAAAAACAGAATAATTTAGTTACGAGAACGGTTACTGAACCTAAAATTTATAAATCTCTAACTTATGTTCCTCTTATATCTGAAAGATTAGAAAAATCGAAAATTTATGATAATAAGAAATATATAGTAGCACATAGAACATATTACACATTAGGTAGATTATTTAGCAAAACGAAAGATAAAATAAATAAATCTGAAATGTCCAATTTAGTTTATAAAATACCTTGTAGTGGAAATGATAATGAGAATTGTAGTAATGTATACGTAGGTACAACAAAGAATAAATTAAAAACAAGAATTGCAGGACACAGATCTGATCAAAAATACAGGAACACTACTTCTACACAGAAAACAGCATTATCATTACATTGCACGAATTTTAATCATTATCCTGATTTTGATAGGACGTAAATTTTAAACACGGAAAATAATTACAGACGTAGATATATGTTAGAAATGTTACAAATTATGAAGGTACCATCTACACAACGAATTAATTATAAAACAGATATAGCAAATATTGCACAAAATTACAGACATTTAGTTAATAAAAACTAGGATAAATATTATTATGTTAAATGAAATGTATATAAAATATTTTTGTTCATGTAATATTTTAATTTTTCAAATATTGTTATTTTTGTTTTCTGTGACATTTTTATTTTTAAATATTGACAAAAAATAATTTTTGATTTACCGCCTTTTTAAAAAAAAAATTGTTATATATAAGTTTTCAGTTTATAATTTTAATTTATTAATTATAAAAAGACAATTTCCCCTGAAGAAGTCACCCAATGTGGTGACGAAATATTGGGATAAATAAAGATTTATAATTAAATTTTTTATAAATAAAGGATCTTTGGCTCAATAAGGAATATAATATAAATAGATAAGATCGAAGAAAACTAAAATAATTATTAAGAACTCAATTTATTTAAAATGTACATGAATCAACGATTTTATAAAGAGTAAAATCGTTACAATTGGTGTCAGAAGTGGGATTGCAGTATAATAAGCTGTCATGAAATTGGAAGAGCTTTAAGTGGAACAACTCAAGAAGGAGTTGAGTAAGTTAGAGCTACCGACAGCAGGTAATATGACTGAATTGCAAAAGAGGCTGATAGAGGAATTTGAGCGGCGTAACATCGATATTGTGACTTACGAATTTGATGACAAATAAGCAGTGGAGGTTAGTACGCGTAAAACAGAAGGTAATCTGGAACGCAATGTTTGCTGCTATGATGGAAAAGCTAGAAACTTCTAGAGCAAACAACAAGAATCTGCTAACTCAGATGGAAAAAAATGAGAAACTTCTAGAGCAGACAACATGAAAATGTTAAAAGCTTCAAGAGTCGACAACGAGAAAGATGGAAACGAAAACTGCTAGAAACAAAAGTTTCAAGAAACTTCTAGAGAAATTTCCAAGGTTTCAAAAAGAGATTCCGACTTAGAGAATGGCGTAGATAGATTCGACGTACAAGCCATATAAGTGGAGAAAAAACTACGAGATCTAGAAAATAAGGTAAATAATCTTCAATGTCAAGAGGGCTCGGTGCGGATTATTTCGGAAACTTCTGGTAGATCAAAGGGCCGCACTTTTGAGGGCAGCATACCGTTTAATGTTTTTAAGTTACGGCTTGAGACAGTTGTTGCCAGAAATGTGTGGAATAGCGAAGAAAAGGCTATAGACATGATTCTGGCCTTAAAGGGAAATGCAGCAGAAATTCTAGAGTGTGCGGATTACCTGCCGAAATAATTATGATGACATAATGGGGGCAATGCAATAAAAGTATGGTGATGAACACAAAAAAGTAATATACCGAATGGAACCAAGAGGTAGACTGTAGAAAGCAAATGAATCATTGCAAGATTTTGCCACAGAAATTAAGCGGTTGTTGCAGCTGGCTCATTCGCGCTGACCCAAGAGACTGCGAATGTAATTTCCAAGCCAGAAATATTTAAGGTGCGAAACCTCTAAGTGACTGCTGAAAAAGAGGCAGATATGAGCACGAAGTAAACAGAGGCAGTTATGAAGGCGTAAGGTGAAAAGCGAGGCAAACCGAAGGATAAATGCTACAACTGCCGTAAAGTGGGACACTTTCAGCGAAACTGCAAAGCACCAAGAAAGAGTCTCCGGGCCGATTAGCAATCACCTTAAGAGTCACCGTTAAACTAAAAAGAGCTAGCACTACGGGGCATGAGCTAGCTCCCACAACCGATGGCCCCACAATCTCCATATCAGTAGCACAGCAGGTGAAAAGCAATCCTTATGGGTGCATCAACGGACAAAAGCACATTTTAACCATAAATATAGGAGCATCACAGTCCATCATCGGGCCCAATATAATTAGTAAGCCAGTTAAACCATTGCACGGGGTAAGTTTGCGAACAGCTACTGGAGAGCAGGATTCTGTAATCGTCAATCACGTATTTATTGTTGCCGATATTGTGGACGAGGTAATCATTGGTGCGAGCGCGAGGATCAGGTAAGAAAGCTAGTTATTATCAGCCACCAAAAACTACCAGCACGTGCCGAAACTTTAGTATGGAGAGAGATTGTGAGGACAGCTGCTTGTGTGTGATAGAACCATCCAAAATAAAAAGTGACCTTATAACAGCGAAAGCCTTCGTGAAAACCAGTAAAGACAGAAGAGTTCCTCTAAGAGTACTGAATCTATAAAATTGTTAAAAAGTTGTCAGAGCGAACTCTGAAATAGCCAAATGTACGCCAGAAGCAATAATTAGTTGCGAAAAGAACTTGGAACCTTCCAATGCGTCCGTTGTAGATCGAAAGATGCTGGCAGAATATGTGGAGAAATGGGTAAAAGAACAGGCGCCGCCTGATAGAAATAAAGCCAAACAGTTAATCAGGAAATACGGCTCAGTCTTCGCCATGAAAAACCAAATTCAAGGAAGAACGGCAATTGTAAAACACCGAATAAATATTGCTGAAGCAAGGCCAATAAAGCAGGCGCCCAGAAGTATTCCTCTAGCAAAACGAAATGAAGTAAAGGAGTTAGTAAACGAAATGGAGCGTAGTGAAGTAATCGAACCATCTTCTAGCCCATGGAGCTCGCCTATAGTTTTAGTTAAGAAAACAGATGGCAGCACCCGATTCTGTGTTGATTACAGAAAACTAAACGACATCATCACCGAGAATTGACGACACTCTAGACACGCTAGCAGGAACCAAATGTTTCTCCACATTGAACTTGCAAAGTGGTTATTGGCAAGTAGAAATTTGTGACCAAGACAAGGAGAAAACTGCCTTTAGCACAAGTGACGGATTATGGCAGTTTAATGTGATGGCCTTTCGACTCTGCAATGCTGCAGCAACATTCGAGCGTTAATGGAGAATGTGCTGAAAGGACTTCACTGGAAAACTTGCTTAGTGTACCGTGACGACATAATTGTTATAAGAAAAACTTTTGATGAACTCCTGAAGAACATAGCCGAAGGTTTATGGTGAATATCTGCGGCTGGACTCAAGCTTAGGGCAAAGAAATATGAGTTCTTCCAGAGGAAAGTCAAGTATTTGGGGCACCGCGTAACTGCAGAGGGTATATTAACCGATGAAGATAAGATTCGGGGTGTAAAAGATTAGCCTCGGACGAGTTGCACAGCTTTATAGGCCTATCGAAGATTTGTACCAAATTTTGTCAGTGTGGCTGCGAACAAGCATTCCTAAGGCTCAAGGAGTTATTATGTACAGCACCGATTTTTGAATATCCTGTGGCCGGAGACAAGGATGCAAGCGGATACGGAATAGGAGGTGTGCTTTCGCAGTTGATCAATTGAACCGAAAAAGTCATAGGCTATTACAATCTAATACTTTCGAAGCCTGAAAGGAACTACTGCGTAACGCGACGGGAACTCTTGGCGGCGGTAGAATGTGTAAAGCACTAACAAAAGTATCTCTACGGTCAGCACTTTCAACTAAGACCATTATGCATTCAGGTGGCTGCTACCAGAAGGGCAGCTAGCTCGTTGGATTGAACGGCTTCAAAGCTATGATTCCAGCATCGAGCACAGGAAAGGCATAAAGCATTGCAATGCGGACGCCCTTTAAGACGCTCCTGTAACTTAGAGTGCAAACATTGTTCGAGGGCTGAAAGAAAAGAATGCATGGTTAATATAAGACTAACGCATATTGAGTCAAGTGAAGGCTCGTCAGCGGCGCAACAAAATGACCCCATACTGTCGAAAATTATATTAGCCAAAGCAGAGGACAGGAGGCCTACTCGTGAACAATTATCAGCTGAAAGTCCGCTAATGAAGGCGCATTGGGCCCAGTGGAATAGTCTACGGGTAATTAATCACTGCTTATACTGCGTATGGGAAAGTGCGGACGGCAAAACTGAGACAAAGCTAATTATGGTGCCGCCAAGCAAAATAGACGAAGAATTAAAAGAGTTCCAAAACGGTCCCAGTGGTGGTTATCACGGTGTCACGAAAACCCTAGAGAAGTTAAAAAAACGATTCTACTGGGTCGGCTGCCGGAAAGCTGTAAGCGATTGAATAGCAAATTGCGCGCAATGCATCGCAGCTAAAGGACCAGTAAGGAGAAGTCATGGGCAACTTCAACAATACAACTCGGGTGCCCCAATTGAGCGGATAGCAAAGGATGTAACAGGCCCTTTCCCTGTCAGTGATTCCGAAAACCGTTTCGTTCCTGTGAACGGTTACAAGCGCATTTGTTAACAACTGGGTGTGCCGCTACGGTGTTCCATTAGAATTACACTCTGACCAGGGAAGGAATTTTGATTCTGCTATCTTCAAGAATCACCCCGCTGGATTCACAATCTTATGGTATGGTCGAAAGATTCAATCGCAGTTTAGAGGACTACTTAAAGAAGTGTTCAGTGCACATCAGAAGGACTGGGACGAACACATCCCCAAATTTCTGCTGGCATACAGATCGGCTGTCCACGATTCCACCTCCCGGACGCCTGCAAAATTTTTTTTGGAACGGAACTTAATTTGCCTGCTCGTTTAGAATTTGGTGTTAAGCCCGCTGCTATATATGAAGACAACGACAACGCTTCTCGAGAAAAAGAAGACCTTAACAAGCTTCATGAGTTTGTGCGCAATCGAATTAAAATAGCCAGCGATAAGATGAAGGCGAGGTACGATATGTCAGCAAATTCTGAAGGATTTAAAAGGACTATCTACCAAATTACAAATGCATTGGGACGGCCCCTATAGACTAATTAAAAGGTTGAATGGTATACAGAATACAGAAAGATCAGAGCCCAATGTCCAAAATGAAGGTTGTGCATCAGAACGACTAGCCAAATATGGAAAAGGAATAGCTATATCTGTTCGGAACGAACATGCTAAGTGGGCGGCACTGTTACAAGAAATTTCTGTAACTAGAAATATCTTCACCCGAATTGTGACAGCTGGAAAAATATATTGTAGTAATAACTGGAAATAACTAAAATACCTGACTACTCATATAAATACGGGTACTTGGTGATGCAGTAGTTTAGTTTATAATAAAACGCTAAAGTGTTAAGAACTAAAGTGTGGCTAACGTTTAGTCTATTTACATCGTGTGTATAAAGTGTGCTATTAAAGTGTTTTTCTGTAATTTTAGTGCCACTTATAAATAAATAGTGCTATAAATAATTTCAAACATTGTTTATTATTTGCAATATAGAAAGAACTCAATTTATTTAAAAGGTAGATATATCAACTATTTTATAAAGAGTAAAATCGTAACAATATTTACCGCCAAATAACTTTTTTTTTTGAAAATGCTATAAAAAAAAACTACTGAATATTTTCTCAAATTTCTTTTTTTATTTGAAAGTACCGGTTAATAATGGAAAATAATTTCATTCAAATGGCTGCCTCGGCTGGCCATGCAGTAGCCTACACGATCGGTCCAATTTTTAAGCACATTATCGATTGTGTGCAGCTGCATTTCACCAATGGCTTCACGAATATTGTCCTTTAAAGCGTCAATTGTCTCTGGCTTGTCGCCGTAACACTTATCTTTGACGGCACCCCACAAATAATAGTCCAACGGTGTCAAATCGCAGCTCCGAGGTGGCCAAACGACATCAGCTCTGCGGCTGATAATGCGATCTTCAAAAACAGGGCGCAAAACATCGAGTGTAGCTTCGGCTGTGTGGCACGTAGCGCCGTCCTGTTGAAACCAAATGTTGGCAATATCCTTCTCTTCCATTTTTGTGAACAAAAATTCGTTCAACATGGCCCGATAACGATCGCCATAGACTGTAACGGCCACTCCTTGCTCATTTTCGAAGAAAAATGGCCCAATTTTGCCTCTGGACCAAAATCCACACCAAACAGTGACTCGTTTTGGGTGCATCGGCTTTGCAATGTATGCGTGCGGGTTTTCTGTGCCCCAAATGCGACAATTTTGCTTGTTTGCATACCCGCCAAGATCAAAATGAGATTCATCTGAAAAGATGACATTCTGCAACATTACCATGATTTTCAAAGTAATGTCGCAATATTTCCCAGCGTTGTTCAAGCGTATACACAAAAAGTATACAATTTTCTATAGAGTATTTTTCCCGCTCTACCAGAAATTCAACATGGTACAGACTTCAGCGGCAACATTTTTAAATGAGAGGGCAACATTTTTAAAGTTGCTAAAATGTTGAAAAACATTAAATTTGGTGTATGCAGTGCTGCCACATAAACAGTGTAATTTTTATCCCAGTCTTTGGGATTCTTAACTGTTTACCAGTTTTTTCATGAAAACAATTTTTGTATAGGTTTTTAGTTATATGTTGCAACAATTAATAGCATATTTATTCTCTTTATTATATATTTTTACCATAGAAATGGGAAATAATGGATATGAATAGACATAGTTGGTCAATATGTGTGTACACACTTTAATACTTTTCATGTCACAATGTTATGTTTGAATTCGTAACTATTTTTTAACACAATTGCAAATTTTTGTTGTATTTTTTTACTTTATTAGACATGTCTAATTTTATTAAAAATAAATAGTATATTGAACAAATATTATATTTTTATATGAAAAATCCCAAAAAATACATGAATAAAATAAAAAACATATTTTTTTATGAAATAATCTGAAAAATCTCTAGCATCCCAAAAAACGGCGAAAAAATAGTTGAAATTGGTTATATGGCAGCACCGCAAAACTACTAAAAGTTGCCGACCAAAACTCACCTTTGTTACCGCCAAACTATGTTCGTGTTCTAAGAGAGTACTAAAAAGTTCGTGAGAGAGAAACATACTCTTGAGAATTACCTATATATACTTTTTGGTATACACATCCATATTCGTTCAGCGGAAGGATATAACTAATTATCTGTCAAATCAGACATGAGCTAAGTGTTACCATTCACGAAATAAGCACTAGTTGAAAAAAAACGTTAGATGGCGGACCCTATATATAAAGGAATAACGTTACTGACTCACGCAACCAACATCGCCCAGCCCAAACCGCAAGAGCTAGGAGAAATTTGGTAAGCAGGTTGCCCCTCCGGCGTAGACGAAATTCCTTCTGAGTGGGGCAAAAAGGGGGAGACCCCTTTCACGGCCTGCCTGAAATTTGAAATATGCCTTCCTGGGAGTATGTGCTAACTCCTTGATAAGGTACATTTTAGAGTTTTGGCCAGTAACGTTGTAAAAATGGGAGTTTTAAAGGCCTGCCCAAACCATTGGACCTAGGAAGTTGAAATTTTGTATGCAGACTCTTTCTCCAGTGTAGATACCAGCTAAGACGTGAGTTTTAAAAAATCCAACGGGGAGGGGCAGAAAAGGGGAAAATTCTCACCCTTGACATCCTGCCAAAACCGCTGGAGCTGGGAAGTTAAAATTTGGTGCATAGGTTCCTCCTCCGGTGTAGACATTCACCTAGGTCGGATTTTCGGAAATGTTACGTGATGGACAAAAAGGTGAAGAGTCTCCCCCCTTAAAGGGCTACCCACACCGATTTAGCTAGAAATCAGAAATTTTAAATATGTGTTAACTGGAGTATGTGCTAACTCATTGATCAGCTACATTTTAGAATTTTAGCCAGGTACATGGTAAAAATGGGGGTTCAATGGGAAAAAATTTGAAATATGTGTTACTTGGAGTATGGGCTAACTCATAACTGAGGTACATCTTAGAATTTTGATCTGGGACATGGTGAAAATTGGGGACTCCGGGTAATTACCTGGGAACTCCGTATATTCCCGGGCGTCAGCCCGGGCAATCCCGGGCTTTAGCCCTGGCAACCATTTTCTACGCTAACAACGTAGCGGGCTTTGCCCGCTAGTATTACATACAAATTTACCCATTTTATAATAGTAAATTTACAAGCATTTTTAGAGTGTATAACAAGACTAGTTTTGTCCAGGATATCAGAATTAGTCGTGTGTGTTTGTTTTGATAGATTTTTGTTCATGGGATACTCATAAAAAAAATTAGTAGAAAAACTTGTAAATGGTTTTCAATCCCATTTGTAGTAAAAAAAATATTATTTAGTAAATGTTTTTGCAAATTACAGAACATTTAAATTTTTTTTTGTTGCTTACTTCAGAAATTTCTTACAAATTTTTGGAAACCGATTTGCTAAAATTACAAAAAAAAATAATTTTTAAAAAGTGGATGTTGAAGGAAATGGTATTTCTAATAACTAATATTTATACATACAAACTCAAATTGCCTTAAAATGATACACACACTCTAATTAATTTCTGTTTAATTTTACAGTAGGCAACTGTACTCCTACTATAAATTAGGTAAATTTACTCTGTGTGCGTAAACGAAAAAATACACACATTATGCGTAATATTATGCACACATAATGTGTAAATTTACATTGAAATTGCGCAAAAATTTAAGGAAATTTTAAAATGAGTTAATTTACTAAAATTGTGCTTAAAAGTTTTTTTTTAAGAGTAAATATACTCCTAAAATAACTAAAACTGCATTTCTGAATGCTTAAAATTGTTCAAAAAATATGAGTATATTTACCAACACGCACAAAAAACTTTTTTTTATTAAAAACAATAAATTTATTTTTATTATAATACATAAAATACATTCAGCAATTTTTTTATGTTTTATTGCAGCTTTCTATAGGGAATATTGTAATGTGCGATATAATTTGTCCTCTTCTTCTTTCTAAAAGAGCCAACTTTATAGATATACCAATTTCAGTTTTTTGGCGGATGTTTGATGTTTTTTTGATTTTTGACCCAATAATTTAATATATATTTACCACAATTTGTTCAAAAATTGACAATTTTCAAAAATAATTATTTGTTTTTAGATTTTTTTTTTGAATTCCTTTTAAATTTCAAAATGACAAAATAATTATGTGTTACCATTCTAGGATTGTATGTTTACAAATTTTGTGCGTAAAATTTTAATTTAACAAAAGAATACTAGTTTTAGGCATAATTTCTTTAAAAGCACTTTGTGTAAGTATTATTGTATATGAAAGTGTGTACAGAACTGTTTTACGCATTTGGTGTTTATATTTACCGAATCTTCGTAATATTACATAAAACTTTACCTATTTTATAGTAGTAATTTTACAAACTCTTTTTTTAGAATGTAGGTTTAAAGAAGGGATGGGAAGTGAAGATACTTTTCACAACAGATTCTTGTCCAAAAATAGGATATCCACTTAAAATAGCATTAAAAATTTTTATTTGTAAAAATCATGTTTTTACTATTTTTTTTTTTTTAATTTTGTTTAAAATATTATTTTGATAAAAATATATAAAGTAAAAAATGTTGCCCCATAAAAAGAATATATATTTGTATATTCGAATTCGTTAGGCAATTTCAAAAGTAATTAGCAGCTTAAAAGGGTAACAAGTGTATTTTAAAATAATTGAGTTAATTTGTGCATTTAAAATTTTTTATGTAAATTAAAATTTTGCTATATTTTACAATTTATTAGTTTAGTTTACTAATATTTTTAGTTTAGTTCATTTGATTAAGTTTTCCGTACAACAAGATTTATAATCTTGTATTTATAGTACAGAATTAGTATAGCTTATTTAACAATATTGACGAAATTTTTATAAAAATTATATAAAATTAAGATATAATTACAAAAATAAGTTGAATTTTTCAAATATTATAACAAAGTTTACAAAAATTAAATTAAAGTAAAGCTGTTAAACAGTTTATGTTTTCAATTATAAAAAGAGCTTTTTTGAATTGCACAGCGTTGCCTATGATTTGAATAATTATTGGCAGGCTGTTCCAGAGACCAATTGTAGAAATGTAAAATTGCCAACCAGAGACTAGAGTTCTTCGACTGAGCGGTACTAAATCTCTAATACGACTTGATTGGGTTGGAATTAATCTATTAAACAAATTGTCAGGCTCCTTCGTAAATATTATCTTATGTAGCAGTAGTAATGATTTTATCTTTAGAAAGTCAGTCGGGGTCACATCATAAAGAGGTTTCTCATATAGTGAGGTGCGATCTTATCGTCTTAAATTGAAGACATATCTTAAAATATTGTTAAATGTAACCGTTAGCTTTCTTGTACTTAAAACGTCAGACTTAGAATAAGATAAATTTTAGCGAGTAGTAAACAAATTTCTAATGAAGTAAAATATTGGGTATTCCACAGCGTACATATCATCGAATATGTTCACCCGGCAGCAACGTTTATTTGGTCAGACCATGTTAATGTACTATTAAAAATTATTCCCAGGTTTTGGTTGATTTTACGTTGTTAATTTAATTATTATGGATAGCTATCTCCAGATCAAAAGACAATTGCATTGTTCTATGTTTTACAATCAGGCATTTAGATTTGGAAGGGTTAATGCATAAGCCATTTGCAGTTGCTCATGTGTGTAAACGTTTTAAGTCATCATTCAATTTGTTAACACAAACGTTAATATAATTTGTCCCACTACTTATATAAATCTGCACATCGCCTGCGTAAATATGAGCCTTACAGTATAGTAGCTGGTTAATGATATCATTGACATAAATGGTAAATAACAGTGGTCCTAGGATTGACCCCTGCGGCACGCCCTTGGTCACTGGTAGAGCACAAGATGTTTTAAAGGGTGTCCCAAGAAGAACGCAATTTTTAAATCTGGCAACATTCGAAGTGTCATTGTTTGACATTTGAACAATTGTTATTGTTTGCTAGTAGAAGGTACGAGGTTAGTAAAAATGGAGCGCTACACGAATGAACAACGCATTCTCATTGTGAAATTGTTTTACCAAAACGGTGAAAGTTTTGCGGCTACAGTTCGCAAATTGCGATCAATTTGGAGTCACAATAATGCTCCAAAAGAGTCAACTGTAAAGAGATTAATGGATAAATTTGCCGAAACTGGGTCTGTTAGTGATGTAAAGACAACAACGCGCCATCGACCAGGTCGATCGACCGAAAATGTCGCAGCTGTACGTGATGATGTCGCTTAAACTCCATCCACCTCAATTCGACACCGAGCTCAGCAAATTGGTGTCTCCAAATCCACTTTGCAGCGAATTTTGACGAAAGATTTGCATCTTCATGCATACAAAGTTCAATTGACTCAGGAACTGAAGCCAGCTGACCATGGACAGCGAAGGGAGTTCGTTAATTGGGTATTGGAGAGACAACATGAAAATGCTGATTTTGCCGATAAAATCATCTTCAGTGACGAGGCCCATTTTCATCTTGATGGCTTCGTCAATAGGCAGAATTGTCGCATTTGGGGTGAGGAAAATCCTCGAGTGATTCACGAGAAGCAAATGCATCCTCAACGTGTCACTGTGTGGTGTGGTTTTTGGGCTGGAGGAATCATTGGACCTTTTTTTTATGAAAATGAGGCAGGTCAAGCGCAGTCAATGGTGTTCGGTATCGTGAAATGATAACCAGTTTTTTCTTGCCTAGAATTGAAGAAATGAATGTGGAGGGCATGTGGTTCCAACAAGACGGCGCCACATGTCATACAGCCAGAGAAACAATTCAATTGCAGCATCAGTCATTTCCCGGTCGTGTTATTTCGCGTTTTCGAGATCAGAATTGGCCGCCTAGATCGTGCGATTTAACACCATTAGATTTTTTTCTTTGGGGTTTTTTGAAGTCGATGCTTTACGCGAATAAGCCGACCACGACTCAAGCCTTAAAAGAGGAAATTGGACGCTGCATTAATGAAATACCGCAGCATTCATGCAAAACGGTCATTGAAAATTTTATTAAAAGATCGCGTGCATGCCAGCAAAGCCGCGGCGGCCATCTGCACGATATATTGTTCCATACATAACCTCATTCTGTCTACTTTACGATATAATAAAGTTTCACGATTTTTTTTTAAATATCTCTGTTTTATTTAAAGTTTAAAAATTGCGTTCTTCCTGGGACACCCTTTATTAAGTGCAAATACAGACAGATAACGATCTGATAGGTAACTTTTTATTAAAAAAGTTGCTGATGAGGAGAAATTGAATATCTTATTCAGTTTCATACAGAGAACGTTATGGTCAATCGTATCAAATGCTTTGGAGTGGTCAAGGAGTACAAGAAAAGCTATTTCACCACTATCAATACTTCCACGTATATCCTCTGATACATCGATCAGGGCAGTAACGCAACAGTGTTTAGGTCGAAATCCAGACTGCTTTTCACTCAACAAGCCATTTTCATTAATATACGTATACATTTGTTGGTGCAATAATTTCTCAAATACTTTAAATAAGTATGGAAGAATAGCTATCGGATGGTATTCATTATTGGATTTGAGTATGGGTATAACTTTTGCGTAATTCCAGGTATTTGGAAAACTGCTTTTTGTAATTATTGTATTAAAGATGTGTGTTATACACGGAATCAGAACTGGGATAGTTGCTTTAAGAAAACTTGGATGTATGTATGTTGTCAAAACCAACACAATTTGATTTTATAGCCAAGCAGCTCGTGAAGACGTCTGTTTGGTTTACACATTCAAAAGAGAACGAATTTGCTTAGATAGTGGGGTTAAGGATTTCATCATCTACATCAGTTTTAGAAGTATCCACAATACCAATTAATATAAGAAGCATTTTTACTTGGAATAAAATGTTTTTTTGCTGGTTAAAGATTGTTTAAATTGCTGAAAAGCATCAGAAAATTTACTGTTTATGGATTCGGTTGGTAAGTATTCATAAGAAATGTTGGCAATAAGACTTGAGTCCGTGGTTGTATTTCTAGTATTATTAAAGTTTCGGATGCAATATATTAGGGTTTTTGGTTTCAACCCACAAAATCTACGAATATTTGACCACATTTTTTCTGAGGGTGCTTGAGTGTTAATTTCGGAGTTTACTTTGATAAGTACATTTTAAGGTACAAGGGGGGATCAATAAGTCCGTGACTTTTTGAATGAAACACAGTTTTTTTTGCAAAAAAAAAAATATTTTTCAACATAATCGCCCTTTAACTCAATACACTTAGTCAAACGCTTATCCAAATTTTGTATGCCTTCCAAAAAATAGGATTTTTCGAGGTCCTTAAAATAGGAATTTTTTTGATCAATAATTTCATCGTTGCAGCTAAATCTTTTTCCACCGAGCTGTTTCTTTATGTTTGGAAATAGGATGAGGTACCAATTCGTATGAGCGGATGAAGTACCAATTCGTAGCCCAATTCATGGAATTTTGAAGTTGTCACACAATTACGTGTATGGTCAATTGAGAGCAAATTCGGCACCCATCTTGCAGGTAGCTTTCTTTAATCCAACTGATCATTTCAAATCGAAACCACACTGCCATATGAAATGCCTATGGCATCATCAATCTCACGCACTTTTACTCTTCGATCGGCCAACGCCATATCGTGGATTTTTTCGACATTTTCGGATGTATTGACCTCGATTGGCCGTCCAGAACGTTCAGCGTCATTTGTACTTGTGCGACCACATCGAATGTCAGTAAACCACTTTTTTACCATTGAAATCGATGGTCCCCATAGACCATCGACAGTTCTCATAGTATTTATCAAGTTTTTCCTTGGTTTGATTGACGGTTTTTTTTCGCAAAAATAATGTTTAATGAGCACTTAAAATTCACTATTTTTCCTTTTTAAAAAAAAATCAAAATGTTTTATGTTTTGAACAGCTGTTAAACGCAAAGTAAATGACGGAATTTGTTCAAAATTTGACAGTAGTCTATTAACAGGTGGTACTTGATGGGAGCAGTGTTGTATTTTATATAACTACGAGGGAAGTTCAAAAATTCACGGACTTATTGATCCGCCCTCGTATATATACGAGAGGTATTAAGATATTATTATATTATATTTTGTAAGTGTGTTTCCTGTAAGAATATTATTTTCGGATTATTTTTTTTTTGATGTGGATTTGTAGTTCGTTATTGTTATTTATGTAACCTTTTATGTTCCAATGTAGGATGTTTAGTGGCATATTAATAATATTGTTACAAGAAATTTCTAGTATTAGAAATTTCTTTACACTAATTTTGACAGCTGGAAAAATCTAGTGTCGTAATAAACTAGAAATAACTAGAATACCTGACTACTCATATAAATACTGGTACTCGGTGACGCAGGTCATAAGTAAAACGCAAAGTGTGAAAAACTAAAGTGTGGATAACGTTTAGTCTATCTGCATCGTGTAAATTAAGTGTGCTATTAAAGTGTTTTTCTGTAATTTTTAGTGACTGTTATAAATAAATAGAGCTATAAATAATTTCAAACGGTGTTTATTATTTGCAATATAGAAAGAACTCGATTTATTTAAAATGTAAATAAATCAACGATTTGATAAAGGGTAAAATCGTAACAATTGGTGTCAGAAGTGGGATTGCAAAATAATAAGCAGTCATGAAATTGGAGGAGCTTAAGGTGAAACAGCTCAAAAAGGAATTGAGCAAATTGGAGCTACCGACAGCAGGAAATAAGACAGAGTTACAAAAGAGGCTGATAGAGGAATTCGAGCGGCGTAACATTGACATTGCGACTTACGAATTTGATGAAAAAGATGCAATGAAGGTTAGTACCCGTAAAACAGAAGGTAATATGGAGTTAAGCACAATGTTGGCTGCTATGATGCAAAAGATGGAAGACAACAACGTGAAATTGTTAGAAGCTTCTAGAGCCGACAGCGAGAAACTTTTAACCAAGATGGAGACGAACGAGAAATTGCTTATGAAGATGGAAGAAAAGTTTCAAGAAACTTCTAGAGAAATTTCCGAAGTTTCAAAAAGAGTGGCCGACTTAGAGAATGACGTGAAGAAAAAACTGCAAGATCTGGAAAGTAAAATAAATAATTCTCAATGTCAAGAGGGCCCAGTACGAACTATTCAGGAAAGTTCTGGTAGAGCAAAGGCCCCCACTTTTGACGGCAGCGTACCATTTAATGTTTTCAAGTTCCAGTTCGAGACAGTCGCCGCTAGAAATATGTGGAACATCGAAGAAAAAGCTATAGAGTTGATTCTGGCCTTTAAAGGAAACGCTGCAGAAATTCTAGAAAGTGTGCCAATTACCTGCAGAAATAATTATGACGACATAATGGTGGCACTGCAGCGAAAGTATGGTGGCGAACACAAAAAAGAAATATACAGAATGGAACTAAGAGGTAGACTGCAGAAACAAATGAGTCATTGCAAGATTTTGCGACAGAGATTGAGCAGCTGACTTATCCAGGTGAATCATCCATCCTTAGATCAGTTCAAAATTGAAGCATTTGTAAATGGAATTCGGGTTTCTGATGTGAGACATGCGGTGTGTGCTACGCAGAAATCGACTTTTGCTGAAACTGTCTCATTCGCGCTGGCACAAGAGACTGCGAAGGTGATTTCCAAGCCACAAACATTTAAGGTGCGTAACCTCGAAGTGACTGCAGAAAAAGAGCAAGATATAAGCACAAAGCTAACAGAAGGATTCAGAGAAGTGCTTACGGAGTTAAAAGATGCATTTAAGCAGGCATTAGGGGAGAAGCAAGTCAAGGCCAAGGATAAATGCTACAACTGCGGTAGAGTGGGACATTTCCAGCGAAATTGCAAAGCACCAAGGAAGAGCCTCCTGGCCGATCAGCAATCACCCAAAGAGTCACCGTTAAACTAAAAAGAGCTAGCACTACGGGACATGAGCTAGCTCCCACAACCGATGGCCCCACAATCTCCATATCAGTAATACAGCAGGAGAAAAGCAATCTTACTGCTTATGGGTACATCAACAGGCGAAAGCACATTTTCACGATAGACACAGGAGCATCACAGTCAATCATCAGGCCCGATTTAGTGAAAAAGGCAGTTGAACCACTATACGGGGTAAGTCTGCGCACAGTTACTGGGGAGCCTGGTATGTCTTTGGTAAAATAAATGTAAAACTAACGATTGCCAACGTAAGCGTCAATCACGTATTTATTGTTGCCGATATTGTGGACAAAGTAATAATTGGTGCAGATTTCATAATTGGGCACGGCATTAATCTGCATATGGGGCAACAAGTTATGATTTCGGATCAGGTAAGAAAGCTAGCTAGCAGATTTCATAATTGGGCACGGCATTAATCTGCATATGGGGCAACAAGTTATGATTTCGGATCAGGTAAGAAAGCTAGTTACCATCAGCCACCAAAAACTACCAGCACGGGCTGAAACTTTAGTATGGGTGCGTATGGAGGGATATTGTGAGGACGGCAGCTTGTGGGTGGTAGAACCATCAGAAATAAAAGAGACCTTATAACAGCGAAAGCCCTCGTAAAAACTAGCAAAGACAAAAAAGTTCCTGTAAGAGTACTGAACCTATAAAATTGTGAAAAAGTTGTCCGAGAGAACTCTGAAATAGCCAAATGTACTGCGCCAGAAGCAATAATCAGTTACGAAAAGAACTTGGAACCTTCCAGTGCGTCCGTTAAAGACCGAGATATGCTGACAGAATATGTGGAAAAATGGGTAAAAGAACTGGCGCCGCCTGATAGAAATAAAACCAAACAGCTAATCAGGAAATACGGCTCTGTCTTCGCCATGAAAACCCAAAGTCAAGGAAGAACGGCGATTGTGAAACACCGAATAAATACTGGTGAAGCGAGGCCAATAAAGCAGGCGCCCAGAAGTATTCCTCTAGCAAAACGAAATGAAGTAAAGGAGTTAGTCAACGAAATGGAGCGTAGTGGAGTTATCGAACCATCTTCTAGCTCATGGAGCTCGCCTATAGTTTAAGTTAAAAAAAAGGATGGCAGCACCCGATTCTGTGTTGATTACAGAAAACTAAACGATATCACGAAGAAGGACAGCTATCCACTACCGAGAATTAACGACACTCTAGACACGCTAGCAGGAACCAAATGGTTCTCCACATTGGACTTGCAAAGTGGTTATTGGCAAGTAGAAATATTTTAGTGTTTTCTTTTGTTTATTGTTTGTTATCGTGGTTTGCTGTTATTTTAGTATTACTATCGTTAGTTGTTGTTTTGTGTATGTTGTTGTTTGATGTGGGTAATGTTACAGTTGTTGGTGTATCGTAAGCTATGGTTGATCTTACTGCATTTGAGTAGGTGAGGCTTGTGAGTGTCTCTGATTGTATTTTTTGATAGCAGTTTTATTGTATACTTTTTCTAGTGTTTTTATTGCCTGGATTTCTTCTTGTTGTATGAAAATTGGACAAGTTTTGCTAATAACTGAGTGCTTTGTGTCGCTTTGTTTGTTTTCTTCACAATTTTTGCATGTTTTTGTGTTTTCGCAAAAATTATTTACAGCTAAGCGATCAATGTTTCCACAGTTTATGCATAGTTTGTCGTTTTGGCAAAATTTAGACATGTGACCAAAGCGAAAGCAATTGTGACATCCAAGTGAAAGTGGAATGTAGGGCCTTACATGAGTAGTTTGGTAACCAACATTGAAAGATTCTGGTGGGTCTATTGATGCAAAGGTTGGTATGACGAGGCCTGTTTCAAACAATTTATCGTTTCCTTTTTTTAACTTCAGTGACCTTTTGTGTTTTTAGTTCCTCTTGGATTTCATTTTCCGTAATATTTCTTAGGTCATTGCATTAAAGTACTCCTTTGGAGTAATAAGGTGTGTTGTGTTCCTTCATTTCCCCATTAATGGTGGGGGAGAGGGATACAAGTTTTGTTTGTTTGCTTGAGCAAAGTTTTTGTTTTCATCAATATAGTTCCAGATTGTAGTTTTTTGCAGATATCAATTTCTCCATAGACATTGTGAATGACTTTTTTGATCAAATAGGGTGATACATTGGTTTAATATTCGGTACATTGGTTTAATATTCGGTTTGTACTGGTTTTGATCATAGGTATTTTCGTTCCATTGTTGGATTTTTGAGATATCTGTCGTTATCCAGCAATGCGGACCTGCCCAACATTGGCCATGAAAGCCATTGTTTGTCTAATCCCCTTAAATATTTTCATAAGAACTTCAGCATCATTGGCTGCACGTAGATTAAACTTTGAACATGATGGTTCTGTTTATGGTAAGGGTCATACGAATATCTTGAATTCTTTAGCGAACAAGGAATTCCTAGGTATGCCGACAGACCGTTGTCATCCCAAGCAGGTCAGAATGGGCAGTGGGTGGTCAGGTAGTTGACACTCGCAGTCTAAACTGGTACACTGACGGGTCGAAAATGGACTACGGTGTGGGAGCGGGGGTCCTTGGATCCAACACGAGGATATCGGAGCCAATGGGCAAGTGGCCAACGGTATTCCAAGCTAAACTACAGGCTATACTCATATGCGCTAGACTGAATATTGGTAAGGATCTAAAGAGCGCATATATTTCGATCTTCTCTGATAGCCGAGCGGCACTCCAGGCTTTATCATCTTGGACATTCACTTCAGGAATAGCTCTGGTGTATTTTAATACCCTTCAACAGATGGCGCGTAACAGGTACTGGTACTGGATACCAGGTCATCTTGGACATCATGTTGCATAGCAGCAGGAGGAAAGTATTCAATAGGGAATTTTTAGATCCAGCGGATATTAGGAACTCTTCTTCATCTTCTATATTAAAGTTAATTGGGAATATAATACATAATTTGGTTTTGTTTTATGATCCTTGGTACAAAAGATCCATATGGGTCGCAGTGCCGGCCGTGGGACCAGATCTTGACTTAATAATAATAATAATCCAGCTTAAAGCTGGGCTAGGGAAGAGAAATTCTGTTCCCAATATTGGGAGGATCATTCACTGTTGTTGATTTTATTCAACGGTCTATGTTTTATATTTTATTTTTTTATTTTCAAGAATCATTACGAAAGGAGAATAAGTGTTAAAGAAAAATAATTCTTAATTTTTTTGAGTTTTGTTGTTTTTAACAGTTTTTTTTTTTTGTGTTTGATTTATTTTAATTGTTATTAAAATAAATAAAAGTAAAAAGAGATGTGTAATACTTATTAACAATTTTCTAACTTAAATCTTATCAGAAAATGGCAAACTTTGGTCCTTGTGAATATTAGTTTGCCCGATTTAAAAGTTACCAAGAGAGAAGTTTTAAAAAAATAATATGTTTCTATTTTAGTTAATTTTTTTATATTTCCATAGAGGAAGAATAAGTACAGAGATTGCAACGCCGGCAGCGGCCAAATAAAATTTTATACAGTATACAAAGGTTCGGAAACTGAGAGAAAACAGGAGAAAATTGAGCAAATTTCCCTGATTTCTGCAAAAATTTGAGTAAATTTCCCTGTTCTTAAACCTTTTTTTCAAATCCAATTGGGAAATCTGCTAAAAACTAATTGGATTTACAAAGAAAATCAATTGGAATCGCAAAAAACCAATTTAAAAAAATGCCGAACCTTTGTAATTTGCCCATATAAAACCAGGAGAACGCGGAAAACCAATCAAATAGATATATAAATGATATCGGGCAAAATCCGCTACATTGTTAGAGAGAACCTAAGTTGCCCATTCTGAAGTCGCAGAATTCCGGAGTCTCCAGATGAAAATGGTTTAAAAAGTACCTAATTAGATAATTAGCACAATTGCAAAGGAACCATATTTTATGTTGCATAAGACGCATATTTCTAATTTGAGGTTTCTCGCTAAAGGGGTTTTATGCAGGCTGTCAAGTATGAGACTTTCTCCTTTATCAAAAATCCACAGTGATCAGATGTCTACACGGCAACAGGAAACTACATGCAAAATTCCCCTTTTTTGCCCTCTCTGTAAGATATTCCAAAAATTTCGTCTTAGTTGATGTCTACACCAGAGGAGGAACATTCATTCCAAATTTTTCATTTCATAGTTACAGTGGTTTTTACATGCCGTTAGGGGGAGACTTTTTACCCTTTGAACCCAAAATTTTACCACGTTTGTCCCTTTTTAGGAAGGATTTTCCAAAACCCCGTCTTAGGTGATGGATAGTCAAAAGAACATTTGGAGCAATTTTAAACTTCGTAGCTCCAACGGTTTAGGCAGAGCGTTAAAGCGGAGACTTTAAAGCCATCGGACCCAATTTGTAGCAGTCCTTGGCGAAAATGTACCTTATTAGTGATTTTGCCAAAAATATCATAATTTCAACTTCCTAGCCAGTGATTAGGGCAAGCAGTTATGAAAGAGACTTTTCCCTTTTTACCGCTCTCATTTAGGAGGGTGTTAGTGCTGGAGAAACAACCTATGTACCAAACTTCAACTTCCCAGCTCCAGCGGTTTTGGTACGCCGTAAAGTTGAGACTATTCTCCTCGAGAAGCATCTCGAGCTGCAGCGACATTATTTTATAAATTTGTTATGGAACTTTCACGGAAATTTACCAAAAAATTAAGCAAGGCCACAGACTTTTCATTATTAAATTTTTTATAATGATCTATGAATTCGCCTACTTATTGATAACAAACAAATTTATTTGCACCAAAAAAAAAAAAAAAAAAAAAACAGCAACATTAATTTTGCTTAGTTTTAATCATAAGAATTTTTCGAATTAAAATCACTTGCATTAGTTTTTAAAACCGACGTGTAGTTTACAAACGATTCTAAAGTGTTTGGCACTAATTTGATCTTTGTTGTTATTGTATTTTTCAGCTTTTAATATATTTAAAATTTCTAAACGTTTTGAACAGTTTGTATGACTGCCCTTACAATTAATGCATTGAACGAGCACAAAACTCAAGATGTACAAAATGCCAAATTTTTAGCTTGAACCTTAGCCGTCATCATAAAATTCTTAGCTGATTTACCGAGACACATAGCTTCTAGTAATTGTGCTAACCCAAGTACAGTGATTGTGATTTGATTTTTTTTGTACAAAGTTCTAGTAATCTCAATATTTTTCTGTGATTTTTGGGTATTTCAGTAAGAACAGAACATGACTGCGCATATTTTGGTATCGTCAAAAATATATGCTTTCTACTAAATCCTACAAAAAATCTATTTTATTTCAATATTTTTGTAATTTAATTAAATTTACATCAATATCTTACTCTTTTAAATTTTTTTTCTTGCTAATTTAGCGAATCGGTTTTAGAAAATTTGCAAAATGCTTTCTGAAATAAGCCACAAAAATTTGTATATATTCTGTAAATTTTTTTTAGTTCTAAAAATCAGCCCTAAAAACAATTAAAATTTTACCTAAAAAGTAAAAAAAGAAATGACTAAAATATTTTTCAAAACAGAAATTACCAAATTAAAACAAAATGATAAATTCCTTTGTTTTCACAATTTTTAAACCTTTGATTTTTTTTTAATTTTTCTTAAAATATTTTTTGAAAAAAATAAATAAAAAAAAAAAAATTAAGATGCTCGATAAAAAAAATAAATTTGAAATTTTGTACTTATATCAATAATACTTAGTACATTTTTTTTGCTGATTTTAGCAAACAGATTTTAAATTCCACTTTACAAAAAGTTTACTAAGATTTAGTAGCGACAGCTAATTTTTTCTACAAATTTCATTGTACTACACGTTAGAAGACATGTGTTGCTAGGATTATCAAAAAATACCGCTGGGCTCAAATTAGCAAAATTTCCTGTAATAACAGCAAAATTTTCAGTTGTCACTACAGACTTTTTTTTGGCGAGTGTAAGTTTTGCGCTTTCTAGCTGTTTTTTTTAAATCACGAATTTATTTATTTTTTTTATAATATTGTAAAGACGGAAATAATAGCGATACGAGTACGGTGTTAGGGATTTTGGATTCCCTCCCTCGAGTTAGAATTTAAAAGACAAAAAGCATTCTAAAAAAAAAATTAATGTCACATGGACTAAAGGGACAGCCTGAATTGCAGCTTTCAAGGTATCTGGAAAATGCTTTTTTTTATATTTTTTTGTTGTATAAATTAATTTGAATTCCAAAGGAACACTATCGATTTTTTGTTTTTGAAAAACAGTTTTTTGTTAAAAAAAACTGTTTATTTTAGTTTTTCAAAAAAATATGCGGCAACACTGGTTGTAACTCATATTTTATGTTATCAATGCCAAATTGATCCATATGCAAGCAGAGTAGAAAAGGAAACACGGCCTAAAGTACACAAATGCATCCCTTTCAAAATAAAGCACATAAAGGGTTTTTCAATATGAGCGCTACAAAGGTTTTTTTTAAATAAAAAAAAACGGTATTGGATATCAATAAAATTCTTTATTCCTGTAAAAGTACGTTCGATGCCATTATGTATGGAACTCGATTTCTTTTGCATGGCTACCACGGGTACGCTTGCAAAAGTCCAGACGCTGAACCCAATTTTCGACGGTTTTCAAGCATAAATCGGCCGATACTGCTGCAATTTCACGTTCGATATTCGTACGAAGTTCATCAATCTTCTCTGGCTTGTTGGCATAGACCATCGACTTGACGTAGCTCCACAGGAAATAGTCTAACGGCGTCAAATCGCACGACAGAGTCGGCCAATCGACTGGACCATTTCTTGAGACAACACGTTCTCCAAACTTGGTTTCCAATAAATTGATTGTGACATTCGCTGTGTGACTTGTGGCGCCGTCCTATGGAACCACACGTCCTCCAAGTCCATATAATCCAATTGGGGCCAAAAATATTCGGTTATCATTGAACGGTAGCGATTCCCATTAACAGTAACGTGCCGGTCTTGATCATCACGGAAGAAGTACGGCCCAATGACGCCGCCGGCCCATAAACCGCACCAAACCGTAATTTTTTCGGGATGCAATGATGACGCATGGAGTACGAGTGGATTGCTGTCTGACCAATAACGCATATTTTGTTTATTGGCGAAGCCATTTAGCCAGAAATGAGTCTCATCGCTGAAGATGATTTTTCGATGAAAATCTGAATCATTTTCAAGTTGTTGCTCAGCCCAATTCACGAACATACGACGCTTCTGGTGGTCAAGCGGCTTCAGTTCTTGCGTCAATTTGATCTTGTAAGGATGTAGGCCAAGATCTTTTCGCAAAATTCGCCACAACGACGTCACAGATATGCCCAACGCTTGAGAACGACGTGTGAGAGACACATTTGGGCTTTCTTCAACTGAAGCCTCAGCTTCAATTGTTGATCTGCTGGGACGATTATGACGACCATAGCGCTCTTAACGTTGAGGCTACTGACTCCGAATTTCGTTAGTAAATTTTAATAATTTCGACTCGTTGTTGGCTCGTATATCTTTCCATTATGAAATGGCAAACCTTACTGAAGAGAAATGTCAAAAGAGCGGCAATAAATATGGCGTCGTTTGCTGTCCCTGTCGCTCTACTTTTTTAGCGTCCCTGTTGAAAAACCCGTTACATACATATGCAATAGGAACAAAAGTATTAACTTTGGGTGTACATAAGCATGCTGCCTTTTGTTTCTTTCCTGAACACAGTTCAAAAGGGATTCCAGTGAACTTTGGACAGGATTATATGCCTCCGGGAAACCTATAAGATGGCCAACTTTTCAAGGACGTAGTCCGATGGACGCCTGTACGGATTTTATGTAGTCCATCATATAAGTACAGTGCAATCACATAATCGGACAAGGTTGCTCAATTTTTTTCAAAGTAAATAATTTTAACATTGAAACGCAAACAACTTTTTAACATTGAAACGCAAACAACTTTTCTACAATAAAAACAATCTACTTTAATAGAAGAAAAAACTAAATTTAATTTTTTATGATCAAAAGGATAATCGGACAAATCAATCCGGGTTTTAAAGCATTAACAATTATTTTAAAAATTTGTCATTTTTATATCTTGTAGCATAGTTCTTTGATTCTATAACACTTCTTCTTAATCGCCTTAGATTAAATTTACCAAATTGGCAGACACTTCAGGAGGTATTTTGCTCAACTCTGTAAAACTGTTTTTAATTCATTAATATAATCAAAGTGTTTTTGTATACTCTACGGGCCAAATCATCCCACATATGTTCTATCACATTTCAGTTGGATGACTCTGGAGAAGGCTTTAACAATTTGGGACAATTATGGATAAGCCATAGCTTGCAAACTTCCGATGAGTGCTTTGGATTATTATCTTAGAAAGACAAATTGTTTTTAATACCCTGCTTAACATTCTCTTTTAAAATGCTTAACATTCTCTTTTAAAATGTTTAACTTATCCATCTTTCCATCGAACCCTGACATGCAACCCCAAACCACAACGACATACATGCTTAAGTGGTGCTCTAGTATTTTTAAGTTCAAATTCAGTGTTTGGTCTGATCCATGCAAATTGAATTTGCTTACATCGGTATAATGGACCTATTTATAAAGAATATAATTAAAATTTTTGTGTATATAATTCTCAAATTTATGAAAATATTACCGTATTTCAAAAACTTAGTTTTTTGGGCTTATAAACGGCTTATGTTTTCTTAAAACGTAGTTATGCTTTCTTAAAACGTTTCTGTTTCTGCACATTCTGTTTTTTGCAATTCATTTTCCACGTAAGTATATTTGAAGTTCATTTGCCGTTTTAATGGGTTTATTTTTACTTGATGCATAATGCGTTGTAACGTTGCAAATTACGTACCAATATATCAACCTACATATTTCAAACCGGCATGCCTAGCTAGTATAAATAACCAACACTATCATTATATATAATATAATTCCCTTTTGGTTAAAAAATTATTTGTATAAGTGTTTCAGTTTGTGTTACAGTCGGGGGTCGTGTTCTTTCTAGTTATCCTAGTGTATTGTGCTTTACATCTGTAAGGTCATAGTACAAGAACCAAGGCTCAAATTAATAAATAAGAACAGCGACTTCGGTTGGCAGCTCTTCAGCAACTCCAGTTGACAGCTCTTCCGCAAACTTCGGCTGACTGCTCCACTGCTTCGGCTGAATGTCAGCCCACAGTAACAACGCCCAAAATATCGCCGAAAACTGCAATTTTGTCATTTTAATGTTTACGTTTTTATGTGGAGAAAAAAGGAAACAAAATTAACAAAATCTGTGCTAATTGGTTTGTTAAATATTTATACAAAAATGGCAACAGAAAAATAATTGGTGCACTTAAGATAGATTATAAGGGTTGTGTACCATAATGAAGTACACTACCACTCGGATTTATTGTGATACCCTTTGGAAAAAGAAAAATAATAAAGAAAAGACAGTTTAAAATTGAGAGCCCCTTGCCTAAAAAGCAGAGAGCATTTATAGGACGGGGTGACCCTGAGACCACTACCACTAGAATAGCCAGCTTATCCCCCAGGAAAAAGCCAATAGACTGCCTAGATCATATCTAGCCACATCACCCAGCTTATCGTGGAATCTTTTCCCCAGTCTCAGACCCTGTTATCTATTGTCTCTAGCTCCTCAACATCCTCGTACAACCTACAAAAGTACCACTTACAAATAAAGGCTCCAATAGAGAAGTGACCAGTTTTTACCCCTACTAAAGACCTGAGACTTCTCCTATCCAATTAAATTAGTATTTTGGTTGTTTTTGTATCCAAATTTGACCAAATAGCCCTGGACACCCTGCAATCCGTCTTACCCCTCCAGAATTGATTAGTATAGCCACAGAATCTTTCGGAGATCAACCCATAATAGTGACATGACAGGAGTTTTACCTCATAATCCCTATATGTAACGTCTATACCCGAACCCTGTCTGGCCAATTCATTCGCTATCTCATTACTCTGTATGTTACGGTGACCAGGTACCCAACAAAATCTGATTGTGTAGAACTCCAGTAACGCTTCTAGAGCCCCTTCACTACGCTTGAATGTACTAAATGACACTTCAAAGCCCTAAGTACTGCCTGACTATCCACATAAATTGTCACAACAGATACGTTTGCTCTTATCAAGACGGTTGCTCTTATCATTCTTCCGGCAGCCTGTATGACACTTTAATTACACCATCCACTATGTAAACTCCTGCCCAGTGCCAGATTTCATCTCGCACCCATCCGTAAAAACTGTAAACCCTTCGGGGGTGTAACTCCGAAGTCTAAAGTCGTTACCCTATGGTCCAATTAGACCTACCTCGTACAAAAACTTAGTGTGACCTATCGGCCTAGGTTTTAACAGCGAAGACTCAAAGAGCCTAAACAAGTTCCTAGCTGCCACGATTTCCACATACCTCTCAATCGGCAGAAAATCTAAAATTATATCCAACGCCGCCTTACGTGTGCAATAGATGGGGCCAGTTATAAAAATTGAAGCACATCTCTGAGCCATATCGAGTGTCCTCCTATAGGGGTAGTTATAACTGCAGTATGACTGTAGCCTGACTGCCTCCCTCCAGACCGTGCAACCATATGAAATAATGGGCCTTACAACCGATGTGTAAATCCCGGTCGTAGTCCCCAAAATAGTAGGCATTGAGACCCCTCTTCAGCCTTTTCTGAGTATTCTTCCATGATTATTTACTATCCATGATTTATACTTGGCTCCATTGATAAAATCAGCTCAAAACCGCCCATTTTCGGCAATTTAAAAATCTCCACCCCACTGTTCGTTGAAAGAAACTTTCCCTTTATCAGTATTACAACATCATTCCCAAAGGCAACTTTCTTCCTCCCCCTAGAGTCAAAGTTCCTGAGAATAGAACTAACCGCTAAGACAATCCAACCAACTAGGAAGTCCTGAACCCCGAGCCCAACTAGCGAATCCCTTATTGCCTCTATCTTGATATTGTTAAAGGTTCCCTCTATATCTAGAAACACAGCTAAAGTATACTCCTCATACCCTAAGCCGTGATCAATATAACCTACAACCTCATTTAGCGCAGACTCCACAGACCTACCCATTAGATAGGCATGCTGAGCGCTGCTTATAAGGCGAGTATCCAAATTGTCCCTAAGATAGAGATATACCAGTCGCTCAAGTGCCTAAAATCCTTTGGCTTCGAGTGACAAGCTCTACCGGCCTTAGGTATAAAAATTACCCTACCTCTCTCCACCCCTTCGGCAGATATACCCTAATAAGACAATTCCTGAAGATATCAACAAGTAGAAATAATGTGTCATCTGGAATATTACATAGCATTGGCGGAAAACTACCGTACGGACCCAGTGATTTATATGGTTCAAGAGTGTTTACCGCCCGTACTAATTTTTCCCCTGAGACTATTTCCTCAATACAACTAGAACTGCGACCGATTTCCGCAGTTAAATTGTCCCCCCTGGTCCTCGTCCCTAATTCCAGTTTCTGTGCAACCAGAAAAATGTGTCTCATAGCTAGACTCCGTCCATGAGTCATCTTCTCTTTACATATATCCTACGACCCTAGAGTCCTTGCAGATAGCTCATTGACGTCAACAGACTCGCAGTAAGACACCCATGAATTCTGTTTTGCTCTCTTGAGATATGCCTTATACTTATTGAAGCACACTTTGTAGTTGCTCATTCACTCGAAAGTCCTGTAAGCTTGGCCCTGTTAAAAAATCTTTTGACCATCGAAGTCCCTGGTCTACCACTTAGGTTGTGTACGCCCGCCCGGAAAATTCAACGGGCAGGATAGCTCGTAACTCTCCTTTTTCGATGTCAACTGGCAACAGCTCACGTAAAGGGAGCTGTGCCATTATATGCTGAACCTTTCTACAAAAGGTCCCACATTTGTCGGTCTAGGATCCCTGAGCAGGAAACAACAAAGGAACAGTCGGTTGCAACCCTCCAATCTCTCCTGAGATCATCATTTCGGTGATGTCACCGCCTCCATAACCCTGAACGTCGGTGTACTACTCTTGTTACATATTTTAAGATGGTAAGCAGTTAAAAAATCAAATACTCTCTCCTTCCAGCATATGCCGTCAACCCCTGCACTTTGGATCTGTTGACTCGTACGGCATGTACACCGAGGCCATTTTGATCATACGCTTCCCCTTGGTTTCTCTTTTTGTAACGGTGAGATCACCGCTCCTGAAAGAATATGAGATTAAAAATTTTTCTCATTCTTTGCCAAAATACACGTTCTTATCTTGTCATCCGCAGACGGCACGAACAGTGTGTATCCCGCTTCGCATACTCCGCAAACCTTATATTTATTAATTAAAACCTATAATAATGCTACCTTTTCCTTCCAGCATATGCCGTCAACCCCTGCACCTCGGATCCGTTGACTCGTACGGCATGTACACCGAGGCCATTATGATCATTCGCTCCCCCTTGGCCTCTCTGTTTGTAACGGTGAGATCACCGCTCCTGAAAGAATGTGAGATTAAACGTTTTTGCTCATTCTTTGCCAAAATACACATTCTTACCTTGTCATCCGCAGACGGCACGAATAGTGTGTATCCCGCTACGCATACTCCGCAAACCTTTTTTTTTAATTAAAGGTTCTTGGATTAGTGCAACGTCTGTCTGGGATTGGATTATGAATTTCATCAATTCTGCCTCACACTGACAGCTTCTTTGGTATTGTCGTGTTTCGAGTACCGAAACCTAAAAGCACCGAGACCAAAATTGACAACCCCTCTCATCCCATCCAAGACTTCCAGAGATTTCCAATCCACAGCGAATCGGAAATCCCTCCCTGTATTCCCCTACACACCATTAAGGCAACTAACCTACATTGGTCTCTACGAATATTAGCGTTCTGTTTGGCCAATATCGCCAGTATGATCTCAACCAGTTTCAAGGGAGGTGGAATCCATACTGTCACTATAGACCATCATGGCAACTCCACTTTCTGTCTTGAATTTGGACTAAGTACGTCAAACTGCTCGCAAGGGTATCCTCGGGCGAGAATAACGGGAGTAACGCCCCCGCGGACCCTAGTTTTGGCAGGTATGGAGAGCGTCATAAAAAGGGTACTTGTGCTCAGTGAAGTCCTGTGGCAGGGCGATAGGACGCCGCCCTCAAATAGGTATCCAACCAAAAGGGTACACTCGGGGGAGGTGTAATTAGGAGCGTGACGACTCCGTGGTTTCCCTAGTCACTACCCGCCGAAAGGCATTAAGACCAAGCCCAGTACGGTCTTAATTATGGCATTGCTGGACACTGTTTTTGGATTTTGACGCACCCTGGGCTGACAGTTTGCGGCATTCTATGACCTTAGTAGGTGGAAGTGAAATTCCACTGAAATGGCTCATGGGCTAATGTCGCAGCTGCCTCCGTCCTATTAAAACGTGGCGAGTCTCGCAGTACGTTCTATGTTTGTCACCATTGGGTTAGTGGTGTAGGTTCAGATGGATGTTCCTGATTAGTACGGATCTGGCACTGATGTACGGCCCCATAAGGATCTTATGTCAACCCTCGCATGGCCTCCCTGCATGCATAGATAACCATGGGATCTAAACGTAACTACACTTCAAACGGCGATAGCGGCTTCGAGTTGGGACCCAATAACAATGGAAATGAATCATAAATATAAACAGCAGAGAATGAGCAAGGAGAGAAAAGAAGGAGAGGAAGATGAAGTGATCGTAATGGGCGTGGATAAAGGGGGCGTGAAAGACCCTTTTGGGAAAAGCTCGAGGATGGTAAGGTCACCTCGGGCAAACGGGTCAAAAGGACCACTGAGTGGAAAATTGGGAACGATAAGGGACTATATGAGCGTACCGGTAGATACCCGCGGTACAGCGGTCTCTGAGGAAGATGAGGGGCACCTATTGCAGCTCCGACAAGCTGATGAAAGAGCGTTTATTAAGTTGGGCAATAAACTGAGCGCAGCGAATGTCATCGTTTCTGAGGTAAGGAACGTACACAGGACGGTACGCGATAATCTGGACTCTGCTTACGCACTTTACCAGCAGCTAAGAGAGTACAGGGAAGCGATTGATATTAACCCGTCGGTTATAAGGGTTAAACAGCGGGATGTACAATCTAAGTCCACCCAGGTGGACCTGACCTCCCCGGTTCAGGAGAGGAAACGGAAGGTGGCGAGGACACCCGCGACAATTGGAGCCCTACATGCTCAGGTGGTCGCAACCCCCCCATTCCGGGAGGGGAAACGGAAGGTTGCGAAGGCACCCGCGAAGATTGGAGTTTTACATACACGGGGGGAAATTAATACACCGGATACCCCAGCAATACCGAGCGAGTGGAAAACAGTAAGCTACCGAAAAGCAGAGAGAAAAAAGAGCAGAGTAAGTAAAATCCGTGAACAGGGAGAAGCAGTAACGATCAGGACTAACACCTCGCGGTCATACGCGGATGTCATAAAGGAGATGAAGAGGACCATCAACCCCACTGAGATTGGAGTGGAGATACAAGGTATTAGGAGGACAAAAGCTGGAGAGTTACTGGTTAAATTGAGGAAGGGCGAAGGTCAGGCCGAGAAGCTCAAGAGTGTTATCGGCAACACGCTTGGTGAGGATATAATGGTCAGAGCTGTTGCCAAAAATCTGATCATTGACATCAGGGATATGGATGAGTCAACGGAAAACGCTGATCTTACTAATGCCCTAATGGAGGCAACGAAAGTGGAACAGAGCACAACGTTCAGGATACTGAACATTAGAACATCGTTTGGAGGGACCAAACAGGCGCTCGTTCAATTACCTGAGCATCTAGCGGCACCACTACTTCGCGCGGGGAGAGTCAGAGTAGGGTGGATTATGTGTAGGGTACGGAACAGAGTTAGGGTGACTCAGTGTTTCAGGTGCCTGGAACAGGGTCACATCGCGAGTCAGTGTAGGGGCACAGATAGAGGTGATCTGTGCAGAAAATGCTGTAACCCGGGACACAGGTCAAAGGAATGTAGAGAGGCGACGAGATGTATATTATGCCAAGATAGTGGCTTGGTAGATGTTCGTCATTATATTGGTAGTGCTGCGTGCGTAAGCAACAGGGGAAATAATGCAGCGGAATGATTATGAGATTCCTGCAGATAAATCTCGGACGAGGAAGGAAAGCACAAGACCTGATGATACAGAAGGCTACAGAGGATAATACGGACATACTGTTGATTAGCGAACCGTATGGAAACCTACCATCTCAGGTTTGGTATGAGGACACGAATCATCGCGCGGCCATCATGATAAGGAACAGGAGTTTTATAGTTAGCGAGGTTGACGAAGGCAACGCTGGCTTTGTATATGCAACAGTGTGCAATATTAGGGTGTATAGTTGCTACTACTCACCGAATATGGATTATGATCTATTTGCAGAGGCCCTCAGTGTACTTGATGTTTCCATCAGGTCTTCGGAATATAAGGTGGTCATTGGAGGTGATTTCAATGCCAAATCCCCTGAATGGGGCTCCAGGACCCTTGATAATAGGGGTAGTGCGGTGGGTGATATGATTGCTGGTCTTGGGCTTACGGTATTTAATGCCGGAGATAAACTCACCTTTCGGAGGGGAACGGGTGGAAGTGTTATCGACATTACTTTTGGGACAACGAACCTCTACAGCGGGAGCATGAACTGGATGGTGCTGGAGGTTCTTACCTTGAGTGACCACCAGTACATTTCGTTTAATATAGATGACCATTCTAATACGTATCAGCGGGATGTGGACCTCCTAAAATGGAATGTCAGGAAGCTGGATGGTGGGAAATTGTCCGAGTATATCACACGTGCTAAGGAGAAAAACGTGGCCAACCGGTCCGAGATATTGGATGTGGAAGATGCCGCAGAGTCTCTGACCAGGACACTTACAAAGGCTTGTAATGTCGCAATGCCAAGGGTTCGGAAATATGGTGGCAAACGCCCAGTTTACTGGTGGAATGACGAGATACGTGAGCTGAGGGCAAAATGCCTTGCAGCACGTCGGGCGTCGACACGTAGTCATGATAACCTGGTCCTAACGCGGGAATACAGGGCAGCGCGCAAGACCCTAAGGGCGGCCATAAAGGACAGTAAGAGAAGGTGCTGGACGGAGCTATGTAATGAAATAGACATGGATCCATGGGGCAAACCGTACAGGATTGCAATGAAGAAGCTGGGCGTGATTAGACCTATACCTGGCATTAAGGAACCAGAGTGGGCGAGAACTATAGTGGAGACGCTTTTCCCTTTTGATGAGGATGGGCTAACTAGTGCACCAAAGTTAGAGGTCAACGAATACATCCCTTTGAACGTGGATGAAATCAGACAGGCATGCGGCAAATTGAGCATGGGCAAGGGCCCAGGACTAGACGGCATACCGAACGAGGTCATAAGGATGGTATGTGGCATATGGCCGGAACTTTTACTTGGAGTTTTTGACTCATGTCTAGTGAACGGGATCTTTCCTACTAAATGGAAGATACAGAGGTTAGTTTTGTTGCGGAAGGGGAATAAACCACTAGATGAGCCTAGTACTTACAGACCACTCTGCATGCTGGACGCAATAGGGAAACTATTGGAGTGCGTGATGTTAAAACGGTTAGAGGAACGCATTGAAAACCTTGGGGGCCTATCCGCCAGGCAATATGGTTTTCGAAAGGGGAGGAGTACCGTAGATTCCATAGCCGAGGTTTGCAAAGGCGCGATACGTGCCAAAACACCGGGAGAATACTGCGCAATAATAACATTGGATGTGAGAAACGCGTTTAACACGGCGAAGTGGAGAGTGATATTACAAGCTTTCAGGGGCAAGGGTGTAGACAATTATCTCTACAACATAGTGGCAGATTATCTCAACAATAGGATCCTTTTGTATGAGACCAAGAACTGTATGGAGAGATACCGGATAACAGCGGGGGTGCCTCAGGGCTCAGTCTTGGGACCTTTCCTTTGGAACGTGATGTACGATGGTCTCTTGAATCTGGACCTACAACCGGGCGCGAAACTGGTGGGCTATGCGGATGATATTGCTCTTGTCGTGAACGGGCGAAGTGCCGAATTGATTGAGACAATTGTTAATGATAGCTTGTGTCGTTGTAACAGATGGCTGAGGAGAAACGGCCTGGAACTCGCAGTGCCAAAGACGGAGCCAATTTTGGTGACGGATCGTAGGGTTTTTGAAGTCCCAAGGATACGACTGCAGGGTAGTGAGATACCCTTTAAACGGAGCTTGAGTTACCTGGGTGTACAATTGGATGATAATCTTCGCTTTAAGCAGCACGTACTTAACATTCGTGACAAGGCCTTGAGAACGGCGACATTACTGGCCAGGATAATGCCTAACTGTGGTGGCCCGAAGCCGCAGATAAGGAAACTTATAAACAGCGTAGTATATTCCCAACTCCTTTATGCTGCGCCGACCTTTAGCAGGGCACTGAGATGGAAGTACAACATAAGGAAATTACAGAGACCGCAGAGAATTAGTGCCCTCCGTATCACATCAGCGTACCGTACAGTATCCACAAGTGCGGCTTTAGTGCTTGCGGGTCTACCACCGATAGACTTATTAATACTGGAAAGAGATGAAATATACACCCAGACTGGGCGGATAGATTGGGTCAACACAAATCCTCTGGAGCGAACGAGGAAAATCAACGAGATAAGGGGAAATACACTGTCCAAATGGCAGGAACGATGGAATCAGGACGAGAAAGGGAGATGGACATACAGCCTTATCCCAAACATAAGGGTCTGGATGGAGAGAAAGCATGGGAGCATGGGCTATTTCTTGACTCAGGCCATGACGAACCATGGTATTTTTAATAAATACCTACATAGATTTAGGATAAAGCAGACGAGCAGCTGTGACTCATGCGGAGCGCTGGAAGAGGATGCGGAACATATACTCTTCGAGTGTGGAAAGTGGTCGGGGGAGAGACAAACCTTGAATGATGTGTTTGGTTTGGCCTTGACTCGCGGTAATATGGTTAACGTGATGCTGCAATATTCAAGTACATGGAAGTTATGTGAGGACTATATCAACAGGATTTTGAAGGAGAGATGCTCTGTGGTTCCGAACCTCCTTGCTTAGGGAAAGAAAGGAGGACGTAGGAACATTGCGGAAATAAAACCCCCCGTCCTGATGAAATTCTGACGCGGTTCCGGGGTGGAGTTGGGAGAGTTATCGTAGGGCCACTAGATGATAGCGCGCTATCACTACGTCCACATTTAAAGAGTACGTCAAACTTGCCAATTGAGGCCCTTAAGAATTCGAATGAATTCTTATTGCCACAATTGACAATCTTGACACTTCTAGCCCAATCAGCACCTTTAAAGGATACATCTTCCGAATTGCCGCTGCAATTGGCAATTTCATCTAAGTGCCCTTTCTTCAACTAGCTGCCATTAATCGGTACTGATGCTCCCATCAGGATCATTCCGATCGATCACAGCTGCCTGAAAACGTACATCCTGTCTCAAAGATTTCTTCAGCTTTTTATTAGATGAGGACATCAGCCGTCCCAAGATCCAGCTCTGTTAATGGTATCCTCTTTGAAACCTCTTTCCGATGGTCCATATTTTCAATGACTCTGAGACATAAATGAGGTTCAATGTCGTTAATGTGCAGAATTATCTCATCCTTTAGCTCTTTAATTATTCTTGGCTTATTGACGTAAACTTTTTCTTTTAAATAACCTCAAAGAAGTCCAACGGTGTCAAGTCACATGATCATGGCGGCCAATTAACATCACCACGTGAGATAACACAGTCATTGAATTTATCGCGCAAAAGAGCCATTGTTTCGTTGGTTGTGTGGCAAGTGACTCCATCCTATTGGAACCAAATATCGTCCAGGTTCATATCTTTAATTTCTGGCCACATGAAGTCCGTTATCATCTCGCGATAGCGAATACCTTCTTTCTAACACTAATCGGCTTGTGGATGGAGTCGCCGACCCTACACTGCTATGAGTGCTTACCGTGTTGGCCTCAACATCCACCTGTCGCTCTCCAGGTGAAGACCCCCCCAAAATAACACTTACTAGTGGAGGAGTACTTGGCTACTCCTCCAAAGCGACCTGCCGAACAATATGGGTGTCCTTGACACAATGTGGACAACCTTCAATCGAGTGACTCCGCTGGTTCACCTTGTCCTCAGCAGTGGAAGGTGAGCCCTCTGCCTTCTGGCTGTTAGTAGATATTACAGTTATATCTAGCTCCCCATCAGAGAGCATAGCCATCTCCTCGAACTTTTGAGTGGTACTAGATCTACCAAAAGAGTCTCTAGACAATCCCAGAAGCCTGTGCACATCCACTCAAAGACTTAATTAATGTCGTAAATCCTTGCCAGAAAACAAGCGAAAATGGTGGGTAAGAGTTGTGAACTTGTCAGAGATTCCTTAGGTTTCTTTAAAACATGCATGGAACAAATTCAAAACCAGGATGAAGAACACTTCAACAAGGCCCACGGTTGTAGCTTCCAAGTCTTTGCGTTGGCCCTACGGTAAGAAAAATCATTTATAAAACGTGGCAAGTCATCTGGAATGAACTATTTGTAGGCGTCAGAGCCTTTGAAAGCTAAAGCGATGACAGAGTGTTTCGAAAAAGTCATTTTGGAAAAAAATCATTAATAATGAGCTTGATGCTCTAGCACCAGATATAACAACATATATAAACGTTGCTAAGCAGTTTGGAATTCTTCCCAGCACTTTATCAAATATTTTAAAAAACAAGGCAGCAATTCTAAAAAATGTAGAAGACGAGCAATCAAACACAAGGCTTCGCACCTGCCTTTTTGGGGAAATTGATGAAGCAATACTCAAATGGATAACCGCGCAGGAATCTTTCTATATATGGACCATTAATGAAGCAAAAAGCCAAAGAGTTCGCTTATTCATTGGGACACAAAGATTTTGAAGCAAGTACAGGATGGCTGGACAAATTAAAACAACGGCATTGTATTGTTGCAAAAACTTTATGTGGGGAAAGCGCTGATGCAAACATAAGAGATCGTGATGATTGGGTAATGAACGTTTTGCAGAGATTGATACTGGTTTGTTTTACAAATGTTTACCAAATAAAACACTAGCATTCAAAAATGAGAAATGCTTTGGGGGAAAACACAGCAAAGATAGATCCTAGTAGAGAAGCTTAAAATCATATATGCTTTAAAGAAGTAAGATCGTTCGATGTGCATTATGAGTTCAACAATAATGCGTGGATCTGTCATCGAAATGGCTTTTGCAACTTGAGAAAAAACTCGCTTCTTAAATATAATTTAATGAAGTTTCTATATAATGAAGTGATTTTTCGGTCGCATGCAGAGTCATTATATGGAAGTTCGACTGTATATGCAAAAATATGTGAATATATGAAAAATTAAAAAAAATATTAAAAACTACTTTATCAATTTGTATATTACAGTTATTCATCTTTATAAAACAAGCAATCCTAGCAATAAACATGGTATCAATTACTTACGTTTTTTCGCGATTTATAAAAAGTAACGGGTACTCAATATTTTTTGCTGTTTGCAAGCGAGAGGGTAATAACCACCCATTACTTTGTTTTTTGTAAGTGAGAAGATAATCGCAAACAAAAGTAATTAAGCTAGTGAATAAGGTAAGTAGCTATGAATAAGGTAAGTAGCTGGTAAGTAGTTGAAACCCTGTTTTTGCTGGGAGATAATTCTTATTATCAATTTATTTAAATGTGGAAAAAATATTTTGTTTTTAAATTCAGTTTTCCGAAAGAGCGTTTAAGGAATGATATAAAATGATTTTTGATTTTTTACCTTATTCATAAACGCTTAACAAAAATAAATTATGTTTATTTTTTAAAAAATTTGTGTTAAAAATTTAAATAAATTAACCTCCTTTGACTTTATCAAGCTTTTATAAATAAATACATTAAGGGGCATCCTGTATTATAACATTTAAGAATTTTTTATAAGTCGACGGGCATTCCATATGTTTTTGCAAAATGGCATTTCTATTTGTAAATTTAACAACAAATAATTTTTATGGTAGACATCGTTAGTTTAATTAGTAAAATTAAACTATGTTCCTCCAGCCATTTTAAAATTGTTATGATTTGTTTTATATAAGTTATTATTTATTTTTTTGTTATTCCTTCTTCAGGTTTATTAATTATTAATAATTTTTTTCAAGAGAAATACTACTGAAAAGGGTCAAATGCTGTGAAAATTTTTATTGACGGAATTTTCTTTTTTTTCTTCTTATTTTCATAATTTGGGGATTCCCCTCATTATATTTTACTTTCTTCTTCGTACACGGTGTTGCGTAACAGATTTTTTTTAAATAATTTATTACATGTAAGTCAAATTTACATTAGCAAAATTTTTTCATTGCAAAGAAAAATTCACGGTAGGGAAATTCATTATAAGGAGATCAAAACACACTGAAATTGAAACGAAAGAGCTTTGTTTTTGAACTTATTTCATTGTAGTTTTAGTTCACTATAGATAAGTTTGACTGTACTAATAAATAAACCGTGACTTATTTCTTGTTTTGTTTTTATTGTAGAAGCAATATTCTCAATAGATTTTGTTGCTGCATTTAAAAATTTTTGCATTCGGTCCTGCATTTGATCATAATTTTTCTCTTTCTTTAATGGAGGTGAATACATTTCTGAGTCGCTAGACATGTCAATTATTGAGTCCATCGAGCTCACCGATACATAACTTATAGTTCTGAACGATATTCAGTTTAAAACGGATTTATAATAGTTCTATTTCATTTAACCCAGGAAAAAAATACTTTGCCAAATAAAAGGTTTTAGAACGAGCAGTAACTGGTTGAAGTTTGCCTGCTAAGCTCATTATTTTAACATAGGGATGTCATTGGAGGTAGCTAGTCACCTACAACCTTAGGAGTAGGGAGTATAACAACTAGTAATTAATGGTAAGGTTAAAATAACTAGTTATAGGTAACGCAAAAGTAACTAGTTGTTTTTTTCCAGTTTTATATCTACATCTATAAATACTTGTAAAGAAAACGACTTTCCCTTCTTAGTTAGTTTTTCTTTTTTTGTAAACAAATACAATTTGAACTTTGGGGCCTTTGTACGAAAGCTGTTTTCACCGGAACGCGAAATTGAGCAATTATATTTTTTGCCCAGCTCCACCTTTTCTTACATACACATAATTCATTTTTAAAAAATACTAAAATTTGAAACATTTTTATGACAAATGTTTTTGTTTACGTTTAAAAGAGAAAAGCTAATAATTTCTAAGACTTGGCAGTATTTTTATACATTCTTTAACTACCTAACAAGCCCTTATCTACTTAAATTTCTATGGAATATTTATATAAATTCGAAAAAAAACAAACCTAATATGTTATATATTTTTTTTATAATATTTATTATTATTATTACAAAAGAAAAATTACAAATTTTCAAAAAAAAGGCACGCGTTCTATAAATTCCCTAAAGCAAATATTGGCTCGTCTATTTGAAAAATGGTATTTTTGAAAAAAACTTTGTTTTGAAAAATCTACTTTTTTACAAAAATTGTATTTTTTTTTTTAAAAATAGTACTTTTTTCGAAAAATGTTTTTAAATGTGAAATATACCAATACCGTCAGCACATTTCACTTTCAAATGTACCCGGCACATCACATTTTTAACTTGGCACATCTGATGTGGCGACCATGTTTTCACATGGCACAATGTTTCATCATCTGTATCTGCATAAGACTGGAATTATGCTGCCATCACACGAGGAAACATTTGTAGAAACTAAAAAGGGGGGTTGTTTTGCTATTTGAGTTTTCAGTGTAAAAAAAGATTCGTGAGATATGGCACCGTGCGTGTGATTTTTTCGTTCTCGACGTCTTGTAACATGTTAATGGGGCTGTGCGCGAACAAATCACAAGAAATCGAAAATTTTCAATTTCTTGTGATTTGTTCGATGTGTTAGTGGGCTTGCGCGCGAACTTTAGACAATTTTTTTATTTTAATTTACAATGAGACGTCAAAGTATTGTATGTATTGCGGAGATGGATAGCCAATTGCACTATGAAACTCGGAAACTAAACGGACAAAATATCTGAAAAGCTTAACAAAATAGGTCAAAGAACCCAAAAAGTATGTAAATATATTCGTCATCCTTATGCGTTTTCAAGTCGATTTAGCAATGTCCGTCTGTCTGTTGAAATGGCGATCACGGCGCTAAGACGCACGCAGGAGTCTCAATTTTTATGTAGATTATTGGACATTCTCCCGAGCAGTTTGCTATTGAAAAAGTTATGAGTGAAAATATGATGGTACCTCTAAAAATTTTCCATACAAATCGGTGTATTTTAGTAGAATTTCATAGTAGCGACTGGTACATTATATATTTTCTCATATTTTTTTACCAGTCCCTTTAAGGTGAATAATATTTTGTATTCACCTCAAATATTTTTTACCTCCAAAAATTTTTTTCACCACAAAAACTTTTTTTTACCTCTAAATTTTGTTTACAACAAAAAATGTGTTTTCACATCCAAAAAAGTTTTTAACCTCAAAAATTTTTTTTCACATCATAATTTTACTTCAAAAGTTTTTTAGATTATTTGTATCGAACCCAGAGGAGTACATTTTTTTAGGATATTGGTGGTGGGTATTCAAAGATGCGGCACAGCCAAAATTAAGCTTTTTTTACTTGTTTTTAATTCGTGAGTTAAAAAATTATTTATATTTGAAATGATTTGGTTCAATTGATTAAAAAAATATACAAATGAAATTGATTAATCAAATATGATTTAAATCTGATTTAATAAATTGATTTATAAAATATTGAATCAACTCGCTGATTTACAAAAAGAATTATTTTTTCCCGAATTAATTCAATAAAGATTTATCTTATTCAAGATCTGTACACGATACAACAGATACAACGATACAATACCCGTTGTGAATACATGTTGCATGAATTGGGAAAAAATTTGTTCGTAAAAAACTGGAAAACTGTCAAGAACCCCAAAACTGGGCTAAACAATTATATGGCAACACTCCATCAACCCAATTTAATGTTTTTCAACACTGAGCAACTTTTAAAATATTGCCCAATTTCATAAACTTAAGCTTAAGGCTTGTGTTTGTAAGTTTATAATAATATTTTTCTCAAGTCATTTGGTATGTTTAATTTATTCAATATTTTTTATTGTAAAAACCAATACATACAAAGAAAAAAAAAATATTTCATATCATACGTTAAACAAAAACAAAATCTACATTGATGATCGCTGTTGTCAATGTTTACCAGCAAAGCATACGAAAGTGTTGTTGGTTTGCACTTGCGTGTATACATTGAAGAACGGCAAAAAACTAATAAGGCAAAGTTTTTTGTGTACTTCGTATTGCTATTGCTGAGTGCTCTATGTGTATTAAAACACACAGCCTATAGCTAAGCGCTTTTACAAAAACAAATGAGCATCAAGCGCATAGGGCTTGGGCACCCTTGCTCTATACCTTTGTGTACTTTTTGATTCAGTTAAAAAATTGAATTAGGGAATTAATTTATAAAAGTCAGACATTGAAAAAGATAAATCTTTATTGAATTCGCGAAAAATAATTCTTTTTGAAAATCAGCGAGTTGATTCAATATTTTATAAATCAATTTATTAAACATATTTAAAATCATAGTTGATTAATCAATTTTCTTTGAATATTTTTTGATTCAATTGAATCAAATCATTTAAAAAATAATTCTTTTTTTTGATTCGCGAATTAAAAAAAGATTGATTTGCGAATTAAAACAAAATAAAAAACTTTAAAATTGACTAGCAAATTGCTCTTAGTTTTCTAGATATTCGCCATGTTGTATTTTGGATCTTTATTTGCGCTTAAATAGAACACTTTATTTTAAATTAATATTTTTAGGTTTTTATTTATTGGCAAAGTTTTATATTCAGCTACGAACGAATCAAACATGTGTCTCGAAATCTAATCAAGTTTTATCGAAACCCCGTAGTAAGTACACAAAAAGAACGGCGTTGTTTAGTCTTTGGTATTGCCAACATCTCCCCTTGTTTATGTTCTATAATATGGGGCCCAAAACGGAGGCTTACGGGTCCTACTGGATTTTCTTATATCCACATTGGAGTTGAGTGCAACATTGGATTCAGATTGATCTTGACCCGACGCCGGTTGAACAGTTTGATGATCAGCTGGAGGGTCCTCTGGAGGACGTTGTAGTTGGGGGTTATAAGGCTGTTGTTTTTGTTGTTCAAGATGTGGTTGTTCAGCTTGTAGTTGTTCAAGATGTTGTTGTTCAGCTTGTCGTTGTTCAAGATGTGGTTGTTCTAAGTTCTGGCAAAGTTCTTTTTCTGTTTCTAATAGATTAAAAGAATTCGGTTTTAAATTAAACTCATCCAATAAAGATCTTAATGGTGATGTATTTGATTCAGAGTTGTTTGAGAAATCTGGCCTTAGTTGATTCGCATGACATCTAATAGAACGAAATTCAGGACTATTTTTAATTTTTACTTCGTACATTACTCTACCAAATTTCTTTGCGATAGTGCCCTGACTCCACTTTATTTTGTTTTGATTGTAAATTTTGACGAAAACATGTTCTCCAACAGCGTATGTTCTTTCTTTAGCACCGTGTTGGTTATTAAATTGCATTTCCATTTGTTTATTTCGAATGGGTTCGTCTATTTTTGGTTTCTTTAACAAATCTAGGTTTATTCTTATTTTCCTTCCCACGAATAATTCTGATGGAGTTGTTCATGTTGTTTTATTCGGAGAGGATCAGTAACATTGAAGGAATGTGTATAGGTTTTGTTTTGCTGTTCCGGAACCACTTAATTTTTGTAATGCACGCTTCATGGTATCCACGAACCTTTCCGCTTGTCCGTTAGATTGTGGGTGATATGGTGCAGTAAAAATGTGCTCAATTCCATTTTCTAAACAAAATTTAGCAAAGACATGACTCGAGAATTGAGTTCCATTATCACTCACAATTAATTCTGGGTTACCGAAAGCGGTTGTAAAATTTTGTAGGCACTCGATTATAATTGTAGACGATATTGTCTGGTATATTTGAGGCCACTTGGAGTATGAATCCACAATTATAAAATAATAAAAATTATCTATTGGGCCAGCTATGTCTATGTGGATACGTTGCATTGGACGATTTGTAATTGGCCAAGATTGTAACGTTGTTTTTAGCAGAGTCTTTGCTACTGATGAGCACTTTGAACACTGTTGTACATACTGTTTGATGTCATCATCAATTCGCTGCCAATATACATAACTCCGAGCTAACATTTTCGTGCGTTCAATGCCATCATGACTTTTATGCAATTCTTTTAGGACTTTGGTTCTGAAACAATATGGAATGACGATTCTATCCCCGTACAGCAAACAATCACTTGCGTAACTTAAGTTGTCTCTTCTAGAGAAATAGCATTGTAAATTTTTATTAAGCATTTTCGGCCACTTACCAGATTGAAGATATTTTATAACTGTTTGCAGTTCATCATCTTTCGTGGTTGCCGCTCGAATCATATCGTACGAAATGGGCAAAGTTTTTGTTGCATCATCTATGACCAATTTGATGTCTTTTTCTAATTGAATGCAAGCTACTACTGTATCTTCATTTGTTCCTGGGCAGCATCAAAATTATTTGTTGATACATATTGTAACTCAAAATCGTAAGATATTAGCGTTAATGCCCACCTTTGAAGGCGATTTGCAGAGTGTGCAGGAATTCCCTTCTTGCTAGAAAATATAGCCAATAGTGGTTTGTGGTCGGTTTGAAGAATACATTTTCTTCCATATAAATATTTGTGAAATTTGACTACGGCAAATACCAGAGCTAGAGCTTCCTTCTCAATTTGAGAATAATTTTTTTCTGCTGGCGTGAGTGCTCTCGAACAATGATATATAGCCTTTTCTGTACTATTTGGAAAAACATGGCAAATATATGCCCCCAATACAACATTTGAAGCATCTGCAGCCACTTTAATGGGGAGCCGAGGATCATAATGTGTTAGCAATAAATCCGACGCCAAAAGTTGTTTAAAACGTTGAAAACTTTGATGACATTGCTTCGTCCAATTCCATTTTGCATTTTTCTTTAAGAGGTTGTCCAAGGGATCTCTTAATTTTCTCATTTCTGATAGGAATTTTCCATAATAATTAACTGCACCTAAATATGAACGTAATTGACTAATATGTGTGGGTGGTGGCAGTTCACCAATTTGCTTGATTTTGTTTTTGTCTGGGCATATGCCCTTGCTATCGATGTGATATCCCAGATAAGTACATGATGATTTAAAAAGTTGACATTTTTCAAAATTGACTGTCATGTTATACTTTTTAAACCGCTCTAAAACCTGTTTTACGGCTGTTTCATTTTGTTCACGTGTTTTGGTGGCTATGACCACATCATCCAAATATGGGTAAGCCCCTTCAATACCAGACAGAATGGTTTGTATGGCCTGTTGAAAAGCACCTGGCGCTGATTTAACTCCTTGGGCAAGGCGGTTAAAAGTGTAGAGACCCCGATGCGTATTTATGACCAACAACTTTTTAGTTTCATCATCAACTTCCAATTGCGTGTATGCATTGTTCAAATCTATAATTGAAAATATTGAGCAGTTATTAAAATTTACAAAAATATCATCTGGCAATGGTAACGGAAACTTGTGTGGCTCAAGCTGAGCGTTGAGTCCTGTGGAATAGTCACCGCAGATTCTGAGCTTACCAGATGATTTTTTAATAACAACAATTGGGGCAGCCCAATCTGAATAATTTATTGGGCTGATAATGCCTTCTTGTTCTAATGAGTTAAGTGTTTCATCCAAAGCTTCTTTTATGGCATATACTACCTGTCGTTTAGGTCGGAATACTGGAACTGCGTTTTGTTTCAATGGCAAGTGAATTTTGAAACTCTTGACGTGTCCTATTTCTTTCCAAAAACATCTGAAAATTGTTTATGTAGTTCCGTTTGTGACGGTGTTTCATTTAGATTTACTTGGTGACACGATGTGTATGAATCAACTGGTAAATTCCACAAATTAAATTTTTCAATTAGATCTAATCCAAAAAGATTTAAATCTATTGAAGAAACTAAAATGTTAGAAAAAATATCGGTGTTGTTGATAGACACCATAGCCTAGAATTCTCCGCAGATGTGAATGTTGTTTGTTGAATCATCAAGAGGTTCTAGATTTGAGGTTTGTAATGGTGGCTCACCGATTTTTTTCCACGTTTGTTTTGAAATTATGGTAACATCTGATCCAGTGTCGTGTTGCAGTGTAACAGTTACATTATTAATACATAGAGTAACATATCTTCTGCTGTTGTTTGTTGTGTGCACGATTTTTACATACTCTTTTTTGTATGATTTATGAAGTGGTTTGCTAAATTTATAATTCGTTTGCTTTTGATTACTGGTTTTTCCAGGGAAACACGAACAAAACCCTTCCTTGTAACCTAATCTATTACATGAATTACACATGTGGTTTGTGTATTTGCAGTCTCGTACAAAATGCATTTGGCCACATTGCCAGCAGGGACGCTTTGGCATCTGTGAAACGTTTTTCCTTTCTGAAAATTTTGTTGCTTTAATCTTGTTTATATTCGTTGAATAATTTTCTTGAACGATGACGTCACGCTTAAGACTTTCTATTCGTTGTATTTCCGCTACCAACTTATCAATTGTTATTGTAGCAGTTTCACCTTCAAGTAAGGTTAAAAGTCGCGCATTTATTTCTTGATCTTTATCCCGTTTTAATCCATTTACAAAAATTAAGCATTTGAAATTGTCAGCACTGCATTTGTTTAACAAAAAATTTTCGCAATGTCGGTTAACAATGGCGGCATAACTGACAATATCATCCCCTTCACCTCGAACGTTTTGCATACATTTTACCCTTACACTGAACAAGCTCTCTTTTCTTCCATACAATTTTTTAATAATTTCCAGTGTTTCTGTAAAATTGACGTAACTTGGCTTTCTAGGAAGGAGATAATCTTTGTATTTATTGAATACTTCCGTACTTACTTTCCTCAGCAATAACCTCACTTTCGATGCGTCGTCAAGATCATGTTCCTCGGGCTCATACACAAATTCCCGAATGTTTTTTGATATAATATCCATCAATGCCTTAGGGGTGGTGGAATTTGTTGCAGGTGTAGACGGATTTGTTGTATTTGTTTGCGACATGTTAATGAGAATTTCCATTAACTTTTGTTGGTTGTCCATGGCCTCTTGTTGGCGTACCAATAACTCGCCCACGACATTTTCCAAAGGTCTTGTAGTCATTTTTTTCCCAAATTTTTACCTCGTCGCCACTTGTTGTATTTTGGATCTTTATTTGCGCTTAAATAAAACACTTTATTTTAAATTAATATTTTTAGGTTTTTATTTATTGGCAAAGTTTTATATTCAGCTACGAACGAATCAAACATGTGTCTCGAAATGTAATCAAGTTTTATCGAAACCCCGTAGTAAGTACACAAAAAGAACGGCGTTGTTTAGTCTTTGGTATTGCCAACACGCCATTTCGTAAATGGTAATTTTTTAAAATTACCGGTATCTTGAAAATTAACCCTAGCTCTGGCACCATTTTTTTTCTTCGAATCCTGGCACTATTTACATTTGTAAATATGTTTTTTTCATACGTTTTTTGTTTATGATTTTGCAAATCTTTTGTTTTCTTTTTGCTCTTTGTTTGAAAATACCGTTACATTTGCTTTTGCTCAATAAAATCTTGAATTATAGTGTTCAGTTATTGTTCAAGTAATCAGTGAAATGGAAAGTAATAATAATAAATTTAAAATTTTGTGTGCATCTTCAGTAGCACGGTAAGAATATAATCAAATTGTTGAAGCCTCACTTCTATGTTCCCAATATCTTAGGCTTCCTTTTGATATGCAAATAAGATATTTTGCAAACCTTGTTGAGAACATTGACTCCGATGAGGAGGAAATAATAGCAGATGCATCACCGAGTGTTGCAACCGATGAAGAGGGTACGTTCATATCGTTTCACGAAATGGACGGTGGTGCCTCTGATGGTGAATTCTCGGAATATCCAGTAGAGTTAGGACATGGAGGTGACTCAGAAAATGAGTTTGAGATAGAGGAAGAAGAAGAAGTTCCCCACACTGACGAAGAAAACTATTTTCTCTCCAAGGATGGAACAAAATGGAGCAAAACTCCACCTGGATTGCAACGGATACGGCAGCAAAACATATTTCGTGAGAGCCGTTTTATTGGTCCTAATCCAAATACCAAGAATTTGAGCATTATTGACACATTTTTGGTTCTAATGCACCCAACAATACAGTCAATTATTTGTAGGAATACTAACAGGAAAGGCAAGTTTGAGTCTGAAAAACTAGAAAGCTGCAGAACTGCGAGCCAAAATCCAAGGTAAGTAAATATCATATTTATATTTCGTAAATAAAAGGTGCGTTCAAAAAAATCTCCAGACAATATATTTGGGTCGATATTACTGAAGAAGAGCTTAGTGCATACTTTGGCATATTGATAGCAATGGGAAGCCATAATTCCAATAATGAGAGACTTGAAACGCTTTGGCAAAAAAATGCTTTTCCGTTGTACCGAGCAACTATGTCGGCAAAACGATTTTTAAGTATTTCAAGATTTATTCGGTTTGATCAGCAAATTACGAGAGTGGCAAGATCTCTAACTGACAAAGCTGCACCAATCTCTGAAATTTTTGATATGCTAAATGCAAATTTGCACTAAAACTATAGGCCAAGTGAAAATATAACCGTAGATGAACAGCTATTTCCTTTTAGAGGACGAACCAAGTTTACGCAGTATATTCCGTCCAAACCTGCCAAATATGGAATAAAGTTGTGGTGGGTATGTGATGCAAAATCGTACTATCCGCTTACTGGGCAAATATATACAGGCAAATCGGGCAACAATAGAGACAAACCAAGGAGAAAGAGTAGTCAAGGACTTGGTAAAACAATATGAAAACACCGGAAGGAATGTCACCTGCGACAATTTTTTCACAAGTCTTTCACTAGCCGACACACTTACAAGTTGGAAATTGTCTCTGGTTGGCACAATGAAAAAAAATAAACCATATTTGCCCTCAGAGTTCAAACCCTCTCCACAACGAGCAGAGCATTCGACCATATTCGGTTATGGTGAAAATAGAACCATTTGTTCCTATGTACCCAAAAAGAATAAGGCGGTGGTTTTGCTTTCCACAATGCCATGTGACGACACAATTTCTGACGTAAAAGAAAAACCAAACATAATATTGTTCTACAATCGCAAAAAGGGAGGCGTTGATGTAATGGATCATATGGTAAGCCAATATTCAACGAAACGTAAAACAAATCGCTGGCCCCTTGCTCTTTTCTTTAATATGTTAGACGTATCGGCACTTGCAGCCTATATAATATATTCGGAAAATAATCCTTCACATTTCACATCAAAAAAAGGTAATTATTTTTTATAATATTCGCCATAGAGAGTTTGATCAGTTTTTTCTGCTAAAATAGGTGGACGTCGTTTGTTTCTTCAACAATTAGCGGAGCAATTGTGTAAACCAATAATTGTGAAGAGAGCCCAAATACCCCGGGTCATATCGAATTTTTCAACGAAGAATGCAATTGAATGCATAATGGGTGTTCCTATCGATGCCCTAAGGAAATCCATAACAGAGGATTTTGTCCCAGATGAAGATGACCGTGGGCACTCAAAGGTAAAAGGTGCTTGCTATATTTGCTATCGCGAGGAAAGCAAACGAAAACGCTCAACTCGGAAAATATGCGGCCAGTGTAAAAAACCTGTTTGCTTTGAACACAGTAAAGTGCAAACAAAATGCAACCAATGTCTAAAATACTGATCTTTAATTTTTAATAATATATTTTTGTAAAAATCTAATAAAATAAAATTAATTCTATGCAAAAAAACATATAATATAAATATATTTACATATGTAAATAGTGCCATATAATGAAGAAAAAATCACAAAATCCCAAATATAACGGTAAAAATATTTTTTTTATTGTTTTTTTATAGTTGCACTTAGAACATAAAAAATTAGTCACTGAGTCCAAACCATATCCAAATTGGTCCGCAAATTTAAAAACTATAGCCTTTTAAAAATTGACATATTTACATACTATGTAAATAGTGCCAAAGCTAGGGTTAAGCGAGAAGTAATCCCGAGCTATCAATTTTTATAAGACAGAAACAGGTTGACTCATTTTTATACCAACGAATTGGAACGGAAAACGAAATTGTTTTGTCAGAGTTTGATCATTTATATTATCGGTTTTGGGCTATCTCTGTTAGTTTCCGAGATATTCGCCATTTTTCATGAAACCCTTCGTGTATAAATTAAAATTAATCGTAATTTAAAAAAAATATATATATTTTAATTCGCGAATTAAACCATATTCGAGAATAAAAATTATTATTTTTTTGATTCGCGAATCAAATCAAAATTGATTATTTGATTTAAAATTGAATTATTTCGTTTGATTTATAGAAAGAATTAACTAAATCAACTTGATTCTTCTAAAGGTTATGGTAGTAAATAATTCAATCAGAAAAGTTAATTCGCGAATTAATTCGTCTAAATTTAAATCAGTTTTGAAAATTGATTTAAGCAATTATGTTTTAAAAGGTCTGCACAAATTATTGGTGATGGCCAATGTTGGAAAATATGAGATATGGGTAGTTGACGTGTAAATAGCAGCCTTTACGTTAGGCGACGTTACGTCTTCGTATTATTAATGGAGCTTTTTGCCATACGAACATATTACAATAATTCCTCAATTTATTACGTGTTCAATTGGTCCGTGTGGTTTATGTAAATATATACATACCTACATACATGGCTTGTAAAAACATGTTGTTGGAGGAACTCCATAAATTTTATAACAGAATTCATTTTGTTTTATTTAAAAGTTATTAGAAATTTGAACAAATGTACATACATACATTTTTTTATTATATTTTCTCGTTTTATTCGTTTCCCTTATTTGTGTACTATTGAGCGGATGACGACATTGTACTTCATTGTGATTTCTGTATCTCGTACGCAGAGTCGTTCACCGACGCCATATTAATTGAAAAAAATTTCTCTACACTGTTTTTTTCTTCATTTTTAAATTTTCCTCCTTTTTTGATTTTGTTTCTTGAATGTTTCACTTTTCATCTTCACCTTTTTCTCTACCAACAACGCCCTTTAAGCAGATATGCGCGTATAGAGAAGAGAAAAAAGCGACGAAATAAATTTTTTTCAACATTCTCTCAAAGAGGGGAATGTGGTGAGAGGAGTAAATACCATGATTGCTAAGAGAGGCAGAGGGCAAAAAGTGAATAAAATAATAAAGTGTTGATTCTTTGTCAAAGTGGTAGTTTGTAGATTTCATTTATTGTATTTTCTGTTTCTTCGATTTTGTTTTCGATAACATATTTTGTGTTGGTACAGTACCGCATATTGTTTATTTGCCATTTTTTTCTGTTGATTTACTTTCGTTGGGTGGCAGTTGAATGTTTGGTTTCAACTTAGCGTGAGAGTGACTTCATGTTATTTAAATGATAATACATTTTGTTCGGTTTTTTGCTTTTCATGTTATGTGTGTATAGGGTTATGTTGTCTTTATTGTTGTAAATTGTGGATATCATAACTTATTTAGATTTTGTGTGTGTGTGTGTTTAAAGAATTTTCTTTATGGTATATATAGTAAGTTAAATTTGGTATCACACCTTTTTTAATATGCGCTTTTTTGGTAAATTGTTGGTGGTGTAGGTTCTTTTGAGTTGCTATATTTTGTAATTATACCCTTCACCACAGGTGGAAGGGTATATATAAGTTTGTCATTCCGTTTGTAATTTCTACAATATTGATCTTAGACCCTATAAAGTATATATATTCTGGGTCCTTATGAAGAGCGAAGTTGATTTAACGATGTCCGTCTGTCCGTCTGTCCGTCTGTGTGTTGAAATGGATTTTCCGAAGAACCCAGACGTGATGAGGACTTGATTCTTTTTTATTTCTGTTAGATGTGATCCATTTCTGTTTGCTATTAAAAATCAGACAGATCGGTTAATAAATGGCTGAGATATTAGCAAAAAACCAGGACCACCTCTAATTTTTCCAGTAAAATCCCTTTGTTTAATATGTATGTAGAATTTTGAGCATAACAACACATCCATGTGTTAAAATTTTTTTTTTTTTTTACTAACTTTGTTGTTTTTTTTCTTTCATCTCCACCATTTATACACAAACAACACACATACAAAGATTTGTCATTTAAATAAAAATAAACAAATCCCTAATGACGAAGACTTTTATATATGTACATCTATTGACGATGATTTTGTGTAAGCTTCAATAGCTCAGTTGTCTAGACGCCATGTCACAAATACTTTTTTTCTCTAAGCCCGCGGAGTTCTAGGTTCAAATCTCGGTAAGGTCAATTCACTTTTTTTTTTTATTATTTTCTTAATATTTTTTTTTTGCTTATTTTTGGTTTTTATACCCTTCACCACAGGTGGAAGGGTATATATAAGTTTGTCATTCCGTTTGTAATTTCTACAATATTGATCTTAGACCCTATAAAGTATATATATTCTGGGTCCTTATGAAGAGCGAAGTTGATTTAACGATGTCCGTCTGTCCGTCTGTCCGTCTGTGTGTTGAAATGGATTTTCCGAAGAACCCAGACGTGATGAGGACTTGATTCTTTTTTATTTCTGTTAGATGTGATCCATTTCTGTTTGCTATTAAAAATCAGACAGATCGGTTAATAAATGGCTGAGATATTAGCAAAAAACCAGGACCACCTCTAATTTTTCCAGTAAAATCCCTTTGTTTAATATGTATGTAGAATTTTGAGCATAACAACACATCCATGTGTTAAAATTTTTTTTTTTTATACCCTTCACCATAGGTGGAAGGGTATATATAAGTTTGTCATTCCGTTTGTAATTTCTACAATATTGATCTTAGACCCTATAAAGTATATATATTCTGGGTCCATATGAAGAGCGAAGTTGATTTAACGATGTCCGTCTGTCCGTCTGTCCGTCTGTGTGTTGAAATGGGTTTTCCGAAGAACCCAGACATGATGAGGACTTGATTCTTTTTTATTTCTGTTACATGTGATCCATTTCTGTTTGCTATTAAAAATCAGACAGATCGGTTAATAAATGGCTGAGATATTAGCAAAAAACCAGGACTACCTCTAATTTTTCCAGTAAAATCCCTTTGTTTAATAAGAGTGTGAAGATAAATACGTAGGTTAAATACGTTTCACAACTATTGTGAATGATATAAATAAAAAATAAATAGTAGTGTCGCCAACTTTTTTTTGCCTAGAAAATGCCAAATTTGACAAGAAAAGCGCTGAAACATATGGAAAAATATAAATTTGAGATTTTACATGACATATTATTTTGGATTAAAATTTTTGGACATTTAAGAAAAAATAAATGGGGATACCGCTTGTTTGTGGAGAGCTATGAGGTAGTAGATTCCAACGATGTATTCATCTCCTTCAGAATACCATGGTGAAGGGTATATAAGATTCGGCATAGCCGAATTTAGCCGCTCTTACTTGTTTTTACTAACTTTGTTGTTTTTTTTCTTTCATCTCCACCATTTATACACAAACAACACACATACAAAGATTTGTCATTTAAATAAAAATAAACAAATCCCTAATGACGAAGACTTTTATATATGTACATCTATTGACGATGATTTTGTGTAAGCTTCAATAGCTCAGTTGTCTAGACGCCATGTCACAAATACTTTTTTTCTCTAAGCCCGCGGAGTTCTAGGTTCAAATCTCGGTAAGGTCAATTCACTTTTTTTTTTATTATTTTCTTGATATTTTTTTTTTTGCTTATTTTTGGTTTTTTTTTTAACATTTAATAATTAATTTATATAAAATTTTATATTAATAATTAAAATTATTTTCTTTCATCTCCACCTTTTATACACAAACAACACACATACAAAGATTTGTCATTTAAATAAAAACTAAGCAAATCCCTAATGAACGAAGACTTTTATATATGTACATCTATTGACGATGATTTTGTGTGAGCTTCAATAGCTCAGTTGTCTAGACGCCATGTCACAAATACGTTTTTTCTCTAAGCACGCGGAGTTCGAGGTTCAAATCTCGATGAGGTCAATTCACTTTTTTTTTACATTTTTTTTTATTATTTTCTTAAGACTTTTTTTTTTTTGCTCATTTTTGGTTTTTTTTAACATTTAATAATTAATTTATATAAAATTTTATATTAATAATTAAATAATCCATAAATAGGCTAAAAACATCAACATTTTTATAAAAACCCTCTGATACAAACAAAATACAAACGTTTTTATACCTTTCACCACAGGTGAAAGGGTCGCGGGTTCGTTAAGATTTTTTTTTGTTTATTTTTTGTTTTTTTTTTACATTTAATAATTAATTTAAATAAAATTTTATATTAATAATTAAATAATCCATAAATAGGCTAAAAACATCAAAATTTGTATAAAAACCCTCTGATACTAACAAAATACAAACGGTTTTATTTCTATTTTTTGCTCCGATTTAAAAGAATTTATAAAAAGATTTTTAAACCATTTTATTTCTCACATATTAAGAAAATTTTATACATAATTTACCTTTGAGTGAAACTATTTTAGGTCATAACTTATAATAATTTATAAAAAAAATTATAAACTATTTTCCTTCAAATTTTTAAAATTAAGCTAAAAAAATTACAAATATTTCTAATAAAAAAGCGAAATAAAATCCTAAATGCAAATTTGCCAGCTAAATCAAACTAATTTGTAGAAATAAAACACATGCAGTTCTAGTGATTTCTTTTAACGATTTGTTGAAATTCTTTTCTTTCACCTCTTAACCTTTTATACACAAACAACAAACACTATTCTAGAGCTGTATTATGACCTATGGATACGTCTTATATAGCAAAAGATCGAAAATCTTTAGTATAACATATTTGCTGAAAAACTCGGAAATATCGGTTTAGATACAAAAAAGTTATGCCCAAAACATACATTTTTTTAAAATACATATTTTCTGGAACCATAAATCTTCCAGAGTCCAAGTTTTATCTCCAAACTAAATGGTTAATTTCCTCTTAAAGGCGTCCGTATATAAATCTGTCCATTTCATATATGTCCATATATAAACTTCAGTTCTTCCCAACCATGGTGAAGGGTATATAAGATTCGGCATAGCCGAATTTAGCCGCTCTTACTTGTTTTTAATTAAGGGTGATTTTTCTTCCTCTTAATTTCCTTCATTTGAATTTTGATGTCTTTGCAGGTATAATATTATCTGTGCATGTATGTACATACTTGTGCTACGACAAAAGAGGTGTGATCTTTACAAATCACACATAATATAATCCAACTCATCACTAGGAGTATTTTGTTGCTATTACAAAGGCGTATTGCACGATCTTTACATATGCTACAAAATGATAGTAATCAACTGTCAAACGGATTTTATCTCAATGTTATTGCAATATGATATCGCTGCCATGATGTCTGCCATCAAATGTCACTTTTTAGTTCTCATGTAATTGAGCAAACACACACGAGACTAAGCCCAAATTGCTCTGACGTCAACGTCAGCTGATCCGTTAGCTTAATGAAGAGAACATAAAAATAAGTACTCGAACGTGTACGTTTTGTAGCTTTGCGGACTATTCTGTTAAAAACAGGTTTTGTATCAGTTATTTGGTGACAGTATAAAACAGCTGATTAGTTTTTGTTAATGTGAATGGGCAATGATGTTATGTACAATAGAAGAAGCACATATTATAGATTGCCGGAGAAAAAGAAAAAAAACTTTGATAGAAGTTGCAAAGCAAAAGGAAGTTCCAGGTAATTAAAAATAACTAAAAACTATGTATATAACAAATTTGGAAATATGTTCCAAGAGTGGACATCCCTTCGCGAATGATTTGTTAGGAAAAAAGTGAGGAAAATATTTCCTCAGGCAGTGGTGCTACTTTTAAATATCGGTGGGCACTGTCGGATTTTCACAAAATTCATCAAATATTTGTACAATGTCACCCAACGAAATAATTAACATTGATACACCCACCGTGTAAACACCAATTAAAGCAGAATTCATGGAAACTTTAACCTTCGTCACAACACCCAATTCAGCTATGACAAAACAATTTTTTTTTCACATTCATCTTGAAGAAATGGTTAATCTTTTTATATATTTACAATGCTTTTCAATAAAATTAATTGTTTTCACTTTTTTTTTATAAATTATTGGCAAATACAACAATGCTTAAAAGAGATTTTTCGCTTGTTTACTTTGTAATTGTTAAAGCATATGACTCGTTTCCGTTTGATACAGAAGTTCCCCGTTTACGTTTACGAAGCATTACGTTTACGCATAAGTAATGAGCATTAATATTTAAGCGCATACACAGAAATGATATTTATTTGGCATAAAATGTATACGTATACATAGCTTTGTATGGTTTAGTGTTTTCGTATTCATTTAATATTTGGCGTCTTTTAAAAATGAGCATGTATTGGTTTTGTGCTGCTAATGCGGGTTAGAAGCTTTACGCCACCAAAAAACCATTCTCTTCGCCCTGCTTGCCAACAAAATGGCATGTTATGTCAGCACAATTGTTTTCGTGTGTGATAGCTCATTCAGCAATAAAAAAACAACAACACAAATTTTCGTAAACGTTTTATTATTTGTAGGAAAAAATTATGTGTTTTTCGAAGAAAAAAACTACACTTAAAAAAATAAGCCAGTAGAAAAATTAATAAAATGAGCTATATAACAAAATTTTAGTTCCATTTTTTCAGAAATAAACTAAATTTAAACTATTTTTTTTTGGTAAAAATTTGTGCTGATCAACACATTGATAGCGAGGACAACAATCACAGCATTAGTAGCAAAGCTTTCTTTCACAGCATTATTGCAAGGCTTTCCTTGCAATAAGTGTTAATCCTATAGGATATTGTAAGGATAATTTATCGTATAAAGGAAGTTACAAATGATATCAGTTTATACAGGATATACGATGTTATGTTCAAAGTAAATAGTAAGTAACATGCAACTTTAAAACTAATCGAATTTATTAAATTGTCCGATTAATATTGTGTTGACCCACTGATAATTAAAAAAAAAATTATTAGGAATGGACTATATATAATGTAAATATCCTTTTTTCCGAAAAGTATTTCCCGAAATCACGTATCGTATCTGAAATATCCATTATAAACTTTGATCTAACTGTGCATTTTGCATACACAAATTAAAAAAATGGAAACTTTCTTTGTCGTTTTTCTCTGTAATGACTTTTTTAGCGTATGGGTCAAAACAATAATTAGCTGACGAAATTTTCAAACTGTAATGATGCATAACTTTGTACCAGGTTGAAGTTTCTTCTTCGAATATATCTTGTTTTTCGGTCAAGGACTCATAGGATTTTGGCAGGAAACGTACTCACATCAGTTTATTGATAATATCTACTGAAAATTACAGTTAAATTAAAGGTGTATACAGTTAAAAAGGTAGCAAAGGTATTTTTCTTTAAAATAAATAAATAAAGTAGTTTTTTTAATATATGAAACAAAACGGCTAATGAATACAGTAAAAATTACTATTTTGTACAAAATTACTGACAAGTTTTTACTACGAAAATTTTTAAACAACTGCCAAAATTTTTTAAAAGCGAAAATCGTATTCACTTCTGAAGTATCAAATATATCAAACAAAAACTAACACTAAAAATACAACACTTCCAAGTCATAAAAAATACAACCGTGGAAGATTTTTGTGCACATATATAATAATACAAAAGAAAAATGTGTGTGGATATGGATGCATGCTAGAAAATGTGAATATAGAAAAATAAATTACACGGTGCTACACAAGAACTTGCGAAATGTAGGTTGTAGGTCTAGCTGAGTGTATTATATAACCGGTTTTATAAGTTGCAATATACCCTCAAAATTTCGAGATATGGGGAAAAGAGTATTTTTTTTGGACTGGCGCACTTAAACTTTTCTAACTCAGTAATTTTTTAACTGATTTCGAAACGGTCAACGGTCATTAATTAGAAGTGAACGTGCTCTTTCCAAATATATATACTTCTCGTATACAATTAATATAAATATGTAGAGATTTTTTTAATAATATAAAAAATTTTAATTTTTTTAAACTTTTTCATTTTTTACGAGGATTTTCTTCGAATCTTCTTTTAAAACATCAATAATCTCAAAGTCAGTGTCCTTCTGAGTAAAACAAGCTTTTATTCGTGTAATTCCGTTACTGTTTTCACCTACCACAGGACTGGTACTTTTAGACCCATCACGTGGTAATACTTTTATACCGTTCACATAGTAGGTACTTTAGGAACCGGTCCACTTTGGGCCGCGAAAAAATCTGCCAGTGTTAAACTAACATATGATTTAAAAAGATACCAGTATTTAGACCACCCTGTATAAATATTAAGTAGCTAATATCTTGAAAACTAAGCGAGATAGAGCTGAATGAATAAATGTTGAATATTATTATTTTATTTCTATAAAATGTGGGTCAGATCCGGAGAGTCTAAGAACCCAGATTTTAAGCGAAATTTTAGCATAACTTTTTATATAATTCACAAAAAATTTGTTTAATTTAAAATACCCCATATAACTAGCAGAAATCTAAAATTTAGATAACCTAAACTTAGCAGACCATGATTCTCAACTTTATTGAAAAATTTTCAGGCGTTGGATTTTCAAGTATTTGTTCGCTGCTTTTTATAATGATTGTATACTAGGGTGCTCAAAAAAAAAAATACAAAAAAACGTGAGCTATTGACCATTCCCGCCCTTAGAAATATTTATTTGGTTAAAAAACCACGTCTTGCTAAAATTTGCATAATCGGATTTCGGAAAAATTACAAGGGGAAATATGACTTTTTATTGATTTTCTCAAAAAACTCAATATTTTAAAACGAGTTTTAATTTAAATGATTAATGCGTTAAAGACCACTAGATCAACAAACTTGATCACAAATTTAAAAATTTAAGTTATCATCGATAATGACCTTTTTACAAGGTTGGTAGGATTGTAGTCTTTAGTTGTTGTAGCTTACCGTTTAATATTAGGTTGTGCTGAAATAGTTATTAATAACTGATATATTTTTTGAAGATGCTACACAATGGAGTAGCGAAATATTTAAAAATAAATAATACTTTTGTGAAAAACGAACCTTAAGCTCAAAGAATAAATTAGTTATTAACCCAAGAGTACTAGGCCTCTTTTTTGCTATGGATGTAAAATATGAATAGTAGTACTCTAATATATAAACTAATATATTTTTGTCAAATTTCAACTTTAGTGGAATAGAACTTCTAGGGAACAAAAGTGAACAAGAAACGTATACCACCCGGAGAAAGCTGAAAGTGTCCTCTTTAACCTTATAAACATTTTTCACCCGAGACGACCTGCGGGTAGAACACTTTTTTCATTTTAATGAAACAACTCAAAAAAATTTCACATAATGGTAATTAAAACAGTATACATTGGTGTGTTAAATTTGTGCTTAGGTATTTTATAGCTTATAATAGTCATTATTTGTTCTATTACCAGTAATGATATCTGCTTACAAAATAAACCACAATTTTAATATATGTTTTAGTAAGAATGAAAATACACAGAGGATGTAATTAATTTGTAACCTGGGTTTTTATTAACCCTTTTTATTTTTCCTACCAATGCACTAATGCAAGTAATAAATAAAACACACAAAGGTAATTCATTTGCATTGTGGGTTTTTAAAATATTATTTTACCTAGTAATGCACTAATCCCATTTTCTTACCTTTTTATTTTACCTACAAAGAAAAAACTAAAATCGAGTTTCAATTAATATATTTGTAAATACAATTAAAAATTTAACTGAATTGAAATTTTCAATTATTTTTTAATCATATCAATTACATTTTTGATAAAAAAAACCTTCAACATTTTCAATCAAAGTTACATAGTTTGTATGTAATTCAGCAACCCATGAAAATTTCCAAATACTTTGTACCAAATAGTTTGAGGTTCCAATAGCACCACACAAAATAATATTATACCAACTTCACCATAACTGGTGCATGCGTATCCGCAGTATTGCCAAAAAAGTTTGTTCTCATGTTCCCTTTTATAAAATTGAAATACCCAAAAATCTTTAACAAATTGTTAAATAATCAAATTTTCCTTTTTTCTAAAATGATTTCGTTTGAAGATTTTGTTTGAAAATAAATATTCTAGAAAAAAGGGTGGCATCATAAAAGAATAAAAATTTTAACAATTTTTAAAATTCTAAATAGACCTTTAAAAACATGATTCCTTAATTAAATTATTAAATCTGCTTCAATTTTTAACGAATCCATTTGCGAAATTCTGTTCATTGTCTGAATAATTTTCTACTTTATTTAATTGATATCAAATTTAGAGAATCAATTCAATTTTTTTTTTTTGATTTTTTTTTATAGAATCAATCAAATTAATTAAATTTCAATAAATCAAATAACCAAAAATCGTTCCCGAACAGAATTAAAAAACAAATTATTCAATCTAGTCAAAATTGAATCATTGATATACACTCTGATGCATACAAACACTACATATACTATGTTGTTTTTGTAAATTTATATAATGAGCGGTTCTCCCCTGAAGGAAATGTCGATAGCAAAACTGATTCACTATTGACTTTGTCACTAGTACTACTGACGAATTATGCCCCAGAGAACGGCCTCTGCTGTAGACATTTAACATGTGCTTGTCATTGCGAATCTACACAACTATTGACCAATACATTTTAGTAATTCTAGTCCAAACTTTTGAAACTTTTTACTAGATTTCCACACTAGGAAGGAAAGTAAGTTTAAACAGGTGCATTTATTTCGAAAAATTAGATATTTTATAAATAAAAATTTTATTAAATTATAAATTGATTGTTTTTTCACAAGTCTTTTGTGATTGCTTTTGCTCATATATTATATTCAACTTTGTATTTCACTTTCCTTTATATTTGTATTAAAAACTGATTTTGCACATGTATTTTCAACTAAATGAAACAATAAAAAAATCAAAAAGAAGCACAGCTTTGCAGTTTCAAAGAAAGGAATGTAAAAAGTGCAGTAGACACTTTGTTGACAATGTCACCAGAAAAGGGAAGGTAAAACGTGTAGATTCTTTGTTGACTAGTCACCAAAACGTGACCCAAAATAGTGACTTGGAGACACTTGACGCCAGGCTTCCTATTGGGTCTTTAAAAAAAATAGACGCTTGTATTAATATGCGTAATGTTGCCGTCACTGGTTTTTTTTATCGTTTTTATTGTTATCGTTCTTAGTGGTTACTAAACATTTCTATGTCAAATGTCAATTTTGTTAACATGTATTTGTTGAGAAATTTTTTATATTATTATATTAGTTTGTAAAATGAAGATTTCCACGCGCCTTTTGCCAAGTTGATTGGCATATAAAAAAAAATTACATTGAAGCCATTTTGTTTAATTGAATTTAAAGCCATAATTGGAAATAAAAAATTTGCTTCCGGTTAAAATACCAAAAAGAATTTTAACATAAGAGAAATTAATAAAATAAATTTTTAGAATAAAGACTGTGTTTATATCTATAGTGGCAACCTTCAGCTGCGGCAGATTCCCCGATAACACGTAATATTAAAAATATTTTTAAAAAAACACTTTTTTTGTTTTGTTTAGGGATTTAAGATACAATTTTGCAATTTAAATAACTCTATGTTTTATATGTTGTTAATAGTAAATTTTGTTGTAAACTAGAATATTTATTACACCCAGTTCATTATCAATTAAAAATTTAATTGATATGATTAAACTTTTAATTGAAAATTATCAAAAAAATAAAAAATTATTGAAATTTGTTTTGCCAATAATTTTTTCTGTGTAGAAACATAGTATTTTGGCTTATGAAAAGGCTTATAAGAAATTGACATTTGAATAAAACTCAATTGCTATAATATATAACAGCATTAACAGTCGCAAATAAAAATATTCAGAAGAACTGTATTTTAGAAACAAAACCCTGGAAGATGTTCTTAGTTACATTTAAATAAAATTTAAACTTATATTCGTGTAGCACCGAAATACAAGAGAAATTATCTAATTTCGTCAAAGCACTACAAAAAAGTTAGCAACAGTAAATAAAAGTTTTATATAAAAAGTACAAACTGGTAAGAAGGCCAACTCACTGTCGCTTCAGAAACAACACAGCAAGATAAGGCTGGAAGACCACGCAAATCATTGGACAACTGCAGCGATAGATGTTAACGATGAAATTGGATGTACAAATATTAAAGAATCTTTCCTTACTGATTTCAAGGCCAAAATTGCAACACTACAGCCATTAAAATTAGATGGGCAGCAAATTGAAGTAAGCTACCAATTAATGCTAACAATGTTAGATGGAAAAGTAGTCCAGGCTTTGACTATGACGAAGGCTGCATTCAGCTGCATCATATGCCTAGCACCATCAAGCTAATTAAACCAAGTCCCGACAAAATCATTAGATAATACTTATGCATATAAGTTTGGATTATCACCACTACATGCAAGAATACGATTTATGGAACTCATACTAAAAAGCAGTTATGATTCGGATTTCCGATCTTTAGGATCTGTAAGAAACAACGAAACCAAAAAGGAGTTAGGTTAGGTAGAAGTGGTAGCCTGCCAATCAGACTCACTTAGACTATAAAGTAGTCCCTTATGATACCACGGAAGCTAGTAAAAATTATATAACTAGCTTCCCCCGTCGAACCATCCCGATTGCCTCAAAAAGCCCCTAAATCGGCCGATATGCAAAAAAGAAACATGTTCAAGATGAATATCGCAAATTTGGATTGATTATAGATCAGCCAAAACAAGGGTCAGGCAATACATCTAAAATAACAGTGGATTTATACCTTATTTTCAGATTTAAAAAAATCCTAGAAGTACTTGCGTGCAATGAAGAAATTGACTCTAGAAAATTTGGAGATTATGCTAAGAAAATTGCAAAAAAATATATACAAACAAGTACCCATGGAGAAATATGTCTGCAACAGTTCACAAAATCCTTTACATGGAGAAGATGTTATTAAATATCTTTGGTGCTACTTGGAGATCTATCAGAAGAAGCTCAGGAAAAAAAGAATAAAGATTACAGATTTTGTAGAGAGCACAATAATAATTATAATTCCCTTTCATTGTTATTTAAGTACGAAAAACATAGTATTAGTGAAAAATAATAATAAAAATAGAACCGCCCATTGTTACAAAAGCTATTAAAATCTATTGCAGTTTTTATTTTTAAAAGGTTTTTTTATCCACATATGTATGAAATGTTTTAATAAATAAAAATGATTAAAAAAATAAAAACCTATATTCAGGGTTGGCAGGCAATACCGCTAAAATTCCGATTCAATACCCTTTCAACTGACTATCGTTACCTCTTACCGAAATAACTGAAAAAAATCGTTATCCTTAAAATACCGTTACCGAAATAATAGAAAATACCGTTATCGCTAAAATAAAAAAGATTCGGCACAGCCGAATATAGCCCTTTTTTACTTGTTTTTATTAATTTAAGTCGTATTGTTAACTTTGCGAACGCTTTTTTTACAGTTTACACTGTGGGAACACAATTTTTTAAGTAATGTATACACAAGTTATGATCTTGTTTACCAGCACCTCGTTTCTGTATTTCTCGCATCGATAAAGTTTTCGCAAAATACATGTAAAATGCAACCTTGTTCTTTCTTTCTATAGCATGAGTCACAGGCAATTAAATATATAGGTATTAATTTAAATAAGATAATAGGCATGTTTTCTTTGTACACTTAAGCTAGCAAGTTATTTCATTTATATGGAGAATTAAGCGAGTTAAGAACTAGTTGCTTAGTACTCGCTTAATTCTCCATATAAATGAAATAACTTGCTAGCTTAAGTGTACAAAGAAAACATGCCTAATAATGCGCTTTATTTATGTTATTTCCCTATCTAATAAGAAATTTTACAAAATTAAATGTGTCAGCAGCTTAAGAAGATAAAAGCTCTAAAGAATTTCCAGTAAAAATGCAAACAACTTTATCATATAGTGAGTCACCTTGAATTTATCGATGCGAAAACTTCTCGCATCAGATACAGAAACAATAATGCAATAAAATTTGCCATTATGATTGATTGTTCTTTTGTGTGTAATTTTCAAATTTCATGGCATATTGTATTGAATGTGAAGACAAGGGGTTGGTTAAACTAAAGAAAAAACATATAAGCATCTGAGAACTGCAAAATCAACTTTTTTCTTGATTTAATCATACACAAAAATTCGTGTTCACTTTTAATAATTCAACAAAATTCACTGTAGAATAAAATCAGCATCATGATACTGAACACTGTTAAATGATTACATTTGCATAAAACATAAACGACAGATGATTCACACTGATTCCAATTACGCGTTCAGTAACATGATGCTGATTTTATTCTACAGTGAATTTTGTTGAATTATTAAAAGTGACAAAGAATTTTTGTGTATGATTAAATCAAGAAAAAAGTTGATTTTGCAGTTCTCTGATAAGCATGTACTTGAATTTAGATTAAATAATTTATTTGAATTATTGGAAAATAAAAGAAGTTTTTAGTTTTTGAAATTGTTTTATTTTTAAATTTTAAAATTTTCTCGCAAAATTATATGTTATATAAAATCTCACCGATCAGTTCAAAAACATACGGAAATGTGGATATTTTTTGCTCTTATTAAAAACATTTTAGTATGTTTTCTGTAAAATACTACTGCTGGAAAAATTACCTAACCAGGATTACAGCATTCCCAAGCCTTTTTTTAAAAAATTTTCCCAGAAATGTCTAATAAACTTCCTAAATTCTTATCACCAAAAAGTATGCCTATTGGAATACTTATAAAAATATTTAAAAAAAATATTTCAAACTAGCTGACCCGCAAACATTTTTTTGCCTTCAAGGTGTTTGAAGAGGAATCGTTGTTTTGCCTTTAAATTTTTCTTTTGTCACCTATAAAAAAAAATTTGCACTAAAAACGTAAGTTGGGTCTATAGTGCTCACAACACTTAAAAGAATCAAAAGTCCTAGAACTTTTTATATGGAAATTTCAAGAATTTGTTTAATTTTTGGGGTCTTATTTTAATTTTTAATGTAATACATTTAGATACACAACAATTTTTGTTTTTCCATCTGGAGCATGAATAAAAAAGCATTTGGGATGCAAACTCTTGAACAGGCCACGTATAGCTGCCCATTAGAGAAGCACGGCATTTGTCCTTGCGCCTTGTTGCTAGACATGGCAAATGATAGACGCACTGGGAATTGCAAGCGCTTGAATTCAAATGGCATGTATGTTGGTATCAGTGGAATACGCGGTATAAGCACAATTTCGCTTTTCGCTTTACCAGCTAATATTGTGGCTTCAATCAAATTCGCCATCAATTTTTTTGCTGCAAGTCTTGGGCAATTACATAGTTCAGGCGCATTTAAATTCCGCAGTAAAATAATAGATGAGCTTACCTTTAAATTCAAACAATGCGGTGGCATACCAGGCGGTTCCTATGAATTCAAAATTCAACTGCGCTATCAACAGATTTGTATGATGATTGATTGCGTTGACGTGCACATTTTTTGGTGCGAGTATTGTGCGTTCTTTCAACCAATTGTGATGAATTATGATTAATGAATGGTCACTACGACCATATTTATTCATATTAGCCTAATATGTTTACCATATTAAATTTATTAAAGCCCTCGAATAAATTAAACAAAAATTTTTTGTCTTAAGCATTTTTGAATTCACCATAATAATATTTTATGGTGTTTTACACCATAAATATTAATTTATGTGAATTGTTTGCTACTATACTGGTTGGTTGAAAAGTTCCTGCGCTCGAAACGAAAGAATACTGTTTTTGTTACGAAATATACTTTTTTATTCAATATAATCTCCTAGAAGCTCAATTGTTCCAAGGATGTTCCAATAATTTTATCCCATCCGGAAGCTCTGCAAAATAACCGTCTACGGCTGCTATGGCCTCTTCATTCGACGAAAAATGCTTTCCACGAAGGAATTGTTTGAGATTTCTGAAGAGATAGTAGTCACTGGTAGCCAAATCTGGTGAATTCGGTGGATGTTCAAGTAATTCGTACTTTAATTCTGTGAATTGAGCCATCGTCAAAACACTTTTGTGCGCAGGTGCATTGTCTTGATGAAAAATGATTTTTTTTTCTTTAAACCAGGTCTTTTCTCACGAACTTTTTCATCCAGCTGATCCAAAAGGCTGCAATAATATTCAGAGTTGATTGTTTTACCTTTCTGAAGATAATCAATCAACAAAATTCCTTTTGCATCCCAAAAAACTGATGCCATAACCTTCTTTGCTGATCGTTGTGACTTCACCTGCTTTGGAGCTGAATAACCAGCTTCAGTCCACTCTAAACTTTCTTGTTTCAATTTAGGATCATGGTGATAGATCAAAGAACGACGCAAGAAGTCGGGTTTATTCGGCTGAAAACGCTCCAAATTACGCTGAGAAATTTGTTTTCGATCCAGTTTTTGTTGAATTGTTAATGTGTGCGGCACTAACTTTCCAAACAGTTTTTTCATATGTAAAATATGGAGTACTCGTTCGTCAGAGATGCCTATGGCATTAGCTAATTCACGCTTAGTCAAACTTGGATCTTCACTAACCATATTATGTACCTGCTCAATGATTTCTGCTGTGGTTGCAGTTTTTGGTCGTCCTTCGCGTGGATCGTCTTTAAGGCTGTTCGACCACTTTTAAATTCACCAGCCCAAAATTCAACGGTGCGTTTTAAAGGTGAGGACTCCTTCTAACAATTGTTCATAAATTTCCTTTGCTTTTAAACCCTTCAAAACAAAGAATCTAATGACTGCACGATATTCAATTTTTTCAATACTAAAAAAAAAATCAATGACACGTCAACTTCAAATGGCTTGTAAACAAAGAAAGAATTGACAGAATGACTTGCAACTTTGCATGTGTTCTCAGGACAGTTATACCAACTTCAGAAAAAAAAGTTTGGAGCCGGAAGTGCCATCTCTTGGTGAGCGCAGGAACTTTTCAACCAACCTGTAATATATATGTTTTCAGCTATACAATTGAAATCATAATATTAGTTGCACACAAAAGTGTATGTTTATTACAAAAATTTATGTTTGCCTTAAAACACATTCACTAAATGAGCAAACATTTATTGTCAAAACAAACAGTGTGTGTTTATAAAAAAAATAAAATTTTCTCCCACGTCATTTTCCGTTCGCCAGCGATAGTTAATAACATGAGTGAGTATAATATAATAAAAACATTTTTCGTGGAGCAAAAGGCCATGCTGCAAATTTAATCATATAAATTATTATACCTTTATTGAAACAGGTAAGTAATTTATATACATCCCAACATACCAAATGACTTGATAAAAATATTATTATTAGCTTACAAACACTAGCCTTAAGCTTGAAAAATACTTGAGAATATATTGAAAAAGGATATCGTAACAATTGTAGAAAAATCAAAACGGAACCCTCGTGAAAATAGTATGTGTGTATGATTACTATAAGCTTATTCTTGCAATTGTAGAATAAGCTTACAAAAATAATATTGTATTAACATGCGTATAGAAAAGCTTATTTAACTCAATATTTTTATAAGCTTGTTTACAGAATTGTAGAACAAGCTTCACATATAATATATTAGTAAGTGTTGAAAAAGAGAAATCATCATTATTTTTCATTTCATTTATTTTTTATTTTAATTTTAAATAATAATAATTCATTTTAAATATAAAAAATAATAATTCAATTATAAATAATAATAATTAATTTTAACCATAAATAAAAATTATTATAAAAATAATTATATTTAATATGCAATTACACGTTCACTTTATAAAATTTACCAGAATTTTGTGATAAGCTCTGAATTTTTTTCAATACCAGTTCAACAATATATTGATACAGTCGATTTCATAATAGAAATTAAAGGTACGTTTGCCTTTGACTTTATGTTACAAGTCTTAAGTGCGGGGCAAAAAATACTCGTATGTTTGCAAATAAACATGATTTACATCCACATGTTCTTATATATAAGTATATACATTTTTATGTACATATAAATAATATGAACATATGATGTCAACAAAAATGAAATGGAACAAGTGCAAAACAAAGTAACAAGTTTAAATAGGTTTGACACATAAAAAAAAAGATTCTACTATTTGATTTACTATCTGAAAGGGATAGCAGATTGATTACGAAAATATTTATCAATAAATATAGAATCCTTAAGGTCAGATTTTATTGGATATATTTCTACCACAAAAGATAATATAAAATTTATAATTTATATATACATGTGTACATATATAAATGTATTTATTTAATTTATATTTTAATGTATAAACATATGTATACCTTTTTAATAAAAAATAAATCTTTGAAATTACATTTTATATTTGTTTTATTGTGAGAACCATATAACATGTTGACATTGACATTTTGCATGGCATTAGGAAATATAGAAACATGGTTTGAAAGATCGTTTGCGTTTTTCTTGTGTACATAGTAATATGTTTGAGATAATAATTAGCTATAAATATTATATCTGAACTATATTGTTACTTATGACGTGTTTGACACAATCATAACCACAAACATTAATGATAGTTTGCGATTGTGATTGTATCAACCATGTTTTTTCTTTGCGTGTGTAATTTTGAATAATATTTGGGAAAACACGTTCAATCAATTCTGCTTTTAATTGTAGAATTGTACAAAAATTGTTGGGCAAAGTAATCAATCCATATGTATTATCGATTCGGATTTTACCATTTCTGATTTCTAACAATTGCTTCGACAACCGATCTTCGGATTGATTACTGTGCAACTGAGCACGCATGTTTATGTTCAATGCCAATTTTTGGACATGTCGCCACAGAAAAGAAGATTTCAAGCATGCATTGATCTCATCCGCCGGTGTCGATTGTGGAATCACGGGCAATGTATGACGAAAACCACCTGACAACAATATCAATGCACCACCAAAAATTTTTTGATTACGGCGTAGGTCTTGTATTGTACGGTGTAATGCTTCCAATGATTTTTTAATGGTCATTGTACATTCAACCAATAGAATAATTGCCATCGCAGAAGTTCTTGAGATATTGCATGTGAGATTTTCAATTACCAGTACGTTGAAGAAAAATTTTATGTTAATTATTTTTGATGTATTTTAAATCCATCAATCATTAAGTAGAAACAAACCTGTACATTTAACGGTAATTTTAATGCGGAGTATGCTGTTCGTTCACCATCCAATAAAGTAGCAGCAATTCCAGACGAAGCAAGTGTCAATGCAATTTTTCCTTGCGATCGAATGGCTGCCAAAATCAATGATATCGGAAATGTTTTTCCCGTGCCACCAGGCACATCCAAAAAATACAATCCACCGACTCCATGTTGTACAGCTTGCATGATGGTATCATAGGCATGTTTTTGATGGTAATTTAATTTGGCTCATACTGTTGTTCAAGTTGCAATTCTCGATCGAAAAAATTATGGATTGAACGATTAGGTGAATTTGCAATGCACATATCTTCTATCGCAATCAATGCCTCGTTATGTATTTCCAATGAAATCAGCAAATCATGATTTTTTGTGTGATGACGCATAGATAAATAAATTATATAAAAATTTACGACTGAATAAATTAACAATTATCAGATTATAAAATTAAAATAAAATACAACGCAGTCAAGAAATACTTACATGTTTTCGAGGTGGTACGAAGATTATTAACATTTAATTTGCAATAACAAATATTGAGATAAATAAAAGAGATAAAAACTATGCTATCTATTAAGTTGGAACAAATTACAGATGGTTACGAAATTTGATAGAAATCGGTTCAGTAGTTTCGTAGTTCGCGAACATACATTGTGACACGAAATTTTTATATATAAAGATCCAACAAATTTTTGTTTTTTTTTTATTTAAGACGAAAAAATCAAATTTAAACTTTAGAAAAATCTTAACAATTTTGCATGAAATCAAGAATTGTCAAAAAAATACTCCATAAAGCCCCTTGGTCTATAGTTGTAAAATTCTAAATACTCTATACTTGTATCACTCTACCTTATTCATACTTTTAAATAAAACTATTTAAAAAAAAATTGTTGGATCCATTTAAGGGTTTCCCTCATTTTTAACCACTAAAACCTCTCATTTCGTAACTAAAAAATCTTTGTAGAATTTTAAAGATGACAGTTTAAAGTTACGCGCTTAAAAAAAATAAATTATATGTCTTCTAAAGTTCTATACACCAGAGTAAAAAAGTTTAGATATAATCATATGTGGCCTTATCTAATAATATATTATCATTTATATATATGTACATATCTCAGTATGCATTAGCATATATAATTATATATTACATACAAATATAATTACATGTTGTTTAATATATGTTCTTAGAAATATTTTTTGATATAATATAAGATATAATTACATATGATACAATATGTGGTTTCGAATTTCAGTGCTTTTAGTTTGTTTTTATTTTCTTATTAAAATTTTTTTTACAAAACTTTCAAATTTTAAATCATTTTGGGACAACAAGAACTAGAAATTTTTGATAGGATGTAAGTGGTGAAAATTTATATACAATATATATTTTTTCGCTTTAAATATAATTATTTCTCCATATTTTTTCTTAGTCACTAATATATGATTATATATAATTATATATAAAAAAAATATAAAATTAAATTAAATCAGGACCAATTTAGTACCATTAATTTTGCCATGATAACATATTTTTTCCGAATATATAATTATATTATAAATAAGTCCCGAATGTACAATTACATATCTATAACTAAATTATACGAAAAATAATGTCTAGGAAAGTCAGCCATTATGTATAGCAGTGTGTAACTGAGTGCTTACATCACGACAACTCCGGCAGACGGAGTTCAAATTCTGGCGAAGGCATTGTTTTTAGAATTTTTATATTTTTTTTATACGGTTTTTAATAAACTAGTTTTCATGTATATTATATTGTTGGATCTAATCTGATACAATTCAATCTGACTTTTTTCGGACAAATTTGGATATTACTTTATCCCTAAATATATTGTTGGGTCTAATTTGATCTGCCATTTCTCGGATCAATTCACATTCTCCTAAATCCCCAAATATATTTCTGGATCTAATTTGATCTGCCATTTTTCGGATCAAATAAGATATTAAGGAATATAAAATTGGATATGATTAAATATTGTGCCAGATTATTACCGCTAAAATACCGTTATCGATTCAATGCACTTTCAACTGACTATCGTTACCCCTAAAATACCGTTACCGAAATAATAGAAAATACCGTTATCGCTAAGATACCGATCCGAACTAACTGAAAAAAAATCATCCCTAAAATACCGTTACCGAAATAACTAAAAAAATCGTTATTCTTAAAATAACGTTACCGAAATAATAGAAAATAGCGTTACCCTTGCCGATAACCGCATTTGTTTCGGTTACCATCCATGCATATATTTTCATGTTAAAATTTAAAAAAAAGAATTATTGCGCTAATGTTCAGCAGATTTATTTTGCTAAAATTAACAAATTTTACAGCAAGAAATAATTAATTTTTTTTTCGTAGAGCAAAAGCAAGATATTTTTGGAGTGTAAACAAATTTGTAAATTTAACAGGAAAAAATGGTAAATTTTTCAGTAATAATAGCAAGATTTCCAGTTGGTTTTACTATTGGTTTTTTTTTTTTGAGTGTAGACATTAAAAAAATCCCATTATTACAAAAAATTTATATAATTATTACTAAAATCCAAATATGAATCAGTCAGTCAGTCAGTCAGTAACGTTATTCCTTTATATATAGAGATAGCGTAGCGAAAAAGAACGATCTAAGAATTCAACTTTTAGTGTAATATGTGGTGAATACCAGAGAACTGCAAAATCAACTTTTTTCTTGATTTAATCATACACAAAAATTCTTGTTCACTTTTAATAATTCAACAAAATTCACTGTAGAATAAAATCAGCATCATGTTACTGAATGCGTAATTGGAATCAGTGTGAATCATCTGTCGTTTATGTTTTATGCAAATGTAATCATTTAACAAAAAGTGAGCGTTGAATATATCAGAAAAAACAACAAACAACGTGTATGAGTTTATTCATAATTAAAACAAAATAGAAACACATTTTATAAGGGGTGGTTTTGTAGAAAAACATTTTATAAATGTTATATGTATATTATGGTGGGTCTAAAATCCGCTTTTTTAGAATTTTTATTAGTAATAAAAATATTCTTATTTGTAAAATATAAATATTTTTTTGGAAAAAAAAATTTAGGTCGATATCTCAGGCTTGCCTAATCCGGAAAAATTTAATATATTGTCTAATTTTTTTTTCATCTATTTTGATTGGAAAATTAGGCAATATTTAACTTTAACCGGATTGGGCGAGCCTGATGTCGACCTAAATTAAAAAAAAAAAATTTTCACAAAGAACAATATTTTGGTATTCCTAATGAAAATTATAAAAAAACATATTTTAGACCCACTCTAATATACATATAACGTTTATGAAATATGTTTTTTTACAAAACCACCCCCTTTTTATAGATAAGAAACTATTTTGTTTTAATCATGATTACACTCATACACGTTGTTTGTTGTTTTTTCTGATTTATTCTACATCAAAATAATTATTGTTGGCTCGAATGAACAGAATAAAACAATGGTTTAACAACGACCGATGATTATAAACCAGTGACAAAACAATTTGCACATCGTTTGATTGATTTAAAATCATCAACAAATATGTGTGTTGGAGTATATGTATTCAGCTTTTGAACGCAAACACAATTTATTCTTGTGTTGATTGCGTATGAACGTTTTGCAATCAGCAAATGCAGTTCTCTGGTGAATACCGCAAAAATAGTGTGTTCCAAAATTCAGCCAAAAAAGTTTATATTTGCCAGTTTTTTTTTAACAATTTTTATTATAGTGATTGTCTACCAAATATTCTCAAATATTATTTCAAAATAAATATAAAAAATGAAAGCATAATTTTAGGCTAAACAAAAAATAAAAAAATGGTACAAAATGACAATTTTGTTTGTTAGCCATGATGCTAACATGGCTGTAAAAAGCTTTTTTTTTGGTGTGCGTAAAAACTCATTTTAAATAATTAGGCACGTTATTATAACTTGCCAAAAGCAAATGTTAGGATGTAAACGGACAGATAATTAGTTTTCCCTTATTATAAGTATTCTTTAAGCAAAAAGTGACTGATAAGCTAAAGGTAAGTTCATCTTACCTTTAACTTTTAACGTATGTTAAGGCTTATGCATTTGAAGTTGCCATATTTTCTGCTCTGTAGTGTAGTTTTTCACCGTTTCCTTCCTGTTTGGTTTATTTCTGTGTTCGGCGTCGACATTGCGTTACGTGCCTCCAAAGCCATTGTAGTGGTAATGCCAGCTAGCTCATAAAGCATTAGCTTCGACCCACCACTGCATCCCAGGGACAAGAACAATCTATATACATATATAAAAATAAGTGGCATTGTGTTAGTAATTGATGTTCTCTGGAATGCGAGAACGTTTTTTGTTTCTGTAAAGTTCATATGAAAGGTGACGTCAATACTAAGGTTTTACGGTCTCTGTATGTGTATTGGTTCATGAGTTATAGCCATTTTAGTGAACACTGCATTCATTTCGAAACATGTAATGCTAGAAATGTTGCTGCATCTAGAGCATCTCAAAGTGACGAACAGCGTGCAAATAATACTTTGGCTGCTTGAAATGCCATGACACGTGGTAGGGCTCTGCGAAATCCAGCTCCACGTCCGTATGTGCGACGTACTTTGGAGCGTGCTGCATTCAATTATGATGCAAACTTTGATTACGTTTCTCATGGCAAGGTTTCAATTGGACCAATGACTACTGTTTGCAGTCAACAGATTTATGTCTGTCGATAATGTTGCCAATGAAGAAGATGTTGTGAATTATCCAACAGAATTTTTGAATTCGTTAGACTTACCAGGATTTCCTCCGCATAATCTCCAATTGAAAGTTGAAGCCACTTTTATTATGCTTCGCAATATCAATCAAATCCGTTTGTGTAATGGTACAAGACTTACTATTAAAAGGTTGATGGCTTATGTAATTGAAGGTACTATTTTAACTGAAAAATTCAAAGGCGAGGATGTATTCATTCCACGCATCACAATGATTCCGTCTGATATGCCGTTTGAATTTAAACGACTTTAGTTTCCTGTTCGCCTTGCGTTTGTGGTTACCATTAATAAGGCTCAAGGCTAATCCTAAGAAATTTGTAGAGTGAATTTGGAGTATCCAGTTTTCTCACATGGATAATTGTATGTAGCCTGTTCGCGCGTTGGCAAACTATCGGTTTTGTAAATTTACACCGAAAATGGAAAAACATAAAATGTTGTTTACCACAGGCATTACAATAAAAGCAATTTATCACTGATTTAAATGAATTCGAATAGTAATCGCAGGAATCCGTAGTAATCGTCTTGATACCGATTCAATTTTGGAAATTATGGAATTAATTCCCATTGATAATGCCGAAAACACCGATATTGATACCACTGACGAGTGTGAGGACGAATTTGAGCCTGGTATTGACGACACAATGCACCAGTGTTTTCGGGAACTGTTAGACGAAAATGTTTTGTTCAACGATCCTGGGGAGAGTGAGATATTACAGTGTACAAATAATCCTGAAGGAAATGAAAGTCATGGTGAGCATGACACTGAGAAAATACCTCAAGTAATGCCACGCAGCAGCCGTCGAACCATTGATGCTGAGCCTTATCGCCACTGGAAGTTGAGAGACTAGGAGATAAGTATTCCCGATTTCTCCTTGCCAGAAGGCCCTGTAACCGGAATATTTGAAAACCATGCTACATCTACGGAATACTTTCTCTCGTTTATTGCCGATATAGTATAAAATATGATATTCCAGTCTAACTTATACGCCACCCAAAGGCATAAAAATTTACATTTAAAAAAATGAGATTTTCATACTTTTATCTAAATAGTTTAAAATCTGCATCAAAAGTAGATATATCAGTTCCAGCCTCTAAGAGACGCCGAGGAAAAAGAGAATCAGTTTGTAAAGATGTTCCATAAGAAATCTCAGTGGCCAACATTTTTCGACACACGAGGAAGATGTGAACTATGTAGCATTTAGGCAAAACCTTATTTTAAATGCTGTCATTGTAAAGTTTACTTATGTTGTAATGATAAATAAAATGTTTTTCATAATACCATGGAATCAAATGTTTAATTACTAATTCATTAAAATTCAAAATAAAATAATAAAAAAATTATTAAAGCTTCTTTAATTCTTTTTGATTCGCCCTGGCCCAAAGGTACTTAAGTGTACCAGTCATAACCAATATCCTTGCAGATCCTTGACAAATTTTAAACTTAGTACTTATCTTTAAGAAGCCTTAATTATACAAATTTAATGAGTCGTGGTCCATAAGGGGTTAAATCTATTTTTATTGACATACGAAAAAAAATATTTATTGCAACATAAACTTTAAAGATTATTCATAAAAAACATTAAAAAGCATTGACAAAAGTCTACATACGACCAGCATTTGTTATTTTTTTCCATTATTTATTTATTGAATCTTCACCTAATCTTGTAAACTAACAATAAGTATGCAAATCTTAAAACTAAATCTTAATATTAAGTCCAGCCAGTGCCAGATCAATTTTCACTTGTTCATTAATTTATATTCATTTATATGTATGGCATCTGAAAAATTTTCCTTCATATGTTTGATGGGTCTGCAGTGTCCCTCCATCTTACTCGCCTATGCCCATCATTATTCAAAAGATTCCGTGCTAGAACATTGGGATGAGTTTCCAGTTTCTTCAAGTAGTTGTTGCTATATCTAGTGATTTCGTTACTAACTAAGGGCACATTGAGATCTTTATGAATGTTGTCATTCCTAATATACCAGGGTGAGTTTGTAATAATTCTCAAGAGCTTGTTTTGCCTTCTCTGAATTTTCATAATATTAGATGATGAGGCAGTACCCCAGAGCTCATTTCTAAAGCACCATATAGGTTTTATAATCGAGTAGTATAGTAATAGCTTACAATCCAAGGCACGTTTAGAGTTTCTACCGATTAACCAAGAGAGTTGAATAGCCTTTAACTTTTTTTGGGTAAGTTTCGCTTCTATATGACCTCTCCAAGTGAGATGACTGTCAATATGTTCCGACCATAAATCCGGATAGGCGGGCAAGTTTCTCTTCCCAAAGTAAAAGTCATATGAATACATTTCTGCTCGTTAACCTTAATTCTCCATCTATCTAGCCAGTCCTCCAAAACTGTTATGTGGTTCTGAAGCAAACTAGATGCTATTAGCGGATCATTATGAACGCTAAGTATTGATGTATCATCAGCGAATGTTGATGTGTGAGTGTTTTCATTCAATGGCATGTCCGAAGTGTATAAAATATACAACAGTGGACCCAATATACTACCTCGTGGGACTCCCGCTTGTATATCCTGGGGGGAGCTGATAAAACTTTTTTCCGAGAGGGTGAATTTTCTTTTTGTAATATAGCTTTCTTAAAGCTTATGGGTATTTGGGGGTAACATAAGTTTAATCTTATATATTAGTCCCTCATGCCGGACTTTATCAAATGCCTGAGATACGTCAATAAAAAGAGCAGAGCAGAATTTTGTATCCTCGAAGGCTTTTCTAATAACGATTACTAATCTATGAACTTGCTCAATGGTACTGTGTTTCCCTCTGAAACCAAATTTGTGAGCTGGGATTAAGTTACCTTGATCTGTCAGTACTGTCAGCTTTTCAATTAGTAACTTTTCAAACAACTTAGACATATTTGACAAGAAACTGATTGGTCTATACGATTCAATCCTTATGTGATCCTTAACTGGCTTGGGTATAATTTTAACGAGTAAAACTTTCCATTCTGGGGGATAATATTCTAGGCTCATTATAGCATTAAAAATAAATAGCATTATTCTTAATGCTACACGGGGTAGCTCTATAAGCATCCTGTTACTGATATTATCAATACCAGGGGCTTTTTTGGAGTTTAATTCAAAGATCGCCTTTTTGACCTCCCGAATCTCAAACGATAATGGGGGGTAATCTGCTTTGTGCTGGGGTTTATTGGCCAACAGATCGGCAGAAAATACCAGATCTTATTGATTTTGGAGTAACAAAGGGTATCCCCAGTAACTTGATAAGGGTGGAATCCTCGATAGACCTCTCCTCAGATCACACCCACTATTATTACTATCTTAAACCCCCAAGAAATTGTATCACCCACTGGTGATTTAGCACTGACAGGCAGAAGAACAAATTGGCTAAAATATAAAAAATTTCCCTGTACTCATTGCTTGGAAACATTCTGATATGAACACCAGACGATATTGACCTCTCGATAAGTAATTTCGAATCAAATCTCAAACTTGCTACTGAACCCCCCCGACACAACAGACAAAATGTAATTTTTCTGCGGATGTCGAACGACTCGAAGAGAGTCGCAACTGCACAGATCTCCACAACTCAAGCAACGCTTGAAAGAATGTACAAAAAACTTGCAACGGTTACTTAAACTCCAGAAAACTGCTTCACTTAATAGATTCCTTGAGAACTTTGATCCTACATCAGAAGCCGATTACTCGTTATGGCGTGCTACGAAAAATCTTTAAAGACCTGTCATATGTAAGCCTCCTTTGCGTAAATCAAACGGAGGTTGGGCACAAAATGATACCGAGAAAGGAGATCTGTTTGTAGAACATTTAAAAAAAGTATCCACGCCAAATATACCATATTCTATAGAAGAGTTGCCAGCATTTGTTATTGAATATTAAACAAAAAAAGCCGTTATTAATTTCTAATGGAAAAGTGCCGTTGTTGTTTTTGTTACTTGTTTTGTTAATGGTTTTCTTGAAATATTATACAATTGAAGTTTATGCAGATTTAATGACTTCTCGTAAAGAAATTTCAATTGATGTCCGAAATTTAGTTGTTAAGTGCCGAAATGAAGGAAAATCTTTTGCTGAAATATCAAAGTTATTAAATTTAAGTAAGTCTACGGTTCAAACTTCTTCTGGAGTAGGAAAGTTAGTGTTTATTGAGGGTAATATGGAAAGTTATTTGTACAAATCCATTTTGGAACAAATTTTAAAACAATCGATTAACATTTTAAATGTTGGTCAGAGTTGGATTTTTCACCAAGATAATGATCCGGCTCAAATTGTCCTGCTCTAACATGCCCCACGACAGCTGTACACACCACCTCAAAGCCCGGAATTAAATGTAGTTGAGCACGTGTGGAAGATTCTAGAAGGAAAAATCCGAAAAACTCATATTTCTAATGCAGTGTTAGATGCCCCTGATGGCCCAACGAAATATTAATTTTAATAAAAACCTATAACTTTTAATACTGGACAGTAACGTGCCCAAAATTCCAAAATACAATTTTTTGACTATGTTAAGTATACATATATACAAAATAGATTGTATTTTTTTTGTTTCCAATTGATTTTTTTGGTTGCGATGTAATTTCTACTGTAATTTTCCACACTGGTAATATTATTTGGGTAAAAACAACAAAATATCCACTTTTATTGTAAGTTTTAAAAACCCGGTCAATTGCCTTTTTTATTTATTTTAACGCGTTTTATATTTTTTCAAACGTTTTTTAAAAAAGGTGTAAATAAAGGTTTGGGTTTAAAAATCAGCAAAACAACAAAATAATAAAATCGTTAGAAAAAAATATATGTAGTTTATTGTTTTTAAATGTTGTATTTTATGTGAGTGTGAGCTGGCTAAATAAAATCTAAACAAAATTCAGGTATCTCAATTTCTATGAAATTTTAAAAATTGTTTAAATATTTTGTCAAGAAATTTTAAAATCTTTTGACAATTTTTATTTAGTTTATAATTTATTAAGCTACCTCGCACATGTCCTAAGTGGAATTATTTAATTTGTATATATTGTTTTTAAAACAAAAAAATCATGTTTCCAATTGTATTACTTTTTTTTAACTAAATATAAACAAAATATGTCTAAAAATGTTTTGTACACACTTTCGTATACAATTATACACACAAAAAGTATATATAGACATAATGTGCTTAAAATTAAACACTTTGTGCCTAAAATTAATATTTTTTTAAATTAAAATTTTACACACAAATTTTGTAATTATACTAACTTAGAATGGTAATATATATTTTGACATTTAGAAATTGGAAAATATTAAAAAAAATAAAAAAAAGCTAAAAACGAAAATTTATTTTTCAAAAGTTATAAATTTAATATTTGTGAATATTGTGTATTTAAATTCAGGATGTATTATATTTATAATTCATTATTATTAAAACATACATACATAAAATAAATTTATTCTTTAAAAAAAATATTTTTCTGCTGTTCAATTTAAACCATGCGTTGGTAAATATACGCATTTTTTATATAATTACGCATATAGAAATGCATTTTTAGGCATTTTAAAATTGAAGAGTAAATTTACTAAATTTGTGCGTAAAGAAACACGATTTTCCTGCCAATGTACACATATAATTCCGAAAAATCCTAAAAAAAATGCGCATATTTTTTAGCTCTTTAATTGGGATTTCCTTGTCGTTTTTGCACTGCTGAATCCCTTCACTGATTGGACCGTACCACTTTTTAAAACTAGTTCCTGCTCCATTAAGATATAATTTGTAATTATGTGATTAATATAAATAAATAAATAAAAATAAACTGCAAATATAAAAAAAACTGCAGTGACAGTGAATGGGAACAGGTATCGTACTATGATTAATAATTTTGTACGCCCTGTGACAGCCAACAAGTGGTTCCAGCAGGATGGAGCAACAGCACAAACACACAATTACTCTTTTAAATAAAATTTTTGATGACCAAATTATTTCAAAATATATTTAAAAATTTAATTGGCCAGCCCGTTCAGCAGATTTAACTGTCCCTGATTATTTTCTATGTGGTTATCTCAAAGAACGAGTGTGTGTTAACAATCTCCAAACTATAGAGTAGCTAAATCACAACATTGAAGCTGAGATCAGGGCATCATTTGGCATTATGGGTGGCTAAGAATTCAGTAGTTTGTTCATCCTGGTTTATAGGGTCCTTGGTATGACCTCGATTCTTCCCCTAGCTCGATCTGCCCGAGTTCATATCTCAGGTTGACGTTGCTCATGTAGTTTTATCTTTGCATCCTTCATCGTCACGTCATTTAGTTTTCAGGCATTTAGGCTGTATGTACACTAAAAAAAGTTTGTAAGTTAAAATAACTGAAAATATCATTTAAAAGAAATGATATTTCATTTAAAAACCGGTCTACTTAATTTTCATTTAAATTAAATGCCATTTGTTATTTATTTTTAAATGTTGATTAATCAACTGACACATCCGTAAGAAACAACTGATATAATCAGTTAAAATAAATGTCAAAATTTTACCCACCAATCCTTAAAAAATAAATGTTTTTTTTCATTTATTTGAAATTATTTCCGTTTTTGTATTTTTTGTTTTTTTTTAATATACTCGTACAATACAAAATGTATGTATGCATATGAAGCTATAAACACTTTTTGTGTGAATGTATTTGTATATGTATGTGTGTTTATGAAGTTCTTGTAAATTGTATTGAAAAATTTTGTATATATACAACCAATTTAAATAAAAAAACAAATTGAAATTTTTTGAATATTTTTTTTTGAAACAGACAGCAAACAAAATTTAAATTTGTAATAACTGTTACGGACACAAATAAACCACAAGTTTTCGTTTTGTGGGTAAATTTTTATTAAATTTCAAACAAATGAAAAAAATAAATGAAACTGAAAAAAATCGGTAAATGATAGTAAATATTTCGAACAAATGTATAAAAAAGTTAATATAGATGTTTCTTTGAAAAATGAATGTATCTTCCTTTATTTTTAAATGGAACGGAAAACTTTTTTATTAAACTACAAACAGTTAACTACATAATATTCTGAGTGTACGTTCAGCCATAAATTTGAATACGTTTTTTAAATAATTCCCAACAATTTTTTCCCAAGTACGCCCACTTAAGCGCCAGAATCTAATAATGCCCGGTACCTTTTGCCTCCAATAAAGATTTTGGCATAAGACTGGGGATCACATGTCGATTCTGGTCCATTCCATGTCAAAAAGCATAGAAACCTGTCATTTTCGGATTTGGCATCTCCGATTTTAATGAAATTCTCCACAAATATTGTAAAGGGTGGTTAAATTTTAAGGGCCGATGTTGAATGTGAACCACAACTAAACGTCAATTTTTTTTTTGCATTTCATTTGACATTTCTCAATTTCAGACTAACTCAATTTTAACCATGGAAAGATACACAATCGAACAACGCGTTAAAGTTATTAAGGCTTATTATGAAAATGGGCGTTGAAATCAAAATGCATATCGTGCACTTCGTAATTTCGTAAATCGGTCAATTTAATCGTCCAAATGTGCGTACAATCGGAATAATCGTGCAAAAATTTGAGCAAACCGGGTCTGTAGGAGATGTGAAAACACCAGTGCATGCTCGTACAGCTCGTACTGCAGAAAATATTGCTGCAGTTCGCGATAGTGTGGCAGATTTTCGAAGAAAATCATATTCAGTGATGAGGCACATTTTCACCTCAGCGGATTCGTGAATAAGCAGGATTGCCGCATTTGGGCGAATGATAATCCAAGAGTGATTGTCGAAAAACCAATGCACCCACAAAGAGTGACTGTTTGGTGCGGCTTTTGGGCTGGCGGCATCATCGAGCTGTATTTTTTCCAAAATGAGATGATAACGAACTTTTTATGGCCCAAATTGGAAGATATGGATGTGCACGATATGTTGTTTCAACAGGACGGTGCCACTTGCCACACAGGTAACAAAACAATGGCTCTTATGCGCGTCAAATTCAATGGCCGTGTTATCTCACGTGGTGGCGATGTCAATTGGCCGCCAAGATCATGTGATTTGACACCGGTGGACTTCTTTCTTTGGGGTTATTTGAAAGAAAAGGTGTACGTCGATAAGCCAGCAACAATTCAAGAGCTAAAGGATGAGATAATTCGGCACATTAACGGCAACGAACCTCAATTATGCCTCAGCGTCATCGAAAATTTGGACCATCGGATGGAGGTGGCGGCCATTTGGCCGATATTTTGTTCCATACATAATTTAATCATATCATATTATCATAATAAAAAGAAATGATAATAATTTCCTAAATAATTTGTTTTATTTAAAATCAACATCGGCCCTAAAAATTTAACCACCCTTTAAATGAGTAATGTTTATCAAATCATTAACCTTTCGACGTCAAACCCTTTCTGTTTTCGAAAAATGACGTCATGAAAATTAGCAAAAACGTCAAAATATCGGAAAAGTGTTCATACAAAGTCGCCCATAACTTCAAAACTATACAACCTTATTTCGAAGGTAATGTTTTCACCTTTAAAATGGTACCAATAGAAAAATTTTAGGTTGTATAATTTAGAAGTTGTGGGCGACTTTGAATGCACACTTTTTTCGATATTTTGACGTTTTTGCCAATTTTCATGACGTCATATTTCGAAAACCGAAAGGGTTTGGGGTCGAAAGGTTATTGATTTGATAAACACTAACCATTTACAATATTTGTGGCGAATTTCATTAAAATCGGAGATGATGTATGACGTCAGAAAAAAAATTATGTGCCTTTTTTCAGGCCCTTAACATGTTCAGTAAATCAAACTCTATCGCTAATAAAAATTAATAAATTTACGATCTGCACGCTTCCGTAGCATTATCACCTTTCATTATTCAAGTATAAGCTTTCGGAAAGCTAAGGTAAAAAAAATCATTTGAACTTTTAGATTGGAGGGCTTCTGAGTTTCTTTTCACCTTAAACCTAAACACAAGTTTAAGAATTCCCAGAACGCTCCCGGTCTGCCCACAAGTTCAAATTCAAAAAAACAAACGGTTTCAAACCAAAAAAATTATTAATTTCCTGCATGTTTTTCAATCATGATTTTTCTGCTTGAACATTCTTGCTGGCAAAAATTTGTCCAGTAAAAATTTGCAAACTCTCAACATAGAACTGTCATTTTATTCTATCTTTTTTTCTTTCTGTTTACTTTTGTGTAAATAAACGCCATCCAGTAAAAATTTGTTGCGTTGGTTAATGATGGAGGTATAAATAACACTGATCACTACTTCACCAAATCAGCACTAAAACGATTATTTGGTGATTGCTCTATAGTATGGATAGATTTTTAAATTCATTGACTTGTAATGGCGGGTTAGTTTAAAAATTACTTCTGCAATTCGTTTTCATCGGCCGAGTATTTTAGCCTTAAGTAAAACTCAGGTGTCTGAAGATGCTGATCCACAGGATTTTCACATACCTGGTTTTTATCGGTTTTTACGTCTCACCGGGGCCTTGCGATATACGTTCGCAATGATGTTGTGTACCAGTGGCAACAAGAACTGACCACGTATGATACCGAATTTAACTATTTCTATGTTAAATTCAAAATCAGTTCACGTATCTTGCATTTCGAGTTGCTTTATAAAAGCCCAAACATGGAAAAGAACAAAACATTTAATTGTTTTATCTTTCCAATTACATTTCAAGAATCCTTGCAAGTTGCCGAATAGTGAAATAGTGGTTGCTGACGATTTCAATATTCACAACTCTATCTGGCTTTGTCATTCAAATGAGACAACTTCCGTTGGCACTTACGTTGAGCTTTTCGTCGCGCACAATCATCTTGCGCAATAAGTGAATGAGCCAACAAACATTCCGTGTGTTGAAGGGCACTTTCAGAATACCCTTGACATTTTTCTTACTTCACACCATGACAAGTATGAAGTGAAGACATTTGCACCTCTCATATTATCATTTCCACATCCTTTTCATATTCTGAACTTCGCACCGTTTCACGAACAGTCTCGTAAGGATCAGTTTTTATTTCTGAAAAGGCTCGTTGGATAGTCCTAAACGATTTTTATAGGCAATTTAGATGGAAACTTTACTTTCTGGACGACGATATTGATGCCGCTGTCACTGCGAAAATGATTGAAAGTGTGATTTTGCTTAGAATGAAGTATTTTATTCCTGTAAAGCATATTTCGGCTAAACCAACAAATATGTGTGGGTTTAACTAGGCATGCAAGGATGCAGTCAGATCCAGAGAGAAAGCATTTGATAATCGGCGTAGAAACAACAACACCTTTAATTCTCTGCAACGCAAACAGGCGAGGTCTAAATGTACCAGGGTACTTAGCTGGGAGAAGTTTCTTTACGAACACCGTCTTCGTGCCAGGGTTCTTTCTGCTCCCCGAAGTAGCAAGACCTTCTGGTCATTCGTTAAAAGGGTAAAGGAAAATGCTAGTTCCTCTATCCCAACTTTTATAAAAGATGACAAATTATTAACTGAACCTGTTGATAATGCCAACCTTATGGCTAAATTATTCGCAAGAAATTCGATCTTGTCGAAAAGCAATCAACCACTGCCCGAGCTATAGAGAATTCCCACACTATGCCGTAAAAAGCGTTCTTGCGAACCTTAATGTAAACAAGTCAGCGGACCCGGATGGCATTCTGATACAGTGCTCTTCGACGCTATCGCGTCCGTTAGCTACCTTATTTGTAACATTGTACCGTATGGGTATATTTCCATTTTATTAGAAGATTTCCAATGTTCAGCCAATCGCTAAAAAGGGTGCGGCTAGTAACTCTGACAATTACCGCCCAATTGCAGTATGTTCTGCGCTCTCGATGGTTATATAGAGCACGGTTAACTACTATGGCTTTCGTAGAAATCTTTCTACAGAAAACCTGATGGCGTTCCTTGCGGAGCGTTGCAGTCGGTATATTCACCGATTTGATGAAAAGAAAGTAATTGCTCTAGATATTTATATTCGTCTCAAAGCTTAATGCTTTTATTGTCGGTGATGACTTTTCTCGATTAATATCGAGTTTCTCATTAATATTGAGTTTTCTCATCCGACGAGTTCAACTTAATTCCTCCTTCTCATCCTCCTTCAC